>LR824561.2:2500-1252500 GCA_902850265.1 Spodoptera littoralis | reverse complement strand
AGATCTTAATATTGATATTATTTACTTATTAAAAACTTATTTTAAACTATCAACCTTAATCTTCTAGATATAACACCTAACTTCGTAAATCATGTTCAGGATGATGACGATGTTGATCTGGGACCATAAAGTCATAAATTCAGACTCCATGATACCACTAAGTACTTTCAGTATCAAAAAACCCAATAATACTTTGCTGAACTTGAGAATTGAACTCAAGATGTTATCGTACAAAAATTGAACTATGGTATGATGAAGGGTCGGAAGAGAAGCCGTGGAAATGTAGCAATATTTGTGGGGAAGGAATTCTTGTCTGACTTAAGATACTCCAGGGATAACATCATAATGGCTTCATGTTAAGACTAGAGAGAGAGAAGACAAGAGTTAGAAGAAAACTTTCCACATATTGACTGATTTCACTCCAGGATGGAAAGTCTTTTAATCTTGCCTCAAAGTATACTTTTGGAAATCTTCCTCATCAACCAAAATGGTACTTCAAATCTTCGAATAGAAATTATTATTTTAAATTATATTAAAAGCTTAATTACTTAAGCAACCATTTTGATTTAAATGAGAAAGACGATATTCAAATTCTGGTTCTAACGTAATGATTCCCATTTAAATGCTAAGCCTTAAATATTAAATAAGCAATGATAAATAATTCTCGCCTTTAATGCTGTTAGGATAAGGTTCAAGATACTCACTGCCTCTCTGTGGGATCTGGGCCGCTGTAACAACAAAAAATATACAGATTTTAGTTATTTGACATCAAAAAAGAAAATTCCTTCATCGTGGACTTGTCTATTGGCGCTTGACGGTTCTCTATCAAGCTTATTGTCTATACACAACAAACATGCTTCTAAACATAGACGACTAAATTTTAAAGCTTCTACAAAGATACCATCTTTTTTAACTACTTCATGAACAACTGAATCTTCATCTATTTCATTTCTAATTACTTTAATTTGTTTTATTTCGTAGTATACTTATAAAAGCTTGAAAATTGTGTCACGTTTATATAAGATAAGAGTAACACCAGCTATAAAAATGGATCTAACATTGAGTTTGTTATATTTGTCTATTGGCGCCCAACATGGGACCGGTCGATTTTTCTAGATTCAATTTTATTAGGGTGGAAATATGGTTTATTATTATAAGTTTATGATTACATTAAAGTTTATCTTTGTGATACTTCATACTCCCACACTAATAAAATAAAATCTGTCTATACATTCATTTATACATTGATATATTCTCTATTAATTCTAACGTTGACATGCTGGAATCACACAAAATATTTCGTAGTTGTACCAAATCATTACAAATAAAATAATTTTAAATTATTTATTTTCTAATACTTCTAGAATGAACATCTATTTCGTGATAAAATTCCAACATATCGAAAGTATTCTAAACACCAAACGTATTATATAAAAACGCATACCTGGCGACAATGTAAACAACATTAACAAAGGGTTCTGAAATCTCGCAGGCACCTATAAAATCATATAATAAAGAACTATTGCAGCCCGGGCGCAGGGAGAAACAAAAAGGGAGGGAATAGGGCGCGGTAGCAGTCTAACATTCATCTTGGCCTCTTTAAGCTAACAAAATAACACTTACCTACAGCTAGAAATAATGTTTCAAAAAACATTATCTAATTAAACAATCATTAGGCAGTATCGATACCACAAAAGCCAAACAAAACTAAAGCCCGGGAAAGGATACTGCCTATTCAGAAAAAAATAACATCTATGAGCAATATCTCTATACATTTTACACATTTGATTGACAGAACAAAAATATCCATTCATTTAACCTCTCAGTCTAAGTTGACTTGTCACAAAGATGTCTGCGAATCAAAATTATTATTAGTGTTTCTATAATTATTATATTATTATGTGTTGTGTTTTACCTTTGCGACAAGCTATAATACACATTATAATACCTATGAGAAACCAAGTCCACTGCTACGCAGCCACGAGTGGAGGATGGAGGGGAGAGGTTCGGGGAGGGAGGAATTAGAATCTTGAACAGCAATTAAAAAGATGAGAGCGCAATGGATGATTCCAGAAGTGACGATGAGAATGATGACGAACCATATAAACCAAAAGATGTGACAATGAATAAAGCGAGCGATTCAGCAAAGATGGTTAAATTGAAAAAATGAGACCCACAACAAAATTAGTAAAAACCATGAAGAATCCCAAGGATAGAAGAGAGTAGGTGATAGGAAGATGATGGAATCCAGGATCGAAAGAAGTGGGGCGGACTCACAAGCAAGAAACGTCCCCAGCTGGTTCGTAGGGTGCGTCCCAGTGGGGCGAAGGCCCGGGGTACATTGTGGAGCCCTGGGGCGCGGGTGGAGCACCCTGGTACTCCCGAGGCTGGCAGTAAGGTTGTTGAGGCATGTTGTTTACATTGTCGCCTTTTATCGTTTGATGCTGATTTGGCGTATCTGTAAAATTAAAGTGATTTAATTTTGGTAACTGAATGTGGTGTTTAAGATTGGGATTCTAATGCTTAACTCCGATTATTTTAGTGTTTACTTTTGATTTATTTATCAAACTAATGATATCGATCTGTTCTTGTATCAACACTGAACCGGATATTTCACCCTGAAATTATTTTTGGACTTACGAGAGCCTTGGAACATATTCTAAGAAAGGTTATTAAAGGAAATAAAAATGAAGGAAGACAGAAGGATTTTTCCGAGTATTGTATTATTAGAAAAATCGAGCTGCAAAAAGTTTAGGAATACACACACAAAAGGAATAGAAGAAATAACTTCTGAAGCCGAAATGACTAATAAATATGAAGGGTGACTAACCTATCCAATTTCAGCACAATAAATCTCCCCAGCCAATATAGGATTACAAGTAACTTTGACTAATATTTAGTTTATGGATTTACGTTCAAGGTTTTCAAAGGTCATGCGATTTAGAATACCTATCTATTAAAAACACCCGAATCTAGAAAGCGTCGTTCTAAATTTTAGGCTCAATTATGACCTCATTTTTCCAGATTCTTTGAACATACCGAGAGGTCATAAGACCCCGAACCACGTGTCCCAATAAATCTGGAACCCCAAGTCCAATAAATAAAATATACCATAAAAACCCCAACCGTATATCAAAGGTAAAATGTCCAAGAAACCCCATATAGGTACGTATAACTGAACCGGCGGCGGGTGTGCGGGGGGGAGGGATGGATCGATAAAGAGGGTGGTCTGACGTCACGGGGGGAGGGGTAACCAACATCGCATCGCCTCGTTTGCAGTACTACCTTTTTGGAGGCTTTTTGAAGTTCTTCAGGGTAACTGATGGTGTCTACCAGGGTTAGGACATTTTATTGGCCTCCTGTCGCAAATTGGGTGAAGCAATAAAACATTAGCGGATAAAAATGGGATTTCTAAAAGAGTAACAGCCTAAAATAATATGGTCGCACTTCCACGTGATTTGTTACTAACCTAAAAAATGGAAATGTGTTTTTGTTGGATGTTTTTTTTTTATAGAATAACTTTTATTTGAATGCTTCGTGCGTAAGCTTCATGTATGTATATAAGGACTTAAGGCCATACTGTTACTTTTTCCAAATGTATACAGGTAATTGCTTAGAACCATAAAATCAAGTATCATTGAATTAATAAGTTACATTGTAGCATCATCATTAACGTCGTAGTTTTATATATTGTCTCGGCAGTCACTCTTGCAACCATTTATTCGGGTATCTACTACCCAGCCATTCATAAACCTTAGTACCACGGGAGTAAGCAAAAATCTAAATTTTAAACTACTAGCAGTAGCAACAGAGCTTTCTTCTTTTAATTCATCTATGTATACTTGTATTAGTTGTCTTTTTAACATATCATAACATCACACCTTTTATATTCGAATGGGTAGGCAGAAGTGCAAATTGCGGCACTTAATGCCACTGTACAATGTAACACCCACTTTTCACTATTTATGTTATAAATCATAGGAGCCACCTATTCCCATTGTACTGGGTACAATTCTAGACTCCGTGCTACTACTGAGAATTTAACAAAAAACCTAGTAATTATTTGCCCGACCCGGGAATCGAACCCGAGACCCCTTGCCCGGCAATCGCACTTGCGACTTCTCGGCCAACGAGGCAGTCTTTTTAGTATATTTGTCATGAGGTTTATATAAAATTTGAAGGCAACCTAAGCCCAGTGTTACTTCTCCAATTGAACCTCTTGAAGTTATGAAGTTATTTTATTCTCCGTGCCTTATTTTTCACAGATTTTCTACTTAAACCCTAAGGTTGACTGGTAGAGAATGCCAAATGGCATTAAGTTTGCCTAATGTGGCATTGTCTTACTTACAACTAGGCGAGATAGCGGCCAAACGTCGGCTCATCAAATATGAAAAAAAAATGTGTCATTGTGTAAAAAATTGTGTACATTAAAGACTAAGTAAATAAATAAATAGATAGGTACACAATTTTTTTTTAAGGTTGCGAAAATCATCTTATGACTGCTCCCGCCTGGGTGACTCTTACTGACTAAAAACCACCCCGTTCCTTCTCCTGCACATCGAGCCAGAGCCCCAGTAACCCGTTAGGTTCTCCGCGACAAAGAGATACACAATAGGAAATATATTGTGTCTCGCGTGAATCCCCGTTTTAAACATAGGAAAGGTCAAATACTATTCTCTTAACTCAAGTATTTTCTTCCGATCAAACTGGAATACAGGATCAAACATTTTACTGTAAATCTAGCATCATTTTAATCAAAGACAGATTTAATATTTCACCCATTAATACCTTTGACACACGACTTTGAAATATTTCCCTAAAGATTCAAGATCCATTGAAAATCTTTAATTATGAGCATTAAGCCAAAGCGTAACATAACCATTAATGTATATTAAATAATAATTTCATATTAAAGATATAGAGTAAGTATATGAATGTAATATTTTAAGCTGTGGGAGAGCCATGCTTCGGCACGAATGGGCCGGCTCGACCGGAATAATACCACGGCCTCACAGAAAACCGACGTGAAGCAACTCTTGCGTTGTGTTTCGTCGTGTGAGTGAGGTTACCGGGGGCCCAATTACCCTCCCCTTTCTCAATCTTCCCAATTTCTAAATTCACTCGTTATAAAGTATAGATTCCTAGTTAAGTCTACCTATCCAAATTCAGATGACAGTTTATTTATTTTATTTTTTTACACTTCTTGTATAGAGACTTAATGGCTATTGGCATTCTCTAACAGTCAACCTTAGGGTGATGCAGAGAGACACAATAGTAGGTGTAAAAGTTTAACACTGTTGTAAGTACCTATTGAACATATGTACTTAGATATATATAATTACTAGCTTTTACCCGCGGCTTCGCTCGCGTCACAAAAGGATAAAACGTAGCCTATGTGACATATACCAATACACAAAGCGCCATCTATACCAATACTTTTGTTTTTCCTCGGGAATATCAAGTTTTTCCGGGATAAAAAGTACCCTATGATTTAATCTGGACTTCTAACTTTACGTCTGCAAAAATTCAAAGCAATCGGTTTAGCAGTTACGGCGTGAAAGCGGAACAAACAAACAAACTCACTTTCCGATTTATAATATTAGTAAGGATACATATCCCCACCAAAGTACTACACAAAGACAAATAAAATGTCTATGAAAACAATAAGAACCACAATAATATTAAACAAAAGATATAAATACTCTCAATGCTATCTCAGTGCTATATTAAGAGAAAACGGGGCTTTTATGACGTCAGACGTCAAGTATACTTATAACATAGAAGTCAATATAGGAAATGACGAAACTCCTTCTGTATATACATAACTTCACGCCTTGGAAATAGACAAAGACTATGAAACGCCAATTGCTACGATTCCTACCTCTTTCGCTTCATCAACAGTCATCAGTCTTTTCATGCATGCTCGTCGATTAAGGGCACTTTAAATTTGACCCGTCTTTAATATATCGCCAATCTGTATAATCGGACGGCGCCCTCTCTTTTTATGATACATAATAATGATATTTTATCCTCGATTGAACTTTCACCAACACTATGAGGTTAAATTAACTAAAATCGCGGGTTACTCACGTGAATGTACTGAGAAAAGCTCTACTAGTTTCGAACCACAAGAGCAGCGTACGCGGTCGCCGCACACTGCTCATGAGGAAGAACACCTCCGTGGTTCGAAACTGTAGCCTGACCTACTACTAACTGAAGCCTGTAGCAAACTAAAGTCAACATCCAATGTATGGAAACCTAATGAAAGTTAATAATAAATAAAGAAACCAATAACTCAATGACTGACCACGAACATTAATGTAATTTAACAGAACACGAAGCAACGCTTGCGTTGTGTTTGGTCGTGTGAATGAGGTTATCGGAGACCCAACTCCCTCCCCCCTTCCCTAATCTCCCCAATCCCCTAATCCCCAACAATCCTCAAACTCCTAATCCCCAAAAGGCCGGTAACGCACTTGTAACGCTTTTGGTGTTCCAGGTGTCCATGGGCGACGCCGATTGTTTACCATCAGGTGATCTGTCTGCTCGTTTATGCCGATATCCCATAAAAAAAACCGAAAACATGCATAACTGGGTTCCATAGATAATTTAATGATTTTAAGTAAACTGTTTAAAAATCGCATTAACAGACCACGCAATGAAAAGAAAATCACTGAATTTAATAATCCCTCATTAAAATAATTATGCCAGCTAACTACCCTACATCACATTAAAATCCTGACAAGAAAACTACCCTCATTATTATATGAATGGTGCCCATCTATCATAACTAGTAAACCACGCAACGAACACTATACATTATATACATTGCCTGTTTACTGTACCTATGTCCCTGCGACTCTCGTAAGTAAAACGCAATGGTTACTGAACGTTCCTAGCGGTCGCGTGTCGACGACACGTACAACCAAATTGAGTAGGGTAACCAAAAATAATTTGGTTTTTGGAAAAAGGTTAAGGAAAATAGGACTTTTCAAGGCTGACATATAGAGTATAATCTTGAAACTCTGAAGACTGAATTATTGTTGAATTATTATTTAAGTTTCACTTAGAACAAAAAATACACGTTATCAAACAATTAGGTAACGGTTCTAATTTTCAATCTTTCATGTCACAGAATGCTTTTAAGTCATTGGCATTAGATATTTAAATATAGCAAAGATCTCATTTAAGATTTTTATTAATATATTAAGTCTATATCAGAGATAGTATATCTAAGAATCTAAATTATAAGTAATCGTACATATTCCAAACAAAAACTTTACAATAATAATACGAGTCAAGCAACCAACAGAATTCTAATCATGTATGTATAATAAAGTCCAGGGTTTGAATAAATTAGTAACGCACAAACCGAAACTATAAATCCCTTTGAGCGAGGGTAACGCACCCCATAGTTACGTCACACATCGACCGTGCATTCATTATAGAGGGATCGATGGACGCAGCTGACGTTTCCTAGCTGTGTTTTACATTTTTAATGATCGATAAAATATATTGCAGGTACATTATTATTATTTGTACGGAAAAAATATTATATAGTACTGAATTTGTCTTTTAATTCTTATTTCTGTAAATTATCAAAAAAGTCTTAAATATTTTGACGATTGTAATATGGTCAATAAAAGAAAACCTCGTTCAAAAATTAAAAAATGGAAAATAATTATAAAATGCGCAATATTTTTCCCAAATACAATCCTTTACCATTATCAAAAACATCGTTGAATGAAAGACGCCAACACTCATCCATTCATCCACACTTATCTTTCAAGACAATCCCGCTTTAAAGAATCGCGTGGCTACACGAACTAGTGACGTGCCTCATCGACCGCGCGGTTGACCCAACGCATCGATTGTACGAATCGATGGACGCAGCTGACGCGGCCGATGTTTGTAAACTCTATGCGTTTTGTCGATAACTTGTGTCACATCATTGGCCCGTTACGCTACGTTCATCTGCCGTCTTTTCGTGGAAAACTGCTATTCAGTTTGTTTGTAGTGAACGTTTTTGTATGAAACTTATACTATATATATAGTTTCTCAACGATTTTCAGTTACTTTTCCTATCTTTTCTCACATGCTACTACTGATTTAAATGAGAAAATGCCTATGAAAATGTTATAATGAGACTTCTTGTAGTAGCTGTTGAGGGTTCAGACCATGACCTGGATTAACATGACATTAAAGACATGTTTTTTCCATAGATACAACTGTAGATAATTTCAGTCAAGATTAACAATAGAAATATCGACAAAAGGAATCATAATTGGGGACTTATTAAACTAATAGCCGGCCCCAACTTTGCGTGAGTACTATTCTCCGAAATAAATCCTTAGAACCTTTACATTTAGCTTCGTAAGACAGAAAGTAGGCTAAACTTTGGATTAGGGAGTCACTGAAGAAGGGCAGTAAGGGACGGTTGGGAGAGATCTTAAAGTCCTATTCTCAAGACAGCCATAAAAGTTGGGGGTACTACAGAAGGTAGTTCATCTATTGGCTACTGTTAATACTATGTATTTCTTCTTTCACGATGTTTTTTTTCTAAGATTAAAGATATTCACGGATTCTTTAGAGATAATTTAAAATTGTGTATATAGTTCATATATCAAGTTACTTTTGTTAAAAGTTTTTGGTTGACAAAATGCGTACTTGTTATAAAAATGTCGTGTGTGATTTATTAAATTACCGTTAGTTGATGTAAATACAAATACAAATATCATTTATTTTGTCAAAGTTAGAATAAATGGTAGGTAATATTATGGTAGTTCGTCACATATATACGATACGATAGAAGTTTCAAAATTTGATTTAGTAAGAGGAAAATACATGTTAAACTCATTAATTTCTCTAAATTATAAATAGGATTCTTGTATTGTTAACTTTGTAGCCACGAAAATAGCTTTTCGAAAACTTGAGTCAACAAACAAAACAATTTACTTTTGAATAAATAAAAACAAAAACTGTAGTAGGTACATCCATCGTAATTATTATCTGTCTGCCGCAATGCCTAAATCTTAGCCTGAAATAACATTTCTAGATCAGACCCCCAAACCTAATCTAGACTGAGAAAGACTAGCTTTTGTTAAATCAAAACTTAACTCTTTGAGTACCGTCATTATAGACACAATAAAGAACAATAGGTTGCGGTCACCGGTGTCCTCGCGTTGTTTGACAGTTTAATCAACAGCTTATTGTTTCAAAACTAAATCGGTTTACAAAATTTCGTTCGTTTGTAGAAAAAAATAAGCTAAATTCATTTTTAACTTTAATGTTTTATAACACCTAAATAATGGGGATCATTATTTTGTTTTACCTTATTGGTAGCGTCGTCGCAAGTGTGCCTGCCGACCGTTAGATACTAGGTACGTTTCCTAGGCAACACGTTTTTGTTGTTTTTCTATTTTAAAGCATATAAAAATGATTATTGCCTCATTGGCCGAGTGTTTGCAAGGGCAAGGGGTCTCGGGTTTGATTCCCGGGCCGAGCAAAGCATTTTTGGGTTTTAAAAAAAGGCCGTAGTAGCAGGGAGTCCGGAATTATGCACGGGATATGGCAATAGGCTCACCCCCTATTACATGGAACTCATAATATAAAATAGTGAAAAGTGGGTGTTACATTGTACAGTGGCATTAAGTGCTGTAATGTGCACCTCTGCCTATCCCTTCAGGGATAAAAGGCGTGATGTTATGTCATGTTAAAAAATATTATTAAGACGATTTTGACTTAGACAAAGTTCAGATTGTTGCTGTAGTTAATTCAGTATGACAATTAGACTAGGTATTAAGGACTTTAGGGGTCTCACTCCTAGGGTGTAACCTCTACCTACACCCTAGGAAAATATTAGACCTAATACAAATCTAGATTTCAAGTCAAAGGTTTAAGATGCTGATCTGAGATTTCAATCTTGAAATTCGCTGTACGCTGTCGTTTTTTAACCAATACAGTTAAAGAGTCTGTATGTATATTTATGTTGAAGTCATAAAGGTTTTATATACAAACATAAACCTAGAAAATTATGAATGTATGTGAATAAAAGTAAATCCACGTGGTAATCCGGGTCAGGTCACATTATGCAAATATAGCCTGAGTGGGAACGCTTCACTCAACTTGAATTTATGACACCATTTAGATTTTAAAGCGTCCGTGTAGGAGTTATAATATAACCTTAAAAATAGGTAAAATGAGGCTTGGGTTAGGTGGGGTTCAGAGTTCAGTTATGACTGAAAAACCTGATTTTTGTTAAAGCATTATAAGCACATGGTTTCCCAAACCTAACAAGAATCTGCTTTAGCCGCGAATTTTTAAGTGAACTTGATGTTATTGTAGTTGTCAATGGTATATTATAGTGTTTGAAATTCCTATAGGATCATAGAGGTAAACAACGTCTGCTCAACTCACCTGTAGAAAAGAAACAATAAAAACAACAAATATAATCACACATCTAGCACCGAGTCTACAAACATCAATCATGCAGCACGTACCTGCCAGCCTCAGTGCCGACATCCTCTGGAACTCCGGCTCCTGAAGCCATTTCCACATCCTCCTAAACGTCTCCCTTCCAGACTTGAGCTTCGACCAGGGCTTCGGGTTCCTCAGCAGGTCACTCAGCGTCCCCTGGGACCTACACAGCACCCTCTGAGCAAATATTGCCTGAGGGATCGAGTACCTCTTCAGTTCCCCACTTATCCTCTGAGCTAATTCTTTTGTATTTATTTCTTCTGTATCTGTCTGAGCTTGTTGCTGTTGTTGCGCTTGCTGCTCCTCCCTGGCAAGCAACGCCGCGTTCAAGTCCAGCCCTGGACTCGGTAATGGCGGCGTGGGGGATCGCCTTTCGAATGAGTTCGGCGATGCACTCCGCCTGCTGTACGCTGACTGTGGTGACAGCGGCTCATTGTAAGCAGTCGGTGAGAGGGACGCGTACGACTGCTGCTGCTGGATTACTGTGAACGTGCCCCCGGCGTGGTACGCGAACTTGTCCGAGACAGTGCTGATCGGCGGCAGCGGGAGCAGAGGGGTAAGCGTCGCGTACGATGCTGGCTCGAGCCCCGGCGGGGTCAGGCGCCCGTTCACTGCGGACAGAGGGTGAAACGCCGCGTCCCCATCGGGCAGCAGGTCCGCAGGTGACAGTCTGGGTGGTGAGGCGTTGCTCGGGGCGACTATAACCGTGAGTGGAGCGCGATCGCGCGCTCTTCCTTCGTCCATGGCGCGCGGCCGGCGGCAGCGGGGTCGCGCGGGCGACTGAAGCACGCCTGCGCGACGCACCCTACCTTCCCCCCGCCCCGCATCCTGCAAACACCCCTGTTTCTTCACCCTCGTTTCAAACAACCTATCTTTGATAGTGGAATGGGATTGTCGACCTTATGAAAAAGATTTTAAGTTGGATTTCGTTTGATTTTGGTTACTTTGTCGGGCTATCTGACGTTAGCTGTATACAATGCACCCTTAACCTACCCTGGGGCGGTGAGCATGGAGTGTTTCTAACTGTTCGGATTGTTTGATGATCATTGCTGGTTCGTTTGTGTCTGGGATAGAGACGTTGGTATTGAAGCGTCGATGGTGAATGTTATGGAACGTCTGTTCCTGAGTTTGGGGTTGTAGTGGTGACGGGAGTGCCCTCGTTCGAGCATTGCTGTCACTTGGCTACTTGCTAGCCAAGCTTACCTCATGGTGGATCTTCCAAGAGGGAAATAATTAACGCTACAAAGCTTGAAATATTATTGCTGTTTCGTATTATGGAGTAAATATTGTTGCAAGGGATGGTGGGAGCATCCTGAAAGGAATGCTTACATAACATTGTAGGTTTATAATTTGTAGTTTCAGTCTGGCTATTTTGGAGCTGGCGGCGCGTCTGACACGCCGTCGACAGTTGAGTAGGGACCAGTGTGTTGTGTGTTGTAGTTTTAGGGTTTCATACGTTAGGGGCAAATTCTAATATTTTATTAAAGTTGTAATATTTTGAACATAAACCTGTTTATTGGTCATCCTGAATTATTATTAAAGCCAGTTTTATACTTACGTAGGTACACAAAGATTTTTACTTGAATCATTTATTTTTTCAAAACCTGATTCTTTTCAGTCAGTCAAAGTCAAAAAGTGTCGATTGAATAGACTCTGTCATATTAGCATTTGAAAGAGAACACGTTACTTTATTCATTAAACTTGTTTGAATATTTTATTTATGAAGTAAGTAAAGCTTTCAGTGATAATATGATAAAAATAAGAGCTATTACTAAATAAACATCACGCCTGTTTTACGTACAGTAGCCAGCAGAAGTGTAGTTACGGGGCACCCTCTTTTAGTCACTTTTGTCTTAGTTACAATGTATCAGAGGGGTAACTAACACAATGCATGGGCAGAACTTCAAACCCCATACTGTTAAAAAAGTCCAACATTTACTCTTTACTGTAGTTGGCCTGAGAATTGAACTAGAACGCTCCTTTTATCACCTCAGAGACATGAGACGGTCAAAACGCGTATGATTATGACCTAGACTTTCTAGTCTACATCTAAAATCTACACACACATTTGACAAATAAAACCTCATCCTTATTAATATTATAATGCGAGGATATATAAAATGTAAATAATGTAGATGCCACCAATAAAATAAATAATAAATAAAATAAAATAAATTTATTTCAGACATATTGGGTCCATACATTTACAGTTTATTATTATTCAATATATATATATTCTTAATTAATTTAATTTATTACATTATATATAACACCGTATTATCAATCATTCAATTTATTATATTGCCAATTTAATTAATGTCAATTTTGGTAAAAAATATCATCACATCCAACAAATATAAAGAAGAAATGAAAAAAAAAACAAATTATTTAAATTTTTTTTTAACAATAGAATTAACTTAAGTTTTTGCCTCCGTTTGACGCACCGGTCACGCACACTTGAGTTTGAACCCAGTGCCTCATAAGGGGGCTATCCAGTTTTTGGCTGAGTTTGCTCAATAAGTATATATATGTGATTTTCTCACCTTAAACTACTGAACGGATCTGAATTCTGCAATCTTATACTATTATATCTTATACTATTATATAAACAGAAAAGTTTGTTTTTTGTTTGTTTGTTTGAACGCGAATCCCCGTAACTATAGGTCTGATTTGAATAATTATTTTGTGTTGGATAGCATATTTATCGAGGATGGGTATAGGCTATAAAACATCACGCTACGACCAATAGGAGCTGAGCAAAGCGTGTGAAACCGCGCGGAACTAGCTAGTATGACATAAAAATAGATCATAATCTGGAATAAAACATAGCTTTTTTTAATGGGACAAGCCCGCCACAACCTCCCAAAACCGCTGCAACTCCTGTAAGCCAGGATCTACAGTAGATACAACCATGAAAACACCGGAACACTGAAGTCCGGCGCGTCCCAGGGACATGAGTAACTGTCTTGGTTCCCGCAACGAAGTGAATCAGAAGATATTATAAGAGAAGAAGAAAAAAAAACATAGCTTGGTTAACTTACACCGTGAAAACGCGGCAAAAGCTAAACCTAGCACTTAAAAAAATCTAATAAAAAAAAATACCATAGAAGTACTTAACACAAATGTTGCAGACGTGAGCGTAAACAGCCAAACAAACCCTTGTACTATGCATGTGTGCGTTCATCACTTTTACACGTCTACACGAGTACACGCACACATGAGCAGGTGCTCCCAATGACCCCGCGCGACACCTGGCTCGTGACAAAGGGCTTTTGGAGATGGGATTTAAGTATCGATATCGATAAATCGGGTGTATTTGTATTGTGTTGGATATCGATTTTTTTAGTATTTTATATAAAAATGTTTAGATCTATGTTAACAAACGTGGCATGTTGCACAGGCGGGAATCGAACCCGAGACGTTGTCACACGATGAAACCTAACTTAACTTTAATACCTGTTACTTCCAGATACTGTAATTCAAATTATTTCAAAATATTACCACGTTACCGAAACTGGCACTGTAATTTTAAAACCTATCACATCTATAACACATTTATTCTACCAGAAAATTCTACCAGAGGTACCAATTATAATTCTTCGCTTTACTTTAGACAAACCAACCAAATCGTAACTATACAAAATAAATTAGCAAAACATCGATAAATTTTGGGCATATCGATACAAATCCCATCCCTATCCCAGTAAACGGCAGCCCCTATACCACGTCCCTAACTACGTTACGTCATTACCGCCACACGTTTACATGTAACTATAATATTATAATATATACTAGATTACATTATTTCTTGTTTAATTACGAGATAATTAGTTAAAATGGCGAATTTACTTTCAAAGATACGGATATTTAACTATGATAACTGCGTGTTAAATAAGATATGGTGACTACTCTTTCTGTCACAATATAATTATTTATTTATTTATGTACACACATACAACACAAAGGACAACACATATATAAAAACGAAGCACATAGGTCTCACATATTCCAACTGGAATTTCTTCCTGTGGGCCTGTGGCAGGTAAAGAAATTTGACTTTGCCTCGTGAATTAGCCAATTTCTTTTCCGTACTCTCAAAATTAAGACTAAAGAATGAGACTTGGGAGACGAAACTTAAAAAGCTGACAAACATAACTGACGTTTACATTTATATAATATTATTTGAGTTGAGATATTATAATAGGGTAGTTTCCAGGGTAAGAAAATTAAAAATCTAATTAGTCCGTCAGTTAGATAATGAAAAAATATTAGACACGTATTTTTTATTTACTCGTGTAAAGTTACAATACTTAGATAAAATTGAGTGAAGTTTAGGAGTGGGAGGTAGATACGTCACAACGTGCTACATTTTCTAGCACGCTGTGATGTCACACGACATTTCAAATCAATATATCGTCGAAAGCATTTAATTTTGTGAGAAATGAAAAAATACGTGTATAATGTTTTAAAATAATCCACCAGACGGAAATTAAAATAAAATTTAGGAAGTTCAAAAAGGAGACATATTGTTTTCTCTACCCACTACTCATCTCATAATCCCATGCTGTAAGCGAGTCTGTCAGTACATCATAGATCAGAGATTCTATACCGTAACTAACCTACCTTTTAATACAACTATTCCATCTCTTCATAGTAAAACACATAGTACTGTGAATTAATTTTACCAAATGCAACAAATTGTTACCTAACATTGTTATGTAAATTATGAACATATAAATATAATTGATGAAACAATTTAAAAATAAAATTCACCGAAGAAAGGATTAATTGCCAAAGAACACATTTTTTGCAAATTAATCCGACATAACGAAGCAAAAACTACAGCTATGTATATCCAAATACTACCATAGTGTTCACAGACCATAACACCCCAAAAATTCAAATTCGTCAACGTAGATAATAAATTACAACAAAAAACTACATTCGCGTGTCCCAAAAATGATATTGTTGAACCCCTATTTTATGGGCCCTTCATTAGCATACGTGTTTTTATCAAACGACAGCTGCGTGCGCAGCCGCCATCTTTGTGACGTCACGTATCGATTGTGCGACAAAAATCGATATTATCGAGCGAACACCTGTGGCCCGCGCGTGCCGCACTGTTCCGGGTGCAATGACCTTTTTACTTTTTTTTCTTAGGGGATTGAGACGAAGGGAAGAAAATATAAAGGATGAATACATTTTTGTATCGTACCTGTTTCTGTTTGGGTTTTGCGAAAAGATAATAAAATGAAAGTGTTTTGTGTGTTAATGGAAAGTAAAAGACTTTGTTTGACTTGGTTATGTTTGGTAAATGTGATATTTATCAAAATGAAAAAGAAACCAAAGATATTAGGAGGAACATTACCTATAGTTAACGGTTTTCTCCAACACTTGTACTTATAAACTCAAGCTTCATTATTATTAACTACCGTTAGACCACCAAAGCAAAACCCTTTGATAAAAAACATTAAAACTCAGCCACGTCACCTCTATCACAGTCGGTCAGACATCTGTCCATGCAGACGCAAAAAAAATAAAATTTGATACGACAAAAGATGTTTTCGAACACCCCCTGTGTTTTAATTGTGAGGATATTAAAAATATATCAACTAGGGCTTCGCTGGCCGCATCGGAAGGAGGGGTAGGGCTACCACTTCCTACGCTACTTTTGTTTTGAGGGACAACCCTTTTTTGTGATCATGACGTGTTAGTTTGGTTGAAAATCATGAGAAAGTTGTAAAATAAAAAAATATTGTGGGGTTCCAGGTGTAGCAGAATAAGCGAAATATAATAAATTATATTGTTCAATAATAAGCAACTACTGTATATGAACAGAAACTGCTAATTTCAAAGCACCAGATTTGACCATATTTGGCATATTTTTTAAGGGGGAAAAATCATCGAATGACTGCTCCCGCCTGGATGAGGCAGAACGGAGTGTCAGACTCTTACTGACTAAAAACCACCCCGTTCCTTCTCCTGCGCTTCGAGCCAGAGCCGCGGTAACCCGTTAGGTTCTATCGAAAGAGTCTATCGTCATAAACCGAGCACATATTCAGTCTACACAGTAATACCAAGAAATATTAATTACTTCGCCTAACCTGTTTATTTAACTCAAGGCCAAGACACCTTGCAACCACCGACCAACGAGACAATCAAACATGATGTTATTGTGTTTTTATAATAACTATCGTGAGACATATTAAATCAACAAAAATCGCACGCTGCTCATGAGGAGAGAAAAAACTAGTAGAGCTTTTCTCAGTATATTCACGTGAGTAACCCGCGATTTTAGTTAATTTAAGTATGATGTTGTTGTGTTTAATAGCCGAACAACTAACAAAATATACCTAAACTGAAATGAAATGCGATGATAAGTTTGTTTGTTCCTTGATTACGCTTTATCTACGAGACCGTAATCTTCTTGAAAACTTACCTACATACATATAGTTCGGAGTACTCAGAAGGACATAGGTTACGGCATAGAATAATAGGCAATTCTAACGTTTCAGAAAACCGGCGTGAAACAACGGTTACGTTTTGTTTCGTCTTTAAGTGAGGTTACTGGAGGCCAATTAGCCCTGAATCCCTGAATCCCTGAATCCCAAATAATCCTCAAATTCCTAATCCCCAAAAGGCCGGTGACGCACTTGTAACGCCTCTGGTGTTCCGGGTGTCCATGGGCGACGCCGATTTCTTACCATCAGGTGTCCCGTCTGCTCGTTTACCGGCTTATCCCATAAAAAAAAACACATAAATGCTTCCTGCCTTATTAGTCAATTAACTGACTAAAACCACCCCGTTCCTACTCCTGCTCTTCGAGCCGGAGCCCCGGTAACCCGTTAGGCCTTCCGCGGCTCCGTATCGGGTATAGTTAAACAACTGAACATAAGAATCAATCCGCCTTGAGCAAGCGGGCGAGGTGATTAAACCTCAAATCTTCTGTGTGTGAGAAGAGACTTTTGCTCAACTGTGAGCACTTATTGACTGATGATCAATGTGGACATAATATGTTAATAAAATGATATTTTCCGGCTGTTACAACGAGTATCATTTTATGTTACTAACTAATAAGACGTAACATATATGTACCTCAGATATATTATAATTTCCGTGGGACAGAACAGCTGGTTAACTTGTCTATGCCTGTAACTGTATAAGTAAATAACCTGTTTAAATATTACGAACAAAAACCTTCACCTACTTACCGACTATTAGAGACGTATTTTTAAAAGAATATTTGCGGATTTACCTATCTCTACTTAATTTCTTTTCTCTTATTTTCTTACGGAAACGAATAGTTTCGAAGATATAATAATTTGGAAAAAAACTCATAACGTCACTATTGAGTAAGTACGATTTATACCTACTCTAAAATGACGTACTTACATAGCTACCTCCCACTCCTAAATTTTCATTCGTTTTATATAAGTAGGTATAGTTTTCTTATACGACAAAATAAAAAAATACGTGTCTAATATTTTGTCATTACTGACGGACTAAATAGATTTTTAATATTCATACCCGGTCATCATGCCTATTAATATTAGAAAAAACTAATTAAAAAATCCAAATGCAGAAGTAATTATACGCGTACCTACGAATTCGCGGGGAACAGTTAGTACCTATCTCTATAAAAGAAAATGCCTCGATTTGACTGTGGCAAGAATAACTGTTTATTATGACGTCATTGATTGCATTCAGATGACATGTTTGGTTGCACAATTGTATTGAAATAGTGTTAATTATAAATTAGTGTACCTACTATAGCGTACAACCCTGTCTACCGCTTCGAATAACAGGCGTGATGTTATATTCTTCGTTGAAATGATTATTACATTGTCTATTTTAATACGAAGATAGAATATGTATCTACTGTTAAATTATTGTAGGTACTATCTAACCAGTATTGATTTTATAAAAATAATCTAGAACTACGAATCAATAGAATGATGGAAAAATACGATACAAGTACTAACATCCCACTACAGCTAAACTAATCTACAATATTATCGATATTACGTAGAAAATCAATAATTTATAACAATGTCCATCCGCCATCTTGTTTACGGCAATAATCCAATAAAAATCTTACCGAATCAATAATAAAATCGTTTTTATCCACAACCATTGTCAAATTGCTGTCTTCCATGCATATTTCGAGCTTATTTTCATTCATAAATACTTTTATAACAAGCTCAGACATTTTTGACCTAAAAATATCGAACTATTATATTGGAAATCATACCCTCCCTGTGACCTGTCGTCATGGCAACGCCGCGACGGCGACCCCAAGCTGCAGCGTCGCGATTTTATACTCCCATCCTTTTCTATTCAACAAGTTTCACTGGTAAGAGAGAGCGGGATAGGCATATAGCTCGCATTGCGTTTCAGAGAAAGTAGCCGTTGTCAAAATCGATATCGCACAAGGCTAGGCGTCGATTATCTGTTCTTTTGCATGCTATATCGAAAGGTAACAAGTCGCACACAGCCTCAAGTACAACTTTAACCTTATTCTCTTTAGTTAAAGCATATTTTTCTGTAACAATTAACTGGTAGAGACGATGTTAGGTTACCTTACGTGGTTTTGCAGTCGACGAGCGTGGTAGAACACATCGACTATTGATTTTCACGATCCCTTTAGCAAAGATTGTGATGTATTTCGATTTATTGGATATCAAAGACTTTAACTTAAATGTACAGGACATGTTTTAGAACCTGTGATTAGGTTAACTTGTCAATTTTAACTACAGTTTAGGACAATTGAAGGTACCTAATGTGGTTTTAATTTAATTTCTCTGTGTGTAGGCAATTATGCGGTATTATTACCTAATGAGTAGGTACCATACAAAAGTAGACTTGCTTTTTGGTTTTGATATTCGAATAGGTGTTAATTTGGGGATCTTCTGAGGTATTTTGGACTGACTATAGAATATGATGTTACTTAGATGGCTATACCTAGGTAGTATTTTTTTAAGGGGGGAATCTCATCGAATGACTGCTCCCGCCTGGGTGAGCCGGGAGGGAGTGTCAGACTCTTACTGACTAAAAACCACCCCGTTCCTACTCCTGCACGTCGAGCCGGAGCCCCGGTTACCCGTTAGGTTCTCCGCGACCCGTTGGGCCGTTGGGTTCTCAACCCTAGGGTGATGTGAATAAAATACATTTTGTGACAGACTGCAGATGCAGTCTGTCCGCGGATGTCATACAGCACTGTCTGATAAAGGTGAACGTATTCAACTGCTATCTCTAACCTGATTGCCAAGTTTGGAGATTGTAAAGGAGATTTGTAACATAACAGCCCTTAAAGTGTTTTGACAAAAATTATGAAGAAGTTTCGTAGACTGTCTTGTTGGCCGAGTGGTCTCAAGTGTGACTGCCGGGCAAGGGGTCTCGGGTTCGATTCCCGGGTAGGGTAAAATATGCCTGGGTTTAAAAAAAAATCTCAGTAATAGCACGGAGTCTGGAATTCTGTCAGATATATGGCAATAGAATCACCCCCTATTACATGGGACTCATAACATAAATAGTGAAAAGTGAGTGTTACATTGTATAGTGGTATTAAATATCGTAATGTACACCTCTGCCTACTCCTCCGGAAACGAAAGGCGTGATGTTATGTTATGAATAGGTTAATTAAGCTACGAAATAGAATAGAATAAAATGCATAGTTACGAATGAGTAAGATTACGCGTATTTACGTTACTTCAGTAGAGTTAGTAACTAACCCTATTTTTGACAATTACCTACTTTAAAACAAGTTTAGTGTATGGGAGAGCCATGCTTCGCCACGAATGGACCGGCTCAACCGGAGTGATACCACGGCCTCACAGAAAACCGACGTGAAACAACGCTTGCGTTGTTTCGTCGTGTGAGTGAGGTTATCGGAGTCCCAATTATCCCCTGCCCAGTCTCCTCAATCCCCGAATTCCACAAAGGCCAATTACGCACTTGTAATGCCTCTAATGTTCCGGGGGTCTATGGGCGACGCCGAAGCATTAATCACCACGCTTGCTCAATGCGGGTTGGTGATTTCAAACTTATACTTAATTAGAAATTATAAGTTCAGGTTTCCTCACGATGTTTTTCCTTCACCGTTTGTCAGTGGTGTCTAAATAATCTTAGAAAGTACATATAACTCGGAAAAAGTCACATTGGTACTTGCCGTTGGTAGGTTTCGAACCCGCACCCTCATGCATGAGAAGTGGGCGTCTTAAACCTCCGGCGTTTACTGCGTTTACTGGCTCATGCCATAAGAAAAACACTATATAGGACCTATAGTCTAAGTGTAGTATATTGTGTAAAAAATAGCTTCACTAGAGGACTGACCTACAGACTGACATTTTTTCTTATTATTTAATATTTAAATATTTTGTTTTGACGTTCAAAAGTGCCTTACTGGTCTAATTGAAATAAATGATTTTGACTTTGACTTTGACTTTGTGTGTTAGAAAACTAACTACAAATAATTTATTACCAATTTACCGCCCCTACTCTTCTTGCAGGCATCATCATAATCAATTTCATAATCAATTAAGAGACCGAATAACAGCGCTCTCTGATAAACCTGCACCTTTTGTCAACCGCGGAGATTACGGCAAAACCTCTTACCTATGTAGCAGAATTTAATACATTTTTGATCTCCCATTAAAACCATCAAAGAAGTTCGTATGAAACCTTTAATCATCATCATCATCATCAGCCTGTATTCGTCCACTGCTGGACAAAGGCCTCTCCTATGGCACGCCACTGTCGCGGAGAACCTAACGGGTAACCGGGGCTCCGGCTCGACGTGCAGGAGAAGGAACGGGGTGGATTTTAGTCAGTAAAAGTCTGACACTCCCTTCTGTCTCACCCAGGTGGGAGCAGTCATTAGATGAATTTCCGCCCTTAAAAAAAAAATAATGGCACGCCACTGAGCTCGGTCTTCAGCTCTTCTCATCCAACCACTCACATTTGTCGAAGAACCGATAACCGTTTGGGTAAACGTGTTCTAGAGTGGAGACCGCGTCTAGGCAAACGTAGTGTAGGGCGCCCTCCAGCTAGGTGGAGTGACGACAAACCTTTAATGCTCTCACTCAACTACACAAGATTACGTACTTAACTGAAACACAATGAATGTGTCTTCATCATTATCACATCAACCACAGGACGTCTACTGCTGAACATAAACCTCCCCCAATGACATCTAGAGCGGCTGAATGGAAGCTACCTGCATCCAGTGCCTACCTTTTTATTTTTTTATTTTTTTGAGGGGGCAAAATCATCCAATGACTGCTCCCGCTCGGGTGAGGCGGGAGGGTGTTAGACTCTTACTGTATAAAAACCACCCCGTTCCTACTCCTGCACTTCGAGCCGGAGCCCCGGCAACCCGTTAAGTCTTCCGCGGATCCAGTGCCTCCCTGCGACCTTAATTAATTAGGTCGTATACGTGATTATTCTAGAACTTTTCTACCCCATTCCAATTCTTTGGCATTATACTTACGTGCCACTATAAATTCACATACTAATAATCTACCTATGAACCCCATATAATAAGCTGAAAAGTGAAAACTTTACAAAATTATTCGACAAATCTTCCCAAATAATTGCACTCATCGAATCGTATAAAGAGGCGGGAAACTCTTTCAAACTTGGACAATAATAAATACTTATACTGTCAAATACTATTTGAAATTCGAACACACTTATAATTTAAAAAAAAAACAGAATAGACACTCATAAGTTAGGATTAAAAACTCTTTGGTGCCATCAATGGACTATGCAACAAAAATAATTTGTTCTTACGTTAAAATCGAAATAACTAATTAATTACTATATTCAACAACTTAAATAAAACTTTAATAAAGACAATATAACTTACCTCACAACAATAATCACAGCAATTGACCAGCATTGCACTTTTTCGTCAGAAAAGAGGTTTTATCCGTCTATGACGTCAATTAAGTGAATTAGTTACGGTCGAGATGCATAGGTGTCGCCTCTGTGCATGGCATTTTGCACCAAGCCGTAGTAGTTCATTTTCGCGCTCATTTTTGAAATATGTTTATTTTAATTAGCAATGAAAAGAAGGTTGTGGGTACGATTTCTTGGTTAAGGTGTTAGGTACTGTGAGATGTGCCGTTTGGGATAAATAAAATAACTAGAATAATATTTTCTTAACATTTTAGGAATCGTCATCATCCTAAATTTTTATTTAATATCAAAAATTGTGAGGTTTTATAAAAGAAAAGTTTTGCCAATACTAACTATAGGGATATTAAAAGGTCTAGGGCATAAAAGTTCATTAAAATAAAACTCAATTGTTTATGTTTGTTTGTTTGTATTGCATCAACTGTAACACTTTCAGTTTTCATCGATATTGAGCAAAGTTTACCTACATTATTATAACTGCTTGCATTATGATATAAAATCGTTTATTTTTTCTATAATTACACATAAAAAACAAAACATTCAAATAAAGAAAAATATTTAAAAAAAAACATTCGTAAGTGTAATCCGCACGCACTAACCTTGGAGCGGCGGCCTATTATTTTAACGTTCTTTTTTCGAATTTCGAAATAAACGATTCTGTATCGCACGAAAGCATAACAACGCATGCTATGTCATAATGCTCTGTCTCCTTCCATGACAATACACACACGACAAAGTGCCGTCATATTTTGTTTTAAGCTTTAAGCACCAATTTTCTTTATAACAAGTCGTTCGAAATAATTAAACGACTAAAATTCTATAAATATCTTACTATGTATAGGTTAAAAATACATGTTATAACATTTTTACAAGTCTATCTTTAGTTTATTGCAGGAACCTAATGACATATTCCAACTTTGGGGAGCCATTGGTTTGAACTAATCTCCCGTTGGAATAAGCCATTCGACTCGCATGTTTCTATTTTTAAAAATAAAGAAAAATTGTAAAAATCTAAATGAATATGAAAGCGGACATGACCGATGACAAACATAACATATAAACGCATTCTAATGTTAATTATACAAATAAAAAAAATATAAATACACTCCGGAACATATTTACATACAATGATAATGGATACAATCGTAATATTAGATACTAATAAAAATTAACAAATTCGCTAAAAAAACAGTTAATCGTAATTGCACATCAGATGAACTAAGAAATTCGTAACTAGGAGTATTTCTCTATTGGTTAATTATCCTTATAATTACTTTTCTCTATTTACGTATCATGTAATCAACATTTGAAATCCACGAAACTTATAAGACGGATTTTCGTTCCTTTTTTATAATAAGAAGTTATAACTTAAAAGAAATTATCATACAAGTTGATAGAATAGTTGGATTGTAATTTTTTTAATATCAAAAAGCCATGCGAGAATCAAAGTGGTGTCTAAGTACTTCGTAAAAAAAAAGCGTGGCTATTCCAAGTCGCGTAGATTAAGAATATACATGCCAGTAAAGTATATATAGGTACATAAATGGGTACAATGTAGGTAAGTACTAAAATTATACAATATCATAGAATTATTCTTTATATTTCAGCGAAACTACGCGTAGAAGCGTTACTTAATCGTACAATAATATTACATGAGGGTTATAATTTATATTTCTGGATTTGAAATCAATTTCCAGACTGATGGGTGCCCAGTTACTTACGATTTTTCATATAGATACAATATAAAAACAATGTAATATATAACTTAAAGGGAAAGAGTTTTAGGAAGAGAAACTAACATATTAAGGGTTACTTACAAATTTTCCGAACATTGGGCCTAAACTTACAATAGTTGCATTTGAAGGTTACAAAATCTTTAGGAGTACATACAAGCCTTTGCGTAAATGAAGTCTAATAATGAAGATAATCGTCCAAAGTCCAGGCATTCAAAATAATATTTATCATTTATTTCTAGTTAGCACGTTGTATAGAACGCATCATAAATATCATACAATATTGTTGTATCTAAGGCACATAATGTTTAGGCTTTCAATTATTACTCCATATCGTATTTATGGTGCTAATAATGAAACAAAAAAGTACATGTTGCGACCAATACATCATTTTCACCAAATTTTTCCATACAAAATCTTGTATTAGTCACATCCATATAAATTACTGCAAAGCTATCAAATAAATCTACCGTTTCTACGTACGCTGTCAAAAAAATTACATTTCTCAGCTTACACCCGCTGTTACCATATCTTTACAATTATAACAAATGCATTTCATACAACATGTTCTTATCTGCCATTTTACAATACATTTCTTTTGTATTATACAGCACCCACTGTGCATTGCCAATCATACAAAAACAACTATTTCAATATAAGACACGTTCTGAATGAACAATTGAATCACAGTCTAGAATTTTCGGCACCAATGAGCTTTAAATTCGTCACCACTATTAATATTGCCTTACCACGTTACAAGGTCACCTCTTCCAGATTTTCACAATGACGAAACTGTTTTTGTCTGTTTATCAACAAGCCTTAATGACGTATTTACTTCCTAATGTTTTTTTTTTATATTCTAATAATGTTTTCTATAGCTAGCAATTGACTAATCCCGCCTTTTGCCTAGTTCGTCTATAGCTGTAAGTCTAATATATTTTTGTCAAATAGCTATTTAATTGTACCAAACTGCAGTATAATTATCATTTTACATAGTACCCAGCCTCTCGTCAATCTGTCTATAGAAAATATATTTGCGAATTGTTTATATATTTCACACTACGTTTCAGTACCAATCTCTAGCCTCACTAAAGCCCTTTTTTGTTTATTTATAATTATTTTTTATTTATTTATTGCTTTTGTATTTTATTGCTACGGTTTCTCTCTACACTATTTTATAGAAATCCAAAGAAATTGTGTTTGTATTTGTGTCGTATTAAAGGAAACTTGTCGGTTTTATTGATGGTGAATTAATGACGTGTGTATCAAAAGTCTAACAGACAAAAATAATGGTGTTTGTGACAAAATGACGTGGAATTTTTTGCGTCAAAAGGTATTTTTAGGTTTTTTTTACTCGAATTATAGTCAATTGTTCTTCGCTACGAACTTAATTTTACCACGCTTATTTAATTCTAAATCTATTAAAAATTGTGTATATATATTTGGATTTCATTCATTAAGTGTAATTTGGCCACATTTTTTTAGTTTCACACCCCTTACTAATAAACGTAAGGGGTTTTTTATAATTGTAAATATTTTTTATTATTTTAAGTAACAATAAATTTACATTGTAACTCTAATGACTAGCTTTCCTCGTATGGCCACTGTTATTGCGAAAAAAAATCATTTCCATGAGTGACAAAACTAAATAATTTCTAGTATTTACGTTTATTAGGATTATAGTATTCACATGTGCATTATGTAACCAAAGTCACACGTTTATTATTTGAGTATTTTGTGCATTACATTGGCATTCCGAATATAAACAAAAAAAAAACAATAAAAAACTTTTTTTTTTTGCTACTTGATGTACAATTGACATTTTTAAAGTTATGAACATTTTAATTATTCTTAAAGGTATGTGCGAAAACAAAAATCTAGTCCACTCGTCTCGCTTACCCAATTTGGTTACAAAACACACACTACTTAAGTTAAATACTCAGTGAAACATTTGTTATAAGTATGAGCGGATGGATTTATCAAAAAGAACTCTACAATTTACAAATCCCTATTATTTAAGTTAATTTACTTTTTCTTTATGAAAGGCACCTATAAAATGTCCTTCGACTTATGTCGATCTACTAATGATTTATTGTCGCTTTCGATGTCAGAATATTAAAAAAAATAAAAAAATACAAAAAAAAATAATAAAAAGAAAAATTTTACTCGCCACGGTAAAATTCTGTCACTGAGATCAATATCGTAGATTTATTTTTGTGCGAAAATTACATAGAAAATCTTTTTGCTATTTTTTCTTATTTTATACAAATTTTGCATCAATTTTCTCCCGATCGAAAGTACAATAAATCAACTACTCTGTTCGCTACTAATTACAACTAAACTAATCTCTTAAGCAAGGCTCGTCTTTATTAAATATTCGTTCAATAAATAAAATAAAAAATGTTTTAACTAACCGACGACTTACATTCTATTTAATTTTTATTTCCATTACAAAACACACAACAACGAAACAAAAAAAACAACTTATAGTATCACACTTTCGTCAATTCAAACAGTTTTGACGCCTTTGGAAGCATTTTATTCGCTTATCCTGTCTCACAGCTCAGCAAAACAATATTTTATAAGCTGCACTTTTTATTAACATTTTATTTTACTAAATTACTGGAAGGCTTGATCATATCATACTTGTTTTTATATTCTATAAAAATATTAGAATATAATATGTTGTTTTATTTCGTAGCTTTAATATTTTTACATAATTATCGTTGGAGTATTGTATTTTGTTATCGCCTTAACAAGTAATAAATGAAAACCATGTCGATCACCCGCGTCTGTCGAAATTCGTATTTCTATAATCTTATTGAACGCCGCGACAAAGTTATGTCGCGAGGACGAATGCAGTGGATCGACACAGATTAAAAATTGTAAAATCTAAATTTCAACTACAACCTCTTCCGTTTTAATTCCATTTTTATATTTACACTAATCCCCCGACATTCAGAGATAACGTTTAGAAATTAAACAGTCCGATGCGAGACGGGTCGCCAGTGCGGGAGTGGCGCGGGTGTCCAGCGGAGCACGGTCGCCGTCGGCGCGACCGACGTGATAGATCCGACACTCGACACGGGTGCGTCAGACTCAGCACTAATTACTGCCCCGACCGATGCGACAGATCCATCGTGCCCGACACTTGCGACACCGACCGACGTAGTAGCGTGGGATCACGGTGAACGCAAGTCGGGCGCCGGCTTATCGGGCGCGATGTCGTCCGATGTGTCGACGACCGATCCGACGGTTGAGCCAGTCGTGTCCATCGCAGTCGCTTCCGATGTAATCACACTTGATTGGAAGAAGCGTTCTGGAGAATGAAATTTAATTATTTCAATGGAGGTATCACAGTCGATTTTTAAAGCGAATATTGTCATGCGGGATAGTCTAGATACTTGAGATATTATATTACTATATAAAAGATAGTATCTTACACAATATGGCTACGTCATACAATAGCACTCTTGACGGGCACTCTGTAAAAGTACGCATGAAAGTAGAAAACGTATCATGAATAAGTACTCAGATAGATAAATAATGTAAAATGTATCGATACGTAATACGAAAGGATTACAAAGAGTATATATTGGAGTTATATTTTTCACACAAAGAAAATAAATATTAAATATTGCAAAATATATTCGCACCTAGCACCAATCAGTTTGACCTTCACTACGACCAAACAATCGAACCTACTGAAAGGTTAAATACTTTATATCTGTAGATAAAAATCAATTACCATAGAAGATAAACCAGTTAACTAACACCCTGATAATAAAGTCCTTTTACTTTTGGAATTCAAGGCAAAAACAGCAATCTCTTAAGTAAAGACATCGACCATTCATACTTCCACATTAAACACAGAAGTAGATAATTTGTCTGTTGTATCCTCACCATCATCCAGCAGGACTACATGATCAGGTCCTGGTGGCGCCGTCATTATGTTGAACTCTTCTTCCAACGTTGGGAATGGTGCGTTCCATCTGCAAGTACCACCAGAACTTGAAGAAGGGTTTTATTTTATCAAGTAATGGCAAATGAAGTTGTTAATGGAGCTATTGTGCTTGTCTCTTCATACTGATAATGGAAACGAAATACACCTTATTGTACGTAAAATTATTATAATATTCGTATATTGTGCGAGCGATCAATGATTTCAATAAACTCTGTAAAGATTTTGACTGCACGGTTGGTGCGGTGGCTGGGCAACCGCCTGCCGTGCAACGTGCCGCGGGCTCGATTCCCGCACGGAACAACACTTTGTGTGATCAACAGATTGTTGTTTCTGGTCTGGGTGTCATTGTGTATGTGAACTTGTATGTTTGTAAACGAACCCACGACACAGGAGAAAATCCTAATGTAGGGCAAAGTTTTACTTAAATAAAAAAAAAATTTCTTTCGACCCTTTTAAAACAAAACTTACTTACAAGTTTGTTTTACGTATAAAGTAATCGTAACGAGTACGCGTTCAGTGCTGTGATTGGCTACTTCATTGGCGCCGGCCAATCAGAGTGCCGAACGCATACTCGATTCGAATACTTTAAACGTAAATTAAGCCTCTAAACCTTGATTGCTTTAATTCATAGTGGTACCTATACGGTCCTTATTGTCCTTATCCTTATATTATCCTTATTATTATATTTAGAGTAATTTGTGCATCATTATAGATTGCCTGTGGTTTAATAAGTTTAATAACGTAATTTTAGAACTGTGTTAGCATGTTTCTACTCTCTAACTTTCCTTACTAATCGTGGAAATCAGTAATAGACTTTTTGTTGCATACCACATTCTATTTAATCAAATTGTATAGTTTTTGGTTTTCTAAATGTATAAGTAAATAAATATTTAGCAGTAAAGAAATCCCTAAATTTTATGTCATGAATGTGATTATATGGTGAGTCTGTGAATATCAATTTTCACGTAAATGTATAAAGAAAATGAAAGAGTTTTTCAAACTCGTATGGGGTGTACTAATGAAAATGACAATTCAGGATTTAATGAAATTCAGTTTCTTTAAAAAAATGCTTTCAAAAAAAATTACTCCATAATCAATTATATAATGCATATTATATTATCAAAACTGAACCTCAAAAAACCCAAGATTACAACAAACACCCCTGGTGTCCTCATACGGACCTGTTAATCGGTCCCAAGTCCTCTAAAACCCACCTAGGCGCAGCTCTCGCAGAGGCCCGTGGTGCGTAGAGACCTAGTCCACCTGGGGGTGAGACCCCACCAGCTCCTGCCATCACCGCTCCCCCACCAGCCCCCACTCCTGATACCCCGCCTCCTAAGCCGACGCCACCCAGCGAACTTGCATAGCTGAAGACCTGGAAATGTTGTAAGGGTGTCAAAAAGCACGTTAAAGTGAAATATGTCACTTTTATTGAATACTTTAAATATTTTGCTGAAGGCATGACAGAAGATCGGGACCATTGAGGTGGTGTTTGATGTCAAACAGCCAAGAACTTTGGGTAAATAGATTTGGAATTGGGAAGAATAGAAACTCAAAGGTTAATATCTACTTTGGGTCGTTGAGCCAACAGAGTAAGTGAATATAGAAGAAGACAGCTAAATATGCTATAAAGGAGCACACATTTGTAAGGCGCTAAGGGGTGGTTTTCCATTACGAATGTTACATTATTTATTTTATGAAATAGCATCTTCAAAAAATAATTATAGAAAGAAGAAAATTGTTACTTAAAAACTATCAGATATGGTGATAGTATAAAACTTATTAAATACTAGTGTTATGCCCAGGATATTAAAGTATAATCATACCAAATTTCATCGTAATCGGACTAGTAGTTATTGCGTGATGCGTGAACATATAGACTGATAGACAGACAATTTTTTTTTAATCTCATTTTTGATTCGGTGTCTATCTAGTAACGCGGTACTATTTATTTTTTTAATATTTTCAATATACAGACTTAACACAACTGCAGTTTTTCATACATATGTACAGATGTTCTTTAATTATCATACCTGTTGTGGTTGCGAGTGGAAATGGTTGAAGTGTGAGATAGGTGGATGGCAGTCAGTGCGGTAGGGGTGCGGCGAGCGGCGGCGCGGGGACGCGGGCGGCGACCGCACCTCGGGGGACGACGGCGACGTGCCCCCGCCACCCACCACACTACCGCCTACCATCTCACTAGCTGGAAGCAGAAGGGACAATGGCCATTGAGACTTTCATTCATCATCATCAACAGCCTATAAATGCCCACTGCTGAGCAAAGCCTCTTCTCACACGGAGAAGGTTTGAACATTAATCACCACGTTTGCTCGATGCGGGTTGGCGATTACAAACTTATAATTAGAAATTATAAGCCCAGGTTTCCTCACGATGTTTTCCTTCACCGTTTGTCAGTGGTGTCTAAATAATCTTAGAAAGTACATATAACTCGGAAAAAGTCACATTGGTACTTGCCGTTGGTAGGTTTCGAAGCCGCATTCTGATGCATGAGAAGCCAGCGTCTTAAACCTCCGGGCCACCACGACATTTTTCATTCAGACCGCAATTTTTTTTGTGAAATGTACTGTCGGTGAAGGTATTTCTAAACCGAAACAACATTGAAGAAAAGAGTATACTTCATCTTAAAATGCACGGCATATGCCGGTAGAGCACTTGCGACTCTTCTGGTGAAATGGGTGTCCATAAGCGAGCTGATTGCTTACCATACGGTAATCTATCCGCTAGTTTACGATGCCCTAAAACAACGCTCGTTTTAACGTGACAATCTACCTGTGGATCTGATAATGGCAACAGGTCTGGCCATCGGAGGAAGTGGCGGTGGAGGAAGCATCGAGCTGCTGAAGTATGGTGGCTTTGGACTTCTCGAAAGACTGTGCACCTGATTGGAGAAAAGAGTGAAATTAGACAGGAATGATGATAAAGTTCTTACAGACAAATTGTTTGTTATACCAAAACTCATCATAGACCAACGACACAACTTTACTCCCTAACACGGTTACAAACTTATTTTTAACTGAGAACATACATATATTATCCTTAGATGAAAATAGGAACAAATATCAAAGTATGGTTGAAGGTTCACACCTGCAACTGCTGCACATCTGTGACAGTCGCATCAGGGCAGACGAAAGTAACGAAGTCTCCGAGCGAGTCTTGTGGCGCGCCGTCATACTTGCCGCTCGCATGCTGGCTGGACAGCGCTTCAGATGCTGAAAAAAATAATAGAAATAATTAATTGAAAATTAAGTTAATATTGTAGCCAGTGGGCCGGTCACATTTGTCGAAAAAGCGATAACCGTTGGGGTAAACGTGTTCTAGAGTGGAGACGTCGAGGTAAACGTAGTGTACGGCGATCTCCAGCTAGGTGGAGTGACGATATTCGCAGGCTAGCTGTGGTTGGATGAGAAGAGCTGAAGACCAAGGTCAGTGGCGTGCTACTGAGCTTTGGTGTGGTGGCTGGGCAACCGGCTGCCATGCACCGTGTCGCAGGTTCGATTCCCGTACGGAACAACTCTTTGTGTGATCCACAGATTGTTGTTCCGGGTCTAGGTGGCACGTGTATGTAAAATTGTATGTTTGTAAACGCGCCCACGACACAGGAGAAAATCCTAGTGTGGGACAACGATAAAATAAGAAGAAGAAAAAAAGAAAGAAGAACCCTAAACACTAAGGAAACATAGGTTCATCATCATCATCAGCTGCGGCACATGTCAGTGCTCAAGTCTTGACGCTTAACCAGGGTAGTCAATGAATTAGTTCCAACAAAACTCAACAGATGGCGGATGAAGCTTACTTGTGGGATGTGTGTCGGTGGGTGGTGCTGCATGCTGGTAGAAGATTGTGTTCGAAGGTACCAATGGTGATTGAGCAGACAGGCCTGCTGAGCTGTGGGGGATACCTGTGAAAATAGAAAAGAGTATGATAAACAAATGTTTAGTGTCAATAGCATTGTGGCATAAGTTCATGATAAAACCAACAGATGGCACAATTAGTCCTATATCGCGTAGGTGAAGTTTCTACGTGATTTAAAAAGAGTAGGCATAAATAAATATTTTGATTTTGGGCAATTTGGCCCACAAGGTATAAATTAGCCTAATCAACAAAATTTAAAAAATAATGCATAGTAAATTGATTAATAAATTACATTATTAATATAAAATTTCTTTCAATTGCAATAAAGTTATACGAAGAAATTAAAATAAATAATAGAGAAGAGCTCTATTTACACAAATGTTGCACTAACAAATCTTAAAACCATTTCTAGAAACACTACCACAACTAAAAATACAACACATTAACATCTAAAATAACCACACACCGTCACCGCGTACAACAATACATGTGCCATACACGCACACTATATTTAGGTGCGCAGGCGCACGTGCTTTGAATATTTTAGTATTTTGCTTTGATTGACATCAGTTTTTGTCGCGATGACTTTTTATTACAATTCGATTGTTGTTAATGATTCATTTGCCGATTATAATCATTATAATGTTAGGTATGGTGGTTTTCCTGTTGACTAGTGATTATTATTTATTTGGGTTAAGTTACGTGTACTTTTAGTTGGGTCTAGACGCATAGAGAGTATCTATTTTAGATTTAATTTTAGTCTATTAACTCGTCGAGTACCGTATTTATAGACACAATTATAAAACAATAGGTTGCGGTCTTGCGGTCACCGGTGACCGCTTGGTGTTTGACAGTTTAATATTTTTTGCATCAATATTTGTCACATGTAAAAGCTATCGTAAATGCTATAGTAATTTATATTATGTACTTTAATTTATTTTTTTATATAATTTTAGTAATGTAATTTGATTTCTTTTATTGGTGTATACTTCCTTCTATTTTCGATCATCGCCTGAGTAAAACTACCTTAGATATATTTAACTTAGTACTATTTCCATGATATATATCTAAGCTCGCACTAGCTTTTTGACAGCTTTCGTGCATTGAACACTACTGGTTTTTCTGGACATAAGTAAATTCAGCTCTACTAGTTTCGAGCCGCAAAGGGGCTCTTCCTCATAGCAGCGTGCGCGATCGCGTCGAATTCGCGCAGCCGACTACTCATGAGGACGAGCCCCTCTATGGCTCGAAACTAGTAGAGCTTTTATCAGTATACTCACGTTAATAACCCGCGATTTTTAGTTAATTTGATATGTCTTTGGATAGTTATTATTAAAACATTAGTAAGCTCAATCAAACAAACAAATACTTCAGCTTTTTTAAATATAGATTAAAATTGTAAGCTGTACTCACTATAGCACTGTCCAACAAGCATGGCGGACGGGGTGGCTCTCTCAGCAGGGGGCTCGAAGGCGGGCGGCGCTGGGCTGTTGTACCCACAGTAATACCCTGACTCCAGCTTAATGCCGCCTCCGGAGCCACTCGGAGACTCTGACCCCGTCTCTTGAAGAATTGATGCTGGAAATAAAAGATTAAATTCAACTTTGTAACTTTTGCAATAAGATTGTTTTTTCTTATAAAGCGGTGTCTAACCAATTTTTTATAAACATATGTAATTGTTTTTTTTCTAGTAGTTCTTTGACTTCTATAAATATGTACTAATGTTGTACGTATGTATGGGATGCGTCAAACTCTGCCAAACAATATTATTTATATGCGTCATTAAATAACTTCCTCTTCGCAATATCATTTTATAATTAATTGCAACTTAAAATTGGTTTGTCAATGCAACTTAATAATCTATAGATAACTCCAAAGAGTGGGAAAATTAATTCCGTATAGGACACCTAATTTAATAGATTCTTTAAATTGGACTTAAAGACTATCTTACTACAGATCAAACTAGAATGAATGTGTACCTTTAGACAGCTTCCACAACTCCTTGGACGAGAAGACACCAGTCGCTAAAATAATATCGTTGCATATTACACCGTTGTATGGATTGTGACTATAGCCTGAAATCACCCATTTCAGACGTTACAATTTAATGACACTCTCAATTAAAATAGGACAGGCGCGTCATTCGGACTTTTAATGACGCAGATAGCCGTCATACGTGCTTATCTGATTTTATTTGTGTTGAATGACGCATGGACTAATGACGTTTGTTTACTGGCTAATTATAATATTTAGATGTTAACTTAACGGTTTACCATGACAGGGCCTGTTTTACAAATTCGGAAAAACATGCTGTGGAATTCACTGACACATTTCGTGTCAAATATACTTCAAATTATCCGTTCAGAAATGGTTGATTTTAATAAAAAAACACTATCCAAGTACTCGAACACAAGAAATGCAAGATCACTAAACACATTATGGGTATTATTTTTACTGCTTTTAGTATCAGTTTACTTGATAGTAAATTGCCAGCTCTTTCAAAGCACTACCAATGGACAATTGTAATACCAAAGGCATAAGGAGTGCGATACCGAATGCCTTTTGGGAAGATGGGAGAAATTGGGTGTCCTTTACAATATTTTCACTGATATTTGAAGCACGTATGACGACTATCCTTTCATTACTATGTACTGCTTCTGTATTTAAGTGATTACTTTATATCACCAGATATAAAGAGGAATATCTCGGTCATGCATGGTATAATATATGCATACATTTGAGCATTATTAATGAAATCAGTTCATATATCCATTTTTGTACGTATAGTAGGTATAGACACTATAGACCTTATAAAGATCCTGCCTTTTCCTGGCGATTAATAGCATATAATAGGGTATATGCCTAATTTTTATTTTAAAGTCCGTCTGGTAGATTATTTAAAAACATTAGACACGTATTTTTTATTTTCTTACAGAAACGAATACTTTCGACGATATATTGATTTGAAATGTCGCGTGACGTCACTTCTATGTACATTTTATACGTAGAAATGACGTTTTAGCCTCCACTCCTAAACTTTGATTCGTTTTATCTAAGTATTATTTCATTATACGACGAAATAAAAAAATACATGTCTAATATTTTTTCATTTGACTAACTGGCGGACTAATTAGATTCTTAATTTTCATACCCCGTCATCATCCCAATTATAATTTTCAGGGGGAAATATTAATTCTTAGATAGTAAAATAACATTAACTTAATCATATAACTATGCCGTTCCCTTTAATAGTTAATACTTCAAAATATAATTATGTGATACAAAATGTATGTCAGTTCTGACTAACATAGTATATGTCTCTATTAAAGGCAACGTCGAGTAAATATATTTCATACCATCTTCCTTTCTTTAAGAAAATGAAGACAGTAGAAAATTAGATTTTAACACCTTAATCCTAAGCGCCTGTTTTGATCACAGGTTTCTCATCTTATAGTAAGTAAAGCCACGACATCAAACATGTATACGATACAGAAAACATTCAACGACAATATAACTACCAATAAGTTAGTTTTCTTAAGTTATTTTTACTGAATTTTCTAAAATTACTTCCAAAATTCACTCTTCATTAATGAACTTTTGGAAGAAAAACATTAACCGCTGTACTCAGAGTCTTTAATGATTACTTTAACCCAGCTCCTAACCATTGTAACATAAAATAACATCACGCCTTTTATTCACGAAGAGGTGTATGACACTTAATGCCACTGTACAATATAACACCCACATTTCACTATTTATGTTATGAGTCCCATGTAATAGGGGGTGAGCCTATATTACCATACCGGGCACAATTCCATACTCCGTGCTACTACTGAGAATAAAAAAAAATCAGTTGTACTTTTCCCTCAAGACCCCTTACCCAGCAGTTGCACTGGCAACCAGATTGATTTCGGAGACAGAGACCAGTCGATTGTTTTCGGAATAAAATCATAACTAAGGAATAGTTTAAGTAATCCTTAAAATGTCTATGAGAACGACAAAAAGAATGAAAATGTTGATAATTAAAATATTTATAACTTAAGAAAACTAACTATAATGTTGCAGCAATACGAATGTACTAGCTCTTAGAATAATTTGATATTATAGTCCAAAAATTATCAACATTAAACTGTAAACCTTGTAAAACAGAGCACATTTTCGACTGTACAAATAAGTAGTTGATGCAACTTAGTTTATAGACAACATCAAGTCGATATCTTTTACAAACGCGGAACTTGGTAAGGACAATTGTTTTGATAATGACGATGATAAAATTTAAGATATTAAAGTAAATAAATTTTTGAAAGTTAGAGATGATTCAGATAATACCAAGGTACACATTCTAAAAGATATCGATAAATATAAAGATAGAAATAGTGAAAGAGAAGGAACACCGACTACATACAAATAATTTTCAAAAAACAACAAAGGAGCAAACATTACTCTGGCAATCCCAAAAATGTGATTTTTATCAAAAATTTTGATACCAATAAAAGCATGAAAAGTGTAAGTGCAAGCCAATTTGATGCAGGTATTAAAATTTCTCATTTGTAAATGCATAAAATATGAAATAAAATAAAAAAAATTTGAAGGACAAATTACTTTTTGTGCAAACCAATCACATTTATGTTCCTTCGACAGTGCAGCAATCAATTGAATAATTTATAGTCCCTAATTGTATTCAATGTCTACTATTACCCAATTCATAATATCTACACTTGTATAAACATCAAACACTTTTGTCAAAAAAGACATGATATCGATAGCGACATCGTCCGAATTTCTTTAGCGACTTTAACAAACATTAGATTTGATTTCTAAATCTTCTATGTGGTTACCGCGTGTACTGTATTAGCTATCCTAATTATATTCATATCAACTATTATGTTTTCGGCTAACTCACGTAAGTGTTTGACGGGAAACTCGACATGCTAGAGGCTCATATTCATGAGTAGCATTCCGCGATACACGACGGTGTGACTGTCGCGCTGCTACTAATATGCAATATTCACGTCTCGCAAGCAAGTAAATACTTTTATCAAGCCTACTGTTTCACAAATAACATAAAAGAATTATGTATCTGGCTTATAAGCCATGATGTTCTATTGAACATTATCAGAAACAGCTACATCATCCCAAAACCCTACAATTTCATCCTTAACGCCTTACCAAACACAATCCAATTTAAACTCTACTACAATGAACATAAAATCTAAACCATATTGTTTGCCACAACCGCAGAAGGAACGCATAACAACACACGTGTCACAAGACGTAACATTACTCGTTCTCGAGTTACCTTTGCTCTTAGCCTCGTGTTCGTTCTCTTTGTCCCTAGGAGTCTGAGGGGAGAGCGACCCGCTAAGAATATCTGAAATCACACCAACTTCATTGTACGATATGATTAAGAACCCTATTTTTGCTGAGGATCCTCGTACCAGGATTCCAAACTTTAGCTTTTCGGTAATAGGTCACTATTTCCAATGTGTCGTCAAATCTGTCTGTATAATTTCTTAATTTCAAAAGAATTATTCTCACATACTGTACTGTAAATAATTTCAGTGCAGTAGTTAAATCAATTATAACCATAAAAAATAAAATTCATATTTGAATGACCGATGAATGAGATATTAGATGAGATGAGAGAATACCACATGTTCGGTAAACCATCATACTATGCATTTTATTTTTAAAGAATACATTGGAACTAGAGTAGAATATAACAAAGTCAGTCTACATCTACAATGACGACACAATGTGGTCATAGTACCAATAAAACCAGAATAGTTACGAATTTTCCTAATATCAGTATTAAAAAAATACACCGAAAGATTAAATAGATAGATACGTGAAATATTTAGCAAAGCAGATTCAGTAAAAGATTTAATTAATACAGAAGAGACAACAATAATGGAATCAGACATTAAACGATATATAAATACGCAAGGCAGGTTTAGATACTAGACGTTATTTTCTAAACGAATAACTAATCTAATACTACCTACTATGACTACCATAATATATAAAAGGAAACAAAAAAGGCATAGAGGTTAATTTCAATTGAGATGGTGCCTGACTCTTTAAACGTTTGTAGGTGAATTAATTGTCGGAGCCGCGGATAACTTAACGGGTTACCGGGGCTCCAGCTCGAAGTGCAGGACACTCCCTCCCGCCTCTCCCAGACGGGAGAAGTCATTCGATGATTTTCCCCCCTTAAAAATATATTAAAGCTTTGAGCTTCTCCGTTCTTGTCAAATCTAATCCTTATCCAAGTTACTAAAGCTTCTCCAATTAACAGCCAATAAGTAGCCCCTACTGACCAAATGCACGGAGAAGGATTGACGATTAATGGTGATTAATCGTCAATCCTTCTCCAACCAGCTAACCCGTATTGAACAAGCGTGGTGACGCTTGCTTAATGCGGGTTAGCGATTTCAAATTTATAATCAGAGACTATAAGCCTAGGTTTCCTCACGATGTTTTCCTTCACCGTTTGTCAATGGTGTCTAGATAATATTAGAAAGTACATATGAGTCGGAATCAGTCACATTGGAGTATGTACTAGAGCTTACTTTTCAATAACGTTAATTCGCAAATTAAAATTAAAATTCATGCATCTATTACTAAGGACTAATTTTATGCAACTAAAAGTAAACGAAGTGGGATGAGCTTTCATTATTATTTCAGTAACTTACATAATAAACATTACAAAACAATGCGAGTAGTTCTTTATTTCTGCTTCATCTGCATCTTCATGTTACCGATGAAAATCAAATTAATAAAAGCTTCATAATTGTCATAGAATTTAGCTAATTTCATTCGTAAGTCATGATATTTTTTATTGTGGCCTTACATTATTTCTATAATAATACATCATTTGTAAACGTAGGAGACAAATGAAAATACGGATCACCGGTAAGTGGTCAACGTCGCCTATTGACTCACGTAATACAAAATTAGTCACAGCGCATTGCCAACAAAGAAGCAAAATCTTCTCCAAAAATAATGAGAACTCATCCACAAAAACAGATAACAAAAAAGCAGTTCACATATAAAGTGAGCGAGAGACCTGGTAGACCGTCGCTCCCATTACCATAGCTGTTTATAAAGTTCGCCAGATACAGGTCCAATTCTCTGACAGATACGTTGATGTGGTATGGATTCACGCAGAGGCCTGGCTGCGTGCATTCTGGGTGCTTTTCCAGGCGCTCGCCATCCGTGCTCTCCAGAGGAATAGCTTTGAATAGTATCACCATTACTAGGTCTAAGCGCCATACCTGGAAAAATTGGGATAACATTTTAATGTCATGATTATCAGATTTGTATATCAAAAGATCAAAGTAGAAGAAAAATCTCAGTAGTAGCATCGGAATATGGAATTGTGCTCGGTATATGGCAATAGGCTCACTCCCTATTACATGGGACTCATAACATATAGTAAATAGTGAAATGTGGTTGTTACATTGTACAGTGGCATTAAGTCTAGCAATTTGCACCTTCTGCCTACTCCTTCGGGAATAAAACATGTGATGTTATGTTATACTGAAAGCTGCGTAATTTTGGAAAGATAAGGACTACCGAGCATAGTGCAGCTGATATACCAGAGCCATTTGGTATTATTTTTATCCAGCTTTAGTTAAACAATAATAATCAGTCTTTATTTGTAACTTAAATTTTCGCCCCGTTGGTATTGCCAATCTTTTTGAAATGATAACTGAAAGTGAACTGTCTCCCATTAAGTCTATCAGTAATTTTGTACAAAACCTTTTTTCAATTTACAACATAACTGAGGACAACAACAAGTTTTAAGCTTTTGAGTACCGTCATTATAGACACAATTAAAGAACAATAGGTTGCGGTCACCGGTGACCTCGCGGTGTTTGATAGTTTAAAAAACATCAATTCATAAACATTATCTTACTTTATCAGCCTGCCGCAAGCAATCTATCCTTCTCATCTTCCCCTTCTGGTCAGGGTTGGAGAGCACGCAGACAGCTGGCCTCTTCCCCGTGATGCTCAGCACGAAGTCCTCGCGGCAGTCCTGCGTGATATCCTTGCGGAGTTTCCCTAGCAGCCGCGATGCCCATTTTTGTTTTACCTCTGCTTTTTCATTCTGTAATCATTTTTTGTTTTGGATTAGTATTTTGTATGATTTGAGTTTTTTTTTTTTTGTTACCAATTCAAAATCTTCTAATTCTAGGAAGTGAGATTTAAATCCTGAGAAAATTTTCGTTTGGTCTATTTCGGCTTCAAAGTTTAGCTTTAAAAGTTCAGAAAGTTGTGCTCGGCATTATTTTTTTCATATTTGCCGACGTTTGACTACTATCTCGTCTGGTGGTAAGCGATGACGCAGTCTACGATGGAGCACGTCGTCCCATAAACAACCTATCCACTAGGGCCTTGAAGACACTCAGGTTATACAGACTCTGGCAAAGAATTCCTCTCCTCCTTAGCAGTACGCACAAGGAAGTATAACTTTTTTTTATTAAATCTTACTCAATAATTACTTAATTATTCAGTTTCGGTTGCCAAGAAAGTCAGCACTATGTTATATTGAATCCTAGTCTAGATATTTGCGAAGGATGCTAAGTTGAACTGCAACTTACGAACCGCATGGTAAACAGTTACGGTAACATCTGTAACACTCTGCAACATAATGCTACAGGCATCATTCCATGTTGGAAACGGTTCAATGAACCAATGAAATGTAAGAAAATCTTGATGATAATATAGTATTTACCTGGAGTTCATATTTAGTGTGGCGTTCCTCCTCGAGACTCATCCGTTTTTCGTGTTTCTTGTAATATTTCCGTTTGGCCGCTTGTAAATTGAACCAAGTATACGAAAAGGACTTTACAAATGGCATCAGGGCCTCTATGAACGGATGGAACTCGTCCTGTGAACAAGGAGAACATTCAAAACAGGTATTAACTTGGTAGATTCAGAATTGCTTGTTGGCGCCCACCGTGGGACCAAATTACCGAACCCCATTTTAGAACAATGTGAAAGTAACATCAATTTGTTTTTGATAAAATCATTTTTTATTGATATCTTGACTGTTTCCTCCAATATTATCCATCGTATATTAGACAACAATCCCAGGATTTTAACTATCCAAACTGATTCTGAACTTTGAACCCATGTTAACATATCAAATAAACATAGAAACAGTTAAAAATATAGTGGCGTCTATAAATAAACTGATAAGTTGGCTTTTAAAACACTTAGTTAAATTAAAAACGATCTTTGAACTGAAAATAAACATTTGTCCGACAAACCTAAAGAAGAGAGAAATGAAAAAATAAATTTACGACAAAATAGACACCTAGACAAAAACTAGTAAATCTAGGCTAATTTATTAGGACTTCTGTAAACCCATTGATTCTTTACAGATGGTAACCGGTTTCGTATCCAAACATCGATCCGATTATTTCACAAAAATCGGTATTCGAAATCGATTGTATCGATTCCAATTTCTTTATCAATGTAAATATTTATTTTTTGCTACGGTATTATTAGACTGTAAAGCGGTTTTGTACAAACAAACAGAGTTTCATTTCTTAGTAACTGCTTTTCTTTTTCCTCATTAAAATCAGTTGATGGTTGCGTGAGTGCATCGAATCTATTTTTCTCTTCATATTCTTATACTGTTGTAAACTTATCATCAAACTTATCATAAACAAAGACTTCTTCTTCCTGCTCTTCTATTCTATCCCAGATTACTTAGAATTTACCCAATAGCTAGGTTTTTCCATTCTTTCCTATTACAAATCTTATTACAAACTCCTTTCTCTTTCGTACCATTCTTCAAATTATCAATCTGTCTTTTTTCTAATTGTTCTCCTTCTTTCAAACCTATTACATTTATAAATGTTAGTAAATTCAGTTCTTGCTTTGTCTTTAGTAATGTACATTTGTTCTCATTATTTATTTTAGTTTGATGAGAATTTTAAGTGTGGAAGCTCCATACTTTGTCACGAATGGGCCGGCTCGACCGGAGTGATACTACGGCCTCACAGAAAACCGACGGGAAACAACGCTTGTATTTCGTGAGAGTGAGGTTACTGGAAGCCCAATTACCCCCCTCTCGAATCTTTTCAATCCCTGAATCCCCATCCTAATCCTCAAAAGGCCGCTAACGTACTTGTGTTTTGACCTCTAGTGTTTTGGGTGTCCATGGGCAGCACCGATTGCTTACCAGGTGATTCGTCTGCTCGTTTACCAGCTCCTATTATTCCATAAAAAGTTATGTAGATTGATTCCTACTTTTGGTCTAATTTGACCAAAAAGTTTTGATACTTAAGGTAGAAAAATGTATTTAAAAAACTTCAATTTTTAAACAGGTAATGGTGACAAATACCGCCATCGAGATTCCATTGCCAAAAACCTACATTTTATAGCAAAAACAATCGAAGTATTGTCTTGTAAAATAACATCACTTGTAATGGCTTCCACGAAACAAGATGCAATGTTTAATGCCAAACATGTCTTAAAACCTAAATCACAATACTTTACACCTGTCATACTAACATATCAAAAAGAAACTTGCTTATTCAATAGGGGTATCCCTAATTGTGTCATGTTCGAACAAAAGAAAGAAGGTCTACGTGTGGAGTAGGCAGAGCCTAATATCGTATGCATCGCGCATGCTCAGAACAAATATTGTATTGTAATGCGTTGATTCATAGCTTAATGTATGCAAATATGTTGATTTACCGACTCTCTGATTCGGGTGCTCATATCTGAATGTTTATCGATTTTACCCCGATATTGTTCGTAATAACTTGTCCTTGCTATATTTTCTGGATGATTAACAAGGGTGGTCTGAGATCAGATCAAATTTTCGGTGTATTATTTCATCATAGTTTCCATGTTTACTTACTTCCGTGAATTTCTAGTTAGTTTTATCTGGAACTCAATGAGTACAAAATAACTTTTCAAAATGGTTTGTAACTTCCAGAGCATTAACACATTAGTATAAAGTGTCTTTCCTTGATAAGAACATACTTCCTTTAATATCCGTCACTACCTTTTTTGGATGACGATGGGTGGGAAACCTTCAAAAGGTGCTCTGATTGTTGGGAGTGTAGGATTTTTACGTCACTAAAACCACCCTCTGTACTTGTAAAGGGCACCGGAACCTCTAAAATAGACTTTCTCTGGAGCCCTCGCGGTGCAACGCCTGTTACGGTATACCCCTTTTTTTTGAGAGGGTAAAATCATACAATGACTTCTCCCGCCCGGGTGAGACGAGCGGGAGTGTCAGTCTCTTTCTGACTAAAAACCACCCCGTTCCTACTCCTGCACTTCGAGCCGGAGCCCCGGTAACCCGTTAAGTCTTCGGCGGCTCCGTATCGGCATCAGCCCTATTGGGGCATCTACGGCACATCCCTAGGGATCCATCACTACCTACACCCTTTCCCTTCACTTTTCAAACCAAAAACCTTTTACTAAATACTTTTAAAAACAACAATCAATATTTTTGGTACATAACAATCGATTTCTGATATATTCCTTTCTACAACGTGTTGACCACATTCTTTAGCATCGCCACCAGAATTTAAAAATCTTCAAGTATTTATGACGTCTTCAAGATGTGTTCTGAGTATAAAGATTACTTTTGTTTTGTACGTGATCGTTTTACTTAAGATTAACGCCTTTTTAACTTAAAGAAACAAGCTCATAAGTGAGGTTATACTCGACTAGTTGTTATTGGATAAACCGGTAAACATTCAAACGGATCGCATGAAAGCAATCAACGCCGCCCATGGACACCCGGAACACCAGAGGCGTTACAAGTGCGTTACCAGCTTTTTGAGGATTATGAATTTAAGGATTGTTGGATTCGGTTGATTGGTGAAGGTGTTATGTCCCATTTTAATGTATTGTGATCTTTTTATGGGATAGAAAGGCAAACGCGCAGACGAACCACCGTATAATATGTAAATCACGCCGCTCATGCACACCCGTAACACCAGAAAATATAGTACATTGACTGTCCCTGATAGAGAAAAAGAGGACACATCATCCTGAATATCTTCGGATAAATAAGAAGTACCTAAGTATGAGTAGGTTTAGTTAAGATTAGAAATAGAAATATCTATTTTGTGGAACAACTGTCTTCGTAACTGAATTTTATATAGCTATCATCTGATTAAACGTTGCTGATTAGGCTTCGTGTTGGGATTTAGGGATTCTGTCTACCCAAAGGTAACAGAATTTACTTTAATAAAAACTCAATAAATTTACACTAGTTACCATCGGATTCTCAAGATATTGACGCCTGAACCATGGTCTGATCACTGGTAGACGATTAACAGGTCACCCATCCCAAAACCAACCGCAAAAAGACTCCGAACTTGAATGATTGCATTTAAAGTCTCAAGATAAAACCAAGGTCCGCAAAAGTGGGTCAAAAAAGTAAAAGATCAGGGGTCCAAGCTACCGAAGTTCGTGACAAGAATATTATTTGTAGTCACCAACTTAGCACATATGTTCTAAAAGTTTACGTCGAGACGTGAGACGACTACTTGATATAACGAACTTATCAAATAGTCCCTTATAATAAATCTTAATTTTTCACTTTTTGGAAGATATTTTAATCTTTAAGTGCAAGTTCGACTAGGAGATACACATAACATAATATAACATTACGCCTTTTATCCCCGAAGGGATAGGCAGAGGAGCACATAACGGCGTTTAATGCCACTGTACAATGTAAAACAGTGAGCTGCGCGACGTCGCTGCGGCCGCGCACGCTGCTCATGAGGAAGAACCTCTCTGTGATTCGAAACTAGTAGAGCTTTTCTCAGTATATTCACGTGTGTAACCTGCGATTTTAGTTAATGTAAAACCCACTTTTCACGATTTATGTTATGAGTCCGATGTAATAGGGGGTGAGCCTATTGCCATAATACCGGGCACATTTTCTGAACCCGTGAGATTTAAAAAAAAAACAGTAATACTTTGCCCAATCCGGGATCAAACCCGTGATCACTTGCCCGGCAGTCACACTTGCGACCACTCGGCCAACAAGGCAATCGACTAGGAGATCTCCGGCAAGAATACCCAGCGAAACTAACCTTTTTTTGATCTAAAAACCTTCAAAATTCATCTAGCTTTTTGAAGAAAAAGAAACGAAGAATGTGAGATTTTCTCCACTAAAACTAGCCACCATCTGTAGGGGGCACCGGGTCCTCTTAATATATCACTCAAGGGAACCTAACCTAGGGATGCTGTTACATCTAGACTCTTAGTAACAGCACTGAACCTGGATTTATGTTCGGATACATATATGTTCGTATTCTATCGGATGGGGCTATTAAGAGGCTAAAAACTTGGTAGCTACATAAAAAATATTGTTTCTATATCATTACCAAAATGTTACCCAATAAAACATCTAGAAACTTCTCCCTAACAATTATAATAGACAAAAATCATAAATCAAAACACACTTCAGACACGTACAATAATATTAACCTTCTCGGTAGCTATATACATAGATATAAGAAGATAAAACTGTCTGTCAGTAAAATTAGAAGTAGAATTAGCAATGGTACATAAATAGCAGCAGGTAGCTAGCTCATTGCCTGTCGACAGCCAAAACGAGATCATTAAACGACTTCTCGGGACAATTTTGTTATAGAATATTTATTTGTGTTAAATGTTTTAACTGTAATAGAGCTCTTATGCGGACGAAAGTAGTTTTTTCGGTTTTTTTTAAGGGGGGGAAAATCATCGAATGACTTCTCCCGCCTGGGTGAAGCGGGAGGGAGTGTCAGACTCTTACTGACTAAAAATCACCCCGTTCCTTCTCCTGCACGTCGAGCCAGAGCCCCGGTAACCTGTTAGGTTCTCCGCGACGGTTTTTTCGGCTTATGTTTTAGTTAACATGTGTGGAAAAAAAATTTTTAGCTCTTTTTAGAAAAAATATCTGGCTGATGTAAAAATTAAACGTATTGGTTCTACAGTTAAAAAACGAAGGTATTGGTAGTTTTTTCGTATGTAAATTGAATTTTACTATCCACGTACTCGACAGCATTTGTATGGGTTTTGTCTTCTCTTATTTATTTATTTATTTTCAGCCATGATCGTCCCACTGCAGGGCAAAAGACTCCCTACCCTCCTTTGTCTTTTCTTATTTTAAAAAAAAACGTTGTCCTTATTACATTGTCTTTAAAATAAAACCAGGCGAAATCCAAAACCGTAGTTCGCTAGGCAGAAACCGTTCTTGATATGTACAATTCAATCTAAACCAAACTTACTTTAAGTTACATTTAGGTAAGTCTATTTTCGCAACAAATGTATCTATAATACTGAATACGAAAAAAATAACGAAAACAAATCGACATGAGACATCAATGTAACATTGTTACAAGTATTCCTAACAACAATACTCCGCGTCCTACTTAGAGCAGACTTCAACAATACTTTATATGAAGACGTGTACAGAAACATTAAGTTTTATCAAATGCTCAGATACTAGTAAAGATTTCTATTATATGAGAATTATTAGCTTTGCGTTCGTAGATTGTAAATGTATTAGGAAATCGTGATTATTTTACCTCTTCTCTATGCAATTCTACATCGATAGATGAAGTTGGGACTTCTGTTCAGATTGAAATTTGAAAGCAAGTTTGATAAAAATCAAGCCCAACTCCACGTGTGATCGCGTCATCATATCATAGTTTCAGTTAAAAGCATATTTTGTATGACGTAGGATAGTTAACAAAAATCTGACTATATCAACTACTAAAATGACGCAAGATTATACCAAAACTACAGATGTAAGTACGCACGAACACTCCACAAAATCCATTCATACAAAGTTTACAACTCAATCAAATAACCCACACACACACCTTCACAAATCGACAACAATCCAAACTCATGGAAACAGGGAAAAAATTCTAAACTCCGAATGATTGATTCGGCCAAACAAACTTCCGCGCTTATAAACAAAAAGATCTAGTCAAAACATTGAGTTGGCTGCCGCCGCAGACGAGGCGGTTGCCAGTTTGCCAGCGGCCTGGTGTGCCCCCTTGGCAGGATCCATGGTCACACGTGGCCGGAATCCCCTTGTTATAAAATTATCGGTTTTATCATGCCAAATGTGAGAGTCAATAGCCTCCGCGAAATTTTCGTCTTGGATTGTTCTTTGATTGTGTTTTCAAGTGTAACGGCAGACTGATTATAAATCTGTACATCCGCTTGTTGAAATATCTGTTCCTCAATATTGTTCTTTATTCAGCTTAGAAACACAAAGAAATATCATTAACCTCCCACCACATTTCAACATACTATTGATTATTACTCAACCCAAATTATCTATGTCAGTCATCCAGTCAAATGGTTATCTAAATACACGAAATAATTTCAACTTTGGATCGCTAAATATATACTCGACAGAAATGAACAAACATCCTCATAATAACATTAAAAAGCTTCACATTACCGCATTATCCAAAACAAACAACCACCATATTGGAAACACGGCCAAAATGCGCGCGAAATAAAAATATAAAAATGGCGCTCGTAAAACTATCACAATACGCCGGCGATAAGGTGCAAATATTTGGCAAATATAAGAACAACAAATGCTGAATAGTAAGATTGTTGGCAAAGGTTCGCTCATAGTGGATTCTCGGTACGAGCCGGCTCTGCTACTATGATGATATCATACACGGGAATCGCGATATTCATGTTATTATACTTTTAGACGAGGCGCACATTGATGATAAAATCGACCGCTTAAGATAGCTGACGGCTAACGTCCAGCAATCTGGAACACGAATACTAAGTCAAACCGCAGCAGAATCGGTCGATGCTGCGATTATTTTGTCGTGACCAGATTAACTATCGACAAGTCGACATGTTCACTGCCAATGTGACCAGAACTGCAAACATTTCGCTTTTCAACATTGGCAATGCAACTATCCTAAAATAATTTTCAGTAATGACAGCATTATTGTTAAACCATTGCGAACTGATTAAAAGGCCATGCAGTAATAATAAAACGCCTTATCAAATAAACGAACTATTAGGACACCATCCAACTAGCCATGCCAAAACACTGGAGTGCGTTCACCCAGGTTTTGGCGGCAAATCAGGAGCTGACGTTTACTTCATTATAATTTTTTTTTCACTTTATTTCGTGCGTACAATTTATTTTATAGACATTGGCGCTGGTTCATTGGGGATGCCCGGATGGACTTGGCCGTGGCACCGGTTGGCGTACCTAACTGGGTCGTCGACGTCACACAGGAGAACTGGCCAAAATCACGGCACACGCGGAAAGACGCCGTGAAAAAAAGCACGCGGCAGCCATCTTGCCACGCGCGGTTTTGGCGCGCAACAAGTGATGCGTACTAACGCGCTTATCGCACGCAGCACGTAAATTTACAATAAATCCTATTGTTAAAGGAATGCAAAATGATCGTACGATTATATGTATTTAGGTACTTAAACGGTATGCATTCGAAATATGTTGAAAAGCTTCTAAGAAACATGTGTGCAAGTGCACCTGGCTCGCTGCATATATTTGTATGTAAAACCTGGACTGCGGCGGATTAGAGAACCGGTAATGAGCAATCAAATACATCGTCATGCACATGTCGAATGGTTTAATCTGCTTTACTCATGGAAATCAATATGCAAGACTTCAATCAGCTGACAAATAGAGAAAGAGCAGAAATCAGCATTTTAAAGCAACATGTATGAGTCCTGTATAAAATTTGCCATAACGTCTAATACACTCCTATTTCAACGGTGATGATAAAAATCAGAGTTCACAAGTCGATAAAATTCCAGAGGTGCAACGTTCACACCTTCAATTGACAAAATTGTTAAAGACTTAAAAACAATACTCTTACTTAGTTACAATAATGACGCTTTTCAACAAGACCCTAAATCCCAACAATCTTCATATGAATTACTCTAACCTTTTCCGTAACGGTTTTTACCATTTGCCTAATAGAATAACCGTTTTTCCTTTTGCAATAATAATATTACTAACCAGGTCTTTTGAGTCGTGTTTCCTGAATTCCATCTTACTTATAATAAAAAGTACTTGTTATTTTCAATAATAATGGGAGCGTATTTTTCTCATGTGACCTTGAGAAGGTCATCCTAGGAAAGTTAATTTTGGTGATATCAAAGCATACTCGAAATAATTGAACTAGAAAAACGGATATTTGTCTCGTATGAAGCCTGTACAACAATCGAAATTCCAAATTCGAAACAACAATTAATGAGTAAATCATCCATTGAGAAAAGACAAAACAATATCAAAATTTTTGTAAACACACTACAGTTTCTGTATTCAAATTATTCTAAACACAATACCAAATATATTTAATTTTCTTAAACCCCAAAACAGTCTTTTAGATTTGAGAGTCCGAAAATCAAATTGTCTTGCCCAATCAAAACTGTATAATCAAAAATAGAGAAGATATGATGCATTAAACCATAAGGAACGCCTTTTTCATGGCACACGTGGCCGACTTTACGAGCGGGTGGTCGTAAACTAGTTATGGTGTCAAGAAAACACAATAATTTCGTAACGAGATAGTTAAAGCTTTAAAAAAGCACATAGATTTCTTTTCTTTCGATTTAGAATGAGAGTTTTCGGTGATTTACATTTTGGAAAAAATGAGGATGATATTCTAGATCTGAATGCAGATGTTAAACTAACAGATCGCCCGATTCTATTCTAAATGATTGTGGCTTCTTCTGTACCCCTGCAACATTTATAAGGTAATTCCGATACAAGACGCCACAAAACAGATTTAAATAAAAAGAAGATTAATTTCTTTATCAAACCCACAATTTTTCTACGTCTTATCTCAAAATAAACAACACACAAAATCACAGAATATATCAAGAACTATTACATACACAAAGTCCTAAACCCTTCGAGAAACTTCAGCACCTTTGGCAAGAAATAGCGAAATAACATCAAATTCATAATCTTAATCCTATTACTGACAAATGCTGTATAAATACATGCATAGCTACAGATAAATAGATTCGTTACCAACATAGGTGCAGACGCGATAGGTATTTATATGAACAACTTGAAGAATAGTAACAGCTGAACAGAGCACAAATAGAAAATAGTTTCAAGAACTAAAGTTGGGGCGGGAGTTACAGCGGGTTTTAAAACCGCTGCCGCTTAAGCATCTGGGGTAAACACGCTGGTTAAACGAAGCTGAGAGGTAAGTCATGTGTCGAGTAATTGGTAGTCAAAGCAGTTACACTAGGTATCTTGCTTGATATATTACTTGACTGGTTCACACGTGTGTGAAAGTAATCATTGATTTTCTTACTTCTTGTACTTCTTTTAAAAACTTATTCGCAATTTTATTTTGTGAAGATTATAATTAGATATTTACAGTGTACATTAACACAAAATTTTTCTAAAGAGCGAATAGAGGTTCTAAAATTGTTTTGAATTGCAGTTGCTGTACTTAAGTTTCTCGCAATTTTAAGTCATAAATATGTAACATGTCTTAACTAAATTATAATTAATACTTTCAGTAGGACCTTACAAATACGTTCAAACTTGTCAAAGTCAAAGTCAAAATCATTTATTTCAATTAGACCAGGAAGGCACTTTTGAACGTCAAAACAAAATATTTAAATATTAAATAATAAGAAAAAATGACAGTCTGTAGGTCAGTCCTCTAGTGAAGCTATTTGCTCGTTCGAAAGTGTAGATTCCTATGGAGAAGAACGAGCAAGAAACTCCATAGGTTACTGTATAGAGTACTATTGTATAGAGCTTGTCTCAACTATCCTATTTCGCTAACACACTCGCTATCACTGCAACCATACCTCGTGTGCAATCCAGCGACCTTCTCCGGCAGAACTTACATCAAGTCGTTACTTTCCAAGTTCCTACGACACAAAACGCTTACGTTTTTTGCTCCAAAGCTGCGGTATGTTGGGCTTGAAGAGGGATGGGTAGAGTTGTAGGTTGTAGAAGTTAAGGAAATGTATCAAGAAAAACAAGGATTTTTTTTTAAAGGGGAAATATCATCGAATGTCTGCTCCCGCCTTAGTGTCAGACTCTTACTGACTAAAAACCACCCCGTTCCTTCTCCTGCACGTCGAGCCGGAACCCCGGTAACCCGTTAGGTTCTCCGCGACAAAAAAAACAAGGATACGATCAAAAATTAAATAATAATAGTATTGATTTTTTTTTCATCACAAAGTTCACATCATTAATGATGATACAAACATGAATCATGAATCATTCGATTCTCATCGTCATACTAAGTTTTAGCATCAAATTCTAGTTTTCTGTATTACAAAATCTAGTGCCCAACACTTAACTATTAGATATCAAAACTTTCACCTCAAAACCCAACTCCTTCCTTTACTAAACCTTAAGTTAAAATAACCACAAACATCAAACACCGCCGCCAACACAACACAAAATCAACCCGCCAACCAGGTGTCAACTCTCACCAACACGACATTATAGACCAACAAAATCTATTGGCAGATTGGCATATCGATTTCACCAGTGACAAAGACTCGGATTGCATACTCAAGATAACTTCAAGTAATTGTGGATAATCGTGCATGCTCCCGGATGCATTGCAAAATGCAGGCTGCGTCACTCATGTACTAATAAATACACTTACTTGCAGGAATTCTAATAAAGGCATGTGTTTTAATGTGCCGTGGGTTTCCCTGACTTGCTTTATGTAACTATGAGACGTATTTTGTTATGGTGTTTGTGTCAGTTGAGGTTAGATTTGAGTGTAGCTGAAAATAGTTATTAACATAATATAACATCACGCCTTTTATCCCCGAAGGGGTAGCCAAAGGCGCACATTATGCCACTGTACAATGTAACACCCACTTTTCACTATTTATGTTATGAGTCCCATGTAAAAGAGGGTAAGCCTATTGCCATATACCGAGCACAATTCCAGACTCCGTGCTACTACTGAGAATTTTTTAAAAACCCAGTAAGACTTTGCCCGACCCGGGAATCGAATCCGAGACCCCTTGCCCGGCAGTCGCACTTGCGACCACTCGGCAAATAGTTATTATTTTTCATTATACGAAAAATGTATATGGAGCGGTTATGAATGGGGCCATCGGTAGAGATGCCCTAGACGGGCATACACTGACCAGATTAGCGACATATTAAAGAAGGGTCAAATTAAAAGTACCCTTAACCGACGACTATGCATATAAAGACTAATGACTGTTGATGAAGCGAGAGGTATGTAAAAATCGTAGCAATTGGCGTTCTGTAGTCTCTGCCTACCCCATGGGAGACAGGCGAGAAGTTATGTATTTTTAATTATGTAGATGTAGTTTCAATGGTTCATTCAAGAATAATACATGAAACATTTACTATGCAAAATATCATTTTGTTTTAGAAATAGACCTGCTGATTTTTATAAAATACTGTGATGAATGGTCATGACGTAACCATGATTCATGTCTATGGTTCTTTTTTTTCCTACGAGAGAGATCCCTTTACCGCTGAAATGTAATAATGCATCGCCCAAAGAATGGTCTTTAGTTCCTCGGCCTGAGGCCTCTAGTTCCGCAATAGTCCACTGTCCCATGACAGTGGACTATTGCTAAACGCGTCGCGGGTCGCGAAATGCTGCTCATTGAATATGAGGCTCTAGCATGGTTTGAAACTATTCGAGTTCCTCGTCAAATTATTACGTACGAGTAAGCCGAAAACATAATAATTTATTTAGTATGTCTCACGAAAGTTATAATACAAAGATTACAATTCCATGACCGCATCACGAACAACATAGTTCCACTGCACCAAAAACGAAACGAAAACTTAGAATTAAAAACAAACAACTTATTACTAAAGCATCGTTTAAAAACTTCAACGCTACTTGTACTGCAGTGATACGGAAAATTGCATGGGAGTCCACAATCAATGTAACTTCGAAACTTTTTGATTTATCTCCTGAACCAATTATGTAACCCAACCACTTTAAGAAAGCTAATATTTCCCTTGGCATCCTCTCAAACGGGTACCTCCTAAAATTGTCAAGGTTATGCTAATAGTTTCAAAGTATCGAGAATTGGTTTTATAGCTGTGTTAATAGACGCTATATTTTATAATATCATCGTCTTTCGCGTGAAATTGAAATGCTTTCGTTCAATCCGTCTGCCAGTGTGTCTGTTTGTCATTGAGGTATTATGTTCTAAATTCAGACTAGTTTACTTATAATCAATGAATGATCATCTCTAGCACATATGATACAGCGTATGTAATGGTGCATTTTTTGAAATATCTTCTAGTTAAAATTATCAACACAAAAATCTTCAGCCTTTCTCATTGGCCGAGTGGTCGCAAGTGCGATTGCCAGGCTTCTCGAGTTCGATTCCCGGGCCGGGCAAAATACTACTGGCTGTTTAAAAAAATCTCAGTCGTAGCACGGAGTCTAGAAATGTACCCGGTATATGACAATAGGCTCACCCCCTATTACATGGGATTCATAATATAAATAGTGAAAAGTGGGTGTTTAATTGTACAGTGGCATTAAGTGCCATAATGTGCACCTCTGCCTACAGGGGATAAAAGACGTGATGTTATGTTATGTGTAGTTACAAAAAATATGTTTAATCAAACAAAACATCTTATATAATCCAATTATAAAACTCAAAAAAACAAAACTGTTTTCACCAAAAGTTCTGTAATAACATGTGCATCATTTGTGACCAGCTAATACTAATCCGATCCACTACATTTCAAACTATCATTAAGAATGTCGAATACACATACAATAAAAACCAAATAATACTTAACCCGAACCGAGAATAGAACTTTATGCCCGACAGTTAAGCTTTTGCGACCACTAAACCAGTGACCAATAGAAACGATTGAATAAATAAACACAAACGCAAAAAATCAAGCAGTTTGTCTGTCCAAAAGTGTGGGAGAGCCATTCTTCGGCACGAATGGGCCGGCTCGACCGGAGTGATACCACGGCCTCACAGAAAATCGACGTGAAGCAACGCTTGCGTTGTGTTTCGTCGTGTGAGTGAGGTTACCGGGGGCCTAATTACCCTCCCCTTCCCCAATCTCCCCAATCCCTGAATCCCCAACGATCCTCAAACTCGTAATCCCCAAAAAGCCGGTAACGCACTTGTAATGCCTCTGGTGTTCCAGGTGTCCATGGGCGACGCCGATTGCTTACCATCAGGGCTTATGCCATAAAAAAAGGATACTAAAAATATCGATCTGTCTAATAGACTTATTTTGTCTAGAATGTCATTCAATTGAACTATCTCAGCACAGGTCACCTTTAGAATATCTATTTCTGCAATTATCACGAATTTAGTTTCATCTATTACACTAAGTAGCTGATCCAACATACTTTAACAATTAGATAATGTTAAAGTATGTTTTACCGCGTCGCGGGTCGCGAAATGCTGCTCATGAATATGAGCCTCTAGCATGGCTTGAAACTAGTCGAGTTCCTCGTCAAATCACTACATGAGTAAGCCGAAAACATAATAATTAGATAATGAATTTCGGAACAAAACTACATTACATAACATCACGCCTTTTATCCCTGAGGTAGTCTGTGTTGCTCATTACGGCACTTAATGCCACTGTACAATGTAACACCCACTTTTCACTATTTATGTTATGAGTCCCATGTAATAGGGGGTGAGCCTACTGCCATATACAGAGGACCATTACAGGCTCCGTGCTACTACTCAGAAGTTTTTTTCAACCCGACACGTGAATCGAACTGGAGACCCCTTGCCCGGTAGTCGCACTTGCGGCCGCGAAAGAGGCAGTAAATAAACCTAATGTATGATATCGTAACGATTCTTATTAAAATATAACTTTAGACTTGATGCTGACAGTCGGACTAATGAACAGTCGATCAAAAAGATGAGAGAAAAAAATCGTCAATTTGCTCAATAACACGTGGTTAATCTACACATTATAATTAATTTAACACAATGTAAACTGTATCTCATCATGGTAAAACCCTCAACCTCTTACATGAAGAAGATGAAAGCTTTAATGATCTTGATAACTATCAAAGATGATTTAGACATCACTGACAAAAATGGTGAGGGAAAACATCGTGAGGAAACCTGGGCTTATAACTTCTAATTATTCGTTTGAAATCACCATCCCGCATTGAGCAAGCGTGGTGATTAATGCTCAAACCTTCTCCGTGTGAGAAGAGGCCTTTGTTAGCAGTAGCCACTTATAGGCTGTTGATTATGATGATCTTGCTAACTAGATGGATGGGCGATTTCAAACTTAGTTTTTAATTATAAAACCTTTCTTTGCGAAAATTTCAATCTCAGTCTACCAGAACTGAGAATCAAGAAAACAAACATTATGTTATGTTATGACTAACGAGGACATACCCACTAAATAATCTCAACACAATAACGACTGCTAATCCTAACACAAACGCACTAAACGTCAATTTTAGCTGCACAGATCTTGTTTGAACAATGTGTACACAATGTTGGTTGTACACAAATACTTCAAGGTTCTATACCGTCCTAAATTAAACGACACGTGAGCAAGGAACCCTATTTTACGACCTAGAAGTGTGTTGCGGCCGTCCACCGGGATATTGATGGTAGCGACATCTATACAAAAGGATGGCTTAGAAAAAAATTGGGAGTAGTGTGTGGGAATGTCTTGCTGTTTCTTTCGTGTGTTGTTATGGCGAATGAATCGAAGTTCTTTTCGTATCTTTTTTTGGTAATTTTTATTTTATTATTTTTATAGTAGCTTTTTATAAAGTAGTAAGACACGTAGTAATACACGTTCGCGAAAAGTGTACAAAGATTAACATCATGCCTGTTATTTCCCGAAAAACAGTTATCAAATTATTGTTTGCCTAATTTCTTAAGTCTTTCTTATGGCAATAGGCTCACCCCCTATTACATGGGACTCATAACATAAATAGTGAAAAGTGGGTGTTACATTGTACAGTGGTATAATGTGCACCTCTGCCTACCCCTTCGGGGATAAAAAGGCGTGATGTTATGTATGTGTGTTTCTTAGGGTCTTGCAACTTGCAACCACTCGGTGGCCGAGTGGTTGCAAGTGCGACTACCGGACAAGGGGTCTCGGGTTCGATTCCCGGGTCGGGCAAAGTATTACTGGGTTTTTATTTCTCAGTATTAGCACGGAGTCTGGAATTGAGCCCGGTATATGGCAATAGGCTCTCCCCCTATTACATGGGACTCATAAAATAAATAGTGAAAAGTGGGTGTTACATTTTACATTGGTATAATGTGCACCTCTGCCTACCCCCTCGGTGATAAAAGGCGTGACGTTATGTATTTTATTTTTCGAATTCAAAAATTAATGTAAACATGTATTTATCACAACTCAACCTACACCAAAACAAAGTCACTAAAACGAAATTATAAATCCCTCAGATCGAACCACGCACACTTAACAAATTATGCAATTAAATCCATTTTCATAATATAACTATAACAATAACAATCTTGGTAATTCCAAAAGCACCGTTATGTCTAAAAACCCCAAGAAACATGATCCTTTGCACCTTAATTCACTTCACGTAGGACAAGGTAAGCTCAGGCCAATGCACTTAGTTCACAATTATTTGCAAATGTGTCACTTGAATTCCAAACACGTCGCGATGGATTTTTTTTACAATGGTGGACTTGACGTGGCGTATAATAAATATGTTATGCTAATTGTATTGTCATTTGTCATTGTTGCATAAGGCTGACGATCGTTCACCCTGGTTTTGTATGATTTGGGTCAATTTTTTTTATGTATTTTTATATGGTTGTGGGGTCTTTAGTAGTTGTATATTGTACATGAGTTTGATTTAAGGTTGTGGTGTAGTTTTCTTTGTTTGAATGGGATTATCAAGTTCGTTTTGTAAAATTTCTAAACTAAAAAGGTTTTTCTAGCCTTTTAAGTCTTTTAGTCGTAACTGTAAGGTCTTGTTAAAGTTAACTTGCTAATAACAAAGATAATTGGTAATGAGAGGTAAAGATTCATAAATCGATCTAATTAAGATAGTTGCACACATAACTTTAACCCGTCGAGCGTCCGCGTTCCTTATGATCCAACGGGTGCACACGTGACATTTGGAGCATTTTTTTTTATAATCCACCGGGTGCTCATAAGGACGCTCGAGGGGTTAATCAAGTGGCTAAAAACTCAAGATAGTCTTTTCACGTAAATTGCCGACAAAGTCCAGTCTCATTTAGAATAATTGGGAAAAAGCCAAGAGAAAGTAATGCATTTGTTATAGTAGTTAATGATTTAAAACTGTCCAACTGCTGTGGACTTCTGGACTTACCTCTTGACAAACATAATAATATTGTCTCATAATCACAATCATCGAATGATATTCTAATTTAGAAGTTTTCTTTTTCCTTTTCTTTGTGTATTATTTTTGTCATAATCTGTAATTCTAATTTGAATTTTCATGTTAATATTCCAACATCCATGTCGGTATATCATTAATATCGAACAAGTTTATACATAAACAATATTTCAAGCAAAAATCTATATACATTTAACAAGATCACATATTATGAAATGATACTCCGTTTAGGATGAAACAACTAGTCTACAACCTACCCCGTAAATCATCCCCCCCCCTATAATTCCCCACTAGTCGAAGCATAGACCATAACGACTCTAGTCTACACGCCCCTCCCAAAGCTGTAAGCTTCAACCCCAAATAATCCCGGGACGAAATTACACAAAATTACTACCGACTTGCTACAATCCTGCTAAGACGCACCACTGTCTCAAATCCCACAGATGACGTTTAACTGCAATCGTATGCAAATAGTCCCGGTGTTGTCCCGGGATACGCCGGGATTACAGGCTACCCACGTCACTAATCCTCCACTGGTAGGGTTGTCACCGGCTTATCGTAAGATATGGAGTTGTGTTATGTTTGTGTGTGGAGTTATGATTACTGGCACCCTATTTGTGGTCTGTGGACCCGTGATTTGCAATGGTCGTCGTTGGCCGCTCGCCCGCGCTTCCATCATGACCTTATGTTGGAAAAATTGATGGTTACGGATTGTTTGTGCTTATAGTTAAGCGCCCTGTTTGTTTCTTTTATGTTTTAAGTTACTTTTTGTTGAATTTTGTATCCAGATCTACTTTTTCGTAATCAAAGTCTTTGAAATACAAGGATTTGATTAGGAAATAGACCTCGATTACTTAGTACTTTTATACTTTACAAAAACAAACATTAAATTCTCACTAAAAGAAGGACCATTCTGACTCATCCATTACTATACAAAGCACCAAACCTATTCCACGAAACAATAAAAACAAGAGCTGTCAAAATGAGTTCACTATCACTACTTATGTAAAGTCGGTATAACCTATAAGTGATCACTGGGCATACTAAACAGGGCATAGCATGCCTGACACACGGACGGGCATGCCTCTACGAGAACGGGCACATTATGATTCTATACCATGTGCTTGACGACACGAGAATATAAAGGACTGCACGATATGTTCATAGACTTGTCTATACTGGTAGTTAGGTTAGGTTATGGTTGATAGAACAGCCTAATGTTTGGTTTTACTTTCTATTTTTTACTGGGAAAGATAAATGTGGATGGTTGAAGAAATGTCTGCTTAAATCAATGGACAAAGGTTCTCAATGAACAAGACTATCAAAATAATGGACACCAAAGTACGGAAATCTAAGCAATTCAGCTGAATTCCCATCCATAAATAAAAGTAATATCTACAATTACTATTAAAGCATACAGATTTAGATGCCAACGATGTATCTGTGACTATAAAGCCCACTTTATTGGGGCATACAATGTTGCAAACGTCTTTATATTTTACGAAATGTCGTGTGACATTAGCCGGTATTGCCAGCGCTAAAAACATTCAAATGTAATCCCGGACTGCACTCAAACAATACATGCAAACTAAAGTTTAAGCATCTCGAACAGTGGGTAAGCTAGTGCTGGGTAGTCCCAGCACCCACTACTGAAAAATCATTAGGGAACCACCTACAGACGGTAAAAATAAAAAGTCATTTCTACACTTAAGTTTAAGTGGTCCAGCGTTTCAATAGGTGCCGCCGTCATTAGGAGAAAGGAGTAATTAAAAGTTCTATAAAAAATAGAGCGAGAGAACAAAAGTCCGTCCGCTCACAATGAAACAAGGAAACTGGAAGGTGTAAACATTCCATAATCAAAAATCTTGTGCAACTGTTGAACTATAAACAAGATAGTGTTTGGCAAAGCTGCAAGGCGGGCCCGATTACACTGCGCCATCATTCCGTTGCTTCATTCAATATTTTTTTTACCGAACGCTGTAATTTCTTGGCTCGAACGCATCCGTTTACATGCCAAACAATAAATTTATTAGTCGAACGGAGGAGTGGCAACACTAAACTTACGTCACACATCGACACGTCACCGATTGCGTCACGTTTTTGACATTTTCGAATTTCGATTTTGGAGCGCGTCGCGTTCGATTCGCGTGGCGCGTGTTACATAAGACACGCGCCGTCAAGGTGACTCGCTCCAAGCTACTACTGAATCTATTTTAGTTCCAATTTCATAAATATCCCGTGACAGCTCATCTCTCCTCTCCCGCGTCTTTTGCCGCGGCGGCCGGCGGCCATGTTCGATGTTCCGAAGCTTGCGTAATTATCAGGAGCGCTGGTGTCGCCGTACCGAAATACCCAGCTTACCCCGCTTGCGGCCTGTCTGTACGTTTGAACCCGCGTCCTTGCTAATTTTAAAGTCCTTTCTCAAAGTTTGGCGTTTATGAGGTAATAGAGGTGTGACGTAGAGCTGGCAGCATGCCGGGAGTACGGCGGACCGAGGAAAAATGGTGGAGACGACGGGCCGCGTGTGCGGTTATATTTAGCTGTCCCCGCGACGCACCTTGAGGGACAAGCGTCCGATCGGAACCGAGCCGGCACGGCCCGTCGACGGGCCAACGGGCGATAATGGACTATCGACCGGATAAACCTGGTGAAAACGGTTCGAAAACTAATCGTATATCAAACGTTACGCGTATAGGAGCAGCAGATGCGCTAACCAAAATTGCCGGGCGGCCGGCTCTGCCATCAATATCGGCCGACCTAATTGAATATTATACAGCAATTTGTGATCGCGAAAATCTGGCTGGGAATATGCGGTGTCCATATATCGTGCGGTGTATCGCTGTTAATGTTTTCTATGGGCATGACACGGTGCAGTGTTGCAGAACTAAATTTAGTATGGCTGAGCCCCTGTTTTAGCTCGGCTTGGTGCCGTTTGCGCAACGTTGTGTGAGAGGGACGGCGTGCTCTATTATCGGAAAAATGAACGCGGCGGACGTCGGCTCGAGTCTCGGCTCTTTGATTCCGAGATCGGGATACAGATTCGGAGTCTGATTGATACGTGGACGGGAATGTGCTGCTCATTAGATCCACGGTGTAAGGAGGATGGAGTACACTTGTCACGGTGACATTTATTTCTGTCTGCTATTTCGGATGGTAAATGTTTGTAGGTATAGATAGGTGCGACTTGTCGTACTATGTAGGTGTAGGTGTGTAGCCAATATCAAAGCATCATTAAAAATTTGGTCTAGGCACAAAGCCCAAAGTCTGTAAAGATTACATTGACAAGAGAATGCGTAAAGTCAGTTTTTGTAATGTCTTTAGCAAGGTGAACATTTGCACATCTATAATATATTGAAAGAGAAAGGAAAAGACAAATAAAATCTTTAAGTATTTAGCATCAGGCACGATGCATCACATACACGCAAAAATTTGTTGCATACGATTGCATCACGGCATGCTCCTATTTTCACCCAAAAACTACAACCCTCGTCAGAGACGTTTAGTCATGCAGATAAAGATAATTTAAGAAACAAGGAAAGTAGTAGGTTTAGTAAAATCTAACCTGTATGGTACCCTTACCCTACCAATACTTTATATACCGTAGAAGTCGGGGATAAGACCAAAGTATTCTTCAAACTAAATGCAGTAAATGAAGTATAAAGTAGTACATAGGTAAATGAGAGAAAAAAATGACATCGCCAGTATACCTCTATAAAATCCCCGAGAATCCAATAACAAGTCTTTACCACGGAATATAAAAAAAAGATATTTACATTTGCTAAGTCTTAGTCTCACAAGTAGCTCTCACAATCGACTAAAGGAAAAACAAGTAAATAATGGCTGTCTACCTTGCTTAGCAATCTTGTTTGCGACCATAACACTATCACTCTGTTAAGTATATGTATATTAAAATAACTTTCACCCGCGGCTTTGCCCTTCCTGTTTTATCCCATGCGAGCATTTAATCAGGATAAAAATCCTATTACCTAAGTCAGCCCATACCTTGCCTGTATACCAAATTTAACTGAAATCCATTCAGTACTTTCAGCGTGATTAACAGAAAAACATCCAAATAAAGAAACTTACACATTTATAATATAAGTCTAATGTTATCTACCAATGATAGAAAGAATGATAATCTTAGCCTAGATTATTATATTATGAACATATCAGAAACACGTTCTGACCACGGTTGCCAAGCGTGATCGTATTCTTATAATGCAAATGTGTGTGTGTATGTGTGTGCAATGATGATTCATAAGAATTGCATCGAAATCATTGACAGAAAGACTATTTGTACTACGTCATATTCAATGCTAAAAAGTGTGGGAGAGCCATGCTTCGGCACGAATGAGCCGGCTCGACCGGAGTGATACCACGGCCGAGCAGAAAACCGACGTGAAGCAACGCTTGCGTTGTGTTTCGTCGTGTGAGTGAGGTTACAGGAGGCCCAATTACCCTCCCCTTCCCCAATCTCCCCAATCCCTGAATCCCCAACGATCCTCAAACTCCTAATCCCCAAAAGGCCGGTAACGCACTTGTAACGCCTCTGTTGTTCCAGGTGTCCATGGGCGACGCCGATTGCTTACCATCAGGTGATCCGTCTACTTGTTTATATTATGCCATAAAAAAGTCTACTTTCTATGGGTTCAGTGGTCTAGCCAGCAGTCGGGTCACCTAATATTAAGAACCTGGTGCCGATCACCAGATAAACTCCTCTGGTTGTACTTATAAGTATAAATGTGTAGGAGGCCTATGGAGGTGGAAGGAGCACAAGTAACCTTAAAAACGGCGAATCACAAAGTGAATCTTGTATCACGCATTCACGCACTTTTTTCTTTAAAGCCGTAGTTTCACTCCCACCCCCACAAAAAATTGAATCCCATACACGTTTATAATATTAGTTGAACGTATAGATATACTCGAGGCACAATGTGTTTTCTATTGTGTCTCATATGCTGGCAGATAAGAGGTTAAAAACAAATCCATCCGACCTATACTGACATCCAGCTTAATTATTTAGAGAATTTATTAATTTATTTATTGGCGTTCCATAGTCTCTGCCTACCCATATGGGAGACAGGCGTAAAGTTATGTATGTATGTATGTATGTATGTATGTATGTATGTATGTATGTATGTAGAAATAAAAATAATCTATGAGTACCTTCTTCATAAACCACTCTGTATTTCTAAACAATTTAAATTGAACCAACAAACAAATGTCAAAAGCCTCGTTCCCAAGCCAGGTAAAAGTTAAAAAAGATAAAGAGAGAAAGTTTTCAGGCACACCCGTTCTTCCTGAAAGTATCGGAGTTCGAATCTAGCAGTCGATATCAGAACGATACATATCTTACTGAAATACAGTAATGTACTGCTATATCTATTTCATCGCATCTTTTGTTGTCAGCCACAGGTTTCAGGGGAATTTCAGTTAAAAAGAGGGAATTTATTTTAAGGTAACTGTTTTGTTAAGTTACGTGGTATACGGTTTAGAGATTTTGTTAAGTTCTGATTGAATAGTGTCTGAATCGGTAATTTAGTGACATAGTGATCCAGTGATCAAATATTATTATTTCGTGTGGTCAAATAGTAATATTATTATCAAATTAATATAGTTATTGATGAATTTGGGGCCATGGAGACTGTTTGAAATAGTTTTAAACAGAAAATTATCTGTGGATCGAGCAAAATCACTGACAAAAATTAATATTATTAATGAATAGAATTCTAAGCATTTATGAGAAAAAGAAACACAGAATTTGGTTGACATCTCATTTCCATTACCCAATACCTACATCGATTCCAAAATCCAATTAACTTGCATAATTATATAGAAAAGGAAGTAATATTTCATAACGCTAGTTACACATTGGGACTAGCAGTGTCAAGGGCGGTGGTGCCAGTTGGCAAAGAGGCAAAACAACGTGAGTATAGGTGTGAAACCGCGGCCATCTTGTGACGTCACACCGTGTGTTTCATTGAATATTTTTAACGACAATTTCTTTTAAAAATATAACGTTACTTCTTATTAGCGAAAGAGACAGGCAAAGATGTAGCATTCATCAAGTCTATTCACTTTTTTATATATATAGGTATACTGTTACCTATAGAAAGAAAGATCCTACTAAGTAAAATCACTTCAAAAGCATTTATTTCAACAAGCTTCATTAACCTACTAAACTGATGGACAACTTAGTGTCAACATTTTTTAGTTGAAACCAATGTCAATAAAGCCTCGACATTACTAACAAACTCTACTGAGTACAATGATTCCATAAAATCGAATGTTTAAATCGAACTTTATTTATCAATAGTTATAATAACCAAAGGAGGCCAAAATAGATAAAGAAAAAATAATTCGTACACCACTCGCTACGGCGTAGCAAGTGAAATGATCCGTAGACCCTGAACGGCTACGCTCGTAGCTCGTAGCCGTGTAATCTCTGGGTCTAAGAAAATAATATGAGATGAAAACTTTTATAAGATTCTATGAACGGTTATTTTTATTTAATCAATCATATTGAGATTGAACAATATTGGTTCAAGGACGAATTTTTCAGAGGAACATTTGGAAACTATAATAAGACTTATCTTGGTAATCTAAACTCTGCATCGAAAAATAGTTTTATTACCAAAGAGATTTTTTTTCTTATACTTGATTTTGATTTTTAATACTTTGTAATAAATGCGAAAGTATTTACTTGTCTTTTTTTTCACGTCGCAACGCAGCTTTTTCATAGTAAGATACATATTTCTTTATAAATTTGATACAGGCTATTTATGTATATTGTATTTTGACAACGCAGGTAAAGTCGTGGTTATTAGCCAATATTCTACAAATGAATAAAAGATATGTTATCCATAATTTCACAATCAAGTAAAAAAAACATCGCAAAACAACAGAAATATTAATAACATCAATCTATTTACATAGTCAACTGTCTTCGTATATCGATTTTAAAAATAGAAGATCATTAATTAACAAGATGGCCGCCGGTTGCCCAATATGCGGTGTATTGTAACTAGGACAGTATGTAGACACCTTAAAATAACCCATGGGATGTTACATGGGATTAAATGATACGTAGGGTATTAGGTTGACTAAAAATAACCCTAATTTTTTGGGTCCCGGTTTGATAATTTTCTTAGTATGTGTCGGTAAATTGGGCGATTTTTTTTAGTTCAAAAACTGTTCTAAGTATTTAGTGCAATCAAATTTCAAACCTAATCACAACGTCATTAATTGATTTGACCATACAATTAATTTCCCATTATTCTGGCTAGTTTGTAAGCTTTAAAACAGCTATTTATTTCAAGAATAATGTGATAATTTACGTAAAAAATAACGTATTAAAATATCGTATACACTATCATACAAAACTGTAGATTTTATATTTCAATATAAATATTGAATTTGAATAGTAACAAAGTTGAAGTGAACAAGAATATATAGGGTATATTCTACCAGAGGAATCTAATAAAGGACCTCAATTATCATAACCTTTTATCCCCAAAAGGGTAATGTAATTACGGCACTTAATGCCACTGTACAATATAACAACCACTTTTCACTATTTAAATTATGAGTCCCATGTAATAAGGGTGAGCCTGTTGCCATATACCGGGCACAATTCCCGACTCCGTACTACTGAGATTAATTAAAAAAAACCCAGTAATACTTTGCCCGATCCGGGAGTAGACCCCTTGCCCAGCAACCGCACTTGCGACCACTCGGCCAACGAGGCAGTCGGCCAACGAGAAAATTACTACAAATAAATTTAAAAGTCACACTTTCCTAATGAAGTGATAGTAAATACTACACTTAGCATAACTCATTAGGTCGTTACTAATTACTATAGTGCCAGCTAACTAGCTAGCGTTACTACTGCGCGGTACAGTCGACCAGTTGTCCCGGTGTAGGTATAGGACGTGGTTATTTAGTAGCGCAGTAAGAAATATCAATGTCAGTTTAATTTTGCCTTCGGTTTTCAAATCTAATATTTGCCAAGGGGTTTTTCATGTTCGTGGGACATACTTAATTAAATAATTAATATTTTATTAAGGTGTAAATATTTTAGTTTTTAGTTGTTTATATTTTAAGTTTTATGTATTTATTTAATTTAAATTCTTATTAACAAAAATAGAAGGAAAAGATATCAAAAATTAAATAAGATGTTTTCAGTTTAGTACGACTTGAAACTAGTCGAGTTCCTCGTCAAATTATGGCTGGATTAAGCCGAGAAACTTATAATTAATTTGGTCAAAGTGTTTTTCGGTACAATTTATATCTTAAACTTCTAAATAAAATTACAATACTTTTAATAATTATGTGACTTGCAAAAGTGTTTTGTATGTGTTCAATATAATGCTAATTGTAATTCATACATTAAAGTTAAGAGAAGATACTTTTTATAACTTCATGCGGACAAAGCCGTGGGTAAAAGCTTATTAACAGTGTGTACAACTGACAATTATTTAATATAATTTATGTACTACATCTTTTTCTAACATTTATACACCAGTAATTTTGTCAACTGTACTTAGTGACGACTTAGCTTGATACATGCCACGCTTTACAAAGTCGTGACCGGGCCCCACGGAGTACCACGTGCGAGGATAGCACATTTTGTTGACAGTATCTTCAGAGAGGTTACCGTTGCGGGGTAGCCAGAGTACATGGATACTGGATGGTGAAATATAACACTTGGTAGATTAAGTACTAAATAGTTTCAATAAAATATGATCGGTATTGACTTGACTTTGATTTTGCTGTCGAAAAAAGTACCAACTATCTAATGAAACACGTAACTATATGGAAAAAGATCATTGTAATCGACCATTAATGAAATGAAAAAAATCGATGCATTGCAATCTCTACGATTAGCAGATGAGTCGAAGATCGCAATTCAAAAGTTTCATAATGAAATAACGTAGAACGTTTTTTATTTATGCTGTCCAATCTCTGTTAATATTTAGTTCCTTAACCTCTGGTATGTCGTAGAGACGAGAGTACATCTACGCGAGACACAATGCGTTTTATATTGTCTCATATATCGACAGATAAAAGGTTAATCAGCTCTTTCGAACGCGAGAAGAGTAGAGATAGAGGTGCTGACCAACGCTCTGTACTGCCACAACACTGACCATCTACAAACGAAGGAAATATTAGTATTTTTTCACCTCAAGGTCACAACGAGCGACGGATCTCAGGGTCCGTTGGCAGCCTCAGTTGGCAGCCACCGACACTATCAGCTAACCAAACTGTTATGTTCAACCATTTCAACTTAACTCAGATTGCCAGCCTCAAATTGTAGCACTTTTAACAAGAACTAACTTTTAAATGTTACGATTAGTAATCTACATCTTTTTTTATATTCGACGACCCGGCTTCGCACGAGTGCAATATGCATGTATTATACATATAAATCTCCTTAAGAATCACTCCATCTATTAAAGGAAACCGCATCAAAATCCGTTGCGTAGTTTTAAAGATCTAAGCATACATAGGGACAGACAGACGGCGGATAGTGACTTTTTTATACTATGTAGTGAAGTGTAAAAAGTAAATACATGTACATTAAATTTTAATTACGTCACGGCTTTTAATCTCTGAATGAGGTAGAGGACATGCGTCGTAACACCCACTTATAATTAAGAACGTAAATCTATTGCTGAGCAAAATTCAAAACGTCGCGTCGTTCTATTACTATGAACTATCACCACTCGACACTGGCAGTATAGTCGACAACACTGTATTGGAGACCCAGTTGCCATTCAAGAAAAAGAAAAACATGTTTCTAAGAACTTGAAAATGAAATTGTTCATACAACGACCGTTCGCAGTATGACCTGATGACAAAGATTATGGGCTTGATAATCGTTTTTTTTTTTTGTGAAATTAACCAGTAATCAAGCAGACGGACAGACCCTGATGGTAAGCAATGGATATTCGACTGCACGCTTGATGCGGTGGCTGGGCAACCGGCTGCCGTGCAACGTGTCGCGGGTTCGAACATCTCTTTGTGTAATCCACAAATAATTGTTTCTGGTCTGGGTGTCATGTGCATGTGAACTTATATGTTTGTAAACGCACTCACGACACAGGAGAAAACTAGTGTGGGGCAACGTGTTTAAAAAAAAATAATAATGAAAATCTTCGTCGCCCATGTACACCCGAAACACCTTAGATGTAACAAGTGCGTTACCGGCCTTTTGGGAATTAGGAGTAATAGAAATCTCTAGCAAAATTTCCAACAGCATCATCAAACAAAACGTCCACTACCAAACATACACCCCTCCCAATGACTTCCAGACCCCCCAATTAGAAAATAACCTGCATTCATTTACCAAAAGTTTATCACATGTAGTAAACTCAAGAACACGAAACCTAGTCCCAAACACTGCAATCTTAAGCCTCAAGTCTCACTTAACAAGACTTGAGCAACTTGCAAAATACATCAAGCTTTGGGCACAATTTATGTAATAACTTGTGCCCATCAGTATGCGCCCTATGCCTTGTTTACGAGATAACATAGAAATCTTATATTGATGCTGTAAATCATGGGACGAGGAAAACATGGGATTTTGGCTTTATTATATGGTTTGAGATGGTATAATGTACTGTGGCTAATCCACTTTCGTTGCTGGTGTAATATGTTGCCGTTTATATTGAGGGTTGACGAAGGTAAGCTTAATATTGTGGTTTTGGCAAATTTTTTTTAAGGGGGGAAAATCATCGAATGGCTGCTCCCGCCTGGGTGAGGCGGGAGGGAGTGTCAGACTCTTACTGACTAAAAACCACCCCGTTCCTTTTCCTGCACGTCGAGCCGGATCCCCGGTAACCCGTTAGGTTCTCCGCGACTCCGAATCGACATCGGCCCTGTTGGGCCCATCTATGTGGTTTTGGCTATAGGCGGTTAAAAAATGTATATGTAAATAGTGATCAGGTTTTGAGCATGGGAATATGATTACATCTTGATCGATAACAATAACTTAAGAGTCGTTTGACAAAAGATAAGTTAAATACAATTGGACAGCCAAATAAGTTGAGTGAAGAAAGAAAACAAGAGCTATAAAGATTGATTTCTGGGTTGAACAAAGAATTGTTAAGTGTATTACTAAAAATATCAATTTGCAGAACTGAGTGACGTTTTATAATAACCTTAATACATCAGGGAGTAGAATACAGATACGCCTCAAGTTACATTAACTTGTAGAAACACAGAATACATCCCGACCAGAGGGCGAGGAACCTCCTCTCTTAAACTACATTAGAAAACAAATGAAACGAAATTTTATAATAATGTGAGAGACGCATTAATACTTCTCCTACTAGGCCAACAAGACAGTAGAACCATTAAATATCACAGACAATTAGCCAAATGAAACACATAAAAAGGTTGTATCAGAGATTTACGACCTCTATACAGAGATATTATAAGAAAATCCTCTTTGTCTATGCTTATTTATTTCTTCCTTATTTTTTATTGTGCGTGTACCACAGACACACAAGAGCGTCATAAACTTTATTTCTTTTTGTCCGTATTCAATATGGTTTTGTTCATATTTTGCTTTGAAATAGTCGATGTGAAAATAACGTAAATAATTTTTGTTATGAAATAATATAACATCACGCCTTTTATCCCCGAAAGGGTAGGCAGAGGTATACATTATGCCACTGTACAATGTAACACCCACTTTTCACTATTTATGTTATGAGTCCCATGTAATAGGAGTGAGCCTATTGCCATATACCGGGCACAATTCCAGTCTTCGTGCTACTACTGTGATTCTTTTGAAAAACCCAGTAATACTTTGCCCGACCCCGGAATCGAACCCGAGACCCCTTGCACGGCAGTCGCACTTGCGACCACTCGGCCAATGAGGCAGTCTTGTTAAAAGAACGTAAATAATATAATTTTTGTTATGAAATGTAATGCAAAAATACATTACATAACATTTAGGATATTTGTATGAATGTCCAAAAATGTATAATTATCGTCAAACACCGCTGATAAACGTAAGGTATGAATTTGCCGTAAAAATGTTCACTGATAAAATATTGTTACGTTTTTGTTGTAGCTTTCATTCGTTTTGTTTTAAATATATTGAACCTTTTTATAATTTCTATGGTAAGTATAGAAAAGGTTAAATACGTAGGTACTTAAATACCCATACATTTTTTATTTATGTATAAGAGATAAAGATATTTAAATAAAAATAATATTTAAAACTGTATCAAACTATTCTGGTAAAGAAAACTCTAATAACATATTATTAAAACGTCGAAAAAAGCTCCCGAGCTTTCAATGCCGAAAAAAATTCATATTTCTCAGTCTACGCATTATTTCAGTTTATTTATAAATCGCCAAAATTCCGGTGTTTTATTTAACAACCTTCCTACTGTCGCAACGACTTGATATTAACCCAATTTACGAGTCAGATGGTAATCTCCACAATATTACGTTATTTCATCCCAAAACTTAAACAACGTTCTATAAAATACATGGTTAACATAGACATTAAGATTCAAAAACAGACGAGGTAACATACAGGCATTATACATGATTACCTGTGCGCTGCAATCGAAATAAAAAAACATCAATATACAAATCCAATTCACTAATGGATTCCTTTGCTTGGAGTAGTGAAATTAAAAAAGAAATTTAAAAAAGAACATTAAAAAATAACAGGTACGTGCAACACATTCTCGCTTAGAGGGTAGTGCATTCAGGAATCATGCACATATACAGAATTATTGGCTAAACACTCAAGTCGGGGAAATAAAGTTACGTTTGAAAGCTATTTTACTAATTACTTTTCGAAAAACTGATAAACGTTCAATATGTTTTTTTATAATCTATGGTTTCCCTTTATTTCCCCGCTCATTTTGTAACTGAATCAAATGCTACGTTGTCTTTACTTCATTTTAATACGTGTTCTTTAAACGTTGTTCATTTGTCGTTCGATTGTACGATGTAGGTAATTTTAGTTTCGTAAAAACGAAGTAACATTCTTCAGTTACAAAATAGAATATACATATTGTTATGCGTGAATTATTATGATTATGGTTAGTAAATAGTAATGTTATGATTCTAAATCGATTTATAGATATCCGTTCAAAAGATATTTGTGAGGAATGTTTCTAAAATTATCTTTAGATGACAAAGATATACGGAAATGTCATAAAACCCACGCATATCAAAAGGAGACAGAAAAAAAAGTCCAAACTAACAATTATTAGGGATACATTAAATATCAACATTAACAGTTAGTGAAAACATTCATACATCGAGTGGCAAAAAGGGTGATAGAAGAAATAATAGGGGATAAACCGAATAACACCGATGCGTCGCGATCCGCTCAACGTAAGCCGGCCGGGTACTTTGGACGTATTACTTTTTAATTTTTGAAACATTCGAATACCGTTTTGAATCTGTGGCTGTTTATCATTCAGTTGTATCGTTCGTTCTTTTACTTATCTGTGCTTGGTTTAGAAAAAAATGTCTTTATATTTTTAGTAAGCTTTTTGTGTTGTTTTTAGCGAAATTTTATTTTATTTTGAATGGACGCAGATTTATTATGAATACGACTGACTTTTAAGGTATTTTTTCAAACGTCTAATTGTTATAAACTTCCACTTTTCGATTTAAATATAGCTAAAAAATATTAGACGCCGATTCTAGTTGTCTCAATTTTGTTAATTCCTTAAAATAACTTCTGTACATCCATTGCATTAATAAAGTTTACAGCAAAGGTTTTATACAAAAACCATTATTCATGTCATTTCCGAAGCATAAATTCAACGCAAACATCATAAAATTCTTATTCCTTGCCATCAATAACTTTTGTTTATTCATTGATTCCTTGTTTGTCATTCTTTTTGAATAAGTCTTCTTATTTGATTTACATTTCTTCAATTTTATTGTTATCCTTTCTCATTTTCCAAATAAGGATGTCTTATTTTACGTCTTTCCAACGAAAAGCAATAATATTTTAACCTTTAATCCACTGCAATCGTGTTCTACTTGAAAATGTACGAAATTAAATTAGAATTTCAACTTGTGTCTAGTTCTGGTCGGTTTATCTTCGCTGAATAAGCACTGGGTTGCGCTCAACAGACTTGCGAGTGTGTTACCGGCAACCCGTTTTATAATATCCTATATTTTATATATGAATTTACATGTATTTGCTGCTCTAAATTGATAAAACAAAACTATTGTTTCGTACTTTTGCGAATACCTTTTGCAGTTTACCCTGATACAAGTAAAAAGGTTTAACATTACTGATTAATAAATTATAATAATCATCTGCAAAACTGAATTTACGGAAACTAAAAATACACGCCAATTTACTTCTTCCGATTAGTATCTTAAATCAGTTAAAAAGGTTCATATAGTAAGGTTAATTCATATAAAAACAAATTACTTGATAGAAAATAAAACAATCAATTTATCAGTATTACATAAAACCCGATTGTTTACTAAACGGTTTCCCATCATCAAGATCAAGGGCAAAGTTTAGGGCACCGAGCCAATAACTCCAAAATTTCCAAGATATGAACAAAATAAACGAAAGCTTTTAAAAAACGATCTTCTAAAGTATAAATAAACAAACAATTACCTTCTTAAAATGTCATAACAAAATCTAAATCTAATTTACATAAGATTAAATTGATAGATTCAAAAGAATGAAATACAATTCGCGTGTAGATCAATAAAAAGAACAACGAAGGAACTTAACCTCTTTCATTCAAAAGCAAAGACAAGATTTCTCTATAAGGAAAAACACGCGTTTCCTAAAACATGTTATCCTAACCTAAAAACAGAAAAAGAACACGTAACCCCAAAGGAAGAGGTCCGCGAACCCGCACGAAAAGTCCCCTTTTCATTGAAAACGACAAGTAAATTGTTTTTGCAGTCAGATAGAGCCGATTTTAGCAAAACAGGGTAAACTGCAGATGCGATGGGCGTTATGCTATTCTATGCCGTAGTTTCCCTGCAGTCAACTTATTCACATCTTAGCCACACCATATCGATTCACTAACCTTTTTACATTTCTATTATTGTTATAATCTGTCGCGCTTTCCAGACTAGTTTTTTTTTATAGACGAGCTTTATTAGCAAAGAGGTTTGTTATGTTATTTTATTTTTCTTTTTACTTTTATTAGACGTTGATTTCGTCATTTTTATGAATGAAATAAACATTTTTCGCTTTTATAGATAGTGTTTTAGCTTTTGGTTTTATGCTTTTCGTGATTAATAGTTTGCGTTTTATTTATATTAATGACTCTTAACTGCTAAGTCTTTAAAATTATTTATAGACTATATTAAATGAAAATCATTGTCATTCTGAGTCATTAATTGTTAGTCATTGGATTGTTTCTCTATACGATCTTAATTTTAGTCGTACCTAAGCTTTAAATCTGCATTACAACACGCTTTAGATGTTTTCGTTTTACGATTGTTCTTTATTATATATAATTTAGTTCTCATTTGAAGGTTATTATCGCACATTAAGATTTGCAGTGGATTTAGCGTAGCAAATATAATTTGAATAACGTGTATTTACCGGTATATCTTTGGTTTTTATAGTTTTAAGCTTCACTTTGACGTTTTAGATTTAGCACTGATTTTCGTTGATTGTAAATCACAGCTTGCATCTGACAATCTCGTTCGAGAGCATGCTTATCGATCTGTTTACACGAACTGTTTGCTGCGTTTGCTTCTTGTGACCGTTACACTTGATTCTTTTCATTTGAGTCCCTTCTCAAACTTCAACTTCAACACGTGTTTTGATTTACATTTTTTAAATTTTGAAGTTACCTTATTACAAGTGATGTGGGAAGTCGCATCCAGCCTACAACATAGGATCACGTGCGTCCACATCGATCTGACGGCGAAATCGGTACGTCCCGAAAATACCCGGGCGGCCGACGCAGTTTAGGTAAGCAACATTAGCTCACAACATCTGTTAATATGATCATTGTTAATTACATATGGGTTTGTTGTTAATAATTGTAGCCACCTGTCCCGAGGAGGGCGCTTGCAAATAAGTCGCTACGTCGTCCACCATGCAGGCTCGCGGGAGGTCGGGGAGGAACATAATACGCTAGAGGGCGCGCATATCGCGTGTGGGCTGCGCGGCGCCCCGCGACCGACTGGCGCGACTCGACGCGCCCCCTCCCCGCGCGCGCCGCTCCGCCCCGCCCCGCCCTACGCACAGGGCTGACGGCAAGCTTTTCCGGCTTTTTCGTAAGGTTTTTTTAGGCTGTGACTGCTATTTTCGGGCTAGATGAAAGCTATTCGAAGTATTGATTTTTTTATGCATTCCTATAATATATTGTTGCACTATATTAATTATTTTTTGCTTGTAATTTTCTTTAAGTAAATCTATACTCTATAATTATAGCTTTGTTATATTTTCAACAATTAATTTATTTTTAAATTATCCCAAATCAACATCTCATTAATATAACGTTTAAAACACAAACTCAATCCTTCATGAATACTCTCTCTAAAAAAATATAATTAAATATAAATAAAATTACAATAAAAATGTATGTATATGTAAAAATAGCAGTTTTCCGATGTACCAGCCCTATAGCACTACGTCGTAATGCATTCGGCACTCGCCTCGTCTCGGCGCCACTCGGACCCGATCGGTAAGCGCTCGGCTCCCCTCGGAAAGCTCTTTCAAATTCGGAACATAGACATGACATATCTGTTTTCATCAACAATGCAATTCTCAACCTTGGCCCTTCGATACAAAGTTTAATTTTCACTACGAAAAAAAACTTCAAGTGTTGTGTTTGACTTTTGAAATATCCTAATTTAGCTCAGTTTTTGCTGGGTATTTTCGTCCTTATTAGATAGCCCCAAGGTTCAATTCACTTTGTATTGCGTTTTCAGCTGACGCGTCTATAAATGTCACATTATGTGTGTTCGTGTGCGTGTTGTTATGTGTGTGTGCGTTAAAAACACATCTTGGACGAACGTTTGTAGCGATTTTAGGCTGATTTTTTCCGTGTAAGATAATAATAATATTCTTGTATTTAAGATAAACTATATCTTAAGCCCTAAGTACATAAAAATAAGGGTCATTGATGAAATAAGTCCATTAAAAACTTGAGAAGCAAAAATTAAGTTCTTAAATATGAGGTCTTAGGGTGTATTTTTAGCTTGCCTTTAACTAAAAAAGTTAGGGTCGGCACTGGGCTGTAATTACACGGGTTATCAATAGTTATAGGGTTTGCTCGGACGATTGCCATGTACCCTTCGTACACCCATTAGGGGTGAAACACAATGTTGTATAGATCCATATTTTGACGTTTGAAACATTTATTATTAAAAAAAAAATACGTTATTCCATACTAGAAATTTCTTCTGTTTTGCAGGTTACGTTATTTCTTTAACTTCTTTATTATCATTATTTATAGACACAATGACACTTATTCTAGGTTTTACAATTAATTTATTATCATCATAATCATCAACAGCCTATAAGTGGCCACTGCTGACCAAAGGCCTCTTCTCACACGGAGAAGGTTTGAGCATTAATCACCACGCTTGCTCAATGCGGGTTGGCGATTTCTAACTTATAATTAGGAATTATAAACCCAGGTTTCCTCACGATGTTTTCCTTCACCGTTTGTCAGTGGCGTCTAGATAATCTTAGAATGTACATATAACTATAACATATAATCTATAATCTTAGAATGTAAAAGTCACATTGCTACTTGCCGTTGGTAGGTTTCGAACCCGCAGCCTCGTGCATGAGAAGCGGGCGTCTTAAATCACCGGACTACCACCACAATCAATTTTTAAGTAATCTTATTTTTATCTGGTATCTGTGTTAGACGTAAAATACCTGTATTCATTCTATAGTAATAGTTTAGTCCACTCTAAAACATAGAACAGTTAAACATAATTAAAAAAGTGTACTTTCTGATAATATAATTGAAATGACAATGCCTAATCTATATCTACATATATATAAATGAATCCCTTTTTCCCTTGGTCACGGCATCACGCGTGAATGGGTGGACCGATTTCCCTAAATCTTTTTTTATTAGTATGTTTTTATTAGGAGAAGGTTCTTAAGACAGAAAAGTCCTGAAAATCCTACGGTAAACCGAATTGCGCGAACAAAGTCACGGGTAGAAGCTAGTTCATAATAAAATCTGTTTGTTCTGGATTTCGTGCTGGACAGTTGTGATTGCATCACTTTGTCACCGACGCATAGAGTTCTAGGTTTGATTTTCGATCATCACCAGCAGTCACTGTGGTAGTCCACTACATAAAAGCATTTGCTATAATGTCTTCGCTTAGCAGACTAGTTGGAAGTCGCAGTTTAGAAGACTCCACTTTATAAGAGAGAGAGTGACGCCTCCACCTCCTGTACCAGGTGAATTATTTTTTTTAAACATTGCTCTTCTCTAGCATTTTCCCCTGTGCCTCGTGTGTGCGTTTACAAACATACAATTTCACAAACCCGGAACAACAATCTGTGGATCAGACAAAGAATTGCTCTGTGAGGGTGGGAAACGAACCCGCGACACGTTCCGTGACAGCTAGTTGCCCAGCCACCGCACAAACCGTGCAGCCAAATATTAATATAGAACCATTTTTTTTAAATAAATCGTTGCCCTATCTATCTAGGATTTCTTTCGTGATTTGTTCCTTACGGAAATCGAACCCATGTGACATATTACGCAACAGCCAATCACACAGGCACAGCGCTAACCACATGGTTGACTAGTCAAAACCCTACCGAAAAATGATCAAAGATATTAAAAACCATACCTTATAATTGATGCACTTTTCACCGACATATTAAATACTGTGTGGATATTTGTTGAAGATGTTATTATTATATCATTAATTTTTCACTCACTTTTGTCTTCTAAAAATTAAAGCAAATGAGTATATAAGAACTTTAGAATATTTAAAAAACTTTTACACTAACACCATCCTTTCTGATTACCCCACAATTACACACAACATACCAACCAAACAAAGATCAATAAATACAAACAATCTTTATATAGAAGAAAAAAAATACCACACAATCTCGTAGACGGGTCTATTTCGTAGCGGCGTAGACCCGCTACGAGCTACGGCGTAGCAGGCACTCACACAGGCGCAGTATTGATAATTTATGTATGTAAGTGATTAGCTATGTTACGTAATGTGTGCAGTGTAATGTTATTGCAGAGAGCTGGTTGCACAGAGTAGTTCAGATTTGTATGAGACAGAGATTTTAAAATTGAAAAGTGTATGGAATAAATATTTGGATTTTTTTGTTTTAACTTGTGAAAAATTTTTGTTTTTATTGGTGGCCGTATTAATCATTTAATATTGTGATAGTATGAAAAATCAAATTTTATGTAGACTTCACAACATTCTAATAATAATTAAACTGTACTATCAAGTGTATTCGACGTGGAGGACTAATGAGGAGGCCTTTTTCCAGCAGTGATAATTAATGTCAAGTATAATAATTTAGTAATACGAACATAAGTAAGATAGTCACACTAATAACATAAATGTGAAAGTTTCTTTGTTTGAATATTTGTCTGTCAATCACGCTAAAACTACTGAACGGATTTGTTGAAATTTGTTTTTTTTTTAAGAGGGAAAATCATCGAATGACTGCTCCTGCCTCAGTGAGGCGGGATGGAGTGTCAGACTCTTACTGACTAAAACCACCCCGTTCCTTCTCCTGCGCTTCGAGCCGGAGCCCCGGTAACCGTTAGGTTCTCTGCGACTCTGAATGATATATTGTATAGAGGCAGGGTATGGACTGACATAGATGATAAGATATTTTATCCTGACTAAATGATAAAATGAGATAAAACAGGAATCACGTTCTACGCGAATGAAGTCACGGGCAACAGCTGGTCTTTACTAAACATACGATTATTATTATAAAAAAGATGCACTTAACCTCTTGACTGCCGGTATATAAGACACAATAGAAAATGCATTGTGTCTCACGTAGATCTACGTTCCGGTACACGACTGGTTAAATGACGGCATGAGTGTTATATCCAGTACAATTTTACTACAAGTGAGCCTAATACCATTTTGATAAACTTCTCACAACATCAGTCTTTAAATACTTGTTAAGTACTAAGTATTCTAAAATAAATTAAAGAAATCTCTATCCATTCAAACTACTCTGTGGAAAATAGGTGAGTAGTAAATCTAATACAGTACAACAAGTCTGCGCTTTATTATATTACTGAACTGAACGGGCTGAACTAACTGAACTGAACTAAGCTTAAGTAGCTCACGTGTCGTTCGTGTGCAAACTGCCTAATCATACTGTCGCGGGTGTGCAAACTGCCTAATGGATGATTTGATTTACTCGCACTGAAGAAAATTTGTGATTTCTCCTCGTGTGTGACGTGTTTTTTGTTTTTTTCAATAGTATTGTAAAACCTAATGATTTTATTGAATTGAAGGGTCGTTTTTCGAGATGTAAAAGTACATTTTAAACCTAGTATTTTGCTTTCGATTCGCCAATGGATTTGGCAGAACAAATATTAAATGTATTTACCTAGTTTTTCACCAGTTATGTTATGTCTAAATTGACATTATTATATCGAACGCAATAGTAGACAATGTACTAATAACTGAAGGTTTTACAAAATCGAAAAAAGTCAGTAGTTCTTTGCCCGGTCCTAGAAAGCCATTGTTAGACAATTGCACTTTCGGTCAATCATATTTTCAATAAAATAAAATTAACACATAACTTCACGCCTTTTATCCCCGAAGGGGTAGGCAGAGGTGCACAATAGGGCACTTAATGCCACTTTACAATTTGATACCCAATTTTCAGTATTTTATGTTATGAGTCCCAAGTAATAGGGGGTGAGCTTATTCTTATATACCGTACACATATTTCCATACTCCGTGCTACTACTGAGATTTTTATGAAAAAACCCAGTAATACTTTGCCCGACCCGAGACCCCTTGCCCGGCGGCAGTCGCATTTGCGACCACTCGGCCAACGAGGCAGTCAAATTAAATATTGCAATAGTTATATTTAACAATAACCTAGCCTTAATTTAACCTCTATCCTTGTACCTACAATTGCAACATCAGTTTCAAAATCAAAGGGTTCTATCTCTGCTCACCTCGGGAAAGAGATCATCCATGAAGATACACAACTCGAGAACAAACCTACACTAGTTTAGTGCCAAGAAACAACATGTTGATTGACAGTGACTCGTAGCGTTGACACTTTATTTCCTGAGTACAAACGACACATCAAGCTAAACAAACCAGTATATACGGACATTTGAATGCGCAGAAAGATCATGGAAAGTAGGACCATGATAAACTAGTTGTACAGGTCGATGTATGTATGTACCAGGCTTGCTCTGAATTATGATTGAAGTGGAATTTGACACAGATTTTAATAAAGTATTTAACTAGTAAAGACTTGGTGGATTTGCTTGGAGTTTCTTCAAATCTACATTTTGGAATGAGCACCTAGCTTCGCTGACGGACTGACTGACAGACTATTATTTATTTTGTATGTTGTTGACAATTCAAAAGTGCCAAGTTATGGTATAATTGAAATAAATGATTTGACTTTGATTTTAAAGTTTGTATCGTTCACGGCTTTGTGAAATTTCAAAAAATAAATGGGACTTTTTCCCCGGCTTTAAACTCTGATTTACTTTTAAGCATTTAATGATCACCCATTCATTACCAGACGATCTGTATATTAATCTTATACTATTATATTAAGCAGAACAGTTTGTTTTTTTGTTTGTTTGTTTGAACGCTAATCCCCGCAACTACAAGTCTGATTTGAATAATTATTTTTGTGTTGGATAGTGCATTTATCGAGGATGGCTACATGCTATAAAACATCATGCTACGAACAATAGGAGCTGAGCAGAGCGTGTGAAACCGCGCGGAAGTAGCTAGTACATCATAACATCACGCCTTTTACCCCCGAAATGATAGGCAGAGGTGCACATTACGGCAATTAATGCCACTGTACAAAATAACACACACTTTTACTATTTATGTTATAAGTCGCACGTAATAGGGGGCGAGTCTGTATATTAAAACTCTGCAAATACACCCTGCACATGTTTTATATTAATTTTGTGTCACATGGGAACAGAAAAAAAAACAATAATTGGGTTCAAATAAACCATCTTCTTAAACTTCGACACAGAATAAAAATTACTACCTATCCCGAAGGTTTTTATCATTTACTCTATAATTTAAAAAAAACCAAGAGAGTATTGTTGTTACAGAGTTATAACGTATACAAAATATCAGTAGCAGTGCAGAGACCGCCTCAAGCGTTGTTACTAACCGTTATTCTTTTTAATTTCGACCCGTTCGACTTTATGTGCCCGATAACAGTAACGGCGCACCACTATCTATCGGCCGAATATCGTTTTATGTTTATTTGAAAATTGGCGCAACACTACCCCGTTACGGCATTAATGTTTAGTTATTGCACTTTATTGATATGACTGCTATTTTTTGTTATTATAAACTACCTATATTTTCTATAGTTTAACTTTAAGTGTCTGAACTCTGACTGTCTCGGGTTCGATTCCCGGGTCGGGCAAGGAATTATTGGGTTTTTAAAAAAAGTCTCAGTAGTAGCACGGAGTCTGGAAATGTGCCCGGTATATAGCAATACGCTCACCCCCTATTACACGGGACTCATAACATAAATAGTGAAAAGTAGGTATTACATTGTACAGTGGTATTAAGTACCGTAATGTGCACCTCTGCCTACCCCTTCGGGTATAAAAGGCGTGATGTTATGTTAAGTTAATAAATCTATGTAATTTGTATTGTAACTTTCGTGAGACATACTAAATAAATTATTATGTTTTCGGCTTATTCACGTAATAATTTGACGAGGAACTCGACTAGTTTCAAGCCAAAATAGAGGTTCATATTCATTGAGCAGCATTTCGCGACCTGCGACGCGGCGACTGTCGCGCTGCTACTAGTAGCCGAAAACATAATAATTTAATTCTATGTAATGGCCATTTGCACCCGACTCCCATATAAATCTTCCAACATAGGGGCGATTAGAAAAAGACGTTGCCTTTCAAAGATTGTCATCATATGACTCAATATATGTTGTATAAGCTACTCTCAATTAATTAATAATGACTTAAATTAACATAAATGTTACATGTATGTTTAGTCTGTATCAACATAACTAATTAGTGGTCCCCTCACTATAATCTATATATATGAAAGAAAGTCGTGTTAGTTACACCACTTATAACTCAAGAACGGCAGAATAGATTTGGCTGAAAATTGGTAGGGAGGTAGCTTAGAGCCAGGAGACCGACATAGGATACTTTTTAACCAACATTTTTTTTACTTTTTACCGAAAATCATGAACGGGGACGGGAAAAAATGGGATTACGCGTACGAAGTCGCGGGCAGAAGCTAGTGTGTTATATAAGGTAGGACACTTGTTATTAACGCCGCTGTCTACCCTTAATAATCTAGTGTGTGTACACTTCGTGTGCCCTGCACATTATTGTAATAAATCCAAGTAAAATAAATCCGACTATAATTTAATAATCCACCAACATAACAATAACATCACGTCTTTTATCCCTAAGGGGTAGGCAGGGGTGCACATTACAGCACTTAATGCCACTGTACAATGTAACACCCATTTTTCAACTAATAATTATATTTTAATCAAAGTTCGTTTAAGAAAAAGGAAATTATTAAAGCATTTAAAAGCACGTGAAATTAATTGTAAATAGGTATCAAACAAATTAATTAACATTCGTAGTTATAATATAAGTTACTATGTTTTTATAATAACTATCGTGATATATACTAAATTAACTAAAACTCGCGGGTTACTCATGTGAAAATACTGAGAAAACTATCTAGTTTCGATCCACAGAGCGGTGTGTAACCCGCTAATTTTAAATTATGTAAGTTACAATATAATTATAATTTGGTTATTAAGTATGTGATGGTGTTGTTTATGTAACACTAGCTACTTCCGCGCGGTTTCATTCGCTCTGCTCGGCGCCTATTAATCGTAGCGTGATTTTTTATAGCCTATAGCCTTCCTCAATAAATGGGCTATCCAACACAGAAAGAATTTTTCAAATTGGAACAGTGGTTTCGGAGATTAGCGCGTTCAAACAAACAAAAAAACAAAAACTCTTCAGCTTTATATTATTAGTATGGATTATCTCATTATGTTAATACTACGCCAAGTACTGCACAGTTTTCTTAGCCATCTCCGTAGCACGCATTAGATTTACACCTCAGAAGTATTTTCTTAATTTTTTTTCACATTTAAAATATTTTCTTTATTTTATTATTGTTTTCAGTTTTTATAATGTAGTTTATTATCTTTTTCACTTTTTTTCTTTCTCTCTCTCTCTCTCTCTGTGTTTTTTAAACCTTTTTTATTGTTCCTGGCATGCATGTCTTATGCCGAAAAATATATAAATATATTTCATTTCATTTTTACATTTTAGAGCCTATTTAATCACAGATTACCATTACGTATACAACTGGCTAACAATACCTATAAATAACCAGCTAAATGCGCGTATCCCATAAGTATATTCTCCTAACAACTTCAGGGACCAACCGAAAATATGACACAGACTAAAAATTTTTAGCACCTTCTTATCTTTACCACAAAAGACCAGCTTCTACCAGCTATGTAATATAAATTCCTATCCAATATTCACAAATCGTGCCAGCATATTTTAATGCTAGGAGCAAATTGCAATCTTCTTTGCTTCTCGTTGTGAGCATAAAGCATAAGGAACAGTTTTAGGTAAAACGGTTTTTAAAACTATGACGCTTGGGGCTAAGGACATGTAACATTTTATACTAGGTTTTATTTATTATGATATTCTTGAAAGTTTTGTTAAGAATTCCTTTTTTATGGGATAAGCCGGTAAACGAGCAGACGGATCACCTGATGGTAATTAAGCTATCGGCAGCGCCCATGGCCACCTGAAACACCAAGGCGTTACAAGTGCATTACCGGCCGGAATTGGGAACGCAAGCGTTGTTTCATGTCGGTTTTCTGTGAGGCCGTGGTATCACTCCAGTCGAGCCGGCCCATTCGTGCCGAAGCATGGCTCTCCCACACTTAGAAAACTTTTGTTGAAAGATGTCCGTCCGTGGTGGCCTTGAGATTTAAGATGCCCGCTTCTCATGCCTCATGCATGTTTCCAAACTAAGTACCAATGTGACATTTTCCGAGTTATATAATTATACTTTCTAAGATTGTCTAGACACCACTGACAAACGGACGAAGAAACGTTATGAGGAAACCTGGACTTATAATATCTAATTATAGGTTTTAAATCGCCAACCCGTATTGAGCAAGCGTGGTGATTAATGCTCAAACCTTCTCCGTGTAAGAAGTGGGCACTTATAGAGTGTTGATGGTATTGAGTGAGTGCACAAAGTATCGCGGATTCGTTTGCCAGTTGGATCAACTCTTTTTGTAATCTTAAAACTATATTTCTGTGCCTGTATGTGAAATGATGTGTTTGTAAATGCACCTACGACGCGACGGAGCGTCTTTAATGATACTTTGGCGTCTTTTATTGGTAAATGAATGTTAAAATAATCCTATCAAGGATTTTTTCTAACTTGATTGTTTAACCATAGCCTGATCCTATGAGATGAAAGATTATGTACTCGGTAATCGCGGTTTTGATATCATCGGATAATTCTTCCTTTGTTAGGTAAAAATTGTTTACCAAACCAAAACCCAACCTTGCATTACCTAGAAAAAAAAGAGTTTAGTATTTAAAAATCGAAACCTATAATATTAATCGGTACTTAAGTATTAGTCTATCCTAGAATTCAAATCAAAGTTGGCTCAGTAGACTTCCATTGCATAACCCATAAAACTCAAGTAAATTAAAAAAAACAAAAGACACCCACAAACAAACTTTCAAAATTGGAACGCTTTGCAAGTAAAATCCAGTTTACACCGGTTCTCACCGGTTGCGACAGTTTTTCTTAAAGTCACTGGGTTAGGTCGGAAGTTAGCCACGCTTTGCGCTGCATTGTCGGTAGCATTTTTCCTGTGGTAACCGTGCGTTGTAGTCGTCTGATTTATACGTCGCTTATCTCGGCTGCTAAATTTATTTGTCTGCGCTCCTACCCAGCGATGCTGTCCTGGTACTAAGGGTAGAAATGTCGTAGAGAAGGCTCTGTTTATTTTTTTTAGGAGTATTCTTACGATCCGTTGTGAGGTAAGAAATGAATGGTTAATGGAATATAGATATGTTTTACGAATACGTCGAAGTATTAGTTGTCTTATCGACTGTTTTTTTTTTTTTGTTTAACGAGTGAAATAATTCCAACTCCAACAATAATCTGAAAAACAGATTAAATGAAAACACCCTTTTCCTTTTCTTTTTTAGTTTTCTGTATGTTGGCCTTTCGTTTTGGCCTACAGTAACAATAACTATCAGGCTATAAACGACAAGAAAATCAAAGATAAATAAGATAAGATAAATAATTAAGCACATGACATAGTTTTTAACCTTTACTAACAACAAACTGAAACTATAACATTACGGTACTTGCTAAACCAGAAAGAGAACTCTCAACTAAACAAAGCAGTAATGAAATTCAGACTTGATAACTTTATTTACATAGTAGGTAACATAATATAATACCAATAAATAACAAGCTAAATCAAACTGTTATAACTCTCGAAATCCTTTACAAAAATATGAACAATAATCGTGCCTTCTCTATATTTTCGAGGTCTGCACTCCCCAAGTCTCGGGGGCGCTGGTAATTGTACAAATTATAAATTTGTGACCGACTGCCGCTGTTGCGGGATTAAATCGCGCGGTCGCACTCACGTCGCGGTCGCAGCGCAGTCGCAACGCCGTCGCAGTCGCGTCGCAATATTCTCACTAAGTGAGAAAGAGCAAAAGGCTAATTTTTTTGGAAAGTAAGCTTATGAAGTCTTCCGAATGTTTGTTGTGGATGCAAAGTTGTAACACTCAAATGTTTAGACGCATTTTGCACCTCATAATAGGTAAGGTTAGTCAGTATAAAAGAACATTTAGACAGCGTGGTGATTTTCAGAAAAAAACTGTTACTGTAAGAAGAAAACTTTGCAACTGAATAGATCTAAACCTGGCAACTGAATAGATATGGAAGGACCGAAATATATGTCGCAAGACCAAAGTGAGACTGATGCGTGCGTTGGTTTTCTCCATTTTCTTGTATGGCGCCGAATCCTGGACCCTAAGGAAAACTGAGAGAGCAAAAATTGACGCCTTCGAAATGTGGTGCTGGAGGTATGCTCCGTATTCCTGGACCGCTCGTCGCACCAACGTCTCCATTCTCAAGGAGATCGGAATTACTACGAGGCTGTCCACTGTATGCCTGCAGCGAATATTAACTTATTTTGGCCACATTGCGCGTAGAGACCCCAACAATCTGGAGAAGCTTGTGGTTGTTGGTCGGGTTAACGGGAAAAGACCTCGCGGTCGCTCACCTACCCGGTGGTTGGATGCTGTAAAAAACCTAACCGGCCTGACAGTTCCACAAGCCATAAAGACCGCAGAGGACAGGGGCGTTTGGAGGAGGGTTGTGCATCAAGTGACGCGTGCACCAGACTAGACACGACCTTCAGTAATGAAGAAGACGACTAGGAAGGAAGGAGATCTAACTAAACCTTAGTCAAGCTGTTAACTACTTTATGATTTTCCCGCCTGGGTGAGGCGGGAGGGAGTGTCAGACTCTTACTGACTAAAAACCACCCCGTTCCATCTCCTGCACGTCGAGCCGGAGCCCCGGTAACCTATTAAGTAGGTTCTCCGCGACACGCGTGGCGTGCACAGATTTTCGAGACAGGGTAGGCAACTAAATATCGTATGATTAAACCCCTCCCCCCCGGTCATACAATCATACTCACACAAAACAGGTACATGTACAGAATACATTTTGAAAAGTGCGTTCAAGAATATTTTTGTTTATTCTTTCGCCAAATTACATTTTCGCCATACACTGACATCTCGCGTATTTTTTGTGAAGTACTTCATCAAGCCAACAAAACTTACAAATAATGAAGTATCTATTTATTATACTTATAATGAAGCATAAATTTGATGAACCAAATTCAATTATTGAATTCCTAAATAATCTATTCAAATCATAATATATTACGAATTTAAGAACGTAACAAACAAAACAATAACAAGCGCGGCCGGCTGTGGCCGAGCCGAGTATAAGCGGTACATTTATTATTACATTACATAATTATTAATAATAAATTAATATGTAAATCAGTACAACCCGAAGTCTAAGTTGATATTTTTAAGAATTATCAAACAATAAACAAGAAAATCAAATAAAAGATCCAATATAGTACCTACATATTTACATTACCTACCTTTGACTTGGGTCAATTCTCGTAACTTGACTCGTACTGCCTATGGTCATTACCTGAATCTAGTCGTTATAGGACACATTTTTGCGAAAACTTACTGTTTTTAAATTTCAACAAACACAAAAAATTACCTAATAACAACACAAACTTCACAATCGAATAATATAGGTACTTGTACTAGACACTGATAAACAAATACACTATTTGAAAAACCTACACATATATTTAACTACTTCTACACATATTTATGCAACTTTATGTTTAAAACGAATTCCTTATTTATTAATTTAAACGACAACATAAACAAAGCGATCGCATCACATGAAAACGATATGGCCGGAAACATTGGAAATGAATGAAGTCATTAGTTCATTACCCATCGTAGTCAATTGAGTGTTTTTTATAAAAAAATATAGCTAAAATATTAAGGCAACCCAGTGTTTAATTATAAAAAAACAAAACGTTAATTTATATAAGTCAAATGGAATTGCGTCGTTGTCTTATTATTATTATTTTCCAATAAGAAACATTCGTTGATAATAATTTGAAACTTTGAGTAGCGGCAACTTGACATTTCGATAACTTCCTTTTAACTTTTAAAATATTAATGTCAACTCCTCATTTAAAGTTTCTATAAACCGACAACGCGTAAAAATTTTAAGATTTTATGTAAACACCTGAAACATATTTTTATAGTATGCATAGTTATAAAAAGACATTCGCATTATATCGAACTTGTTCAGAAGTTTTAACAAAAAATTCAATAGATGGCGCAGATTCACAAATTTCAAAAGGGCCGACAACATTGAATCGTGTAATATTTTTTTGCGTTTATGAATGGTTATTCTGTGCTGTGACCATAGTCACGTGACCTTCACGCATGCGCGTTGCATACTTTTTGTGACGTCACAACCAACAACCAAAATTTAAGGAATAGCAGCGCATGCGTGATGCGTGCGGCGCGCATTCATTGCTTTACAAAGGCGTGCGGTCTGTGTATAGTATATGTGAATGTATATTTATGTTAGCCGTTTTTTTACAAAAACTTTTATTATATTACCTATTGAATCTTAATAAACGCGTTTGTACATTTTATGTCAAGAAAAGCCTTTTTGCCTATATGGACTGCACGCCACGCGACACCATTAAAGACTTACCTACTTCGCAAGCTTAGTGATACCACAGCTGATAGCCTCACAGAAAAATTGGTTGCCCACCACGCTTAACATCAGGTGATCCATCTGCTGGTTGGTATAAAAAATATCCTCCTCGTATGGTCGTATCCCATAAAGACTAGTAACCTTGTTTCCAGATTACCGAGTCTTCGGCTAACCGATAAATTAATAGGGTAGATGCCGCGGAAGACTTAACGGGTTGCCGGGGCTCCGGCTCGAAGTGCAGGAGTAGGAACGTGGTGGTTTTTAGTCAGTTAGAATCTGACACTCCCTCCCGCCTCACGGGCGGGAAAAGTCATTGGATGATTTTCACCTCTCAAAAAAAAGATGCCTATTTTTTACTTTAATGTCTGTCTGGTATATTTTTAAAATACTAGACACGTATTTTTTATTTTCTTACAGAAACGAATACTTTCAACGATATATTGATTTGAAATGTCACGTGACGTCACTTCTGTTTACATTTTATACGTAGAAATGAACTTTGATTCGTTTCATGGAAGTATTTTATTATAGTTATAATATTTTTTCATTACCTAACTAAGGACTATATAGATTTTTAATTGTCATACCCCGTCATCATCCCTTGATATAATTGAACTTCTGAACTACCTCTGGAATGTGACTATCATCCGCAGCAGTTTAGTTTATTAAACCCATTTATATTAACATATATGCGTCGTGATTTTAATTCAGACGTATGACATTGTAGACGGCAACTGCCGAATGTAGGGGGGCTAGCAGACTTAAAGCCATTGAATGAAATCTAGCACTTTTTAAGCTGTGAATGAGCATAGAAGGTACCTACTAATATACTTATGGGTCTTTTTCACCAACCACTCCCAAACAATCTCTTAACTAGAAGTTACTTAGCGTGACGTAGCACCTAATCTTACTTGTATGTACTATTAGGTGAGTAAAAATCAAAATTTTGTTAAAATAATGGCACCTATCTCAACTTAGGGATTCCTTAAAATTCAAGGAAGGTGAATGAAAATTAATAATCTTGGTCATTCTGCTAATCCTTATTACCTTATCCTACCAATATTATAAAGTGAATTTTTGAGGGTCTTTGTTATCCAGTAGGTATATCTTGGATAAGTCACAACTATATATATCATCCTAACTAATATTATAAATGCGAAAGTAACTCTGTCTGTCTGTCTGTCTGCTACTCTTTCACGCCAAAACTACCGAACGGATTTGAATGAAATTTGGTATACAGATATTCTAGACCCCGAGATAAAACATAGGCTACTTTTTATCGCGAAAAAGGGGTTGTAAGGGGTTAAAAGGGGGGGGGGGGGCAGTTGTATGGGATTTCATAATTTTTGAAGATAAAACCATGAAACTTTATATTTAAGCACTTGATAAAAAATAATAAAACATTTGTTCTAGCGTTTTTGAAATTTCGACTCACTATGTCGATTTTTAAGAATAATTATTACGATTTATCTGAAAACCTGAAAACGGATATCTGACAGGTAACAACCTAATGATTTGTAATTGTTATGGCGTCCTACTTTCATAATATATTTTGGCATCAACATATAAAAATGAAGTTCTGTGGGTTTTCAAGGAATAATATTAGTATTCAGCTGCATCAGGGATCAGGGATTTTAAAGACAAAATACGAATTCAATTGACTGAATACAATTTATTCATAGACTAGCCTCTGTCTGCGGCTTCTCTCGCGTTCTTTTAATGGGGTAAGGGAAGGATTTACAATAAAAAAAAATGAAATGATGCACGATTCTATGCTGGTCACAAATAACCCGCATACCAATTGTTAGCTTTCCACATTGAAAATTGCAAAATACCCCATACAAACTTTCACCTCTGTTTCACGGAAGTGAAAGGGAGTTAGAAAAAGACAAAAAGTAGCCTATGATACTCTCCATCTTTTCAACTATCTCAAATCAAAAACCTTCCTGACTCCGTTCTGTCGTGAAATACGGACAAACAAACAAACAAGCACATACAAATTTATATTATTAGTATACATTTTTTAAGTCATCTGACATTTGTGTGACAAGTGAGTTTACAAAGTCAATGTGTCATAGATTTTTTTTATACTATGGTATTAATATTAAGGTATGCAAAGAGGTTGACAGCAGTCTAAGGAGATAAAACCACGAATAAAATATTTTCAGTTTACTTGAATTCGTATTTTTTATATGTATATCAAAAAAACTAGCTAAATGCACATAGCTAAAAAATAATATTAGTCCTTTTCATTTTAGACCGTCAAGGCCAAATTCACTATTTGCTGTTTGTTTATGGCATAAGCCGGTAAACGAGCAGACGGATCACCTGATGGTAAGCAATCTGCGCCGCCCATGGACACCTGTAACACCAGAAGTGCTAGAAGTCCGTTACCGGTCTTTTGGGAATTAGTAATTTGAGGATTGTCAGGGATTGGGGGGGCTGGGGGAGGGGTAATTGGGCCTCCGGTAACCCCACTTACACAGCGAAACACTCCTTTAGGTAACCGAGGGCTGGGCTCGCTGTCATTGCAGCGGAAAGTCCCCTCTTTAAAAGTGGCTTTAGAGAGGCCATCAATGCAAGGACCGTCCGGAGAACACGGTGGAGCATACCGTGGCGGTGTACCTTGCATGGGCTGAGCACTGCCGTGTTCTCAGGGATGTAGGAAACGGTGACCTCTCACGTTCGGCTCTGGTTCAGGCCATGGAGCGAGGGGGATTGGGATGCAGTCGCATCCTTCTGCGAAGCAGTTATGCTTCCCAAGGAGAAAGCGGAGCGCGTAAGGAAATGAACTTCCTCACGCCCCAGCCGTCGCGGGAGACACTCTGGGCGTCGGAGATCGGCCGGCCACCGGCCACCGTAAGTGCGGGTCTGTAGACGAAGAGCAAGGGTAGCTCGCCACCCGACCAGAACCAGTCCCGTGCATACGGCGCGCGCCTTACAGAGCCATGACACCAACATACCATCATAGATGGAGCCCAGTAGGGCTGATGCTCGATACGGTGCCGCGGGAGGCCTAACGAGTTGACGGGGCTCCGGCTCGACGAGCAGGAGTAGGAACGGAGTGGATTTTAGTCAGTAAGAATCTGTCACTCCCTCTCACCTAACCCAAGGCGGGAGAAGTGATTGGATGATTTTCCGACCTCAAAAAAAATCTCCTTTAGGTAATGACAACCCGATGTTTGAAAAACTACCAAAAAACTCCTTATATTATTGGTATTGATTACGCTGTGGAAATTATGGACAATAGAGCCAAGGGATGTATTAAGTCTTATAGAGGACATTAATATCAACATTAAAGTACATGTATCATATGTAACTAACCTAATATCAGAATACCTATTTTTTCATTTAAATGTTTGCGATGTAACGCACGTCGCACCGGTACATATCAGGTCACATTATAGGAGAGAGGAAATCCCAAAATGACGGAAACTATGCGCTAAAAAACCAGGACCAAGGACGTTGAAATAAAGAGGGGCTCTTACCTTTTAAACCATTAAACCTATTTGGTGAAATTCGGTACAGCGATAGTTTGAGACCCGGGAAAGGACATCTAAAAGTTTTTAACCCGAAAAACCCACGAAACCAGGAACTGTGCTGTTAAAATCACTATATCTATTTGATTGAAATGCGATACAACATTGATTTGCAAACATAGAATAGTGAAACCTCACGAGACGGGCACTGTACGGGTAAAACCTCTATGGGATTGTTTATTTTAGAAACCACGAAAATAAATTCATTTCTCAATAAATATATAGCCTAGGTAATCGATTGTGATGATAACTGTTCCAGTTGTACAGCCGTAGAATATACCTTGACAAAGACTAATTTAAAAAACCCAATCTATACAGAAGTCGTTATTTCACGCGGACAAAGTCGCGGGTAACAGCTAGTAATATATAAACATATATTATATAATACTTAAACTAACTTAAAAATTAGTCTTTTGGGCACCCTACCTCACGGTAGCGATGAGGAAAATATTTTCTTTGATGCCTTATAATTTTTTTTTTTTCATTATTATTATTTTTTCATTAGGTATTATTATTTTTTCATTATTATTATTTTTTCATTATTATTATTTTTTAAGGTGTAAATATTTTAGTTTTAATTATACTGTAAAAATCTTTAAAAAAAAAAAAAATTTAAATACATAGTAATATCTTGGTAATATCAAAAAAAAAACTTAAAAACGATTTCATATTTAAATTAACTAAAAACGTGGGTTACTCACGTGAATATACTGAGAAAAGCTCTACTAGTTTTGAACCACAGAGAGGTTCTTCCTTATGAGCAGCGTGCGCGGTCGCGGCGATGTCGCGCGATTTCATATTTACAACAAACTCATACATTCTGTCTCAGTCTTTCTTGGGGTTTTAAGTACAGAGAACGACGATGTTATGTTCATTCCATGCACTGTAATACATAACAGTTTACTTATTTATGTAAATAGGAATAACAACAATGTATACTCATCAAATACACTGGATTTTTTTTTTTTTTTTTTTTTTTTTTTTTTTAAGGGGGGAAAATCATCGAATGACTGCCCCCGCCTGGGTGAGGCGGGAGGGAGTGTCAGACTCTTACTGACTAAAAACCACCCCGTTCCTTCTCCTGCACGTCGAGCCGGAGCCCCGGTTACCCGTTAGGTTCTCCGCGACTCCGAATCGGCATCGGCCCTATTGGACCCCATCTGTGGTGGTCTGATGGCTCTTTGAGGCGCGCGCGGAACGCGACGCGCCGTACGCTCGGGTCTGTTTCTGGTCGGACGGGGAGCCACCCATGCTCGCCGTCCGCAGGCCCGCGCTTACGGTGGCCGGAGATCGTCCCGCGATCCCCGACGCCCGGTGTGTCCTTCGCGATGGCTGGGTTGCGAGGAGGCAGCGCTTCGCTGCCTCACGCGTCCCGCCTCCTCCTTAGCTAGCATGACTGCTTCGCAAAAGGAGGAGACGGCATCCCAATCCCCCTCGCTCCGCATCATGGCCTGCACTAGGCCCGGACGCGAGAGGTCGCCATCGCCGATCACTTCCCTGAGGACACGGCGGTGCTCAGCCCACGAAGGGCATTCTCCCACCGTGTGTTCCACCGTGTCCTCAGGGCGGTCCTCGCAGTGATGACACCCGGGCGTTTCCTCCCGCCCCATCAGACACAGGTACCTCCCGAAACTGCCATGTCCGGTGAGGACCTGCGTCAGGCGGTAGGTGAGGACGCCGTAGCGTCTCTCAAGCCACTCCTCAAAGAGGGGACTTACCGCTGCGATGGCAGCGAGCCCAAAATACACTGGATAAACAGCTCTTACAGGTAAAAAGACACGATGTTATGTTTAATACAAACAAATTTCTTAAAAAACCTTCCTAATCTAAAGAAGACAACATATAAACAGTCATACACAATACCAACTACACATACAGTAACTACAATGACATTTCCAAACTGCGTTGGCTTTCGGGAACAAACTCCAGTCGTTACTGCACTGTGGCAGTAATTAGCAGAGGAAAAACGTAGCGATATGGGCCGAGACGAATCAGATGGAAGCTGAGGCAAGAAGGAAAAGAATGACGTGGATAGGGCATCTTATGGGCGAAATTAATAAGCTATCTTAATTTAAAATAGATAGAAATTAAAAATATAGGTATAAAAGGATAGGAATAAATTTTTATAAAATAAGTTAAATAACCGACTTCAACTCCCTCTTTTTTGAAGTTGGCTAATTAATGTAAGTACTTAAACCTTCTCCTAAGAGTAACAAAGACATTTCTGAAAACCGCATCAAAATCAGTTCAGCCAATGTCTCGAGATAATCGCACACAAACTTGCCTACATACATAAACTCAATTTTTTCTTTTGAAATCGGTTAAACACTGTTTAGATGTTGGGAAAGAAAGTTATTATGGAGAACAATATTGCGAAAATTGTTCCTACCATACCTAAGTAGCTCATTATAAAATCGGACTTACTATAAAGTATTTCAACACATTAACGCCTTTTTTTATGGCATAAGCCGGTAAACGAGCAGACGGATCTCTATCTTTTCATTAACAAACCGGACCAAATCAAAAGCAATCTACTTAAAACCTATAAGTATCTACGTTATATCCTTTGTTCCCTTTCAGATACCTACGAGTTTACTTATCCAACAGGACAAACATGACTTCATACCTTCACGCCAGCTATTGCATTTAGCCGCCGACTGAAAGTTACATAACGCGCGCCCGTTACTTTTTACATTTAGACTACAAATGTTAAATGCCTAAGCACACTTGCTATTGTGGTCGGGATACCTACCATCTTTATACTATGTACCTACTTCCTACTTGTAGATAGCTTGAAGTATTGTTCTTTTAAGTATTTAGGACTTAGATGCCTTACTCTCTGATTTATTTCGCAGGATAAATAAATGTTTGTTCAAGTTTAATCTTTGATGAAATTTAATTTACGGCCATTATCTATAACCTAGTTAATTAGTTTAAAAGATAAAAAAAAGTTAATAAAAAAATAGTAATTATAAATAGTTAAAAGTAGGTCGTAGGTATTGTAATTTTGATTTTTTTTTAATAGAAACTTTGATTTTATTTTTAAGTAGACGACCCAGCAAACGCCATACCGCCTAAAATTTTTTTCTCACTTTTTAAACGTTCCCTTTACATTTCAAAAGTACCTAAAATTAGCCATATCTGTTCAGCCGTTCTCGAGTTTTAGCCAGACTAACGAACAGAAATTATTTTTTATTACATAGATTTATGAACTATCAATTTCAATAATATATCAACCGCCCGTGGCAGCCCACTGCCACATTATGGGCCTTCTTTACTTTTATCTGTACTTATCATATACCACACTTGGCTGGCAGATTGGATATCTCAGTTCAGACTTAACAAAAAGCCCTGCTGCCCAGTTTCTGTCAAAATATGTGCAATCCCTTTAGTCGGTTCTTAATTACTTTAGGTAGGTACTATCTACAATCAGGCGAAGGGTGACCACGGGCCTACGGACGGCGAATACGGGTGACTCAAGGAGCTATCAGGCACCACAGATGGGGAGGGCTGATGCCGATACGGAGCCGCGGAAGACTTAATGGGTTGCCAGGACTCCGGCTCAAAATGCAGGAGTAGGAACAGGGTGGTTTTTAGTCAATAAGAGTCTGACACTCACTTCCGCCTTACCCGGGCGGGAGAAGCCATTGGATGCTTTTCCAAAAAAGGCGAAGGGTGACAAATGTGTAATTTTCTACCGTCACCATAAGGAACAAATTTTACTTTAGGTATAGAAATAATATAGCTTTTAGTTTAATGTAATTTGTACATGTTCCACTCAGTTCACTCCTGTAACAGTTACCTAAACTGAGAAGCGCCTAATATTGCAACCGCCACCACAGTTGCGCTTACTACAAATTGCTATGAATTTTTTTGTAGGAACTTCGTGTTTTTTTTAATTTCGTACTTTCAAATGTATTTCGGGTCTACGGTAAAGTTTTTGTTGTGTTTTAGTTGTTTATTTTATATATTATAATCGTAATTACTATTTCTCTTATACAATAGAACATTTAACCTTTGGATCAAGCCTATCAGCTTCGAATGCACGGTTGGTGTGGTGGCTGGGCAACCGACTGCCGCACAACGTGTCGCGGGTTCGAGGAAACAACACTTTTGTGTGATTCATAAATTGTTGCTTCCGATTTGGGTGAGTCATGTGTATGTGAACTTGTATGATTGTAAAAGCACCCAGCGTGGGGAAACGATTAAAAAATAATATTGGGGAATTGTTAAAGGTAAATAGTTATCAGTTTGACTTTGTTATTAATTTAAAAACTTGCATCATATCAACAGGGTACATTTTTGGGGGACGTACCCACACAGGCAAATCCAATTTATGTTCAAATTTTTTAATTTTAAAACTTTGCCCCACACTAAGATTTTCTCCTGTGTCGTGGGTACGTTTACAAACATACAATATCACATACACATGACACCCAGACCCGGAACATCAATCTGTGGATCACACAAATAGTTGTTCCATGCGGGAATCGAACCCGCGACACGTTGCGCGGCAGCCAGTTGCCCAGCCACCGCGCCAACAGTGCAGTCAATGTTTCATTTAACATAGAAAGAAATAAAATAAACAATATCAACGAAAACAAAACATTTATTCTTATTGTCCTTTATTTTTTACATTATTTTTCTTAATTAAACTTCGAGAATCATTCGTTAACTGCTCGAAGAATGCCTTGGACGTCTTCGGACAGGTTGCTACAGCGCCTTTCTCAGTATTCCTATGTTCTGTCACCTTAGCCACTTTTCCTTTCTGGCGTTGTAACTTCTTCTTTTTCCTTCTTTCTCTATTCTTGTCAGTCTGTGTTCGTTCTTCTTTGCTCATCAGTTCTCCTTTACGCTTCCTCTTCACTTCCTCAGGAGCTAATAATGTTGCATCACTCGTGGCGACTGGAGCCACTTCTTCCATTGATATAGCTGGTGTGTTGCTCACAATCTTGACTTCGGCTTGTGGTGCTTTTGGTGTGTAGTGGTAGTGACATAAGGCATCTAATTTTGCGAATAACTTATTCATTGTGTCGCGAATTTCGGTGTGAGCTTCTGGTTCCTTCTCTTCTTCAACTTCACCGGTTGCTGCCTGCTTTTGTTTTATATATTCAGCTTCATATACCTGAGCTAAACTTAATTTGCTCTTAGCATGATCTAGTACTACTTCCTTCCGGAATGAAAGTTGGTCATCAACTGGTTTTTCCTTCTTCTCAACATCATCCCAAGCTTTGTCTTTTATCCTGCGTCTGATGAGTCCTTCTAACGTGACTGTAGTCTGCTCTGTTATTATAGGCGGTGGTCTACTTGTAAGGTCAAAGTCTACTACTTCTTCAAGAAGCGAGTTTTGCGGACGTTTCAAAGCGTCTATTTCACCTTTCAACTGCCACGGAGCTTCTGACAAGGTTTTCTGTTCTAATTTTTCTATCTGTTGTTTTAAACGTAGCTGTCGTTGTTCAAATTCTGATTTCTTTTCGTCTGGTTGTATTTTATTGTTGTTTGTGGGTGTGTCACTATCTACAGATTCATCATCATCATCGGAAGATGAGTCTGATAATGCAAACTTCACTTTTTTCTTATTATCTTTTTTGGGAGGCTCTACATCTGACTGATCATCTTCTTCGGCATCCATTTCATCATCAACTTGATCATCATCCATCTCTCCATTTTCATCAACTTCACCGTTATCATACTCATCCTCATTTTCTTCATCCTGGTTGAAGAAATCTGAGTACATGGCCTCTTTACCACCTTCCTCATCATTAGAACCATCATCATCATCAATGTCATTGAACATATCAATCGATTCCTCATCGCTGTCATCTTCCCGAGATTTCTTACCTTCATTTCTTTCTTCATTTAATAGAAATTTCTCCATTTCTTGTAGTTTGAAGAACTGATCATCAACTATTGAAGTCTTACCCTTAGATTTTGGAACTGTTTTCTTTTTCTTAGGTTTCTCATTAATTTCGTCTTCATCCTCATTTTCATCAGATTTCTCTGATTCTGAGTGTTCCTCATCTTCAGATATTAATTTATCGCTATCTAAATTATTTTTCTCGTTACTTTCTTCATTAGAAGTCGTAACAGGGAACTCTAAGTTAGTTTTACTGGACATACAATTAGCTACATCCCATACAAGCTGGTCCCAACATTCGGTGTTTTGAAGTTCTATTTGTTGCCATATCTGTTCCTCGTCGAAGTCTTGAACTATCATCTCCGGCAGCGCAGCCTTCTTCACCTTTTTATCGATAGTTTCTTGAGTTTTCGTATAATCATAAAGTGATTTAACCAAGTTTTTAATATCATCTTTGAGGTCACTTTGCACAGCGAGAAATTTAACAGGTTTCTCTGTGAAACTGTTGAATTTACCAGTTATATCTTCCAGTACTGGACACGCCATGGTTGTTTTCAGTTGTAAACAATGAATATTAATTGTATTTATTTAAATTCCACATGAAAATAAATGTAAAGTACCTCTTGACTACAACAAAATCACACGCGGTATTGTTTTTTTCGTGAATGACAATTTTGACAGTAGTCCTATCACGTGAACACATGTCTTTTTGCTACGGTGCCATTCTGTGCCCAACAAAAACCACAGATTGTATAAAAAACACCCTTCTTTCTCACTGAACCATCATACAGTCTTGTCTATGGCTATGGTCTATGAATCTCTGTCATTACATTCTGTCATTCATTCTTATCATTCATTATTTTTCTATTTATTTTCTTTCATTGTGTATCGTGGAATTCGTGATGATAAAATAGAAAAAAATCATAATAAATCGTAAATGGTGTGTGTTTTAGATCTGCATCTTATCTACAAGCTGCAATAAATGTGATATAAAGAAGCACCTTTAAAGAAAAACACAAGGTAAGTCCGATTGTGTATCTAACTGTATTTGTGGCTTATGAATAGATTTTTCACTTCAGTGACCGTAGCTTGCCCTCTGCTTTGTTTAGATCTCATAAATAACACCAAAGAAAAGCAATAACTTTACTTTTTCGCGTCGTAGTATAAATTAAGAATTTGTGAAATGTGAAAAATACCACGCTCGGAAATTACTCTCAAAAGTGAAAGGTATGGTCAACAGTTGTGGTTTTTTTATCACATGCATTGATGCGTATGGTCATGGATGTTTTCTCATGGATATCCTTCCTTTACCCAAGTCTATAAGCACAATAATAACACGTCAACAATATAAGATACTGAATCAGTAATAAAACCGTGATCCCATATTCTATGGCCATTTCTGCCCTTGAGGTTTGCACTTTTTGCGGAAATGACTTTAAGTAACATTTCTTCCTTATAATGGACGTAATAAAATCACCACACACATCAATTCCACAATGAGTTTTAAACAAAAAGATCATTGATATCCCCAGTGTTGAATGGTGTTGCTTCTGATTTACATAAGATCACATGGTAGCTCTTCATAATAATTAAGGAAGTACCAATATCTCATACTACTATCTGACTAATCTTATAAATGATTATAAGGATTTCTTTCACATACAATGCATCTAAATATGGTACAAAACACAAGAATAATATGATTAATTTTCTATAGGAATATTCTGAGATTAAGCACCAAAACAAACTCGGCAATTTTGTTAAAAATATATACAGTATGATCAAGTTTATTCTGTAGAGGTCTTTTTAAAAATTAACCAAACAAGTTTGAGTGGACCTGTTCCAATAATGGACATAATAATGTCGTAGTGGCCCAGAGGTTTAAGACGCCCGCTTCTCATGCATGAGGGTGCGAGTTCAAAACCTACCAACGGCAAGTACCAATGTGACTTTTTCCGAGTTATATGTACTTTCTAAGATTATTCAGACACCACTGACAAACTGTGAAGGAAAACATCGTGAGGAAACCTGGGTCTTATAATTTCTAATCATAAGTTTGTAATCACCAACCCGCATTGAGCAAGCGTGGTGATTAATGCTCAAACCTTCTCCATGTGGGAAGAGGCTTTGCTCAGCAGTGGGCATTTATAGGATGTTGATGAATGAATGAATGAATGTTCCAATAACGGACATAGGTATATTGTTGTGTTGCAGTTTACATTCACCTCAAACTAAAAGTAATAACATCGAGATTCATTCATAATTTATGTTTCATGTCCCCAGTTACAATGGAAGGTCAAGATCAGATGGAGCTGAAGTTCAGTGGGAGCAGCGAGGTTGGGGGACTGGAGCTGTGTATTGTGTGCGGAGACAGGGCCTCCGGAAGACACTATGGAGCCATCAGCTGTGAAGGTAGGTTCGAATTAGGTTGCAAGTGTGTGGCATACACATACAAAGATAAGTTTAAAAATAAGAACCAACTGATGATGTATGTAACTGATGTTTTTTTAAACTTATTGAACATCATAAAATTAGAAGTTTGTAATGTTATTTTTCTGGTCTCAACACGCCATATTTGTTTAACTTTTTAACCCGTTGAAAATCATCCCCTAAATTTGTAATTTTATTTTTTTATGAAATAGGAGGCAAACATAGTTAATACAAAAAACAAAAGTAGTCTCTATACATTGGAAATAAGGTCTATAATGTAGTTAGAGAAGAGTGGTTACCGGTGACCGCTTGGGGATAAAGTTTATTATATCTCAGACACTTTTGTTTTCTATGTTTTACCTGCTTGGCGCACCAATCTGTGTTGTTACAGTTAGGTACTACTGTGTTTGACATATGTCTGCTAGATCTAAGACACTTGATGATTACCAAGTTTGGATGGAATTTCAAACATCTCTTTAAACAAGATCTAATCTTTAATTTCTTTCCATCAGGCTGCAAAGGTTTCTTCAAGCGCTCAATACGCAAGAAGCTTGGCTACCAGTGCCGCGGCAGCATGAACTGTGAAGTCACCAAACACCATCGCAACCGCTGCCAGTACTGTCGTCTGCAAAAATGTCTCGCTTGTGGCATGAGAAGCGACTGTGAGTATCTTTGATGCACTTACTTTTGTAATAGGGATATGAGAACTGCTTACTGATTTTGTACTTTTTTTTGGAGTATATGAGGATACATGCATATTCTAATAATGACAGAGCTATCCATTTAGACTAAAGAAGCTTGTTTGTAAGTCAAAACTAATTTTTTTACACTTCTAAAGTAAGCAGTTTACATTTCAAAATTGGATTAGCATCAGTTAGGTTCAAAATCTTACCATGATATTCTAAAAATTTTGAAAATTGATCATTTTACTCTGATATCAAACTTAACAACATAAAAAATGTATAAATATGTATAGTAAGTATTCTGATGAGCAATAATTCTTGCACTGTATGCGACAGCGGTCCAGCACGAACGCAAGCCGATCGTGGACAAGTCCAAGGGCGAACAGAGGGAGGCTATCCACGACAGACAGGCTGCTTACTCCAAGTTCCTGGGTCTAGCTGGCCAGGGACAAGCCGGACAGGTGAGCCAGATAATCTACTATATAAAAATAAGTCGGATTTCCTTCCTGACGCTATAACTCCAGAACGCACGAACCGATTTCCACGGTTTTGCATTCGTTTGAAAGGTCTCGGGCTCCGTGAGGTTTATAACAAAGAAAATTCACTAATCACCAAACGAAATGTTATATAAAACGAAGCCATCTGGTGGCGAAACGGAGTTCGCCGGGTTTGCATATATTTCGTCGTATGAATATTTGGTAAAATATATTTCACTCACCACCCCTTTTGGTGGCTGTACCCGCATCACAGTTAACTGTACATGCGGGTGTCGTAGAGCCGACAAGGCCTACATATTTGACAAAAACCGCGATCTTCATCCCGCAACATAACGATTGGCAAACGCTCTTATTTATAGGTGTCCCAAAGCCACAGACAGTCATGAGCTGTTTATGATGATTCTTCGAAGGTGTAGAAAACCATTTAACAATACTAATCATTGTAACAATAAAATAATATAAATGTATATAATTTTACAGATAAACCCTAAGGAGGAGCCTACCGATGCGTTCGGCGCGGTGTCCCCGGCGCCCGCCATCAACTTTGCCCTCGCTGCCGCCGTAGCATTCAACAAGGGTAACCCAGGTACTACAACAATAACCACCACGGTTATTCTATGAACTTACAATAAAACAATATAAAAGATGGGATATTAAACGATTTTTTTTTTTTAATAAGGTTTGTAATTGGTACTTATAATGCGTCAAGCGTGTCTTTGCATTGTTCTCACATATACATACAGTATTGGAATATGTATCAGAGACATCGTAGAACATACTTTTTTAAAAAGAGTAACAAATAGAGTTTCTTGCTCGTTCTTCTCCATTCGAATCTACATTTTGGAACGAGCGCCTAGCTTCACCTAGCTTCACTGACGGGACGGACTGACAGACTATTATCTATTTTGTATTTGTTGATGTTTCAAAAGTAACAAATTATGGTTTCATTGAAATAAATGCTTTGACTTGGATTTTGACATAAATATTTAACAAATTTGTAATAATACACCAAAGTTAAACTAATATTTCATTATTCCTCTTCTTAGTGTCGCCGTACCTGACTCCGGGCAACGCTGGTGACATCGAGGGAGCTCGCAGACAACAGCTCATGTTGCAAACACAGCTCGCCAAGAATCTCTTCAAGATGGGACAGTTTGGTAAGTCGTAAGATTTGTTAATGGAATAGTAAGGTAAACGAGCAGACGGATCACCTGATGGTAAGCAATCGGCGCCGTCCATGGACACCCGGAACACCAAAGGAGTTACAAAAACGCTGTCAGTATTTTGGGGATTAGTGACGTGAGGATTGAGAGATTTGGGGATTGGGGATGGAGTAAAGAGGATTGACCCTTTGATTGGTTAAAAACCAAAAATTTATTCCAGCTGCATAAAGCTTTTTTTTTTATTCCCAGGCCAGCAATATCCTTACAGACTAATCCAAATCGATATTGAGGTTTCTTATATCTAAATTACCAACTAGATTTTTAACTAACCTACTAAGCTAACCATAACAAATACTAAGAAGTGCTACTGTAGTGAATTCACTCAGAGTGCAATAAAACATATCGACGTCTTCAGCTATGTGGTTGAGTGCGCGCAGTGCGCAGGTGCTAGGCTCTACCAGCACATGAATGCATTAGAAGTACTTTGTGCCCCAGGTGCCATCAACGAGTACCTGCAGTCCGCGTACGGCGCGAGTCCGGCCGAGGTGCCCCTCGCGGCACTACACGCCGCGGACACACAACCCAATGACGGTATGTACTTATTATGAGTAGTCTTAAATATTATGATTATTATTTACTAGCTTTTACCCGCGGCTTCGTTCGCGTCATAAAAGGATAAAAAGTAGTCTATGTGACATATACCAATACACACAGCGCCATCTATACCAATAATTTCGTTTTCCCTCGAGAATATCAATTTTCCGGGATAAAAAGTACCATACATACATAACATCACGCCTTTATCCTCGAAGGGGTACAATGTAACACCCACTTTTCACTATTATGTTATGAGTCCCATGTAATAGGGGGTGAGCCTATTGCCATATACCGGGCACAGTTCCAGACTCCGTGCTACTACTGAAAATTTTTTAAAAACCCAGTAATACTTTGCCCGACCCGGGAATCGAACCCGAGACCCCTTACTCGGCAGTCGCAATTTCGACTACTCGGCCAACGAGGCAGTCTTCACACTTCACATCTGCAAAAATTCAAAGCAATCGGTTTAGTAGTGACGGTGTGAAAGTGGAACAAACAAACTCACTTTCCGATTTATAATATTAGTAAGGACTAGCTATTAATTTGAAGGTAGTTTTTGTACGGTTTCATTCCATAAAGTTCATAAAGCTCAACTATCCTCCCTTCCCCAAACTCTTTTATCCCAGAATTCCTAATCTCTAAAAGGCTGGTAACGCACTTATAACGCCTCTAGTGTTACAGGTGTCGGACGGCGCTGATTGGTTACCTTTAGCTGATCCGTTTCCTCGTTTACTGGCTTATCCCATAAAAAATAGTCCACTATCTGAAAGCAGTATAGAATGTATTTTATCTATTCCCCAGTGGAGTCAGGGCAAGGCATCCTGAGCAGCCCGGAGTCGGTGCAGCTGTGCGTGTCGCTGCCGGGCCCCGCGCCGCCGCACCTGCGCCTGCACGCCGCGTGCGAGGCGGGCGCGCGCCTGCTGGCCGCCGCCGCGCGCTGGCTGCGGGCCGTGCCCGCCGCGCATGCACTGCCGTCAGTATTCAAATAATAAAAAAAAATAGAAATACTCAGACTATTCATGGGTAAATTTTCTTCCTCGGCATTATATAATGCCGAGTAAGAAGTATAAGACAGTGCCTCATTGGCCGAGTGGTCACAAGTGCGACTGCCGGGCAAGGGGTCTCGGGTTCGATTCCCGGGTCGAGCAAAGTATTACTGGGTTTTTAAAAAAATTCTCAGTAGTAGCACGGAGTCTGGAATTGTGCTCGGTATATGGCAATATTCTCACCCCCTATTACATGGGACTCATAACTTAAATAGTGAAAAGTGGGTGTTACATTGTACAGTGGCATAATGTGCACCTCTGCCTACCCCTTCGGGGATAACGGGGATAAAAGGCGTGATGTTATGTTATATGTTATGTTATATAATACTGCCGGGCCCCGTGCCCGCCGCGCATGCACTGCCGTCTGTATTTTTATATGTATATGATGGCCCGACGTATGTCCACTATTTCGCCTGGTGGTAAGCGATGATGCGGTCTACGATGGAGCACGAATATTCTACTTGGCAGCACATAAAAAATGTCAACGGATTTTTTTATGGTATATGCCGAGTAAACGAGCAGACGGAACACCTAATGGTAAGTAATCGGCGTCGCCTATGGACACCTAGTACACCAGAAGCGTTACAAGTGCGTTACCGGCCTTTTGGGAATTAGGGATTTGAGGATTGTTGGGGATTAGGTTATTGGGAAGATTGGGGAAGGGAGCTGGGCCTCCGGTAACCTCACTCACACGATAAAACACAACTCAAGCGTTGCTTCACGTCGGTTTTCTGTGAAGCCGTGGTATCATTCCGGTCGAGCCGACCCATTCGTGCCGAAGCATGGCTCTCCCACACTTAAAATAGTGTTGCCTTGTGGCATGGTGGTTGTGGTGTTGTCACCATGAAGAATACAGATGATGATGATATTAATAATGTGACTATTCCCCCCAGGTTCGAAGTCCAGGTGACGCTCCTAAAGAAGTGTTGGCCGGAGCTGTTCGTGCTGTGCCTGTCGATGTTCTCTGTGCAGCTGTCGCTGGGCGCGCTGCTGCCGCAGCTGGTGGCCCACCTGCAGGCCGTGCTGCGCGACCGGGCCTCCAGCGACACCATCGACCGCTCGCATGACATGGCCGTGCCCGAGGTATGTTCTGACACGTATTTACTTTATTTCTACTTGAGGAGTTTGTTTTAGTCTCCTCTTAGATTAGACAGATAACAAATATGAGCTTAATTTAGCTGAAGTTCGTTTAAACATCCTTACTATATATTATATATAATATAATATATAATAAGGATGTGAGTTTGTTTGTTTGTTTGTTTGTTCCGCTTTCACGCCGTAACTACTAAACCGATTGCTTTGAATTTTTGCAGACGTAAAGTTAGAAGTCCGGATTAAATAACAGGGTACTTTTTATCCCGGAAAAATTAGATATTCCTGAGGGAAAACAAAAGTATTGGTATAGATGGCGCTGTGTGTATTGGTATGTCACATAGGCTACTTTTTATCCTTTTGTGACGCGAGCGAAGCCGCGGGTAAAAGCTAGTAATATTATAGTTTTTACAGAAAGTCTAACTAGAATGATCTTTGTTTAAAATATTACTAGGTAACCCGTAACCCGCAAACGTACCGCCTCCGTACATTTCAAGACAAAAATTTGCCAAATCGATTTTGCCGTTTTCGAATTTTAGCGAGACTAACGAACGGAAATTCATTTTTATTTATATAGTTTCGTAGTACAGCTTTGCTGCTGCACTATCGCCGAAAAGATAATTAAGATTTGAATATTTTGTAATTATTTACAAAACTATCATTATGACATTTGTTTCTTAAATCCCCAGATATCAGCGAGCGACTACTCGGACGAGCGCATCGCGGAGGTGACGAGCAGTCTGTCGCGGCTGCAGCAGTTCATATCCCACATGGAACAACTTCGGCTGCAACAGAGGGAACACGCGCATCTACGCGCTCTCTGTCTGTTCTCACCCGGTAAATATATCTACTTACTTTTTAAATATGTGCTTTTATAAACATATATATTACTAACAGCTTCTGCAATTGACTTCGCCCACGTTCCCATGGTATGAATGAAAGTAGCCTACCCTTAACCGACGAGCATGCATGAAAAGATTGATGACTGTTGATGAAGACAAAGAGATATGTAGGAATCGTAGCAATTAGCGTTCCATAGTCTCTGCCTACGCCCATGGGCGACAGGCGTACATTTATGTATATATGTATGTGCTTTTCCAGAGCATAATCTAACCGTGTTCCTAATTTAAATCCGGATCCCTTCAGCCATTTTCAAGTGATTGAGCAACAAACATTCACATATTTATAATACTAGCTTCTGTCAGCGACTTCGCCCGCGGTCCTTGTGGATAAAGTAGCCTATGTGTTCTTCCAGACCATAATCTACCCTTGTTCTAAATTTCATCCCCATCTCTTTAGCTGTTTTGACGTGATTGAGTAACAAACATACAGACAAACTCAGAAAGTTTCACATTTATAATAATATAAAGTAAGATGTATGGCAATAGGCGCACCTCTATCTCGTGCGATTCGTAACATAGCCAGTAGTAGCCACCAGACCACAACGAATGGGGCCCAATAGGGCTGATGCCGATACGGAGCCGCGGAGAAGCTAACGGGTTACCAGGGCTCTGGCTCGAAGTGCAGGAGTAGGAACGGGGTGGTTTTTAGTCAGTAAGAGTCTGACAGGGTCATTCGATGATTTACCCCTCTTAAAAAAAACATAGCCAATAGTGTAAAACTACAATGTAAATTGTTTACCGACACATAAATAACCCCAAACATTCATTTCCAGATGGTGTACCAGACTTTTTAACCCGTAAGCTGCAAGACTACCAAATCAAAGTGCTCCGTTCCCTCCGAGCCACCTGTCAGGATGAGGACCGGTTAGCCACCCTGCTCCTCCAGCTTCCAGTCCTAAGGACCTTCTCCGGACCTTTCCTGGAGGATGTATTCTTCGTAGGCTTTGTGGGAGACGTCAGCATCGATGATGTTATACCTTATTTACTGAATGGTGAACGCTAAGGTAACATTTTCGACGAAGGTTGTGGTTTCTTTTTATAGATTTTCTTCTGAAACTTTATATTTTAAAGCGAAAGCTGATTTTCGTGACCATTTGCCATGCGTAACTCTTTTAGTAGGCATGATGTTAATGTCGATTTTTTACATCTTCATAATATAAATCAATCAAATTTACATCTTCAAATAAAGACTTTGAGTTTGAGTTTGTATGGAGAAGAACCTTAATATGGCTTATCTAATGAGTTTTTAAAGTAATTTAGTGTATGTGGCACAGTGACTTGCGACTTAAGTTCACAATAAAGCCCACTAGTGGTAGAAAAATACACTCAATTATTATATAGCTGTCATTTTTTGACCTTTTGAAAAAGAAAAGAGGTTCTGAATTGGACGTGTATTGTGATTTTCAGAAGTGTTTGTTACACTTAAGGTTTAAGTATATTAAAACAATTTATTAAGAAGGTTGAACTCGTTTTTTTTAAACGACGAGTATTGTAAATTATTCTGCCTGATGACTGATGAATCGTAGTCATCATTCCTAAATAACTGGCGAAAATTAGATGTTATTTTTAATATGTGCACTGTGCACTTCTGCCTACCCTTTCTAGGAGTCAAAGGCGTGATGTTATGATGATAATATTATTTTATAATACAGTAGTTTTGAGAAAAATTGGACTAAGACTAACTTTTAATATATTTTTTTCTATTTACAAACCTATTATAATGAAATACATATATTACCTACCCTTTAGACGTGATTTTATGTATAAAACATCCAGTTGTACATTTTTAGTCCAATTAGACTGAAAACTACTAAATAATTAACTATTTTAAGTACTAAAGCCAGTATGTAAGATAGTATGTGGTTCGGTGCTCTGCGCGTGCGCACGCAATCATTCCTTCCATTAAAAAATAATATTAAGCTATAATATTTTAATTATTAAAGATTTTAACGTATTCACATAAGACAATAATTGAATTTTATAAAAATATTTGTAAGTAACACTATTGTTACTAAGTTGTGAATAAGTTATTAAAATAGCTGATTTTGTTATTATTATTAATAAATCATAATAATGTCTTTGTTTATTTTAGTTGGTTTTGTTATTAAGGCTATGTTTTAACTGTAGTATTTGGAAAGATGGAGTTTTGTAATTAGCTTTATTAAACTATAAATGTGTAGATTTGTTTACTACGGTTATAATTTGATACATTTTACTTGGAGCTTATGTCGAAACTAGCTCGCTCGGATTCACTTACTGCTCGGCTCCTATTAGTAGCTTAATGTTTTATAGGCTATGAATAGAGTATCCAACACGGAAAGATATCTTAATTTCGAAACAGTTTTGTTTTATGGGATAAGCCGGTAAACGAGCAGACGTGGACACCTGGAACACCAGAGGCGTTACACGTGCATTACCGGCCTCTTGGGATTAGGAATTTGAGGATAGTTAGGGATTCTGGGATTGTGGGGGGGGGGGGGGGGTAATGGGCCTCCGGTAACCTCACTCACACGACAAAACTCAACGCAAGCGTTGTTTCACGTCGATCTTCTCCTCGTTGGTGGTGTCACTCCGGTCAAGCCGGCCCATTCATGCCAAAGCATGGCTCTCCCACACTTGCGGAGATTAGCGCGCATAAACTTCAGCTTTAAATTTAAATATATATTATCGTCTAGTAAACAAATCTATAGATTTAGAGGTTATCGAAACTGACTTTTAGCGTGTATTGTACTTTATTTTGTAATTAATTTGTGTTACTGAGATATTCAGTGAAATGTAAAACATTTAAAAGTGCCTTCCAGTGAAAAGATTTAATAAATTGATAATGAAAATGAATTGTTGTTTTGATTCTATTTTGCTAAGAGACAATGACCTCGGAGTTTGACTGCACGGTTGGCGCGGTGGCTGGGCAACTGGCTGATTTCCGCACGGAACAACTCTTTGTGTGATCCACAGATTGTTGTTCCGGGTCTGGGTGTCATGTGTATGTGAACTTGTATGTTTGTAAACGCACCCACGACCCAGGAGAAAATCCTAGTGTGGGGCAACGGTTTTTTTAAAAAAAGAAGTTTTTTCGGCGTTTCTTCTCAGAGTAATCAGTTAGGAAATCCCTCTTCTAGTAATTTAAAGATTGACGTGTAAAAGTGTTACTTTGTATCCAATTTGCAGAAATATTATCATTTAATTTCTATGATTTGGGATTTGGCATCTCGAGTTATTGTTCGATATCACTATCAAAACAAAATCATCGTCCACTGCTGGACTATGATGGGCTTCCTTCACAAAAGAGGGTTTGGCATTATCTACACAATTGACTAGTGAGTCAGAGACCACAGTTTGCAAGAATGAGGTTTATCAGGGAATGCTGCTATCCAGTCTCATACATATGTACTTAAATATGTATTTCTTCAATGGACTTCTACGACCCCCAGAGTCCCGTGTAATAAGGGGTGAGCCTATTGCCATATACCGGGCACATTTCCAGACTCCGTGCTACTACTGAGATTTTTTTTAAAAACCCAGTAATACTTTGCCCGACCCAGGAATCGAACCCGAGACCCCTTGCCCGGCAGTCGCACTTGCGACCACTCTGCTAACGAGGCAGGAAACTATACCTACATATATTTCTAAACACATTCAAATGTATAAAAACAAATATTTGAAGTGCAATATTTTATTAAAAAAAATACATCAGATTTTACATTTAAAATTCTCTATCGGGTTTAACACCATCCCAACTGACGATGTCCTTGTTGAACCATATGAGTTGCCCTCTTAATGTATCCGGGGCATCTAGAGCGACGTATAATGGTGCGGCGGCTCCCTCGTCTATGGTCATAGGCCCATTGTGAGAAGACATGTCTGTGTCCACGAAGCCGGGATGCACTGAGTTGATTTTCAAGTCTGTAAAGTGAAATTAATTTGAATTGGTATTTTGTTTGAAAATGTAGGAGGAAGGGGCCTCTGACTAGATAGAAAATAATAGCAGTTTTTTAAGAAGCACTAGACTGAAAGAAAAAGCACTTATAGAAAAATCATTTTGACTAATTAAAATATGTGTAAGTAGATAGCTTAGAATGCTTAGGGCCTTGGGCCTTGGGTATTTACAGCTTAAGAAAGAAAACGAGTTTGGAGTCACTGAGGTCGCTAGTACCTGTGGCAACTATGACTCAACTTTGCAGAGCAATGCAGAGCGAGGGGACTGGGATGCCGTCTCCTCCTTCAGCGAGGTAGTCATGCTAGCCAAGGAGGAGGCGGGACGCGTGAGGGAACGAACCTCCTCACGACCCGGCCATCGCGAGACACACTCCGGGCGTCGGGGATCGCGAGACGATCTCCGGCCACCGTAAGCACGAGCCTGCGGACGGCGAGCACGGGTGACTCGCCGCCCGACCAGAATCAGGCCCGAGCGTACGGCGCGTTGCGTCCCGCGCGTGCCTCAAGGAGCCATCAGACCACCACAGATGACCTAACAGGGCTGATGCCGATACGGAGCCGCGGAAGACTTAACGGATTGCCGGGGCTCCGGCTCGAAGTGCAGGAGAAGGAACGGGGTGGTTTTTAGTCAGTAAGTAAAAGGGGCCAAGGTTGTCGATTCAAGCGACTATGTCCACCTTTTTTAAAGTCTTTATTTATTCATGGGATACGATCCATAGGTGATTCAGTCAGAGTCAATAATCATCAATCACTTTTATATCGCGTCACTCTGGTTTGTCAAACTGTATGTACATACTTATCTATTGTTTACTTGACATCATGATTGTATTTTAGAAAATTACGTTATCAAATGCTGACTGGCAAAACTAAGTGATAATGGATGATATCTACTTTTTCATGAATGGTAAATAATAGTAGCAACGGAAATAATTTTATCTTATACCTACTTGAAAATATCTGTCTATCTGAACCCCTGTGTGGTTCGAAACTAGTAAACCTTTTTTAGTATATTCACGTGAGTAACCCGCGATTTTTAGTTGATTGTGTGTCTCACGATAGTTATTATAAAGAAGTAGGTCTATTTCTTAAGCTTTAACTCGTCGAGTACCGGTTTTATAGACACAATTAAAGAACAATAGGTCGCGGTCACCGGTGACCGCTTGGTGTTTGACACAGGTGAAGGTAAATATGACAGGTAACGTACCTAACTGGTTAATCTCTGAAGACTGAAGCAACACAAGCAACCTATCTCGCTTTCTCTAGTGTTGTGTTGAGTTGACTATAAACATAACATAACATCACGTCTTTTATCCCCGAAGTAACCGGCAGAGGTGCACATTACGGCAATTAATGCCACTACAATGTATCACCCACTTTTCACTACCTATTTATGTTAGAGTTCCATGTAATAGTAGGTGAGCTTTTTGCCATATACCGGGCACAATTCCTGACGCCGTGCAACTATTGAGATTACAAAAACCTAGTAATACTTTGCCCGACCCGGTAATCGAACCCGAGACCCCTTGCCCGGCAATTGCACTTGCGACCATTCGGCCAACGAGGCAGTCTAAAAATAAAAACATTAATTGCTTACTCAGTTAGGCTATTAACTGTCATTTCGAAGTGAGCTCGATGGCATTCTCGCCCGTCATTGGTCGAGATTATTCTCACAACCAAAATGACATGGCAGACCGCGATCGAGATCACTTCTAATTGAAAGTTATAGAATAACCTAGTTGCTCTCAGGAGCTACAACTCACCTCTATCCATATACATGCGTTGATGAATGTTACTCAACGCCGTCACTCCAACTTTGGCCACCACCAGCGAGGAGTTCCCCCACTCCGCAGCATGGGTGCCTTGCTTAGCAGCATCCACGTACTGCTGCATCAGAGCTGACAACCCTGACACAGTCAACTTCTCATCTTTCAACTTATCTCTCAACGCCTGACTGGGGATGTTACTCAAGTGAGCGTAAGAACTTGAAATGTTGACAACCCTGGCACCATTTTTAAGAACTGGGAATAAAATATCGCAAGTTGTGACTAAAGCGAAGTAATTGACGTGTATCGTCTGTTCTGCCTGGATAGCTACTGGATCTGTGGCGTGCCTGCCGAATGCAATGCCAGCGTTGTTGACTAAGATATCGATTCCGTGATAATTCTTCTTGATGTAGTCTCTAAAGGTCTCGAGGCTGCGTGTGTCGGTGATGTCGAGCTGGTGGTAGCGGGGGTGCAGACCCTCACGCTGCAGTGCTTCCACGGCCGCGGCGCCGCGTTCCGCGCTGCGCGAGGTCAGGTACACAGCGCCCTCGAACCGCTTGCACAGCCCGCGCACTATTGCGAACCCGATACCCTTATTCGCTCCCGTCACTACAGCTACTTTTGTCGACATTTTACACAAAAAGTCACCGAGACTACCAACTTATTCTGGTTATAATGTAACACTGAATCGTCGGTCTACTTGTGAGTTGTTTACACACAAAAACAGCAATTCATTGTGAAACGGGTTTGATAAAATTGTGCTCTACCTCAGTTGATATAGATTAAGCAATTGTAAGTACAAACAAGGTATGCTTACGTAACGTGTGAATGACACATCTTAAACATCATAACAATTTACTTGTTAGCCATATTTTATACATATATAAATAAATAAATATTTTTTACCTATTATTATTAACCTGAAGTGTTTTTGTTTGTTTGAATGCGCTAATCTCAGGATCTACTGATCGGATTTGAAATAATATTTTTGTGTTGAATAGTCCATTTATCAAGGAACGCTGTAAGCTATAAAACATCACGCTATGGTCAATAGGAGCCGAGCAGACCGGGTGAATCCGCGCGGAAGTAGCTGCCATTTATTAGTGATGACATAATTATATTATCACTAATAAATGGTGTTAGAAATCTGCAAATGGTATACAACAATGGAATATTTTTTATAAATAAGGTCTTTGGGATTTAAGGTTGCTCGAATAGCTTTAACTTTATTTGAAAAAAATCTAATTTTTCTTAAGTTTCATAGTTTGTACAGTCAAAATCTTATAAATCACACGACTGTAGTGCATTCAAAAGGAAATTAACCGATAGTAAAGTTATCCTAGCCTAGTCTATATCCTTACTGTAATCATTACAATTTCGAGATCATTTTAACGCAAATATTGCAAACGCAAATTCATAAGATAACAATCTGGAGCTTAGTAACGCGAATTAAAATGCAAATAGAACTTATTTAAGAAGGTAATTATCTACCGTAGATAATTACTTCATTTGGTAATTAATAATCGTCTTGAATTAACCTGCCTACATTTTTTTCAAAAGTGTTTGTTGTACTATTTTAACCGAGTTATAAAAATTATATTACCTATATTTATGTCGCATTTATAACGTAATTTATTGAAAGTTATTTAAATAAAAAAAATTATTTGAAATGAAATGTAATGATATTAATTTCTGCAAATGGGTTACAAAGTAACACGTCACTTTTACACGTCATCTTGAAATTACCAGATGAAAATCAACAATTCCTGACTGCTCTGAGAAGAAACGCCGATACAAACTCAGACTTCAGAGGTCATTGTTTCTTTTAAAGTCCAGACAGATTATATCATGTGGGAGAACCGTGCAAGTTAATTCTGTAGTGGATTTTTGAGGAAAGATCCACAACAGTTTATTTTTGTTAATTTTTTATTTAAGGTAATTTATTTATTTATTTAATTTGGTATTGATATCATTGTAATCATCACAAAATCCAAATCCTCCTCCTCCTAATCCTCAGGCATAACGCCATCCCAGTTAACGATATCCTTAGTGTACCAGACATATTTTCCTTTGATAGTGTCTGGTGCATCCAGTGCTAGGTACAGTGGTGCTGCCGCGCCTTCATCTGGTGTCAGGGGACCCTCAAATGATGACATATCCGTAGCTACGTAGCCAGGATATACGGAGTTCACTTTTATATCTGTGGATTGTATGTATTCATATCAGCGGGCTGTTCATGGTTCACATCATGGTATCTGTATTGTGTCCAATAAGTAAATATCAGATCAGAGTTCATGGGAATCATAACTGGCAAAATCTGCAGGATTATCAGAGGCCTTAGTAAGAGTTTCATTTACGTTTAAATTATTCGAAACGAGTGCGCGTTCGGCACTCTGATTGACCGGCGCCAATGAAGCAACCAATCAGAGCGCCGAACACGTACTCGTTACTAAGTCCTCAGATCTAGAAAGAAGACAGATGAACTATGGAACAGATGATACAGATTATAGATAAAAGACACCTACTAAATGCATGTAAAAACACTTGTAAGCAAATCCCCTCGAGAGATTTTTTTTTGACGTGGGAAAATCATCGATTGACTGCTCCCGCCTGGGTGAGGCGGGAGTGTCAGACTCTTAAATACCCCGTTCCTTGTCCTGCACGTCGAGCCGGAGCCCCGGTAACCCGTTAGGTTCTCCGCGACTCGAGAGAAAATAGGGTTTTAATAATCGTTTTCGTCTTCTTTATCAGTTATATAGTTTTGTAGAAAAATATACTTAGATTCCAGAACTATCTACAGTCAGACTAAAAAAGTTTAGGTACCTCTACTATTCAGTATTCTCTGTTGAATATTGGTCAGCGCGGACACGCCCACTTTGGACACAGCATACGAGGAGTTCCCCCACTCCGCAGCCTGGGTTCCTTGCTTCACAGCATCCACATACTGCCGCATCAGAGCTGACAGCTCTGACACAGTCAAATTCTCATCTTTAAGACGATTCCGCAATTCTACGCTGGGAATGTTGCTCAAATGACCAAAAGAACTGGAGATGTTAATCACTCTTGCACCATTTTTAAGTATCGGAAAGAGTATATCACATGAAGATACCAGAGAAAAGTAGTTTACGAATAATGTTTGTTCAGCCTGAACCGACAGCGGTTCCTTAGAGCTGCTCTTAAACAAAATGCCAGCATTATTAATGAGTATATCGATTCCGTCATAATTCTTCTTGATATAGTCTCTGAAAGTCTCGAGGCTGCGTGTGTCGGTGATGTCGAGCTGGTGGTAGCGGGGGTGCAGACCCTCGCGCTCCAGTGTCGCCACAGCCGCGGCGTCGCGTTCCGCGCTGCGCGAGGTCAGATACACAGCGCCCTCGAACCGCTTGCACAGCCCGCGCACTATGGCGAACCCGATACCTTTGTTCGCTCCCGTCACTACGGCTACTTTTGTCGACATTTTAAGAATCTAGGTATCGTATGTTTAAAACTAATTTCAAATGAACGCACCTTTATATTTATAAGTATAGAAATGCCTACATAGTGGTCAGATAATAATTTAATCAAATCAATGTGGTTCACCTCAACAAATGTAGGAAGGCCGAAATTAAACAAGAGATAACATTGCACCAACATTTATTTCTCAACTATTACAATTTAAATACAGAAATAACAATCATTATAAAATACGTATTTCAAAAAATATATATACTTCGATCAACATGTTAGACATTGAAGAGTTAAATATACAGTTTTTATACTTAGTAAATTACATAAAAGTATTTAAAAAAGTATGTTTAATCATCTCTTAAAACTAATGTATTGTGTGATGGGTAACACATATCAATTGGGTTCGTCAGCCCTGTGATTTTCTTAAATGTTTAATGATTTTATACTTAATTAAGGTAATATGAATTAAAATTTGATGCATTAATAAATAAGCATAGCTTGTAAAGAAGAATGCCACCGGAGAGGTCTTTTTGACCTTTTGTAACGTAAACTGTAAATGTAAACTGTCCCTTTTTCCACGGGACAGTTTACATTGAATCTTTATACGGTTTGTGTTGTTTTATTTTACTTTTAATAATGTACTATTAGAGGTAAGAGAACCCCCGTGATCCTTCCAATAAATCCCCAGACCATAAACCCCTATTAACTTCCACTTCCCCAAGCCCACTCAGACCCTCATCCCATAGATTCTGAAAGCAACAATAATCGAAAACGACCTGCAGATAGAGGGAGACTATACCTCCCGTAATAACTCTCAAAAGCTACTTAGTAAAAAGCATTAACGGTAGGCAGGGCTATACAGCTACAGATAACCCCCATTCATTTTTCATGTTTCTGTCAAGGACTTCAAGAGGACTGCCTACTCTCCACGGCCCTGTATTCTTATTCAACCATACAGCGGTACAACTATTGTCGTTTTAAGTGTGATCAGGATCATCCTGGCAATGGTTGTCAAGTTTCAGATGTAGTGGCTCATTGCATTAACTGCAGTAGCAATCATTTTACTAATAACAGCGGTTGTCTCAGTTGGGCAGCCAAAAGAGCAGTAAAGCTTTAATGGCAGCAAAAGCCATTTCATACTAATAATACTAATTTAATACAAACTGCAAAAAGCAATAAAAATACATGTAAGGTGCTTTGTATAATGTGTGTGCGCAGCTTTATTACCAGCCTTGTGTTCGTCGCCTAACAATAATGACGTTTGACACGAAGTGAGACAGTGACGGCTGACAGCAGCCCGCGCTTTTTTGATAGATTGCAAAACCTTGGGTAGATTTATTATAGTAATATTTTCTAATTGTTTTAAAGTTTTATAGAAGAAAAGTTAAAGTGCTTGTTCAACTGATTAATGTAATACAGTGTCGATCCACTGAAATATTGGAAGTAAAAACCTTTGATTGTCGTTTTTTCTGTTTTAGGTTGGTATTGGTAATATGTACCTACATGTTTGATCTTAATTGATTTGTGTGTTTCAATTGATTTTAACATTAAGCTTTTTGTTTTAGATAAATCAAAATTTTGCGTTATTTGAACCCGTATTATCCTACATATTACATATATTTATATTAAATAAGAATAAATTGTACTTTATTTTTGTACTGTGTACTTATTTTATTACCTATAATCGTCAATGTACTTTAAATGCCAAAAAAAAGGTGCAACCCTACACAATCTTTCTTCTAGCTACGATAAGAAGGCCCATCAAGCCCTTAGACATGATTACTCCTTTTCTCCATCTCAGAACGGTTGCGCTTTCCCTATGAAATCCGAAAGCTAAAATTTCCAGTATGCTCATGGCAGTGTTATCAAACCCTATCCAAACTATACCTGACCACGTTGCACACAGACTAGCTACAGTCTTAGATTATTAAATATAATCTAGAAGCAGAATATTAGACCGCGAACCTTTTTAGGAAAAAAAAATAAAGACAAAAACGACGTAATATTAAAAAAAACAAGCTCTCGAGAAAAACCACAACAGGGTAGGCAAAGTTTAAAACATATAAACATTTGTTTTAAACGTGTTGAAAACACATAAAAAACTCTTTATACTTTTAATTAGAAGAAATTAAAAAACTCATATCTTCTCTACTCGAGTCTTTGAGTAACGTCCCGTAAAAAAAATGACACGTCACAATGACAAACCTTTATTTTTTGACACTAATAAATTTATTATTAATTTTATGTTTACAAAGAAAGGTACCTTTCAAAGAAATGTCGACAAAAAATTGTTATGCTGAAAGCATATAATATTAACACTGTTATAACTTTTATAACACAAAGTAGTTTGAAGAACGAATCTGTGCTGTCTAGGGTGTCTAACAGCACAGAGACACAATTAAATTTAAGTTTAAACTAGATTTTAAGACAACAGAACATACCTTCATAAATCATATCAATAATAACGTATTCTCTGGCAAGGGAAAAGTAATACAAAATAATTATACACAGGGGCAGCACATACCATGCCCCTCTTTCTTCTAGCTACGATAAGAAGGTTCATCAAAATACTAAACCACCACTCATAGCTCCAAAAACATTTTAAATATAATTTCCAGTAGATATGCTCTTCGCTGTGTTAACCAACTCTGCTCAAACTGTACCTGACCACGTTGCACACAGACTTGCTACAGTCTTAGATTATATTCTACCCAGAAGCAGAATATTAGTCCGCGCACCTTTCTAGAAAAAAATAAAGACAAAAACGTCGATGTAAATTAAAAAAAATTAGCTCTTATGGAGCAAACCACAACTGCGAAGTAGGCAGTGATGGGGAAGTAATAAAACATCCCGGTTGCCCCTGGATGTGGAAAAAGGACGGTAACCTGCAGTAATTTTACTAGCCAATGAAAAGAATGTGAGTATAAAATACTTAGAAACCTCTTAAACTACGGAACCACTATAAAAAAAAGAAATCCTACACAAACTACCTGACCACGTTGCACATAAGCTAGCTACGATCTTAGATTACATTTAATTTTACAAAATTACATCCGACATCAAAAAGAGAAAAAATGCTTCATCGAGAAAACATTCCGAAAAATATGAAAATAAAAACATGGCTTTAAAGAGCCACCACAACTACGCGGAAATAAGCCCAGCCTTGTCGCCAAAAAGTCATATACCGAGATGATAGATGGCGCTGCCGCCAAGTAAACATTACGCTCCGTGTAATTTAATTTAAAAAAATGTATAAAGTTATAATTCCCCATTAAGTGTAGTATTGAAATAGTTTTGATAGTGCAAATGTTGCGTGGAAGTGTTATTATAAACGAACTCCATCAGTAAACAGTGATACAGTGAACTAAAGTTTTTGGTCTGTGAACAGTGTACCTAATAATGTTTCTGTTGTCTAAACAATACAAACAATGAACAAATATAATAAACACCTTAAATACAACAGTAAAACATAAACTAAACCTAAGTTAAAGTGTAAAAACTTATTATGGCGAACTAATAAACTAATAATTTTAAAAACCACCCGCCGTTTTGTAAATATCAAATCAAATTTTTAAACAGGGTAACGGCGCATTGCACCGCGCATCTTACTCGTTCGCACTTGCCTATGAATGTTAGCGTTGTCTCACTCGCGCAGCGCAGATATTCAAAATGAATTGTTTTGCTTGCAATAATAAAATTGCATTAGGAGATCTCCTGAGATGTACTGCATGCAAGACGGAGTACCATTACGCTTGTCTTAATATAACATCGGCCACATTCAGCGAGCAAAAAACCCAGCTAATAAGGTCGTACATTTGCAATTCCTGTTCGAATGTAACTCGTCGCGTACGAGTAACAGACGATACACCGGTACGCGGATCCCGCTCTGAAGCCGCGTTGATAGAAGAGGAACCAACGAAAAGTTGTGAAGAGGTTGATTTCGTCGGAAATACTGCGCCGTCGGCATTGAATATGATGGATAGTATCCAGAGTGTTACGGATACATTAAAAGGGGTAATATCTGCCAGACTGAATACTATTGAAACCAAACTTATACAGGAAATTAAGAATTCAGTAGCAACCTTGGTTATGGAGAATAAAAAGTTGAGGGAAGATCTAAGTGCAGCTAATAAAAAGTGCACCTCTCTGGAAGAAGAAATTAGATGCATGAAGAAAGAAAGGATTGTCAGTACGGCGGGGCAACCGACCGAAACGTTGCCGCGTGATATTCCCGAGCACCGCCTTGATCGCGCCCCCGCGAGCTCAACTCCGCCGAGCGTCGCGAACGCGCAGCCCGCGGCCGCCACGACCGCGCAGCGCGCCACCGCCGCCGCCGCCGCGGTCGCGCAGCCCGCCACCGCCTCGGCCGCGCGGACGGCCGCGAGCGCGCCTTCGCTGCTGGCCGCGTGCGCACCTGCTGCGCCTACCTACGCGGCGGTGGCCAGTAAAACAGCGGTTACGGGAAATATCAATGATAAATGGATTGCAATGGAAAACAATAAACGAGTTAACCCACCAAAGAAAGGTGGTAACACTTCGATCACATTGTTGAAGGCGGCCGAACGGAAAAAGTATCTACATGTATGGAGGTTGGACAAAAGTACTACGGAAGATAATATTAAGGAATATATTAAAGAACATTAGGAAAAAATTCGGAATTTATAGTAGAAAAGATAAGATCAAAAACTGAAAGAAATTACTCATCATTCAGAATAGGTTTACCAGAAACCAGCTTTGATCGACTTTGTAATCCTGATGTTTGGCCTTTAAATGTCGAGTTCAGCGAATGGATTTTTTTTCGACGATCAACCAAAGTCACAGCATACAATACGCGAACAGAAACACAATAGGGTAAACATTTATTACCAAAATGTTAGAGGACTAAGAACTAAAACATTAAGTTTTTTATCGCTACTGGAATCGTCGGAGGCTGATATGTTTGCTATTACTGAAACCGGATGTAACGAATCAATTTACGATGCGGAAGTTTCACTGCCAGGGTACCAGATACTACGATGTGACCGAGCGGACGGACGCAAGCAGGGCGGCGTACTTTTAGTGGCCACACCACGTTTCGAATTGCGAGAAGTAAAAATGCCACATGACATAGATATTGATTCTCAACAATTTGAAATAATATGTGCAAGTGTATATAAACAGAGTCGTTTTTTATTTGTATGTTGTGTAGTGTATATACCGCCGAAAGCAGAAGAGTCTGATGAATACATGTTAATGTTTAGTTTGTTAGAGAATTATGTATTAAGTACAAAAGCAATAGTAGTAATTATAGGAGATTTTAATTTGATTTCGTGCAATAATAATGTTAGTAGTTATTTTGAATATTTTGTGACCTTTTGTGAGATCGCTCAGTGCAACATGGTACCGAACTGCAATAATAGGCAACTAGATCTAGTGTTGAGTGGGCGGGGCGCGGTGACGGTGTGCGCTGCGGACGGGGGCCTGCAGCCCGTGGACGCATATCACCCGCCGCTGGCGGTCGGCGTCGCGGCGTCATGTGCACTGACACACTCCACTCCCGCAACCCCCGAATTACAACCACTGGTACAATCTCAGTCACAGTATAAGACATGGAATTTCCGTAAAGCAGATTACAGTAAACTATACAATTTAATTAAATTAATAGACTGGACGGATTTGTACTCCATTCAAGACCCGGATTTAGCATTAAACTTCTACTATGGCAAAATATATGAAACCTTTAATAATAGCATTCCTTCGAAAAATAATAATATTAGTAAAAGAATTTATCCAGTTTGGTATACCTTGGATCTTATCAAACTGATTAAATTAAAATACAAGTTGCATAAAAATTATAAAATAACCAAATGTCCGAGTGATTATGAGGCATTTTCTCGCTGTCGAGCAAGGGTAAAAGCGGAAACCGTGAGTTGTAATATTAGGTATAAAGATCGAGTACAAAACAATCTAGCTACTGACCCTAAGTCATTATGGAATTACGTAAGGTCAAATAAATACACTTCTAGTCAGTATAAATTAATTAAGGAGGGACGAGTTTTATCAGCTGATGAGTCTGCTAAGGAGTATGCACGATTCTTCCATTCTGTGTATAGCGAGGCGGCGGGCACTCTGAGCGCGGAGGCGGCGTGCGGGGGGGCGGCGCCGAGCAGCGCGTACGCACACCTTGCCTGCCTCGAGCGAGCGGCCGTTCGGCGCGCGCTCACTTGTCTGCCGCCTAAGCGCTCGGTGGGCCCTGATGGGATTCCACCCTTCATCTTGAGGGATTGCCGCATAGTATTAACTGGACCTTTACAACACATATTTAATATTTGCTTATCGGCAGCACACTTTCCGACTCGCTGGAAACTGACTCGGGTGGTACCTATACCAAAAGGGCGGGGTGGCACGGATGTCAGTGATTTCAGACCAATTGCGGTGCTGTGTGCACCAGCCAAAGTATTTGAGATGGCTGTTCACAATAGCCTTTATGCGCAGGTTGGGGCTCATTTGTCTGACGCTCAGCACGGCTTCCGTCCTGGATGCAGTACAACGGGAAACTTGTTGCACCTGATGACGCTGTTGGTACCAGCTGTTGACGCTGGGCTTCAGGTTGACGTAGCGTACCTTGACTTCAAAAAGGCGTTCGACACAGTCGACCACGACATACTCTTGTCGAAGCTGGCTGGTATGGGTTGCACATACCATACTGTAAAGTTCTTCGCCAGTTATCTTCGGGATAGGCGTCAGTATGTGGACTGTGGCGGACACTTTTCGGAGCCCTACTACACCAGATCGGGCGTCAGTCAGGGTAGTAATTTAGGACCCTTATTATTTATTATCATGGTAAATGATTTACCAACGGTGGTCAAATCAAGGTGTCTTCTATTTGCTGATGACCTTAAGTTGTCAGCAGTAGTTAAAGACACAGCTGATCGTGACATGCTGCAGCACGACTTGGACAAAGTCACTGAATGGAGTCACTGCAATAAACTATATTTCAATATTTCAAAGTGCTCGGTGCTTTCATTTGCCCGCACACTAAACCAACAACACCATCAGTACAGCATGAACGGGGAGCTGCTGCAGCGTGTCACGGAGGTAAAGGATTTAGGCATCCATTTCTCCAGCGACTTAAGGTTTCGTAAACATGTGGTATATGTTTGTAAGAAGGCGTACAGGAACCTGGGATTTGTGCTGCGTCAGGCAAGTGATTTCACGAATATCAGCGCATTAAGGGCTTTGTACGAGGCTCTTGTGAGGAGTCATCTAGAATACAATGCGACCATCTGGAGTCCGAGCGAAATAAAATATAAAACAATGCTCGAGCGGATACAAAATAAATACATCAGATTTATGTATTTAAAAATATATGGGATATATCCGGGATACCCGTTACTGTATCCCACCTTATTCTGTCTCGGTATGGTGGGGTACTACAAATTGGAAGTCAGGCGTGAAGTAGCATCGGCAACTTATCTTCTGAAGGTTTTAAGAGGTAACATACAAAACTCTGGTATGCTTTCAGAGATAGGTTTTTGTATGCCGGACGACTATGTGGCGCGGCGGCGCCGGCCGCGGCTGCTGGTGGTGCCGCGGGCGCGCACCAACCTGCTGGAGCGCGCGCCGCTCACTCGTGCCTTGCGCACTCTTAACACGGTGGCTGATGTCGTAGACATATTTAACTGTACACTGAGCGAGTTCACAAGGACCACTTATTCTATAGTGTGTAAGAAAATATAGTTTATAGTTAAATATAGTTAATAGTTTAGGAAACGTATTTTAAGTTACTATGTCGAATTAGGTTAAGTTATCTGTAATGGCAAAGTAATTGTATTAAATAAATAAATAAATGTCTAAACCATCTAACTCCTATGCATTTAATCAAAACCGACAAAAAATCATCCCCACAAAGAGTGTTTTCCTTAAACACACATCCCATGCCACTCTTTCTTCTAGCTACAATAAGAAGGCCCAGCAGGCCCTTAAACATGATTACTCCATTTCTCCATCTCAAAACGGTAGAGCTTTCTCTGTGGAATACAAAAGCGACATTCATAGCTCCAAAAACATTATAAATATAATTTCCAGAATGCTCATGGCAGTGTTATCCAACTCTGCTCAAACTGTACCTGACCACGTTGTACATAGACTAGCATTGATGGCGGAAAAATCAATCTCATATACGGAAGCAAGCCAAGTTTTCCCAACCGTTAAAAGGTCTTATGCTGAGGTCTCAAGATCGGCCAACCTTATAGATTCATCTCCCAACAAAACTCCATCCCAACAAAGAGTGTCCCACAAGAAAACAGTCCATCTCAAACCTAAATCACATGCTCCCCTCTCTCCTAGCTATGATAAGAAGGCCCATCGGGCCCTTATCCGAGACTACTCTTTCTCCCCATCTAAAAATGGTTGCGCTTTCCCTGTGGAATCCGGAACCAATACTCGTAGCTCCAAGTACATCCTAAATATAGTCTCTGATATGCTCATGGCAGTACTAGCAAACCCTGCCCAAAACATACCTGACCACGTCGCACACAAACTTTCTACAATTCTAAATTATATCTGTAACATTCCATCCTCTAACACTTCTTCAGTGGAACGTGAAGAGTACTCTTCCCAGGAAGAGGGACTTACTCCATTTAATTAACAAATTCAAGCCATCAATTTGTTGACGTATTAACTTCATTAACCCAGAAGCAGAAATAGACTTCACTGGGGTAACGCGCATAGAAAAGACTGCTATTAAAGAGCAAACTAACACCGCTAAGTAGGCAGTGATGGGGAAATCATAAAAAACCTCCCGAGATGCCCCTGGTCACAAGACTAGGCAGGAAAAAATGCTTCATCGAGAAAACATTCTAAAGAAATACGAAAATAAAAAACTTGGCTCTTAAAGCACAAGCCTCAACTATGCGGAAGTAAGCCAAGCCTTGTCGCCAAAAAATTATAAATGCCGAGATGTCTAAACCATCTAACTATGCATTTAATCAACACCGACAAAAAATCATCCCCACAAAGAGTGTCATATAAAAACTGTTTTCCTCAAACCCACATCCCAGGCCCCTCTTTCTTCTAGCAACAATAAGAAGGCCCAGCAGGCCCTTAAACATGATTACTCCTTTTCTCCATCTCAAAACGGTAGAGCTTTTTCTGTGAAATACAAAAGCGACATTCATAACTCCGAAAACATTATAAATATAATTTCCAGAATGCTCATGGCAGTGTTATCTAAATCTGCTCCGGACTGCTGCTTAAACTACGGAACCACTGTAAAAAAAAGAAATCCTACACAAACTACCTGACCACGTTGCACATAAACTAGCTACGATCTTAGATTACATTTATTTTTACAAAATTACATCCGACATCAAAAAGGAAAAAAAATGCTTCATCGAGAAAACATTCCGAAAAATATAAAAACAAAAAACATGGCTCTAAAGAGCCACCACAACTATGCGGAAAGAAGCCAAACCTTGTCGCCAAAAATACATTTTCCGACTGCTGAGGTGTCTAAATGCATCAACTACATTCAAACAGCACCGACAAAAAGTTGTCCCCACAAAGAGTGTCATATAAAAACTGTTTTCCTCAAACCCACATCCCAGGCCCCTCTTTCTTCTAGCTACAATAAGAAGGCCCAGCAGGCCCTTAAACATGATTACCCCTTTTCTCCATCTCAAAACGGTAGAGCTTTCTCTGTGGAATATAAAAGCGACATTCATAACTCCGAAAACATTATAAATATAATTTCCAGAATGCTCATGGCAGTGTTATCTAACTCTGCTCAAACTGTACCTGACCACGTTGTACATAGACTAGCATTGATGGCGGAAAAATCAATCTCATATACGGAAGCAAGCCAAGTTTTCCCAACCGTTAAAAGGTCTTATGCTGAGGTCTCAAGATCGGCCAACCTTATAGATTCATCTCCCAACAAAACTCCATCCCAACAAAGAGTGTCCCACAAGAAAACAGTCCATCTCAAACCTAAATCACATGCTCCCCTCTCTCCTAGCTATGATAAGAAGGCCCATCGGGCCCTTATCCGAGACTACTCTTTCTCCCCATCTAAAAATGGTTGCGCTTTCCCTGTGGAATCCGGAACCAATACTCGTAGCTCCAAGTACATCCTAAATATAGTCTCTGATATGCTCATGACAGTACTAGCAAACCCTGCCCAAAACATACCTGACCACGTCGCACACAAACTTTCTACAATTCTAGATTATATCTGTAACATTCCATCCTCTAACACTTCTTCAGTGGAACGTGAAGAGTACTCTTCCCAGGAAGAGGGACTTACTCCATTTAATTAACAAATTCAAGCCATCAATTTGTTGACGTTTTAACTTCATCTTAACCCAGAAGCGGAAAATGACTTGACTGGGGTAACGCGTATAGAAAAGACTGCTATTAAAGAGCAAACTAACACCGCTAAGTAGGCAGTGATGGGGAAATCATAAAAACCTCCCGAGATGCCCCTGGTCATAAGACCAGGCAGGAAAAAATGCTTCATCGAGAAAACATTCTAAAGAAATACGAAAATAAAAAACTTGGCTCTTAAAGCACAAGCCTCAACTATGCGGAAGTAAGCCAAGCCTTGTCGCCAAAAAATTATAAATGCCGAGATGTCTAAACCATCTAACTATGCATTTAATCAACACCGACAAAAAATCATCCCCACAAAGAGTGTCATATAAAAACTGTTTTCCTCAAACCCACATCCCATGCCCCTCTTTCTTCTAGCTACAATAAGAAGGCCCAGCAGGCCCTTAAACATGATTACTCCTTTTCTCCATCTCAAAACGGTAGAACTTTCTCTGTGGAATATAAAAGCGACATTCATAGCTCCAAAAACATTATAAGTATAATTTTCAGAATGCTCATGGCAGTGTTATCTAACTCTGCTCAAACTGTAAAAAATCAATCTCATATACGGAAGCAAGCCAAGTTTTCCCAACCGTTAAAAGGTCTTATGCTGAGGTCTCAAGATCGGCCAACCTTATAGATTCATCTCCCAACAAAACTCCATCCCAACAAAGAGTGTCCCACAAGAAAACAGTCCATCTCAAACCTAAATCACATGCTCCCCTCTCTCCTAGCTATGATAAGAAGGCCCATCGGGCCCTTATCCGAGACTACTCTTTCTCCCCATCTAAAAATGGTTGCGCTTTCCCTGTGGAATCCGGAACCAATACTCGTAGCTCCAAGTACATCCTAAATATAGTCTCTGATATGCTCATGGCAGTACTAGCAAACCCTGCCCAAAACATACCTGACCACGTCGCACACAAACTTTCTACAATTCTAGATTATATCTGTAACATTCCATCCTCTAACACTTCTTCAGTGGAACGTGAAGAGTACTCTTCCCAGGAAGAGGGACTTACTCCATTTAATTAACAAATTCAAGCCATCAATTTGTTGACGTTTTAACTTCATCTTAACCCAGAAGCGGAAAATGACTTGACTGGGGTAACGCGTATAGAAAAGACTGCTATTAAAGAGCAAACTAACACCGCTAAGTAGGCAGTGATGGGGAAATAATAAAAAACCTCCCGAGATGCCCCTGGTCACAAGACCAGGCAGGAAAAAATGCTTCATCGAGAAAACATTCTAAAGAAATACGAAAATAAAAAACTTGGCTCTTAAAGCACAAGCCTCAACTATGCGGAAGTAAGCCAAGCCTTGTCGCCAAAAAATTATAAATGCCGAGATGTCTAAACCATCTAACTATGCATTTAATCAACACCGACAAAAAATCATCCCCACAAAGAGTGTCATATAAAAACTGTTTTCCTCAAACCCACATCCCAGGCCCCTCTTTCTTCTAGCTACAATAAGAAGGCCCAGCAGGCCCTTAAACATGATTACCCCTTTTCTCCATCTCAAAACGGTAGAGCTTTCTCTGTGGAATACAAAAGCGACATTCATAACTCCGAAAACATTATAAATATAATTTCCAGAATGCTCATGGCAGTGTTATCTAACTCTGCTCAAACTGTACCTGACCACGTTGTACATAGACTAGCATTGATGGCGGAAAAATCAATCTCATATACGGAAGCAAGCCAAGTTTTCCCAACCGTTAAAAGGTCTTATGCTGAGGTCTCAAGATCGGCCAACCTTATAGATTCATCTCCCAACAAAACTCCATCCCAACAAAGAGTGTCCCACAAGAAAACAGTCCATCTCAAACCTAAATCACATGCTCCCCTCTCTCCTAGCTATGATAAGAAGGCCCATCGGGCCCTTATCCGAGACTACTCTTTCTCCCCATCTAAAAATGGTTGCGCTTTCCCTGTGGAATCTGGAATAAACATGATTACTCCTTTTCTCCATCTCAGAATGGTAGAGCTTTCTCTTTGGAATTCGAAACCAACACTCATAGCTCCAAAAATATTTTAAATATTTTTTCCAGAATGCTCATGGTAGTGTCAACCAAACCTGCTCAAACTGTACCTGACCATGTTGCACATATAGTAGTTACTGGTACTATTGTACCCGTTTTAATAAATATAGAAACATAGGAGAAACTACTAACAAGAATGTTTTCGAAAGAACCGCAGTGCTAAAATTGGGAATATATACCAAACAAAACATTGTGTCCTTTTATTTGGAAAACAACAGAGACAAAAATGAAAATCATTCAGATTGCTTTTTTATGAGCAAATCCGAATTAGAAAAAGAAATAAAGAAAACATCCAGATTTTCTCTGGATGTGGAAAAGTGATTTGGGCATACTAGCCAGAATCACTGAATATTGATTCACCTTCTTAGATGAATCGGAAAACAACCTCTCCCAATGGTAACAGACTGGCAACCAACCCAGACTGTAATAAATAAATTAATATCCCAAAAGACTTTCTCTCCCTCAGGAAAACCTTACAAATTATACCATGAATTTTGAATCCAAGAGTAGAAAAGACCCAGGCTCCCCAACCGTCTCTCACTATCACTCACAAATCAATTAAAATAACAAGACAAAACAACCACGATAATAAAAATCTATGCTCTTAAAGAACAAACCAACACCGTGAAAGGCAGTGATGGGGAAATAATAAACAACATCCAGTTTGCCCCTGGATGTGGAAAACCAAAACGAACTAAATGTTATTGAATTAAATATTATAAAGAACAGTGCAGTGCACTGTTGCCAGACATCCCGATTTTGGCGGAACATCCCGATTTCTGAATCAAAATAAATATCCCACACGGTACAGGTTTAGTCCCGCTTTCGGAGATAACTTGAGAACTGCTTTCATAAACGCATTTTATTTTGAATTTAAAACAGTTGGATGTTAGAGATAAATGCTCAATAAAAATGAAAGCATCCAGTTTAATCTAGAGTTATCCTGCACAGAGTTCTTCATGTTTATTAAAGAGAAAAACGAAACATAAAAAAGAAAAATATCATGAATATTCATGAATATGTAATTCTTATAGTTACTCAAATAATTATTCCGTTATGGTAAGTTATAATTTGTATGACTCCGACTATTATTGGAAACACTGTTTTCTCTAAAAAGTAAAATGTTTTTTTTAATTTCTCCTTTTTAAAAGGCTAAGAATTAAAAATTGGCCAAAAAATCTGGCAATGCAAGTGTAGTGGTTCAATTGTTGTTACTTTCAGTACATATTCACATCTTGCTTCAGAAACTTAACTACTGGTGTACCTAACCCATGTATGATTTCTATCATATTTAATTTCTTGGAAGGATCATATACATTTGTTTTTTTATTTACTTTATTAACTCAAATTGTTTAACTATGTATGAAATGAAGTGTCAGGCATTCCCTGTATTTCAAAACTAGGTAATTGCACTGTCATGGCCAAGTAGGCTTTTATTAATTTTTTTTTTCTTTTACACTTTTATAGGTTGACGTTTGACCACCATCTCGCTTGATGGTAAGCGATGATGTGGCCGTTTAGATACAAAAAATATTCCATATCTCTTGTTATTGTTAATTTTTTTAAAGTTGTTATTGAAGAGGGGCCTAACACAGACACATCTTGCTTAATAGGAATCCCTAACAAGATCACCCAATTTATTTACAAATTGCAATAATAAAAGCTTTTATCATTTCATTCCATATATAAGAGCCAGCATAACTTTGTTACCTTGATGAACATGATTTGTGTTACCGTTAAACAACTAAAACTCTATCCCAAACCTTATTCTTGAGGTTTTACACCATCCCAGTTGACAATATCCTTATTAAACCACATGTATTGCCCTCGAACGGAGTCCGGAGCATCCAGGGCCAAGTAGAGAGGTGCGATGGCTCCCTCGTCGATACTGAGTGGTCCCTTATGTGAAGACATGTCCGTTGCCACATACCCAGGGTGCACCGAGTTCACTTTTATATCTGTTGAAAAGAAATGTTGTTCAAATACACACCTTAATTACACTGACATAAAATAGATTTTTATACCCTTCATTTTTGTCAGATAGATAATAAATGTGATAGGCCTTATCTTTAATTTTATCCATTTTATAATCTTGTTATTTGTATAGTTAGGTACTTATAAGATAAGCAAGGCAGTTTGTTTTTACTTGTTACCAAGCCATTTTAAAACTGTCTTGTCATCATGTGTTCACATTTTTCAGATTTTAATATGAGACATCTTTGAATAAATTGATTATTGGCCCATACTTAGATACTTTAGGTTACTATACTGATCACTTACCTCTATCACTCAACATCCTCTGTTGAATATTAGTCAGTGCCGTGACGCCAACTTTAGAGACAACATAAGTAGACTTTCCCCACTCCTCAGCATGCGTGCCCTTCTCAGTAGCGTCTATAAATTGCTGCATCAGCTTTGAAAGCTCTTCAACGGTTAACTTTTCGTCCTTGAAACGTTCTCGAAGTGCTAAACTGGGAATATGACTCAAATGTGCTGCTGAACTGGAAATGTTAATGACTCTCGCACCATTCTTCAGTATCGGGAACAGAATATCACACGTGGACACCAGGGAAAAGTAGTTTACGAACAATGTTTCCTTAGCTTGCACGGCTACCGGCTCAGGAGCGCTACCTTTGAACGCTATAGCTGCATTGTTCACCAAAATATCAATGCCTTCATACTTTTTCTTGAGGTAATCCCTGAATGTTTCAAGGCTCTGCTTGTCCGTTACATCCAGTTGATGAAATTTAGGATGTAAACCTTCCTTCTCAAGATCGGCAACCGCTTTTTTACCGCGTTCTACATCTCGCGAAGTCAAGTAAACTACGCCATCAAAACGTTTGCAGAGACCGCGGACTATTGCGAATCCGATGCCTTTATTCGATCCAGTTACTATAGCTACTTTTGCCATTTTGCAGAATTATTTGATCTGCTGAAAATGTTGTAATTGCACAAAATAAACAAACCAAGTTAGAGTCACCGGCACCGGTCACGTTGGTCACGTTTGGTCACATTCTGGTTAAACTTGTCCAAAGAGAATTGAGAACAAAATTATTTAACTTTTTTATCTTGTCTATGAACTTGTGAGTAGTCCACTGAGTAGTCTGACTTGCTTGACTGGCTTACAGAAATCCACTGAGCAACGAAGCGCTGAGTGATATTTATTTAAACATAGCGGTGAGTGCCGAGTGGTCTTTTATCAATCCCTAAAACCTGATAAGAAGACACAAATAGGCACTATACATTTCTTATCTCAGCGGCTTCTATCTTTAGTAAACAGACATTAAATAATTTAACCAACGTTTCGTAAGTTTTGTTAAATACTCAAAGTCATAAGTCCCCTATACTTATTATATTTATACTCTTTGTCATAGGTACAAGAAGGTGCATAAATCCATTCTAAAACAATGTCCTTGATTTTTTGATAATTCACCTATCTTACCAGTGATCACTGACTTCTATTGTCAGTGCCAGTGATTTACATTCACAATGCTGACAGTCTGACATTTGACAAATTGACATTTGACATCATTGAAAGTGTATGTATCGTAAATCATTACGAATTTGAGTTATTAGATCTTTCTTCACGGTGTTTTCTAAATATTTTGGTGTAAAATGGCTTCAAAAGTAGCTGTCGTAACAGGAGCTAATAAAGGCATTGGATTTGCGATAGTACGTGGCCTTTGCAAGCGTTTTGATGGTGTAGTTTACCTTACTTCACGAAATATTGAGCGCGGTAAAAAAGCCGTAGCTGACCTTGAGAAGGAAGGATTAAAACCGAATTATCACCAACTGGATATTACAGACAACAAAAGTTTGGAAGTATTTAGAGACTACATTAAGAACAAATACGGCGGAATTGATGTATTGGTAAATAACGCTGCTATTGCATTTAAACATAATGCTACTGAGCCGGCAGCCGTGCAAGCTAAGGAAACTTTATTCGTTAACTACTTTTCTCTGGTTTCCACATGTGATATCTTATTCCCAATCCTCAAAAATGGTGCTCGAGTTATTAATCTGTCGAGTTCTTGCGGTCAACTAGGTCTTATTCCAAGTAAAGAGTTAAAAGAGCGTCTTAAAGATGAGAAATTAACTGTTCCGGAGTTGTCAGACCTGATGCAACAGTATGTGGATGCTGCTCAGCAAGGAACACAGGCTGCTGCGTGGGGGAACTCTTCATATGTGGTGTCTAAAGTTGGTGTGTCTGCACTGACTAATATACAACAGAGAATGCTGGAGAGCAGAGGTTTGTAACATTTGTTGTTTTTATTTGAACTTAGTTTACAAATGGAGTTGTCATTACTAAAATGTAGGGTCAGAGTGTAGCAAAGGGTGTGCAAGAGATTTGGGACCTTTAAGGGTAATTTTCAGGCGAACCTGAAGCCGTACATAAAAAGTGCCCAGATCATTTACGCCTTATTCTTAGATATTGTACTCATGTGTAGGTATATATTATAATTATATTTATTTATGTATGTATATCTCCGAAATATATTAGTTGTTAAATAAAATCACTGCTTGCCTCTTGCACCTACCAATTACTCTTCTCTGCATCACCCAAAGGTCAGACTGGTAGAAAATGCCTGCAGCATTAAGTCCACCTTTTTGTACATTTTGTGCATGAAGCATATTAAATAAATAAATAAATAAAATAAAATATACTAAACGATAGAAATGAAAAATCAGCAATTTATAATAACACTCATTTTATTATTTTTTCGGCTTATGTAATATTTTAGGCTTACTAACATAATAATTTGACGAGGAACTCCGAGGAGCCGAAAACATAATAATTTATTTAGTATGTCTCACAAAACTTACAATACAATTCTCATTTTGATGACAACTTTTCTAAGTCCTAAACCTCTTGCACACCATTTGCTACACTTCAACTAAATGTAGCAATCAGCATCAATCACATCAAAACTGGATTTTGGGCACAAAGACCTAAACACTCCTTATTGGCCAGCATGTTGGCAGCACAGTTGACATTTCAAAAGTACTTTGAGCATTTCAACAAATTGCTTAAATAATTTTATTCAAAGAACATATGCAGAGGTACTTGTTATTTCGCAACTAACTAATCTGTTTATACACCCGAGCGTACGGCGCGTCGCGTTCCGCGCGCGCCTCAAAGAGCCATCAGACCACCACAGATGGGGCCCAATAGGGCCGATGCCGATTCGGAGTCGCGGAGAACCTAACTGGTAACCGGGGCTCCGGCTCGACGTGCAGGAGAAGGAACGGGGTGGTTTTTAGTCAGTAAGAGTCTGACACGCCCTTCCGCCTCACCCAGGCGGGAGACGTCATTCGATGATTTTCCCCCTTAAAAAAAAAAAATCTGTTTATACAAAAACTTTGAACTAGACTCCTTGCCAGTATTGAAAATTTAAAATTTGAAAAACTATGTAACACTGCCAATTCATAGATTCAAATCCCCAATCAGACAGCAATGAAATAATTTCAAATTATCTATATTTATTTTCAGATATTAAAGTGAACTCGGTGCATCCTGGCTATGTTGATACAGACATGACTTCCCACAAAGCTCTAGATGCTCCAGACTCAGTCCGAGGAAAATTTGTCTGGCACACCACAAAGATTGTTGACTGGGACTCTGAGAATCCTTTGTAAATAGTTAACATAACATAACATGAGCCTTTTATCCCCAAAGGGGTAGGCAGAGGTGCACACATAAGTAACACCCACTTTTCACTATTTATGTTATGAGTCCCATGTAATAGGGGGATAAGCCTATTGCCATATACTGGGCACATTTCCAGGCTCATCCCTACTACTAAGATTTAAAAAAAAAACCCAGTAATACTTTGCCCGGCCTGGTAATCGAACCCGAGACCCCTTGCCCGGTAGTCGCACTTGCGACCACTCGGCCAACGAGGCAGTGTAATTAGTTGTAAGGTCTAATTTGGCTTTAACTAACTGTGGATTCAAAAATTGCAAATGATATGCTTAATATTATAATTCTAAGAGTAGATAATAAACTGATTGTGATACAATGTGCTTTATTACGGTCCAAGACCGCATTGCAAATACATATTTTTTATAATTTTGAAGAGATCAATATGTTATTCAATAACTCAATAATCTAAGCTTTTATTATTACTTTATAATTTTTTTTTGGGGTTGCCAGGAATAAAAAACATTCAGTAATGATAATGTTAAAGAATATTCTTTAAAACAACATCCTACTCTATTAGTGGAAAGTTTGGGATTACTTCTCCTACCTTTTTCTCCTAACCTGGTTACCCTATTTCTATGTTTAAGTAATATATCGAAATAAGTATGTATGTATACTTGTACATTTCATGTCCTAATATACAAGTACTTTGTAATACTCTTATCGTTAATATAAAAATAACACAAGCTTTATTTACTTGTTTTATTTCAGATTTAATTTTTTCAAATACTCTACTCGGGCAGTTTTGTAATTTTTACAGAATGATTAACAAAAAATGTAATGATCTGTCGGATCCACTCCAAAATTTTTTGCTACAGGTTGCGCTTGTGGCCACTCGACAACGACAACTACAGACATACTTCAATCAATTCTCAACTTTATTACAGAACTATCTACCATGAATCAGTGACGCTTCGCCGATTGTCTTGTGGTACGATGATGGAAAGGACTTGGGAGAAACCAGTTGTGGAATTCCCCGCACACTCGCCGAAATGTACGATTATAATGTTGAATGAGAGAGATAGCGATAAGGATGACGGTGCTGATCAACTCCGTAAAGTAAACGTTGCTTCCAATCACGTCGGGGTCACCACTTTAATTAAGGAACAGAGGCCTTAGTACGAATTTGTTTAAGTTGAAAGTAATCGAAACGAGTATGCATTCGGCGCTGTGACAAACCAACCAATCAGGGGGCCAAGCACGAATAACTATCGCATTCGTATCGTAACAGTATCGAGCGAGTTAAGCGTTCTGATTGGTTGGTTCACTTGAGCCGGCCAATCAGAGCGCCGAACGCGCTCGATACTATTACGTTATGAATGCGATAGTTATTCGTGCTTGACACTCAGAGCGTCGGACAAGATTTCGTTTCGATTACTTTAAACGAAAAAGAAACTCGTACAGAGAGTAATGTTCCCTAAAGGCAACTACACACATGCCCGCGGCAATGCCGCCGGGTTCATGCCGAGCGGCTATGGCGCCGGCAATACAAAGCACAAGCCGCACAAAGCCGTCAAGCATCATTCCGGTTGTGACAGTCACATAGAACGCTAGTGAAGCGAAAATGTTTTACTTGCCGGCGGCTCCTTTGTATGCCGCCGGCACTGTGTGTAGGAGCCTTAAGATCGGGAAAAGAGGATCTTCCGACCAGACGAGGTGTTCATGCCTGGCGGGCTTTCTGCCCAACAGTTCTTCCTACTTTAGAAGCAACCTGTATCTAGCAGTTCTTTGCGACCTTTATATTGTGGTGAAATAATAAAACCCAATAAACACAATTCCACATTTTTAATTAATAAATAAAAAACACAATAATCCTCTATCATTAAGAGATCACTAAATAACAATTTCATAATTAACAAATAAATTAAAATTAATTTATATCACTACTCCTAATAGGAACACTATTGTGAAGTTGTCCGGATACTTTTAAATACAACATACTTAAATATTAAAAATACTATTTATATTATTCAGATCTAGAAACTAAGCTGTGATTCCAAATATTTAGAGGTACCTAAGTCGTCGTGCGTAGTTATGGTTACTACCTTCTGCTGGTTGGGCGTTCAGCTGTCCGCCATACCATTGGTTGTGAGAATTATGTCGACCAATGACGGGCGAGAATTCGATCGAGCTTACTTCGATCTTCCAAATTGGAAGTTACACAATAGAACTTCACGCCTAGAAGTTCTTGGCAAGAATTGCTCATGGTTTCAACACATTTAACGAATGGAGTTTCTTGCTCGTTCTTCTCCATTCGAATCTACTTTTTGGTATGAGCACCTAGCTTCACCTAGTTTCACTGACGGACTGACTGACAGACTATTATTTATTTTGTATTTGCTGGCGTTTCAAAAGTACCAAACTATGGTTTAATTGAAATAAATGCTTTGACTTTGATTTTAAAAACTGACATACTAATTCAAAGTTGTCCGAATAATTTCGAGCCACGCTGGGGCTCTTAATCATGAGCTGCTGCACGACTTGTTGCACAACCAGGCTCCCAGCGCCATCTGTCGCATCCGGCACGAACTTTCTTCTTTCAGTGTTGCTGCGGCCTGACACGCTTGGCTCGTTCACCGTTGAGCTCCCGTTGGTGTTAGGTAGGATTATCTACACGCGCAGCTCATGATAAAGGGTCCCGATGTGGTTGGAAAATAGTCGGCGGTCGGTCGAACGAATTAGTATACCTGTGTGACGCCTGAATACTGACAGGGTACTCAATTTTAAGTTGTAGTTATATATCGTGCCATCTCTATCATTTTGCAAGGAATTTGTAGAGACATATTAAATATATTTGTATTATAACTTTCGTGAGACATACTAAATAAATTATTGTTTTCGGCTTACTCACGTAATTATTTGACGAGGAACTCGACTAATTTCAAACCATGCTAAAGGCTCATATTCATGAGCAGCATTTCGCGACCCGCGACGCGGCGACTGTCGCGCTGCTACTGGCTACTCGAGTGTGCGCCCAGCGAGCCCTCTGCCGTGATTCCCGCGCACGCAGCTCCACTCGTGGTATGGAGGGCGGCGGTGTTGCGACACTGTTGGTACGCTGGACTCGCCCGCCGGCAGCTGCGTTGGTGTTGGGTTCGAACCCCGGGTTGACGCAAAAACAGTGTTACATACGAGTTCCTCGTCAAATAATTACGGGAGCAAGCCGAAAACATAAAAATTTTGAAAGAAATATACTTAAGTGGGATTTAAAGGTTAGTAGCCATTCAGTATTCGGGCATGAGCCGTATAAAAACTAAAGTCTGTACCCTTAATCGTTAAAAAACTACCTAGTGCATTGTAATCAAGTTAGTCCCCCCCCCACTACATCTGTCATTTGTCAATCAAGGTCTCTTCTTAAATATTCCTCATGTGCTAATCTGTCTAAACCATCCATTTGGAAACCTGACAAGTCATCATGTCGTTATCTTATAAGTCAGCTACCAAATAACTGTGCACACTGTACAGTGCGTAATAAACCTTATACAAATGTAAATAAAGATAACTTTAAAGTATCCAGACAAATCCTAAATAACTAACAAATTGTAAAATAGACTCGTATCATTGAGATATAAGTTTATTAAGAGATCTAGCATTTAAGAAGCCTAAGTTATTACTCTTTGCCATTCATATTAAATACTAAACTTATTGCTGCATTTTGGCAAACAATTCTCCCTTTCTTCTTGTATAACATTGAAAAAGCTATTCAGAATTGAACTCTATTGCAATACATTAAAGTCACAAATTGAATATCTTCAAAGATTACTATTTGGGCATATTTTAACAATTGAACTACCAAACTCGATTTTACGACTAAGATTTTAAAGTCAAATTTTCTTTATCAATAACAGCAGCACAATATATTTCTCTAATCTAGCTTAGCTTAGTCCTATTAGCTATCGAATTACATTTAAGAAAAAAAAAATGGTACCTACATGCCACTACATGTACAAAAGTAATTCGAAATACCATTTAGAAATCAAAAACTAATCTCCTATCCGACTCGGGCATGCATTGCTCCGCTAAACAAATAGCATTAACACTACTTGAATAGAACAGACAAGTCAATATGAACAGTTTGACTTTAAGTGAATGTCAGCTCCATCATCCGTGCATTAACTTTCCTTTGGTTCGGGCCATGGTGCCGATCGAGGGAAACTGGGATGCCGTGCGCCTCCTTCTGCGAAGCAGTCAAGCTAGCTATGGAGAAGGCGGAGCGCGCGAGGGTTTAAACCTCCCCACATCCCAACTGCCGCAGGATACATGCAGGGATCGAGCGATCCGACCTGACTGGTGCCAGACAGCCAGACCCGAATCTTCGGACCACCGAGGGTCCGCCCAGCTCGAAACAAAAGTAAGAACGGGGTGGTCTTTAGTCAGTAAGAGTCTGACACTCCCTCTTACCTCATCCAAGGTTGAATAAACCATTGGATAATTCTCCCACCTCAAAAAACACTATACTGACAGTACAGTCGACAACATTGAATAGGGGCTACCATTTTCTTTTTGCTCACCATACGGAGCTAATGTGAACCTCTCGTCTTTTCGCCCAATAGCGAATTAGCTTGTGTCACACCATTGCATTGGTTATTAAATTTTTGCCAGCTAAAGTGCTTGGACAAACTGATCTCTTGCTAAATTACCACCATCTAGTGTAGGAAAAAATGGTAGCCCCCAATTTAGACTGGGTTGCCAATAAAACAATACAACTTTTCTGTAGGTACTACTCTATTCGACTAGCATTTACACCATCTGTTTACCGGAGTGCCTATTGCGAATTTAGTTCACATAAACGCGATCGAAACATTATTGCATTTAGTCCTCTGTCCTCTGATTGGTTGGTTGACTTGGAGCAGTCAATCAGGGCGCCGAACGTCATAAAAGTGTCGATCGCTTAACGTAAAATAAGCCCGCTCAAAGCACTCTGTTTAGCGGAGCTAACAATATCACCTAACCCCCTACTCTCTTCGAATATCAATAAAAGTTTGAAACTGTGGAACTTCAATTTCAATATTCTGTGCCTCCTTTGGATCACCATCGTTTTCTTCAAGAAGAAGAGGGTCTGTCTCCTCTTCAGTAGGTATAATCCCTTTATTGCTGGAAATAGGGGGTGGGGGTTCCCAATTGAGGGTGTTGTGTATATTGTTCTGTATAATCTTCTCCTTGTTTAGTTTCCTCTGGGCCTTGATCTCAGCTCGTGTCATGTTCAGGTGCTTCAGCTGGTAGTGCACCTTGACGTAGGGCTGTGTTTTGAAGAGTAAGCCACACTCCTTGCAGGGGTACATCTCGTTGGAATGACTCTTCTTGTGTCGGTTTAGTACTTGCTTGTTCTGTGAAAAGGATTTTTCTGTAAGTATGCACATACTTGCGGTTAAGAATAATGAGACACGAATTTATGTTTTTATTTTGGTCATTAGCTGTCGGAAGATATTGATTAAGTAAAGTTTTTGCTACTACACTGGAGAATTTAGAGCTACTTTTATGGACTTTGTTACAAAACGACAAAGATGTGTCTGTATTAATAATTAGGTTTTAAAGCAGTTTGATGTGGCATTTCAAATCTAGATGAACATCTTATTTAAGGACGTATCTCTTCAAATTTTTTGTGGTACAAGCCCTCCACTACCTCCCAAACTAATTTGGTTCAATTTAGTTTAAATAACATCACAATTAAATCAGCTTTCCAAAAAACCTACATAATATGTCCAATATGTCCTATATTCTTACCAATTCACCACCGAGCAGCAGATCTCCACCGAAGACCTCATGAAAGCCAGCTAACGAATTCCAGGACCGCGACTACGGAAATCTCCACGGCCCTGGAATTCGATGGGAGGCAATCATGCTTCATGATGCAGGATCTTCAGTCTTCCGAATCTCCCAATGATGTAGAACTACATGTTCTTGACTTCTAAAATTCGTATTTGGCAACATAGAAGTATGTCAGAGATTGTTCTTGAACTTATCACATGGCACTATACAGTTTGATCAGCAAATTAAAATGGACTTACCGCAAATGCCTTGTCGCAGTGATCACACTGATGGACTCTGGGCGGAGGCTGGGACTCGTGGAACCTGGCTTTATGGCTGCGGAGCAACGAGGGGCTTCTGAAGATCCTACCGCAAGGACAGGCATGTCCTCCACGGATCTCGGCTGGCATGTGAGACCACATTATGTGCGAACGAACCTCGCCCTTCGTCAGGTAGAGACGTTGACAATGGTCGCATTGGTATCTGCGCAAGAATTGCTGATGAAACATACTAGAACTAGTAATAGAAGAGAGGAAGTTTCTTTATCGGATAGGAGGTAAATGGACATTAACAACATCAGTGGAGCAACAAGCCGGACTTTTAATAAGACATACACACTTTCCTGGAAGATTGAAGGTTGTTTTGGAGACTAGTCACAAAAAGTGAGGAGGGTATCATCATCAGCTCATTTCTGTCTACAGCTGGGCATAGATCTCTCCTCGAATGTGGCTGGCACTGGCAGTGTTAATGTGTAATAACTAATCATAATTACTATGACTATACCATTGGCCGAGTGGTCGCAAATGCGACTGCAGGGCAAGGGAGTTCGATTCCCGGGTCGGGCAAAGTATTACAGTATTTTTTTTTAAATCTCAGTCGTAGCACAGAGTCTGGAAATGTGCCCGGTATATGGCAATAGGCTCACCCCCTATTACATGGGACTCATAACTTAAAATAGTGAAAAGTGGGTTACATTGTACATTATTTATTTATTTATTTATTTATTTTTAACAGTCACAACGGCATAAAAATCCAATAACAGTAACTGATACAACAATAAAACACAAACAAAAGAAAAGTAAAACTTAGTTAAAACAAGGGTTAACACCATTCATGAGTTTCTCTCGCAGTACTACAGTGGCATTAAGTGCCGTAATGTGCCCCTCTATGCGAAGTTATGTTACGTTAATTACTATGAATGCAAGACTCACTTCTTGGTCCTGTCAGCATGCATGCGTTGTATGTGTCGCTTGAGCATCGCCCGCGTCACGCACACCCGCTCACAGTGGGGACACGTCTCCTCAGCCACGCTGTGAAGTAAATATATTTTGACAATGGTCTTTCAACTTTAACTTTGTGTTATAAAGCTGTAAATGTATTGAAGCTTTGTCTGTATATTATGAATTATTTGCGTATCCCGTCCAAATAAGTGAGCGAGTTTAAGGGCTCGTGTGACGATGCCGTCTCCGTGCCGCTGCCGTCGCGCCGCCGAGCATACAGCGAACGTATACACAGCATCGCGGCTCGGCGGCGGTGCGACAGCGGCGCGGTGGCGGCGTCATATACACAGCATTACGGAGTCGTCTACACGAGCCCTAAGAGACAATTAAGAAAATAAGTATGTAGCATCACACTGTATCCCCTGGTGAAACAGTCTGAGCAAACATTTAACGTTACACCCACTTTCGTCACGTATAAATCCCATCAAATACTAGGGCGTGATACATCGGGTGTCAGACACAATAATACATTACCCGACCGCAGAATTCAACCGACGAAGACTTCTAACTCGGCACCCACAATTTTTAACAAGCAACTTCTGGGAAAGTATAAAATAGATATTTCAAAGACTCACCCTTCATATTTTTCATTGTGTTCCTTCAAATAATGTTCACCCAGCGTGATCCTGTTCTTACACTTCACGAAACATATTCGACAGTAAGAGTTATGGTCGTGTGTCAACAGATGGCGTTTTAAGCTCGATTTAGTTTTGTAGTCGCGCGAACAGATGGTGCACGTGGCAGGTAACTTCACCGTCTTCGCTTTTACTTCCTCGTTGTGCGTCCTATATTGATTGCAATAGAAATTATTTATCTGTTGATTCGTGATAAGTTGGGACTTAATAAAGTGGGATAAGAGACGCTGTGTCAGCCATGTTGCTGGGCGTCAATCTTGTCATTACATACGTTTTCTCCATTTTTCGCCATATTATACATAATTTCGAAATCATTAATTAAGCCCGGACATAAAACTTGAGTTCTTAACACAGACCACGCAATTAGGAAATAAATTTCCGAGGGATAATGTATAAAGAAATATGAGCAAGTACCCTGATAAATTTGAAAGATATAGGCAGGATAAGGCTAAGGATAAGGAATTTGGTTATTTAATTTTATTTATCTGTTTACTATGCTCACATTCCATGCCATTTCATTTAATAAAAAAAAATTAGATCCCTCAGCGGTCTTCACATATAATCTTACAGAACTCCGCTGAAACAGGAGAAAACCAATTGACGCATCAAAGAAAAAGAAAAAAAAATGATATTAAATTTTATAATCATCGTCGTTGCTTAAAAACCCCGCCATTTTACAAAATGGCGGTTAAAATAAAAATTAGCGCCATCTATGATAGAATTTTATCGTTTAGAAGTGTCAAAGCCTATTGACATAAAAATATCGTTGAGTTGTTCTATGTGGTCACCACGGAATTCACTGAAACAGATTATAAACAAAATAGTTATGCATCAAACATACAAAATATATGTTTACCAAATCATAATGTTAATGTTTGTAAAATTTGACTTACCTTAAAGTTAAAAAACAAGTTAGTCACAAAGTCACAATAAGAGAAACACAATTATCACCAAAATATTGTGCGAATTTGATATACATAAAGAAATTTAAGTTTATAATATCAATAATAATTTTCCGCAGCTAAACAATAAATTAAATTAACAATCACAACTCTGCATTCCACTCACTTTTACCGTATTTACACACCGATGTTTTCTATTTTAGGGCCATACATGTACAATAAAATTAATAAAGAAATTTTAGTTTATAACTGACTGAAACCCCTTCGGGGATAAAAGGCGTGATGTTATGTTGTGTTAGTTTATAATCTAAATTACACCAGAGCAATACAACTCATTTCTCAGTATCTGCTGCTGCATCATTAAGTTACAAACAAATCGAGAATCTGTTGATTGTCATTAAATAGATAATACGTATTTTAATAAATTTCGAGATTAATATTTAAAACCAGGCGAGGAGGTGACCAAACGGCATATTAAATATATATATAAAAAATGACATGGTTAACCTCAACAATAATATTTTTACAATCACTACATTTTACAATCTCTACATTTTTCAATGTAGTGATTGTAAAAATATTATTGTTGAGGTTTAGTAATATTATCCATATAGTATAATGCATGACACCAATTCTATACAGGCATAGTATTGTAAGCTACCTAGAATATTTACTTATACTTAAATTAATATATACTTATAGTTAAATTAATATTTACTTATAATTAAATTAATATTTACTTATAATTAAATTAATATTTACTTATAGTTAACTTAATATTATTAACTAAATTGTTGTTTCGGGTCTAGGTGTCTTTGTGTTTGTGAACTTGTATGTTTGTAAACGCACCCACGACACAGGAGAAAATCCTAGAGTGGGGCAACGTTTTTTTAAAATAAAAATAAAAAAATAAATATTTACTTATAGTTAACTTAATATTTACTTATAGTTAAATTAATAAGCTTAGATTAAGTAAATGTGAACAAAATGCAAACACATTTGTTTGTTCGTTTACATATGTCAACGGTTCAGAAGTACCTACACTTAAGTTAATTTTACGAAGTCTTCAACTCCAATCAATTCGCTGAAACAGGATCAGACAAGATTAATGTACCAAACCTAGCGAATAACAAAATCAAGTGACAAAATACTGATATTTTAACTTTACAAAAAAAGAGGAAACCACTATTTTGTCACTAAACATATATGTATATATATATGTATATATGGTTGACTGGTAGAGAATGCCATATGGCATTAAGTCCGCCTTATGTGCCATAATAAAATTGTGTACATTAAAGACTAAATAAATAAATAAATATGTGTTCAATTCACTCGCGACACTAAAGTTTATAATAATAAAGTGGTTCAGATGTTCATGCTGCGTGTTCATCCTTCAGAGTGGTGTTACTTTCTTGTTTTAAACAAATATGGCCGCACTCTTGGATCCTTGCAACAATTTATATTCCGTACTTAATGGAAAATACATAAATAGTGAACAGTGGCTGTTACACTGTACAGTGGTATAATGTGCACCTCTGCCTACCCCTTCGAGGATAAAAGGCGTTATGTTATGTATGGGAAATACCCGTGACACAACGCACACCCCAGCCGTAACTCATGAAACATAAAGTGAATCAACAACATATTTTATTAATTGGAATAACGGCTTACTCATGTGAACTATTTGCGACAAGCTCTACAACATTCAAGTTAAATCGGGACTCATATTCATGAGCCGCGCCACTCGTTGTCACTCGAATATTTCACGTAAACAAGCCGTATATTCCAATTAATTAGTGTAGTCAACCAAGCTAATTAGGTTAGAAAATAAAAATTGATTCAGTATAAAGCAACCATTGGTTGACTACTGCTAGCCTATTCTATAACTTCCAATTGTAAAGATTGAAGTGAGCTCGATCGCTGTCTGCCATATAAGAAAGAAAAAATGAAAGAAAGAAATATTGTTTATTTGTTACATATCATTGTTTGTGATAATAATCTCTATCGATGACAGGCGAGAGTGCCATCGAGCTCAGTTCCAATTGATAGTTACAGGATACCCTAGCTGAGTCGACAAATAATTTGACAAGATATGACTTCGTTAAAACATCCAATTTAGTGTATTGGTACACTAAATTGGATGTTTGTAAGTTACTTTATGTGTAGTGAAAGAATCTTTATTTTCTCATCTGTATTCTAAATATCTTGGCTGACTGACATCCCCGACATTCATAATACAGAATCCATATATAGATAAAAAAAATCAACGTAGGCATAAAATCTTTCTCAACGTCATCAGGGGCCTTAAGCCTGTTAATACAATAGTTGCAAAATTTTATAACTTTGATTTCATAATACATTGCAAAATCAAACGAACAAAACTTGTAATCAGGGAGGCCGTATGCTTTTTTCTTGGTATAAAAAAAATGAAATCAATGTTATAAACCCTTGCACTTCGGCTTCAACCCTTTCTTTCTTGAAGTCGGTTAATTAAAACCTTACTAAACAATTTTTTGAAAACCGCGTCGTAATCGGTTTAGCCAATCGTGCACAAACATACATACAGATAAAACTTTGACTTGTATTGCGTATAAAAAAAAAAAGAATTGAAGTCCCCTGACTAAGGCCCCTGTATTAATAAATACATCACATCATTATTACTAATTTTTAAAAAAAATTGAAGAAAACCTCTACTAGTTTCGAGCCAATAGGGGGCTCTTACTCATGAGCAGCATGCCCGGTTACGGTATTTTCGCGCAACCTACTCTAAACTCGAAACTAGTAGAGCTTTTCGCAGTACTTTTAAGCCAGTAACCCGCATTTTTTAGTTAATTTAATGACTCACTATGTGTATTACAAAAACACATCCCATCATATTTTCAACATATCTTGGATGCTTCATGCATGTGCTATTGTAAACCTAATCCTTGTAAAACCAATAATTAGATTAAGTATATGTTAACATAATGGAAATGATTATTATTATTGTATTTGTATATGAATTCAATGGTGGCCATTGATTTGTTTTTCAAAGAGGTAGTATGTAAATATAGCGTCAGTTCGTTTTTCAACTAATAATACATGGCCCACACAGAGCCATTATAGAGAAATACTATATTTGGTAACGACCGAAATTAATGACCGATCATAATCGAGAATCTTTAGATTTGGACAGACATACATACAATACCTCACGCCAGTCTCCCATGGGGTAGGCAGAGATTATGTATGTAGTATTTATTTTTAATAGAAACAAGGAACTAATGTCATAGATTTTGTGCTGAGTTCGGTTACAAATTTCGGCCGTTAACCCTTCATACCTGATGTGGGACCGGTACCAGCCGCGCTCGTGGAACACTCGGAGGCAGACGGCGCACTCCAGGCGATGTGGCTTCGTGTGGTACTGCTCCACGTGTCTCTTCAGGTATTGAGGCCGCCTGCAGTAACCAAACGTCAATTTATCATCAAGTACACCAATACACGTTGACCAAAAACAAATCCAATTAATAACATAACATAACATCACGCCTTTAATCCCCGAAGGGGTAGGCAGAGGTGCACATTATACCACTGTACAATGTAACATCCACTTTTCACTATTTATGTTATGAGTCCCATGTAATAGGGGGTGAGCCTATTGCCATATACCGGGCACAATTCCAGACTCCGTGCTACTACTGATTTTTTTTTTTAGAACCCAGTATTACTTTGCTCTTCCCGGGTATCGAACCCGAGACCCCTTGCCCGGCAGTCGCACTTACGAGCACTCGGCCAACGAGGCAGTCCAATTAATAGTATAGCCTTTTATGTAAATAAATATCTTAAACTTATTTATGTTGTAAAATGTCAACAATAATGATAAAACAAAGAGTAATATTTCATCATCAGCAATATTCTCCCTATGGGCCTCCTTTGAGACAGTTTGGCAGGCAGCAGATTGCAGTTTAAAACGTTCCGGTTTATCAGAGAGCACTGCTGTACACTTGTACAGTCTTCATGTGGACTCTTATGAACACCAGCGGAAAGTACCAATGAAAAAAGAAATAGGAGCGAAGTGTTATCAAAAAAAAAACAATACTAACTTAAATCCCCTCCCGCAACGATCACATTCAAAAGTCTGTCCGATGTGGTCGTTCATGACGTGGCAGGCTGCCGTGTCCTTGTCCTTGAACCGCATCCGGCAGAGCAGGCACCGGTACCGGCGGTAATGCCGCAGCCGGTGCCGGTACAGCATGTCTGCCGTCTTCAGCCGGGAGTGGCAGATCACGCATTCGTGTTCACCCGATTCCTATATTAATTTGAGATGATTAGAAAAAGTCAAGTAAAGTTTGATTTTCTTGAAATTCTAAGAAAGACATCATGATTAGTATATTATTCTAAGAAAGACATCATGATTAGTATATTATTCTAAGAAAGACATCATGATTAGTATATTAGTATATTAAGCACAATAAAAATAAAGCCTTCGCAATGCTGAGAAAAACAGATGGACAAAACAAGTACACATTTTTATTAAACAACCTTTTTTCAAGAATGAAATACCTTATAAAAAAATAATTACCTTTTTTATTGGTATTGGTACGCGCTTGGCCGCTATCTCACGCGGTGGTTACCTCATATACTTACTGGAGCATGCACCTTCATATGATCATCATAAGCCTGTTTCAGCACGAAGCCGACGGCACAATTCTCGCAGACGTGACGCATGTGCTGACGAGACTTCAGCGTCTCCAAGTACTCCTGGTGACGCTCCTCATCATCAATGGTCACTATCTCTATGTTCTTGGTGATCTCGTAGGAGTACATCAGGGGGGTCTCCACTGCGGAAGAACAAGTTCGTGAATCCGCCTGAACCTTTGTAGTTTTTTTGGACGGTCTAACTACGGCGTATTTAGTAATGGAATACTATTGTTCAGCAATAGAGTTGTTCATGGTCCTAATAGCATAACTTTTGAACAGGGTATAAGGTTTACCGTAACTTACTATACGTATTCAGCGCCGTCTTAGACTATGCTTGGGCACACAGGGCACACAATAATTCAGAGCCCTTTTGGAATGTTATTTTATGTGTGGGAGAGCCATGCTTCGGCACGAATGGGCCGGCTCGACCGGAGTGATACCACGGCCTCACAGAAAACCGACGTGAAGCAACGCTTGCGTTGTGTTTCGTCGTGTGAGTGAGGTTACCGGAGGCCCAATTACCTTCCCCTTCCCCAATCTCCCCAATCCCTAAATCCCCAACGATCCTCAAACTCCTAATCCCCAAAAAGCCGGTGACGCACTTGTAACGCCTCTTGTGTTTCAGGTGTCCATGGGCGACGCAGATTGCTTACCATCAGGTGATCCGTCTGCTTGTTTACCGGCTTATGCCATAAAAAAAGTTACTTTTCTTTTAACGTTGCACCACACTTGGATTTTCTCCTGCATCGTCATAGCCCAAAGGACCAGTAAGCTGAAGTGGCAGTGGGCCGGTCACATTTGTCGAAGAACCGATAACCGTTGGGGGTAAACGTGTTCTAAAGTGGAGACCGCGTCTTAGCAAACGTAGTGTAGGGCGCCCTCCAGCTAGGTGGAGTGAAGACATCCGCAAGGTGGCAGTGGTTGGATGAGAAGAGCTTAAGATCGAGCTTAGTGGCGTGCCATTGATGAGGCCTATGTCCAGCAGTGGACGAATACGGGCTGATGATGATGATCGTGGGTGCATTTAAAAACATACAAGTTCACAGATGTTACCCAGACCCGAAACAACAATTTGTGGACCACACAAAGATTTGCTACGTGCGGGAATCGAACCCGGGAATCGAGTGTGTGTCCGTCGTAGATTTTGTCGATCCTTCGGAGTCCCCGGGGCACGGGCCATGATATGATTATGTTACTTACTCTTAGCTTGAATATTATCAGCCGGCTTCTCATTTTGTCCAGCGCCATCCTGAAACAAAACAATTTCAAACTAAAACCACGATAGTACCGAAAGCTTTGACATATAGTAAGAAGGGATTGCTACTCTTCCATCCCTAGTGACCCTCTTAAATCCGTTCAATCTTTTGATCCACCTTTTACATCCCCTTCCCCCAGTACCACCCAGATCGTCATTTCATCCACTGTATTGTCTCGCTAGCCTTCACCCTGCCCCCCTATCAACCACCCCTCTCACCCTGCAACACCCCTACCCTCCATTCATACACCCCGTGCACCCCTCCCCCTGGAACACCCCTAATTATACTCGTGTGCTAACGTAACTGTTTAAAAACTTAACGTGATGATAAGATAGCGGACTTGCACTTGCACCACCACAAAAGATTCAGTTAGGATCGAAATACTTGCGAAAGGGCAAGAGGTATCAGGTTCGATTTTAAAAAATCTTAGTTCTAGCACAGAGTCTGGTATTGTGCCCGGTACATGGCAATAGGCTCACCCATGCTCCATGTCCCCCCGGGACTCCTAACATAAATAGTAAAAAAGTGGGTGTTACATTGTTCAGTGGCGTTAAGTGCCGTAATGTGCACCTCTGCCTACCCCTTCAGGGATAAAAAAGGCGTTATGTTATGTCCCAAATATGCTCAGCTCTAACGCAGTTCCATTTACACAGATTCTACCGTCTAGACAGAAAAAAAGAGTACAAATAAACTCACCGATTTGTCTTCTTCTTTGAGGGAACAGCCATCTTCTTGCTTCACTGTCTTCTCTAGCCTCTTCTTGAGAGGCAGCTTCGATATCCCATCCTTATTTTCTTTTTCTGTAAATATCGATAGCGTTATTCAACCGCATAATTGCACGGGACTGGATATTTTAGCTACCAGGTCGAGCTTCCCTTTTATATCGCCACGCGCATTTCTTATCTATGCCTTTTTTTCGCCGCAAAATACTGAAAACCGTCATCGTTAAAACCCGCGGCGAAAACCGAATTGAAACGAACGACATTCTGTTAAATTAAAAATACTGCACAAAATTTACGTGCACTCTCGGCGAAACATGAGACTCGAATGGATGCAGGGCCGCCCCTGCACTTGATTTATACCCGACGCATAGGGCTGGGTACCGCAGCATCCCGCGCAGGTCTGTTAGGTCCCAAATATAAGTACTAAATAACTAGAACACCCGCATTTCGATCAATACAGGAAGGAAATATGCTCTGCGCAGGTTAAAGACAAAGGATGCACGCATGATGGGAGGGCGTAATTTATCTGCAGTATTGTAGTTACGTAATATGGAAGGTTCCAGAATTAAGCGCTGTGATACCTACTAATAATACTCTAGTATGATAAAAGTTGAGTTTAATGATAACTGCTGTTATTAAACTGTCAAACACCAAGCGGTCACCGGTGACCGCGACCTATTGTTCTTTAATTGTGTCTATAAAACCGGTACTCGACGAGTTAAGGGAAATGTTAAATTGATCATCCAAAAGATGTCCACTACCGAACCGGGACCTCTTTATTAGGGGTAATATAAAAATAGACTACGTCAGTACCCTGCTGGTAACAAAAAGTGACTGCCACAGTCACTCAAGGAGACATTTTTCAATGGTAAACAAGGCTTGGCTAAGTGCCAAGTTCCACCCCTCGTTCGTGCTACCAACCATGGTTGAGAAAAATGGCAGTGTAAGTAGCGAGGACATAACGTTTATTGAATCCCCTCGTTAATAGAGTCGATGCAAATATTTTAAGTGCAAAAAGCGGACGTAGGGTATTAGGAGCGTAGTTCGAACACCCGTATGCAATAAGTCCAACCAGCTATAGGGCATTGGATTTCAAAATTCTAAATTATATTGAATATATTCTAGTATGCCTGTGTCTAACCGCTCAAAGAACACCACGCGCAGTTCCTTTCCTAAAAATTATGGAATTTTAACCAGTGTTAGTCCGATTTTGAGAAGATTTTTGCTTATAAATACTACACGATACTCTAAAGGTCCCATTAAATGTCAATCGATCGATGGGAATATTGCAGCGTTCCGCGCAGGTGCAAAATGTAATAGGTCCCCGCCGCACACCCCTGCTCCTTTACTTCCTTTGAGAGGCATGGTGACCACACTTAACTACTGAAATAGGTTTTTACGGATAAAAACTATTAAGACGATTAGAGTGATAATATAACAGTACAATACGACAAACAAAGGCAGTCTTAGAGGTACTCTTAATCTTTTCTCGATATCCTGAAAATGAGGAAACTGAGTGTGCCTGCATGTGTTTTTTTTTATTAGTCGTATCACAAAGTATTTGTATATGCTTCGATAAAGTTCGGTACGAATGGGCCGGCTCGACCGGAGTGATATACCGGAGAAAACCGACGACGTGAAACAACGCTTGCATTGTGTATCATCGCGTGAGTGTGGTTACCGGATGCCCAATAGCCCCCTCCTTTCCCCAATCTCTCCAATCCCCAACAATCCGCAAATTCCCATTCCCAAGTCAGTTTATGACCAATTTAATCTTATGGTGTGGTGGTGACCATTTAATGAATGGTGGAAACACTAGTTCTATTCAAGTTATCCTAGCAAATATCAAGGCATCCTATTCTGCTAGCCGCACCCTATGCACCACGGCCGATTGGGGGATGAGGTAGGATCTCCCTACGCCCCCCTTTTGCGATCCCTCTATGTACTCATATGAAGGGGTTGGAGCCTGGAAATTTTGAATAATAACTCATTTAGGTCATCACTAATAACTTCATTATAAACAGATGGATGTCCTTTTGGTATTTTTGATGGATGTTCTTTTATCCTTGTGTGTGTGTAAAACATCTATTGTATGTAATGTACCTGTATATAATTGTATGTAAAACAGCAATTAATAAAACAAACAAGTCATTTTACACGTTACATGATTCTTGTGTAAAGTAAAGTATTATGTATAATTATCTTAATTTGACTGCACGGTTGGCGCGATGGCTGGGCAACTGGTTCGTGTCCGCATCGTGTCGCGGGTTCGATTCCCGCCCGGAACAACTCTATGTGTGATCTACAGATTGTTGTTCCGAGTCTGGGTGTCCTGTGTATGTGGACTTGTATGTATGTAAACGCACCCACGATACAAGAGAAAAACCTAGTGTGGGGCAACGTTTTAAAAAGAATCTACTTAGTACCTACCTATTATTTTAAACACTGACCTATCCAGGAATTGAACTCACTAACTAGGTACCTTTATTCTTGTAACTTTTGCGGTGAACAAACGATAGATGGGTCTTCTAAAATCTCCTATATCCAAGAGGTAACCAATACCAAATTAAGTTCATTGCTGTTTGACATATTCCTTCAAGAATATTGCTCTTTCGCGTACAATAGTACGCGCAGTCGCGTAGTAAGTGCCTACATAGCTAAATCTTGGCGTAATTAATTAAGTCTATGAATTTATTAAAACGCGAGGGAGAGACGGCGCCGGTGCGTGAACGGCACCGCGCATGTAGATTATTATATACCGCACCGCCTCGTACAGGTGTGTGGCCGCGTGGAAGTGAACGGATCGTGTTACTGTTAAACGATTTCCGAACGAATAAATTTCTTTCAGTTGGATTTTTGACACTGGACATTGACAGTTAAATTGTTTGCCAGCAAACGTCACAACAATCCGTGAAACACGAAAACTAAATAGTTTATTATCGTGTTTGTTTCATATTTAATTGTACAAGTATGTAAGAATCGAGTAATTGTAAGATTCAGTGTGTTTTGCAAGACCCACGCCCACCGCTTGAGATTCAATTGCAAGAGAAACGTAAGCAGCGATCTCTCCAAAATACAGTTATTTCTTAACACACAGTTTAAACTATAAAGTATTTTTAACTTACAATGTAATAATTGTGTTCAAACTAAAGTAAAACATCTTAGAAACCATTAATTTTAAACTAATTACCGCAATGCAGAGGTTATAATATCGCACTATATTAAATACGTATCCAGATGGATGGAACATGATGGTCCTATGTTATTTAACTCGTCGAGTACCGGTTTTCTAGACACAATTAAAGAACAATAGGTCGCGGTCACCGGTGACCGCTCGGTGTTTGACAGTTTAAATTATCATCTAGAGAAATTAAAACGAAAAAATGAATCCATGAATGTGTTGCTAAGCGTTTTGTGCATAATTTCAATGCTACTTGGATATTGAAAGAAAAAGTTGGCAACTTCATAGGAAAAGTATGGGAAAAGCACTCGTGCGAAACCCCCGCGGGCGGGTATTTACCATTAAATATTTAGCGATACTTGCCTTTTCATCGATCGACTACTTGGCATAACATTTTGCCGCATCATACCTATTATCTTTCAATTATTAATATGGCTTACGGCCAGGCTTAACTCGACGAGTACCGGTTTTATAGACACAATTAAAGAACAATAGGTCGCGGTCACCGGTGACCGCTTGGTGTTTGACAGTTTAAACACTAACTAGTATCTTAAGTACTGAAAGGTTTTTTCTTCATTTTACCTAAAGTCATGTCAGAACTGTCTAAAACAGTTGAACTAAGAAAATAACATTAAAAATGTCGGCTACATACACATTTTTAAGACTGGTGTTGCTTGTGTTCATGAGCGGCGTTAATCGCTTACCTACTGGCAATCCGTCTGCCCCTTTGACCCTATAATCCATGTACTCCACATTCACTTGTTCCAGAGTCGATGAAATTAGTTTAAACAATATGGCACTCTCTTATTTCTATATAAGAGCATCTCTCCTAGAAGAAGAGGATGACGATTGTGAACGTGCCCGCAAACGTCGTAAGTTAAGGGAAAAGTTCAATCCCGCCAAAATCCCTGACAAGGAGTTTTTATACAAATACAGAGTAACTCGGGAACTGTATGAAGTATTATGTGATGAATTAATACCATTGTTGCGTCCTAAGAAGAGTTGCACAGGTTTAGACCCTAAGTTAAAGGTAAATACTGTATTTATACCCTTACTTTTTAAAGGAGTAATTTAAGAATTATTTTATTAGTTTTATTGTCATACATCGGGAACTGAAATTCAGACTAGCCCCTAACTGAGCATTTTCATTAACTTAAAAGATGATGAAGGTAAATGGGCACAATAAATTGATTTTATTTATAATGTAAACAAAAAAAATATAGACATCTCTAGGGAGGTTAATTTCAGAAGTGTTTATTATTTTAATTAAAAACACACTTGCTTATTTAAAAATATCACAATAGGTGCTGTGACCTATCATGTTTTATAGTCATACACATACTATTTAATAAATATTCATACTATTAACATATAAGTTGTACCATTATTCGACAGTTGTTAGACCAGTACTGGAAAAATCTGCAGAATATCTACTTGAAATTGATGCTCTATTTTTAGATCCTAGCCGCTTTAAATTACTATGCTTGGGGCCATTTGCGTGGGGTTACAAATAGACGCTGCAGGATGTTGCTCTCTAAACAATCCAGGACTCGCTGTACAGGTGAAGTGACACGGGCTCTGAATGATCCTAGCATTTTAGAGAAATTCATACAGTTCCCAGAGACTCAGGAGGACAGAGAAATGAATAAACAGAAGTGAGTATTTCGTACCTCTATTTTGACTTTCCAAGAGAGTAAGTATGGTTACAATAAATCTGGCTTTAAAATTCATTATTAACATTAATTTTATAGTCTGTAGACAGGCTGCAAATGTTTTAAATGCATTTTTTTTTTTGTATAAACTGTCTGGAAACTGGAATATAATAATTAAATGTAAAAGACAAAAAAATTACATTCTTAATATTTTAAGTTTTCTCCTTATAATAAATTCCTCCATTTCTTTGCAACAACAGATGATTTATATTATAAAAATTGTTTTCACAGATATTACGAGAAGTTTGGGTTCCCGAATGTGTTAGGCTGTGTCGACTGTACCCACGTGCTGGTGCTCAAACCTCCGACAGACGACCACTACTTATACCTGAACAACAACAGTCATACGGTGTTTTCGCAAATTGTAAGTACCTTTATCAAATCAAATAATTACCTTGAGTCATTCCAGTGTACACCTAGATTGTAGTTTGACGTTCAAAAGTGCCATCCAGGTCTAATTGAAATAAATGATTTTGACTTTGACTTTTGACTTTGAGATTAAAATCTCTCTATATAAACGTTTTGACACATTGCGAGTTAAATTAGTTTAACAAAAACTGCTAATAGGTATGGGTAGGATGTGTCACATCAACTTAATGTACAGTTTTGTGTCGTACCTCTTTGGGAATTCCTGCGAATTAATTCTTATAATAGATTTTCCTAGTTAAAATTATGATTAACTAAAAATCGCGGGTTACTCACGTGACTATACTGAAAAAAGCTCTACTACTTACTTTACTTTACTTAAAATAACTACAGAGGGGTTCTTCCACATGAGCAGCGTGCGCGGTCGCGGCGATGTCGCGCAGCCTACTGGCAGGCTTTTCTCAGTGAGTAACCCGCGGTTTTAGTAAGTCTCTAGATATTTATTATAAAAATTATCATTACTAGCTTGATAATTCGGTGGTTTTAATTTCCCTACTTCAGAGCGCCTATTTCTACAGATAAAACAGATGATATAATTTTAATTACCTACATAATTTCGCAGGTGTGCGACGCTGACTGCAATATCATAAGTGTGGACTCGTCTCACGGTGGAGCTTCGACTAAACAGAATGTATGGAATGCCAATCCCCTTTCTAATCACATGCAAAATCTTGACGATACTGCTTACATTCTTGGTGAGTATATTGTTATAAGCAGAGCTTTAGATATGCGCATTAAGGGCTCTAAACTCTGTGGAAGACTTAACGGGTTGCCGAGGGTCCAGCATAAAGAGCCAGTAAGAGCCTGACACTCCCTCTCGCTTCACACAAGGCAGGAGAAGTCATTGGACAATTTTTCCCCCATCAATAAAATGCCCTCAAACTGTCAAATATTAAGCTGCTCTTATCCATTACATCCCGACGAATAACTTCAACGTTTTTCTCCTAAGACAGAGATGCTCATATCATTATAACACCCATTTTTCCTTAGTTATCAGTCTCATTTTGTTAATAGGGGAGACTCGCTATTCATAGGCACCTCCATGTTAGAACTTAGATTGAGCACATTTGATACTATGTACGTGTGCGTTACCCAGGCCAGATGTTGTCGAAAATGATCATTTGAATCTTATAGATAATGAATTTTGCGGCTTCCGTAATTGTTGACATTTTTAATTTGTTGCGCTTATAGTTTTTTAATTATTTTACAAAAACATTTCCTGCTGGGGTTTTTTTTTTTTTTTTTTTTTTTTTTTTTTTTTTTTAAGGGGGGAAAATCATCGATGAGGCGGGAGGGAGTGTCAGACTCTTACTGACTAAAAACCACCCCGTTCCTTCTCCTGCACGTCGAGCCGGAGCCCCGGTTACCCGTTAGGTTCTCCGCGACTCCGAATCGGCATCGGCCCTATTGGACCCCATCTGTGGTGGTCTGATGGCTCTTTGAGGCGCGCGCGGAACGCGACGCGCCGTACGCTCGGGTCTGTTTCTGGTCGGACGGGGAGCCACCCATGCTCGCCGTCCGCAGGCCCGCTTCCTGCTGGGGTAACTTTACCCCAGCCACACCTTTTTTCTTTTTAATGGGAATATTTAAATAATTACTAGCTATAAAATTAGTTATCTAGATGAAGTAAATGTTGTGCCTTATTTTGTATTTGTTCTTCATCGGTTGCGAAGTTATTCGAGATTTTGCTGGGGTAACGTTTTTGGTTTTGCTAGATCTTTGAAATGGTTAAGCGGATTCTTATCATATTTTGTACATGGCTTCTTAGGAATTAGTTTAAATTTGTTGTGCAATAAAAAAACCAAAACAATACATAGCTTAAAGGTTATTTCATTAAATAGAAAAACACTTCAATTGGCCCCAGCACTCTCAATAAGATCTCTAAAGACTTACTTTATATTCTGCGTTTTAGCTTTTTCGTAATCACCTTAACTTGGTCGGATTATGACGATCATTCACTTCCTAATGACTTTGATCGTATTATCTCATTAGTAATCCAATGTACTGAGCTGAAATTTTACTGATATACAACTGAACTAAAAATCTAATAATTGACATACCATTTAGTTCATATATCCAATCCAGTGACCAAATAACACCGTGCGCATCAAGACCGTGCTCGTGAAGAACTCAATATCATCATAACTTCATCTAGACAACTAATTTTATTACTAGTAATTATTTAAATATTCCCATTATAAAGAAAAAGGTCTGGCTGGGGTAACGTTACCCCAGCAGGAAATGTTTTTGTGAAATAATTAACAAACTTTAGGCGGAACAAATTTAAAAATGTGCGCAACAGTTGCAAAAGCCGCAAAACTAATTATCCTGAATGTTATAAATTCAAATGACCATTTTCGACGACATCTGGCCTGGGGAACGGACACAGCTAAATAAATAAATTATTTTTTCAGGAGACTCGAGTTACGCTCAACAAGACTACCTAATGACTCCGATAAAAGATCCTGCAAAATTAACTCCAGAAAGTAGATATAACGTTATTCATAAAGCAGCGCACTCCACTGCCACCCAAACGATACGGGAATTAAAATCTAGATGGCGTTGTCTCTTAGCTAACAAACCTCGTTACTTCTTTGACATGATGGCGAAAATTTTTAAAGCGTGTTGCGTTTTACATAATATTTGCAACATGGCGGGTCTGAAAGCTCCTGAAATGACCTTAAAGGATGTTCGTGGTGAGAGAAGGAGATATAAAAATGCGAATTGTTGTGATTATGAGGATAGTAGTGCAGGTGTAGAAGCTAGAAGTCAGTTGGTGGAGTATTTTGAGACGGTGCGATTTGTGCACAATAAAGCAAAAACTATCGCTCGTAGGATGCGTTAATAAGGTAGTATTCTACATTTTATTTTTGGTAGATTATTTTAAAACATTAGACACGTATTTTTTCTTTTCTTACGAAATTAAATACTTTCGACGATAATATATTGATTTGAAATGTCGTGTGACGTCACTATTTACTACATTTTATAGGGTAGTGTGGCGTAACAACCTCCCACTCCTAAACTTAACTATGTTTTATCTAAATATTGTTTTCTTATGCAACAAAATAAAAAAGTATGAGTAATATTTTTTCATTATCTAACTGACGGACTAATTACACTTTTATTTTCATACAATAGTAGGGTACAAAATACAATAGGGTAGTAGACAACCTTATTGTGTTTTAACCCATGAAGCTGGTAGTTTGCTCGTTTAGAAAGTTACACGAGTAACCCATAACGCATAATTTGTAATTAATTTTATGTCCCCTGAATAATTAAGTTAAAACTTAAGTCTTTTTTATGATTATCTTCTTATAGAGTTTGGTTAGATAGTAAGTAGGATAAGAATATTTTATAAAGTAAATTGCTGATTCTTGCTTTACGCATGTGTAATAAATATGAAAATATAGTATTTCAGATGAAATAAAACGTGTTTCATTTATTTTTACTCTAGAAAATAGATATACTGGAGTAGTTAGGTCTGTCTATTGAAACAGTGTCCGTTACCCAGGCCAGATGTAGTCGAAAATGGTCATTTGAATCTTATAAACTCGTCAAAACTAAATAGGGCCCACCCTGTTTTTATGTTTCTGGTTTTAAGAACAGATATATTTAGATAAGGTATTTAGACATTGTTTAGACTTATTAAGTCTCAAATTTGTGATTTTTTTTTAAATACTCACAAAATAATTTTTTTAGAGAAATTGCACCACATTACCCAGAATGTAAAACTAACTGTTACCTACCTAACCAAAAGATAGTATAATGTTCTGCGTTTTCGCTTTTTCGTAACCACCTAAACTTGGTCGGGTTACCACAGTCACACACACTTCCTTATTACTTTAATCGTATTATATCATTAATTATCCAATGTACTGAGCTAAAATGTTACTGATATACAACTGAACTAATAAACTAATAATTGATATAACATTCAGATCATATATCCAATCCAGTGGCAAAATAACACCGCGCGCATTAAGACCGTGCTCGTGAAGAACTTAATATCATCATAACTTGTTAAATACTGACAGAATACTAATAAAACTTCACATACATTTGAAGGCAGTTACAAGCTTTAAAATAACATTTATTTAAAGTAAGACTTTAGAGATCTTATTTAGAGTGCTGGGGCCAATTGAAGTGTTTTTCTATTTAATGAAATAGCCTTTAAGCTATGTATTATTTTTTTATTGCACAACAAATTTAAACTAATTCCTAAGAAGACATGTACAAAATATGATAAGAATCTGCTTAACCATTCCAAAAATCTAGCAAAACCAAAAACGTTACCCCAGCAAAATCTCGAATATCTTCGCAACCGATGAAAGCACAAATACAAAATAAGGCACATTTACTTCATCTAGACAACTAATTTTATAGCTAGTAATCATTTAAATATTCCCACTAGAAAGAAAAAGGTCTGGCTGGGGTAACGTTACCCCAGCAGGAAATGTTTTTGCGAATTTTTTTTTTTTTAAAGCGTAGCCCCACATTAGGATTTTCTCCTGTGTCGTGGGTGCGTTTACAAACATACAAGTTCACATACACAATGACACCCAAACCCGAAACAATAATTTGTGGATCACACAAAGTGTTGTTCCGTGCGGGAATCGAACCCGCGACACGTTGCACGGCAGCCGGTTGCCCAGCCACCGCACCAACCGTGCAGTCGATCAATTAATAAACTATAAGCGCAACAATTACAGCAGTACCAAAACTTATCAAATTATCTTTAAGACTCAAATGACCATTTTTGACAACATCTGGCCTGGGTAACGCACACGTTGTAACAAAGTTCAACAGAATCTTATCTTTTCCTTAAATATTTCTTTTTACACAAATAAAAACCCATATAAAGATTGCAATAGAACTCATTTTATTTGTGATAAAAATATTATCAATAGGTAAACTTAACAATACGTCACAAAATTGACTTATTTTACTGATCCACTTTACCTATACCTAGCATTTGTTTCATAACTGCTAGCATTTCTTGCATAGTTTGTCTGATTTCTGCCAATTCCGCCGTGCCTTGTTGTAAATTCACCCTTATTACTGACAGCTCAGAGTTTCTTTTTTGATCATTCTTTATTCTTTCCTCTTCGAGTCTTATGAATTGTTTAGTGTAGGGATCCATACACGCCTTCAGTCGTAAGTTGCCTCGAAAGCCCTCTGTGGAAAAAAAATGTGTTAGTAGGTATTAGTTTCTGGCCTTATTGATTTTCACTAGTTTGAGGCAAGGAATTTTGCCCACCTATCAAAAACCACTATTTTTCATATATGTTGATATAATGTAGTGTACATTTCAATCACATTAAACTGCTTGAAAAGCTCGACTAATTTCAAGCTGCACCGGGTCTCATATTCATGAGATGCGTGTGCAAAGACGTCGCGCAGGCGATTTTGATTTTCAAATCAGTAGAGATTTTCTTAAATAATTCACATGACATGAGTAGGTTAGGTAGGTGTTGTATATTTATTAATAAAACATAACTGGTAACTGACTGGTAATCTTTGATAAATGTTAATTGATTCAGTTGTTAATAAAATGAGTTATCACACCAAATTAAGAAGTCCGACAAAGTAATAAGTGATTAGTTTAGAATTCTGATAAACTGAAATAAATGCTTTGTTTACCTCCTGGAAGTACTGCCTGTGGAGAAGGGGGATCCGAAAGAGAAGGGGATGATGGCGGATCAGGTCTTTTGGCTTCCTTCGAATTCTCAGGAGGTCGTGAAACCCCTAACTGCGATGGAACCATTGGGGAAGGAGGGTCATCCTCGGGACAATCGAATTTTATTCTTTCGGCAACATTAGGAGAGTCCTTCTTGCCATCTGATAATTTGGGGGTGTCTGTCAGCCTCGCTTCGACTACCTTGGGAGAATCAGTTTTCCTGCTCCCATGAGAATCTTTTATGTCTTCTTTCTTCTTCTTCGTGCGAGGTCTCCATGGAGTATATTTCTTTTTCGGTTCCGGTGGCCCGGCTGGTTCCTCCAGCACCTCCGGTTCTTTTGGTTTCGGCTCAAGTTCCGCTTTAATTGCATCTCGCTTCTGAGCTAAAGACTCGGCTATAAAATCTTGTGGTTTTACTTTCGGTTTTATTTCTTGTTTTACCTATAAAAATAGTAAATAATTTATTAGTGTAACTATCATATGGTGCAGGAAAACATCGTGAGGAAACTTGATGGCTTAGTACTAGTTTGTTTTTCTTTTAAGATCGAAACGTTACCGCGTTTTCGTTTGATGGGCCTGCTCCATTGAACTAACCAATCAGGGGGTCACGATAACGTTTCAGTCTTGTTTAACGTAACACAAATTCGTACTGGTGGCGTATTATAACGTATTAAAGCTAGAGTGGTTCAGTTGAGGAAACGAGATCTCGTTAGACGACTTGTATAGCTGTTTCTTTCCCTCAATGGAATCATTCCAACTTTAGGACGCCATAATAACCTCGTTGGACCCTAATATGAACTAATCGATGTTTATAAAGAGATTGATGAACGTAGAGGAAGACAAAGAGGTATGCAAAAATCGTCTCATGGCGTTACATTGCCTCTGCCTTACTGCATGGGAGAAAGGTGTGGTGGAGTTGATGATGATGATGATACTAAAGAACTAAATTAACTAAAATCGCGGGTTACTCACGTGAATATACTGAGAAAGCAGCATGCGCGGTCGCGGCGACGTCGTGCACCCCATGAGGAAGAACCCCTCTATGGTTCGAAACTAGTAGAGCTTTTCTCAATATATTCACGTGAGTAACCCGCGATTTTAGTTAATTTAGTATGTCTCACGATAGTTATTATAAAAATGAAAGAACTAACCTCAGTTCGATCAGATTTCTTTGGCCAGGCGGGTAGCGTGGAGTCTGAGACAATCGTAGGCGGTATAGCCTCACCCAGGATTTTGAGGATCTTCTTATCTTGCTCCGTCAACTGTAGAGACGGGGGAGTACCAGTTGATGCTGCCGCAAAATGGACGGCAGCTGTCTTTCTTGCCACGTACTTTCTGTCTGTCCATACCTGGAAATAGATTAGGAATCTCCATCAATCAAAGGCCATGTCTATTGGACATAGCGTTCCTCCAATATGGAAATTAGAAGAGGATGTGCCATAATCCTTACGCTTCGAAAGCGGCTTTCGTTACGCATTTAGGTAGCCGAAAATTTGGACTATATTTGTATAACTTTGCTATATCTATGATTTTGAACCAACAAGCTTATTTTCCAACTATTTGTTTTTACTATGATTTTGTGGACATAATGGTGTGGGTTACATAATTTAACTATACATCAAGATAAGAGAAATAGATCGTGTGCATTACCCAGGCCAGATGTTGTCAAAAACGGTCATGTGAATCTTATACGTAACTAGCGGACCCAACAGACGTTGTCCTGCATATCCTTGAATGTATAAACAAAAATTGGATAAGATAATATGAAATTGAAAATCTCATGGTTTCACATTCATCAATTGTAAGCAAAATATTTGTGATTAGATATAAGTCGATTGTTCATTTTATGAATGACCCCTGTCAGTTTGGTTTACGGGTTAAGCATGAATATTAAGCATTTGGATTCGGATTAGTTAGAGCAAGGAGTATCAATGGGTTGTTTTTTATTCAGTTCACACTTGAAGAACATACTTTGATACATGATCTATTTGTGTGCGTTACCCAGGCCAGATGTTGACAAAATGGTCATTTGAATCTTATAGATTATTAGTTTTGCGGCTTCTGTAATTGTTGCGCTCATTTTTTAAATTTGTAGCGCTTATAGTTTTTTAATTATTTCACAAAAATATTCTCTGCTGGGGTAACGTTACCCCAGCCAGACCTTTTTCCTTCTAATGGAAATATTTAAATATTTACTAGCTATAAAATTCGTTGTCTAAATGAAGTAAATATTGTGCCGTATTTTGTATTTGTTCTTATATCGGTTGCGAAGTTATTCAAGATTTTGCTGGGGTAACGTTTTTGGTTTTGCTAGATCTTTGAAATGGTTAAGCGGATTCTTATCATATTTTGTACACAGCTTCTTAGAATTTTTTTTTAGGAATTAATTTAAATTTGTTCTTAATAAAAAAAACCAAGATAATACATAGGTGGTTATGTTATTAAATAGAAAAACACTTCAATTGGTTCCAGCACTCTTAATAAGAGCTTTCAAAGATCTAGCAAAACCAAAAACGTTACCCCAGCAAAATATCGAATAACTTCGCAACCGATGGAAGAACAAATACAAAATAAGGCACAACATTTACTTCATTTAGACAACGAATTATATAGCTAGTAAATATTTAAATATTTCCATTAGAAGGAAAAAGGTCTGGCTGGGGTAACGTTACCCCAGCAGAGAATATTTTTGTGAAATAATTAAAAAACGGGTGCTAATTAAGGCAGCTTCTTTAAAATGTCATTCTCGTCTGCAAATATATTTAGTTGTCTAATGAATTAATAGGTCAGCGACAAACTTTTAGCGTCTAATAAATGGTTTATAAGCGACCATATATTGTAAAACAAGCTACTGTTAATATGACGCAACATTTAAACTAATATTTTTAATATAAACGGCTAAATGGTATGAAAAGATTTGAAAAGCAGTTAGTGATATAACGCTCGGCGGCCGCTACCGCGGCACCGCTCGCTACGCTCGCTCGCCTCGCGCCTTGTGAGGGTCGCAGTTCTAACCTAACCTAACCAAATGTTTCGGGGTGCCCAAAATTGCTGTGCAGTCAGTCAACATTAGTCGCTGAGTTATCAAATCAGAAGTAAATATATTTATCGGTAGCTCGGAGTCATATTAATTTACGCTCGTAAATTGACGCTGGTTTCTTGATATTTTGTTGGAATAGTAAAGATGATGAATTAATATAATTGAAGCTGTTCTATTAACTCGTCGCTCACATATAAAAAAAGACGCTAGGTTGCAGGTGCTAAAGAAAACTTTTGTTGCCGCACATATAATTTCCCTTAAAAAACTATAAGCGCTACAAATTTAAAAAATGAGCGCAACAATTACAGAAGCCGCAAAACTAATAATCTATAAGATTCAAATGACCATTTTGTCAACATCTGGCCTGGGTAACGCACACAAATAGATCGTGTATCAAAGTATGTTCTTCAAGTGTGAACTGAATAAAAAACAACCCATTGATACTCCTTGCTCTAACTAATCCGAATCCAAATGCTTAATATTCATGCTTAACCCGTAAACCAAACTGACAGGGGTCATTCATAAAATGAACAATCGACTTATATCTAATCACAAATATTTTGCTTACAATTGATGAATGTGAAACCATGAGATTTTCAATTTCATATTATCTTATCCACCTGCTATGAAGATTAGTATTGCAAATAAACAGTGTCATGCTTGGTTTACAAAATTAAGGATCAAAACAACATCATGTCGTTCATATAATAAAATATGGAACTGCTGTCGCGTGAGATGATGGCTAAAATATGCGTTCAGGTTAAAGCACTCTATGCATGTTGGCGTTAAAAGATGCATCTTTTTTTTAAGGGGGGTAAATCATCGAATGACTGCTCCCGCCCGAGTGAGGCGGGAGGGAGTGTCAGACTCTTACTGACTAAAAACGGGGTGGCCCGTTCCCTCTCCTGCACGTCGCATCTACGTAGTGGTTTAGCTACTTTGAAACTTCCTGACAGTCGACATTCATATCGCTCGGCTCTGAGTGTAGTTTAGAGAGAGAAGTTGGTTGAGCTTCTCTGACTCAATAATAAGAACAGTATCTTACTAAATCTTTATTTAAATAATTCTTCTATGAGTGTGTATGTCATTGAATTCCTCCTAAACGACTGGACCGATTTTGATGAAATTTTTTGTGTGTGTTCAAGGGGATCTGGGAATGGTTTAGATTCACAAATCAACCCGGCAGATGGCGCTGCAGTCGGTATCTAGGTTATTTATCTATACCAATTATTATACTATATGCAGGACAACGTCTGTTGGGTCCGCTAGTTAAATATAAATGCGAAAGGCTGTGAGTTTGTGTGTATGTTTGTGACTCAACCACGTCAAAAAGGCTGTAGGGATCGGAATGAAATTTAGAACAAGGGTAGATATGGTCTGGAATAATACGGAAGATACTTTTTATGTCACGGGAAAGCACGTAAAGGCACTGGTAGAAGCTAGTTCCACATTTAGGGAACATAGAGTATAGTTCCCTATGATCGGAAAAGGAGGATCCTCCGACCAGGCGAGGTGATCGTGCCTGGCGGGCTTTCTGCCCAACAGTTGTTCGTTGGGATTTTCTATCCGTGTTTATTCGCTTGTAAACTTTGCATGTGCGATGTAGGATTCTTGTGACGTCATCCGTTGACATGTGGCATGCGTCGCCACATCACTCCCTCCCAAGACCGGAGGTCGATCCCGCTGAGACGGCTGTCGATGCTTGAGATGAGTGGCGCCAGAGCCAGTGTAGAACGTCCCTAGTTCCAGTGGGTCGGAACCGTGCCGCTGAGTGCCCAGAGTCGGTCAGCGGTGCAGGGTGAAACTCCAGTGAGTCGGAGAGATGAGTTCGCAGTGTCCCACGGTGAGTCGGGAAGAGATGCTGCGAGGGTAGGTGCGTAGTGGCCGGCATCTGCGTTGACGGGAGGAGGTGTCCTTCAGACCGTGTGCAGAAGTGCTGTGCCTAGACGCTGGTGAGGCCGTAGGGAAGAACCAGGCTGCACAACTTCGTTGCAGGTGATGGTGGTCCCTGATGAGGCCGAGGATGCTGGTTGGCTGCGACTTGATTACCGCTCAGCGGAGAAGTGATGAATGAGAGGGATGGCGATACGGATGACGGTGCTAATCTGCTCCGTGAAGTGAAGGTTGTTTCCAATCACGTCGGGGTCACCACTTTAGGGAACATAGAGTATAGTTCCCTATGATCGGAAAAGGAGGATCCTCCGACCAGGCGAGGTGATCGTGCCTGGCGGGCTTTCTGCCCAACAGTTGTTCGTTGGGATTTTCTATCCGTGTTTATTCGCTTGTAAACTTTGCATGTGCGATGTAGGATTCTTGTGACGTCATCCGTTGACATGTGGCATGCGTCGCCACACACATAATCAGATCTCCGCATCATAAAGGAGCAGGCCGGAGTAAAATACTGGTCTTTTGAGTACACCAAGTTTCTATGAGGTTCATTTATCTTTAAGTGTTTTTGTAGGGTGAAATTTATGAATGAAGAGACAATATCTGACGCAATCTCCATTTATCTGTTGCAAAATAGTGATTACAAATCCCAAGGCAAGGTGCTTACTTACCTGCCCAAACACCATGTAAGATAGTATTAAAAGAGATACTGGATAAGAAATAATGCTAACTCACAGTGAACTAGCGAGGTAGCGACATAGACGATAACTCGATACTTATCATGATGAAAGAAGTGTTTCACAAGAATTAAGCAATAATACAGTATTATTTATTATTTGATATGCAAATGAATGCATTGTAGCGATGTGGCTGGGTGTCCAGAGGCGCTTTTTTTTTATTGGATAGAGGGGGCAAATGAGCAAGCGCTACATTGGTGGAATTACAAGTGCGTTGCCGGCTGTTTGGGAAGATTGGGCCTACAGTACACACATTTCACACGGCGAAATACAACGCGAATACTGAAGCATCGCTCTCTCATGTAAACATTCTACAAATGGTTGTACCGAGCGTGACACGCGACGAGAGAAAAGAATATGCTATTGTTGCGATCTACGTTTAAAGAAAGACAAACTTACCCTCTGCCACTGCTGTGTAGTCTTAGTACAACCACTGATAGTGTTAAGTTTCTCCGCAATATCTTCCCAAAGTTGATAAGCCTTAGCCCTCCCAGTTGGCCCCCTCAACAGACAGTTAGCAAGATCAGTGTGCTCACTCAGAAAGTCAAGGAAAACCTTCATCTGTCTCCTCGAAGGGGCATTAGGTTGTCGGCTCCCTAAAAACAAAAATTATATTTATTGGTTGGTCACCCTCGAATATTTCAACAAGTATAACTTTCGTATACTTACAGCATGCGGTTTTATGATGTATTTTCTGTTTTTTTTTTTAATAAAAACTTGTTGAACTGACACAGTGCCGGAATAAGGGGAGAAATTATCGTTGTAAAATTGTTTGTTAGTAATGTTGGAAATTTAAAAAATACAGTCACCATAATCTCTAATAAATACATATAAAATAATAAAAAAGGGGTATATTATAATAAATAGGGCAATATGGCCCTTTGACAATATTATTTCCATATTTATATTTCTTTCTCTTATGTAGTAGTTCCTTTAGCCACACATGCATATTAGTGACATGTAATATATTTTAATATAAAGTAATTAGTAGAGGAATAATGGAGTTCTGTAGGGCACTATGAATGAAAGTAAAAATGTAATTCACAGTTGAAAAATCAATATGATTTTGTTTTGAGCAGATAACAGTAGTGAACATGTAATTTTTCCCCCTTCTAACTAGTCTAAATCTAATTCCAATCGGTTTTTTTCTCACACTACAGTTAAATAATGAGGATGGAACGGTTACTTACTCATAGATAATATATTCAATTGCTTCAGTTTAAGATTAACTTCATAAACATACAAAGGTACTATATTTTCTCTGTAGCCAATTAAAAAAAAGGATTATTTTCAAACTACTAACTACTCTACATTATTACATTAAAATTGTGTATAAATATTCAATATTTTATGTCCAGCTTGTTCATACTTAAAACATTTAATTACTTAATTTTCACTTACACATAAGTGCTAATTCAACAATTAAATGTCATGACAGTGGAGACCTTATTTCCGAAGTTTAGAAGTTCTCCACTTTTACTTTTGTATATAAACTAATTTTGGGTATGATATATCAACATAATAAATTACCTATATCACCGCTTTGTAAGCTTTTGTTAGCTTGATTAACAAAATGTGTTATTATCTACCAGTAAAACTAAAAGAAATTTTCAGATTCAGTGAAACAGGCGCCATTCAGTCATAGGTATCGTTAGGGGCAGTGGCCTAATTGCCTAATTGCCCAATTGGTCAAGACCCAAGCAGTCACCGCTGACCACTCTCCACTTACACCATTATAGACCCTATTTCCAACGTTTAGAGACTATTTTTGTATGAACAAATGTTGTGGATTTTTCATAATCAGACATTTACGAGTTAAAATGGTTTAGTGTTAAGCTGTAATATCTATAGTATTCACCACAAAATCCAAAAGAATTGAGTAATTGACATAATTTCCATAACAATATAATTATTATGCCCCAAAAGGATTAGTAAATTAAAGTTAAAGTTATCAATACTCACTCCCAAGGTCCTCATCTCCACCTTCTAGACCAGTCTCATTATCCGATGTCTCCCCCTCTCTGGAATCTTGAGATTCATCTTCCAATGGCTCCGGTTTTATCCATAATTCTTCTGATCGTACTGAAATTAATTATGTCAAAAGTCAAAATCATTTACTTCAATTAGATGAAGAATACGCCTGTGAATATCAACAAAACTAATTTAAAATGAAGCTATTTAGTTAGGTAACGATGTGAGTTGTCTTATTGATTATTTTTCAACTTAGGTTTACTAATTATGTATTTATTCATTGTTGATTAGGTAAATAGTGAAATTGAGGTAGGTAATCTGTACCTAGGTTATAATAAATTCCGTCAGTAGTAATGACTGCGTTCCTGAGTATAAGTTTATTGCTAAATATCATACATAAACACTGTCAAGTGTTTGCATACAAAAATCTTGTAACATTCAACTTCACAAACTACACAAGTAAGTATTTTTTACAATATTTACGAGTAACTAAGATAATATCTTGCTGTATGACACAATGAATGTGACATCCCTTCAGACAGGAGACATACAACTGAACTGATACTATTTCTTAAATTAGTAATGAAATCAACTTACTATAAACAGTTAAATTGACAGATTCTTGAAATGTTCTCTTGTATTATTAAATATGCAAATTACTTACAATTGCAGTTGTCTTGTTTCAGATTGTCTTCCTGACTCGTGCCCTCCTCGTCCATTGGTTCCGGCTTCACGGAAATTTCAACCAAAGGCACCGACATTTCCATTGCTGACCGAGCTAACCTACTTTTCTCACCACAAAAACTAAATAAAAAAGGGATTGCAGTAACAAATCAATCACGATGTTTTTTATTTTGCATTTTCTTGACGTAACTTGGCCGTAACCATGTTTATTGCACACAAAACCATTGTTTTAACGTCTATTCACTTCATTCTAAATTAAACTTAGCTGTAATTAATTATTTTCAGTCAGCAGTTATTAGTCGAAGGCGTAATATGTACCGGCTGCGGACGCGGTTGACCGACGATACAGTTATCCGGCATTCAGCTCTTTGCACAGCTTTGTATCATTTAATCCACATTGTATACTCAAATAAGTGTTTAGTTATTGAACGGAGAGAAGATATATAGCACTAATTAACTATTTTTATCAAGTCCTTTTTCGCATTTTCCCCAATCGATCTAGCCACAATCACAATCAGCCATTTACTTCAATTTAGTTGTCAAAACCAGTTAGTGATGTACGCTTTCAAAACTAGTTCTACTAGTAGTATCGATTGCCATTAACAAAAATATTCGAAGCAAATGACATAATGATGCTATCGAAAACTGTGTGGAATAATATGATTAAAATAATATAAACACAGATAATTTTTAATAATAATTTAAACTAAAGAATTAAACTACCTATTACGATTTCTCTGAAAATGTTGCATAAAACAATTAAAACAATAACATTAGTATAATGGTTCGATTATATTTTACTACTTTATTGGAATCGATAAGTAAAATTGTGTGTAATTTTACAGCACTACGCTTATAAGAGAGCCTATACACTAGACATTTTTGCAAACTTTTTTTTGTCTATGCATTGCATTCAAATTGCAAAATCTCCTTCCACAGCCTTCTTTGAAAAAATATAACACCGTTTTTCAACGTCCTCCTATATAATACGTTGAAATAATAATATCAACACCCACATTTCGCTAGTTAAGTTAAAAAGGCATTAAGCTATTTTTGTGTTGCAGAAGACTTAGACTTAGGATCGACGGGTCTCAGTCTCGAAGAGCAGGAGTAGGAACAGCGTGGTTTTTAGTCAGTAAGAGTCTGACACTCCCTCTGACCTTACCTAAGGCGAGAGAAGACATTGCATGATTATACCCCCTTCTTCTGTTTGGCCGTCAGGTTTTTGAATTGGTCCTTGTCATTGGCCAGGCGGAAAAGTAGTTCCAGAGCTGATACCGGTCCACTCCCAAGTATTGCGTAGCCACGACTTTTTTTCTTCGCCCAGCACTTCTCTTCCCTTCCACCTTACCCATCATTGTTAGGTGAAGCAGCAAAAACCCTCCTTAAAAAGGCTATTTTTGTGCACAAAATAAGATTTTGCAGCAAGCGAGATATTAATTTGGTGCAAAAATAAATGTTGGAAGCCCAAGTTTCGAGATAAGTAAGAAACAAATAAAACAACAGCAAATCTTTCCTAAAATTTATTTCGAACCGTTACACATAACTTAATAAAAAATTAGATGTATTTAAATTTTTATATGACTTAAAAAGAGTGTACAATGCATTACAGTATGACATGTAATCTCAAAATATAATGGTTTCTATACAAGTCGATAACATTTTGGTATGTCTATGTATGTACTAATTCAGAATAAAATAAACAAGACCATTCTTTAAAATTTCAATACTTCTTTTTTACTGGCCAAGTTTAGTGGTATTTTTTGAGATATGATAAGCAGAAATTACGTATAATTCACATTAAAATTGTACAATGAAATGAAATGGACTTTTAAGTCTAACTTTAGGCAGTTATTATGTGTTTAAATAAAAAAAAAACTAGAAAAGAATTGTTAAAACATGAGAAAAACTCCAACACAATAGAAAACAAACTGGAAACGTTGGACAGAAGAAACAATATCAATAAACTTGGCCAGTTATCTACTACAATACTAAACTAAATACATTTTTGTTGCACCTGTGCGAATATAAAAATATTGACTATGGTATATTTCGGAAGCACACCTCATTTCTGAGAGGCCAACAACTGTTGACTGGCGTTCGAGATTAAAATTACGTTTTTATTTATTTTTTGTCAAAGTTGTTTTTTTTTCAGTGTACTAAAAAACTCAGTCTTAATAATAAAAAAACTTATTCAACATTTCTTATGCATTGCAATTCAATTCGTAATTCAATAATCTATTGGAAAAATTAGTATCGAAAAACTTTATCAATAGTTTTCATTAGAAAAGTGGCCTTTAGAAATATTCAATGTTGGTACAACATTTATGTACTCAACAGTTATAAAGAAAACCCACTCTTATATCGATATAAATAAAAACGATTTTAGAGCCAACACCCCCAATCAGAAACAAGGTGACAACTTCAAAAAAATAACTCAAGTCACAAGTAAATCGGTGGAAAATTATATTTACACAATAGTGACGTCATTACACTATAAACAAAACTTACACTATCATGGTACAAAACAAAAAAATGGAAGAACAAGATTGTAAGTATAAAATTACAAAAAAAGGAAATCGTAAACACTAGAGTGGTAGCATTATCGACTCTATTTCTTAACTTAAAGAGCTGTTTTTGCTTGCGATAATGTTACCACCGAAGAGTTTTAAAATAAAAATATAATATATAAAAATTAGCCTGTGACTCGAGTATATTTAACATGGACTTATACTAAAATATATAATTTATCGATTTTTTGATGATCGACCTTCTATAACTAGTGATTTATTTCAAAAACGACTTATGACGTCACAATCCCATATTTTTGTTACTTTACTTAGGGTGATATTATGGGTTTATGGAACATGAATCATGATAATAAATATAGATAAAATCAGATGTATGTTTCAGTAACGATATCCCAATATTTAACTTATGTAATAAAAACGGCTTTATTTCATATTCATATTCACAGATAGATGAATAATCCACCTTATATCGAGTGAGTAGTCCATCCATTATTTGTATAATATTACCATAAACCCATAATAACACCAGCAATAGTAACTAAGATTCATTGCACAACGAAATTGTCACCCAAACACTGCAATAGGAAACATCTAACTTACACATCACTAGATGGAGCTATAAGACCCTAAGAAGGGTTTTCCATAATGACCCTGGCTTGACAGGTGATTAAACTATTAATTGAATTGCTGTATTTCTGTTTTTTTTATGGAGTAAGAAGCAAACGAGCAGACTTAAAGTCCAGTTCTAGTTTGTCTTTAAAGCTTCAGTAAAATACTGATAGTAAAGTACTTTTTTTTAAGTATAGATTATACTTTCAAGACTTTAATTAATAGCAGCGCCATCTAGCTAGTGCAAATTTTACATTTGTAGATGCAAAGCACCACATACTTACATCACAAGTCCGTTTAGACTACACACACACTAGATGATTTAGTCAGCGATGATCAACAACTTAGCAACATTTGTCAATTTTCAATAACCTATCTACCATTTTATTTTGTCAACTAAAAATTGAATTTTAACATAAAATGTGTCAAAATTCTATCTTTAGTAGCCAAAACATTGGATTGGTTATTAAAAATGACGGTTAGCGGTGCAGGTAAACATTTCGTCGCGGTCTTAAGCCATAATTTTGATAACTTTTTCAACTAGAATGAACTGTTGATTAGGTCTTTTAACAAAGTTTGCGCATTGCGCTAACATTTAGCCTAAGTTTTGCGCTAAACTATTATAGAACTTACATTGTTTGCGCATTGCGCTAAAATGTGGTTAAGTTTGCGCAAATAACACGAGTGCATTATATTATAATATTATTTTAATATTTATGATGACTGATTGTATTGAAGCGTGAAGCTCAAGACCGGTTGTGATCAAGAACTTCTATAGACACTCTCTGCCCTAACTGGGGGACGTACCACACAAGTTAGGTCATTGTTTACCTTTCAAACACATAAGTTAGGTGATTCAACAGTTCATTAAAGTTAATATTATCAAAAATATAACCAATTAACTAGTATAAGCATGTCAAAAATGTACAATATTACAGTAAAAATGTTACAAAGCTAACAGTCAAACAGTGTTCGATGTATACAATATAAATATCAATTCCTTATGGAAATAATTATGTGGTTCGTTGAACTAACTTGTGTATCAGAAAATCTTATAAAACAGAAGATATTTTAAAGTTTTTGGGTCGACATAGGTTAAAAAGTTAATGTTATAAGAGTATATTTCAATCAATTCCTTGAAGTCTACAGTAACTGAGAGAGAATAGACGAAGAATACATATTTTACTAACCCTAGATAACTCGGTATAAAGGGAAAATGAAGTTCTTTTTTAGGCACAAGTTATTTCAATAAACCACAAGGTAACTGCTAAGTAAACTGTGTTTTACTATCAAAGTATACAATGCCCGGTGACTTTCATTCAAAGTTCAACCAGAAATATTCAAAAAAGCTTTGCAAAAGTCATTATGTGTTTTATAATAACCATCGTGAGGCATACTAAATTAACTAAAAATCACGGGTTACTCGCGTGAAAATAATGATAGTACTACGCGCGACATCGCCGCGACCGCGCACGCTGCTCATGAGTAACAACCTCTCTGTGGTTCGAAACTAGTAGAGCTTTTCTCAGTATTTTCACGTGAGTAACCCGCGATTTTTAGTTAAGTCATTATGTGTAGAACATTATACTAAATGTTACTGTGGAGAATCGATCCGCTAATCAAAACTCGACCACTAATAAAGCTAAATCTCTTATGGCCGTTTTCACAAACCACCATCTCTTAACTAAAAGTTACTTAGTGTGACGTTCCACCTAAACTGACCCCTTACTCATACTGTTAGGTGTCATTTATATGTTGGTGAAAGACAAAATGTCATCTGTCTTCGCTTAGGCGTTGAAATAATAGCATTAGAAAATATTTTGTCAAACCGAGCAGTTATTCATATAACTGAATCATTACAATTATTTTTTTGAATATTTCTGATTAAAACTCCATACAAAATTTATAATCACTTACAAACTACATGATTTTTAATCATTGTCATACAAAATTAAACATTGGTCTATGTTATCGACCGAAAGTCGGCTCAAACCGGAGGCCATTACTCTCGAAATCGAAAGTGTAATGAAACTAATCTATACAAATCCTTTTGCTTTGTGTTAATATAAATACAGGCTAGTTGTTTCCTAAGTCAAAAGTCAGCAAAACTATTTAGTATGTAGATAAGAATATAGATATTGATTCAGTATAGAGACAGTAATCATTGGTTGGGTACTGAGCCGAGCAATGCTTACAAAAGCTATGGCTTCGATAAAACTGTGAAATTGGGTGTAACAATAGCTACCGGTTCTTTATAGACACAATATAACATCACGCTTTTTTATCCCCGAAGGGATAGGCAGAGGCGCGACATTACAGCACTTAATATCACTGTACAATGTAACACCTACTTTTCACCATTTATGTTATAAGTCCCATGTAGTAGGGGGGGAGCATATTGCCATATACCGGGCACAATTCCAGACTTCGTGCTACTACTGTTTTTTTTATCCCAGTTATATCGACCTGCACTTGCGACCACTCTGTTAACGAGGCAGTCTCTATTATACTGAATTAGAATTTATTTTCATACCTGTATAACTAAATAACTTGGTCGACTAACATGAAATATTTCAAAAAAGTATTGTCTTTGACTCGTAGGAAATATTTCTATTGCAAAAGCTGTTGTGTTAATTAAATACAATACAAAGTCTTAAGAAATTAATGTTTTTTAGTCTCACAACGATTAATTATTCTAATTTTATATTCTTTGATATATAAATCACAAATGTTATATGAAAAGTGCCAATTCCTATGTCAAGTAGCATTTTATTAGGATAAAAATGATGATTCTCTTTTACATTATAATATTACGCTTATTACCTGCAAAGGTGTTGACAAAAGTGCTAAATAAAACTATGACATGTATTATTTAAGATATTTAAATAATACATGTCATACTTTTAAGATATTTTGTTTTTTGAGCAAACCTTTAATTGTGGGGGAAGTAAATGTATTTTTATTCTCCTAAGTCAATGGACCTAGTGAAAGTGGTCAAATTATTATCTCATTTATTACGTTTCGCGATCCAAGACATTTATTCATGTTCTTGATACGCACCGATATTCAGTGTTTCGGTCTTTTCATGGTTGTATCTTTGTTCAGTGTAAACCCTGGCTTACAGGAGTTGCGGTTTTAGCAGGACGACCCAATTAAAACAATGCCTTTTCAAAAAAATTACATAACATAACATCACACCTTTTATCCCCGAAGGGTTGGGCAGAGGTGCACATTATGGCACTTAATGCCACTGTACAATGTAACACCCACTTTTCACTATTTATGTTATGAGTCCCATGTAATAGGCGGTGAGCCTATTGCCATATACAGGGCACATTTCCAGACTCCGTGCTACTGCTTTCTTTCATCCCATTAAAACGTAAGCGAAGGCTGGCAGAACTTAGTTCCACATAAAAGAGAATCACCACCATTACCTAACGTCCAGTTTCTATAAGCTATCTATCTGTAGATTTGCTTACTAGAGATAGAATTTTGACATGAGCTCCATACAAAATGTGTCAAAATTCTATCTCTAGTAAGCAAATCTACAGATAGATAGGTTATAGAACCTGGACGTAAGTCAAATTAATAACAATAAAAATGTTAGATCACATCAAATTCGCATGCCTGTTAGTTCAACATCAAGTGCAACATTCAACAATGGTCCTTCGATCCAAATAGCTTTTGAGATGATTTTACCTTGTATTTGTATTCCTTATGCTATGAAGAACTTAACAATCGTATTTCGGCATAATAAAACTTTGACATTATTGAGTTTTTTACTGACAGACAAAACTACAGGGTGTAAGAACGCGAACGATCAGACGGATCACCTGATGGTAAGCAATGAGCGCCGCCCTTGGAAACCCGGAACACTAGACGAGTTACAAATGCGTTATCACCTTTTTTAAAAGCATGATAGATGTAGTGGGTTTGTATTTGAGGGCTTCGAACTGGTAAATGGCGAGAAACTGTAAGGAATTTTGATTCCTTATATTGGCGTACAATCCTCCGATCCACTCATTGTCTTTTACCAGTTCGGAATTCATTAAAATTCAATCTCTTTTCAACCGTCTTGAAACAAAAGGAGTAGGTTCTCAATTTGACTGTATTTATTTATTTTTTGTTTATGTTTTGGTATTTATATTTTTTTATAGTAGTATAATAGCATAAGGAATAAAAATAGCAATCATTTTGGTACATATAATGAGACGACTCCAAAATTACATAAAGAATGTAAATATAGCAAAAATGCAATAAAATGCACGACACGTAAGTAATAAAAATAGCGAAAAATAATAAATACACATTAAAAAATGAGTTTCTAATAATCTCAAAATCGATTCGTTTTAAATATTAGCTTTTTAGTACATTTCGATTATTATAGTAAAGAAAACATACAATTTTAATATAATATGTAAATAATATGTATGTACGTTTGTGCGTTACAAAAAGATTAACTAAGCCGATTTTGTTTTGTGAATATTTCTATTCACAAATTATAGATACATTCAGTATTTTATTTGCATTGTGATTACATATTGTTGAGCGCCATATTTGTTAAAAGTATCATTTTTGTAACTCGAAGAGGTAAGCAGAAATGTGTAAGCTTTTCTTAATTTACGTCACTTCTTTTTAATAACTTAGGTATATTACAAGTTCCATGTAATAGGGCAATAACCTATAACCAAAATTCAAATCCAAAAACCGATACTTTTAAAAATATCAAACTCAAAAATTCATCAAAAATCACTTCACCGTAGCTTGTGCAAATTAATAGCTCATTATCTATGAGCACAGTCTATGAATGAGAACCATAGACACGTTGTCTATGGCCCGTGACGTCACAATTTTAACTCGCCTGATTTTCGTCTAAGAACTCGACACATGTGAATGGAAAATGGCCGATTTTGCCGTGTAGCTCGCCTTCCCATTGGCCGTTTATATTGATTTTTGTCACCTGGAAAATGAACAACAAATATTTAAAGGTTTTTATTGACCACAATGCTTGTGGTTGTTGGTCGGGTTAACGGGAAAAGACCTCGTGGTCGCTCACCTACCCGGTGGTTGGATGCTGTAAAAAACCTAACCGGCCTGACAGTTCCACAAGCCATAAAGACCGCAGAGGACAGGGGCGTTTGGAGGAGGGTTGTGCATCAAGTGACGCGTGCACCAGACTAGACACGACCTTCAGTAATGAAGAAGACGACTAGGAAGAAGGATTGACCACAATGGCATAATTTTTTTCATTTCATAGGTTGCGTTTGGCCACTATCTCGCCTGGTGGCAAGTCGGCAAAAATGCTACAGGCTTGAAGCCGGCAGGGCCATTCATCTGAATTTCTCTCTTTTTATAGGTAACGGGTCCCATCGAATGAATTTGCCACGAGCCTCGAATGGTATAGTTACGCCACTGATTTACCACACTTGTTGTAATTTTACTTTTCATATATTGAAAAAGATCATCTTACAGGAGTTGCAGCGGTATTGGGAGGTGGCCGGCTTGACCTTTTAAAAAATATTGAAAAAGATGTCGAATCTCCGACAGTATTTAGAAAATCATCTTTATGTTGTATAGTCCTTTTAATAAGAAAGGTCATAAGGTCATAAAACATTACACTATGACCAATAAGAATTGAACAGTAGGTTAAACCGCGGATAGAGAAGAAAAGATTTATTTATCTATACCTACATATAAAATCTTAGAAAAGTGAGAAATGTACATTGAATATTTTATTAAAATAATGTTTGGGGCGTAATCTACAAACGATACCAAAGTTAAAAATATGGTCTTTTGAATTTTTGTCTGTATATAATGTCCGGGCTAAACTCAAAAATTACTACATGGATTCACTTCAAATTTTATATGAATACTAGCGGACCAAACAGACGTTGTCCTGCATATCCACTTGAATGTATAAACAAAAATTCATTCAAATTAGCTCATCTGTTTAGGATAAATAACCTAAATACCGACTGCAGCGCCATCTGCCGGGCTAATTTGTGAATCTAAACCATTCCCAGATCCCCTTGAACACACACAAAAAATTTCATCAAAATCGGTCCAGTCGTTTGAGAAAAGTTCAGTGACACACACTCACAGAAGAATTATATATATAAAGATTACTAACAGCGCGGGTCAACATATAGGTTACATATGATCACGCTATCACCTACGAGGGAGGAGCTGTGAATCATTATTCCACGCGGAAGTAGTCACGGGCACAGCTAGAAAGTTAAATAAAATTAGGAATTGATAGAGAGTAAATACTAACTTTAATAATATCTCCCTCCTCCAGCTTGAGTGCTGTCTTGTCGTAGGCGTTGGGCACCCTCGGCTGCTTCACCCGAGCTAGCGCGGGGAGAGTGCGCTGGAAGATAAAATAATAAAAATTAACCCTTTGAGTACCGTCGTTATAGACACAGTTAAAGAACAATAGGTTGCGGGCACCGGTGTCCTCGCGGTGTTTGACAGTTTAATAAAATATTGTAAAACATTGATGACTTTGTGTACCCTATTTTATAGGATACGGTGGCAGAGAAGCAGATGAATCACCTGAAGTTAAGCAATCGCTACTTTCCGTGGTCACCCACCAAACTTCAAACACCAACGCGAAATGCTTTGTAATTCTTGTTCTTATATAAAAACGTTGACCCACACTAGGATTTTCTCCTGTGTCGTGAGTGCGTTTACAAACATTCAAGTTCACATATATATGACACCTAGACCCGGAACAACAATTTGTGGATCACACAAAGAGTTGTTCCGTCCGGGAATCGAACAAGCGACACGTTGCGCGGCCGCCAGTTGCCCAGATACCGCGTCATGTAACTAGCCCTCTGATAACCTTATCACACGGCTAAACACAACGCAAGCTTTGTTTCACACCGGTTTTCTACGAGGCCGTGGTTCACTCTGGTCGAGCCGGCTTTCATCTTATACTATTATATAAAGCTTTTTTGTTTGAACGCGCTAATCTCCGTAACTACAAGTCTGATTTGAATAATTCTTCTGTGTTGGATAGCGCATTTATCGAGGATGGCTATAGGCTATAAAACATCACGCTACGACCAATAAGAGCTGAGCAGAGCGTGTGAAACCGCGCGGAAGTAGCTAGTAAATAATAAACTTTGAATGTACCTGCATATTAGTACGTTGTTGAGGGTGTTTGATGCTGGGCGGACTGGGCGGGTCCGCCAGGTGGTTGAGAGCCTCTGCCGGTGGGTATGGCACACCCGATGGGTCTAGGATCTGGAAGACACAAGAACAATAGGTATATAATATATAGAGAGTATGTACTTGTATAATTCAGTAATGAACTGTAATGGTATCTTCTATTGATGTGATATTTTTTATTCCTATGGATCTAAGTAATGTAGTGTACTGCTTACCCTCTGCACGTAAGGCACGGGTATGGAGCCGGTGCGTCCGAGGCTGTTGCGAGCTGTCCACCACTGCTCCTCGTCACGGTTGATCACCATCAGTCGCTCTCCGCGACGGAATGGAAGGTCATCGGCGTCCTGGAATTTATTGGTTAAGTTTTAATACGTGTCATATAATAGTGTAGTTGCTAAGGAAAGAAAATTATAAATCTAATTAGTCCCGTCTGTTAGGTAATGAAAAAATATTAGACACGTATTTTTTATTTTCTCGTGTAAACTTACAATACTTCAATAAAATGGAGTTAAGTTTAGAAGTGGGAGGTCGTTACGTCACTAAGTGCTACAAAATGTAGCGTATTGTGACGTCACTCGATATTTCAGATTATTATGTCGTCGAAAGTATTTAATGCTGTGAGAAAAGAAAAAATACGAGTCTAATGTTTTAAATTAATCTACCAGACGGACATTAAAATAAAATTTAGTCAACTATCCTATTGGTTTTTTGGTATAAACCATAAAGGTCACGCCTTTTAGGTGGGGTGGGGTAATTGGGCCTCCGGTAACCTCACTCACACGACGAAACATAACGCAACCGTTGTTTCACGTCGGTTTTCTGCTCGGCCGTGGTATCACTCCGGTCGAGCCGGCCGATTTATACCGAAGCATGGCTCTTCCACACTTGAGTAATACTAGTGTCAAACTGTGCCGCCTCTAGTATGTAACTTGGGTAAAGAGTAAAAAGAAAAGCTTAACAGTGTTAGGAGTGTATAATGCCAATATATATATAAAGAAAGGTTCAAACGCTTTCACTTTCCACTAGCCATGTCAATCGTACTTAACAAAGGAAATCATTTCGGCTCCATACATTTTAGGGCATTTTCTAAGTGCCCGACCAACAGTAAAATATGGTACGAATCATTAGACTTAGCCATTTGGAGTCTTGCCTTAGCTACGTTATTCTAGCAATATCGACCATTACTTTGCGTTTCCTAACACCTTAAGAAAGCAATAAACGTATGAAAAAGATGAATCTTAGAACTGGTATAACTCCTTCATCTTGGATCCTATAACTTTCACGCAATATTAACTTCTGCTCCAAATGGCCAGTTCTAACGATACATACCATTTTAAAAAAGGAGGAGGTTCTCAATTCGACCGTATAATATAATAATATGCTTTTTTTTCGTTAGCCAGCTTTCAGAAACGGCCCCGAAAAAAATGATCTCCTTTAAGAATCAAAATCTTAAACCAGCACTTAGTTCGAAGAAAATCAATAACTATCTATCGCTGGCTAATATTAACACATTTCAAAATCCAAACACCATTTATTACACTAAAAACAAAACTGCAAAACACTTTAAAACTCTAATACATATTGATGTCAGTTTAATACAAACACATACAATTGACGCGCGACTCGGGCTTCGAACCCGTTACCCGTGCGTCAGTCATAAAGCAATAACTATCACCAGATTATTTTAGCGAAAACATAATGTAAACAGATACTAGCTAACATCTGCTATGAAAGAGTAACCAATCTATTTTTATCTTTGTACTGAAACATATTAAAGAAAAATGTGCAGAAGTCTAGATATTGTCTAATGTCGTAAAAACATAAAATAACATAACATCACGCCTTTTATCACCGAAGGGGTAGGCAGAGGTGTACATACCACTGTACAATGTAACACCCACTTTACACTAAGTATTTATGTTATGAGTCCCATGTAATAGCTGAGCCTATTGCCATATACCGGGCACAATTCCAGACTCCGTGCTACTACTGAGATTTTTTTAATAACCCAGTAATATTTTGCCCGACCCGGAACTAGAACCCGAGACCCCTTGCCCGGTAGTCGCACTTGCGACCACTCAGCCAACGAGGCAATCGTGTGAGTCGTAAAATACACTCCTTATAATCCTTTCAACTTAATGAAATAAAAAGTAAGTATACATTATCACCCAGGTGAACAAAGTGGAATAAACCCATTATACAACCCAGCAGTCACTATTTACCAGCTACGTCATGTGCTCCATTTAAAGGCCAATTTCAAGCCATGCTAGAGGCTCATGTTCTTGAACAGCGAGGTACCACCGGTAGAGGAAAGTACGCGTGAATCACGGCAGAGGGCGCGCTGGGCACTGCTGACTCGAGTAAGCAATAGCAGCGTCGCCGGGTCGCGGAATGCTGCTTATGAATATGAGCCTCTAGCATGGCTTGAAACTAGTCGAGTTCCTAGTCAAACAGTTACATGAGTAAGCCAAAAACATAATAATTTAAAAGCTATTGTCATTTTGTCTGGGACTATTCTAGACTACGTGCAGTTGTGCTTGCGACCACTTAAATTCTTAAAAATAGAAATTAGAAAGTTTTAAAGTGGGTTTACTGTAGAGTAACTATATCATCAGGCACCTTGATTGAAGTCACGGTAAACAGTTCTACAGGTGTTGACAACTGCTCTATATCAATGCTTTTTTTTGCAGACTAAACTATCTAGATGCTTCTAGCTGAGAAACTACTGTTTCTCGGTGTATCTAGTGGTCACAAGAAGACTTTTTTGAGGTTGAGCACTTTTCAAGGTAGGTACAATAGGTAACACTGAAAATAAGGCACCTAACATGCCCAATCTCTGTACCAGTTAAAAGATACCGAAGGGAATACGCCTACCTTATGAATTAGCGTTTAAGAAAACCTATTAAAATAAATTAATAGATAAAAATATTTCTTTTATACACTACGTTTAAAAAATCCGGCGTCAACCTCTCTAAATTTTTAAGTCAGATAATGAATATACTAAAGCCTTGGCTCCTAAGTGTAATAATAAACACTTTTTGAAATTCGCATCAAAATCGGCTCCTTTATTTCTTTTTGAAATCGGTTAATAAGACACAATGAGGAGATTATCAAAAAGAAACTATCTGCACAAATACCCAATCTCGAATATTCCTTTCCATTTAGTTCAAGCTAAATTCAGCGCTAAAAATTCAGTAGTACTAATGACTTATATCGTCTTAAAATAAAAATACCGACAAACAAGGAACTAATGAAATATGTATCATCATGAAATCCAGGTTCCTAATGAATGTATCTCTATTAATAACTACACTAGACTGCCAGTGACGTCGTAGTCAACTTTTTTATGGTACAGGGCGGCAAACGAGCGGACGGATCACCTGATGGTAAGCAATCGGTGGCGCCGTCTATACGTCTAACCATAAAACTAGAGTTACAAATGCGTTACTGGCCTTTAAGGGGTTAGGCGATTGAGGACTTGGGAGGCCTAAGAGGCCGTGGTATACAGGGCTCTCCTAAATATAAAAATATTTATAATCTGGAACTGTCGTAACACTAGTTACATCGCGTTACCGCGGCCACTTAGACTTTATGGACCGAAGAAATTCATTCGAATAGTGAAAGTAAATTAATAATTAGTTTCTTTTTTCTTATGTAAACTGATTAATATGCATTAAATAGTTATTATAATAAAAAACTAAAAAGTTTGTTTTGTTACTTCCGTATGCTAATACTAATAATAATATTATTACTTTGAAATTTATTTGTTGGATTAAATAAACAACTATAGTTAGATTTGTGTTATGATTTTTTTCAAAAGTCTCCTAGGTTTCCTAAAATCAAAGTCAAAGCATTTATTTCAATTAAACCATAATTTGGTACTTTTGAAACGTCAACAAATACAAAATAAATAATAGTCTGTCAGTCAGTCCATCAGTGAAGCTCATTCAAAAATGTAGATTCGAATGTAGAAGAACGAGCGAAAAACTCCACTCGTTACTCTTTTGAAAAAAGAATGTTCTGCAATGTCTCTGATAATAGGTTTTCGATTGAAATTGTGAGTAGTAGTGCAGTTCCAATAGTTTGTAATGTTCATTCCAGCTAGAATACAGCTTATGACTCTTAAGGTTAAACTAGTCGCGGGCTCGAACTCAATCAAGGGCGTGGCCAAAAAGCGCGCTGTCTCATCTAACATCGTGTGTGACAGAAATAGTACCAGTGATGAGCAGTTAGACGCTATCTATTTGCACGACGTATTGTTCGCACGCACACAAACACAGAAAAACGTCACTGAACGGTGCATATATCTGTGCTGTGTGTGTTTACTCGTAGTAAAGTCGTACACGCTGCTACGATTTTATGATGCTCGCATGAATTTAATAATTATTGTCACAGGGCATTGTAATTACTGACAATTTTTTTATGATATCAACTTATCATCCGATCCGAAGAATCCACGAAAGGCTAGGGATATAATTTTATATAATATTTTTTTTTCTAAGTACCAATAACTTTATGTACCTACTACAAACTAGCTAGATGCATCTTTTATCTAAATAATACAGTTCAACTGTCATATTTTCATCAGGTTATAATGTTTAACTAATATTATAGTTTGTTTGGTTGAACATAATAATCTCAGGAACTACCTACCTATTTAGGTAGGTACTTACTGGTCTGAATTATTTCCTGAATTTCGAGACAATTGATCTGTCATTATGTTTTCATAAAATTAAATATATACTTACCTAGTTAGGTACGTCGGTGACTACCTAAGATTACTAGAAGTAGTGATAATACCACATAATTAGATTTTCGTCATTTCGTCCGTAACAAAACTTGTGGACTTCATACCTACATCGTGTAGGTAGGTCCCTAACTCCAACTTCGTGTTAGGTACCTACAGACTTTTTGGCAGCTTGGAACGTAACATAAAGCTGCGCACTAGGTACCTCCCTGACACAAACATAAGTAGAGATACCGGCTCGAATCTTGAGCGCTCGGCATCAAAGTGGGTAGGTATACATTGGCGAGCTAATCACTGTAAAAGGATTTTTGGGAGAAGAATTGTAGGTAGCAACAATCCTTCTCACAATACCTACTACTAAAGAGACTTGATTTCTGCGCAATCTGAGTCAACGCTCAATATTCATCCGGTATAGTATCTGTATTAGCAGCACAGGAGAGCGCCGCAAGGCTGGGTATAATTGCTAAGGGTTCACCCTTTTAGTTACTTGCTTATTTATTATGCTTTTATTTATAGACAAAAAAAAACAATGAACCTGAAAAATCTTTATTGGTAATCGTAATATTTATCTATATCTATCTATCTATATCTATACATATAATAAATCTGTAGAAAAGTAATTTTTGTACATTGAAGAAATTGACAAAAAAAATAGCCAGTGTGTTAAAAGATAACCAACAGAACCCATTTCCATCATTTTTGAAACTTTTGTCTGTTTGTCTGTTTGTCTGTTTGTTTGTGCGCGCATCACGTAAAATCTACGAATTCAATGCAGACATTGTTAATATATAAAAATTCTACGCAACTCGAGGTGTAACTTAGTTTTTGTTTCATCGAAATCGGTTCACTCTATCAGAAGATATGATTAATTTTGTGAGTTCAAGTAAAATGTTACAACACGCAATTCAGTATAGTACTCGAAATTATATCTTTGGAAATTTTTTTTCGTTTGGTCATTGGTTTAAAGTCCGAAGTAAAGATACTAATTGATATTATAAACAAGTAGAATTTTTTTTTTGTGGGAAAATCATCGATTGATTGCTCCTGCCTAGGAGAGGCGGGAGGGAGTGTCAGACTCTTACTGACTAAAAACCACCCCGTTCCTTCTCCTGCACGTCGAGCCGGAGCCCCGGTTACCCGTTAGGTTCTCCGCGACTCCGAATCGGCATCGGCCCTATTGGGCCCCATCTGTGGTGGTCTGATGGCTCTTTGAGGCACGCGTGGAACGCGACGCGCCGGACGCTCGGGTTTGTTTCTGGTCGGACGGGGAGCCACCCATGCTCGCCGTCCGCAGGCCCGCGCTTACAGTGGCCGGATATCGTCCCGCGATCCCCGACGCCCAGTGTGTCCTTCACGATGGCTGGGTTGCTGCTGGGATCCGCACCGATAACTGTATCTAATAAAATCTAATTAGATAAGGTATAATAAATTGTAGGGACGACTTACCCATTGTTTATTATGTATTTTCCAATGACACTTGAAAATTCCAAGTGTCATGCAATCAACCAAAACAACTTCACTAAATCACGACAATTGCACGACAGCGCCTGTCGTGCAAATAATAATTGTGCAAAAAATTGTGCAAAAACGCGTGTGCGTCTTCCCTCCGCCCCGCGCCACTGCCGGGGGAGTTTTATCCAGTGAAATGCACGATAATCCATCACAAAACGAGTGCGTAAAAAAGTACGATTTAGTGCTTTAGAAAATAGCGTTTTTTGAAAAAACCACTGCTTAGATCAATTTCAAATAAATTTTATAGAACTCTATGGTAATTGTGCTGAGTCGGTACGGTCTTCGGTTTGGAGATTTTACACGATTAGTGGTATTTTTTAACACCCAAAGTTGCGTTAAAATTGTAAAGAAAAACAAAACTTTGTTGGCTCATAACTTTTTAGTAGTTTTTTTTTTATTTTTTTTGTTTCCGTACCGACAAATGTAATTACAAGATAAAACGATATCGTGTTTAATTTTGTAGGTACACATTCACACTGTCGAGTAATACCACCCCGAACTTTCTATGGAAAAAATATCGACTAGTGTAACCTTAAGAAACGCAATATACCTAATCCCGTATATGTATGGGCCCAAGGCCGTAGCCAGAAAATAATTTCAGGGGGTGTTTGATTTGGTAGAACAGTAGAAAAACATGAAATCGCTTTAATAAAAGAAATAAAATGGTGTTACTTATTATGTATATATTTATGAAAAAACCTCACTGGCTCACTGTCTGTTGTTTGTTTTGTTATAACTGCAGTCTCATCAATATTACTGCAATCTGATTAACACTTATCAAAATTATAAAATAAATTTTTATTTCGGGGGGGGGGGGGGATTAATCACCCTTGATCCCCCCTGGCTACGGCCTTGTATGGCCCCTTTGGTGACTTGAAACTAGTCCAGTATCCGTTGCGAATGCATGCGCAACGTGAACGCAACATAGACAATACGCTTTATCTCATCAAACTGTTCTTGATTTTACCGCTAAACATAATTGGGTAACTGACAGCGTATGAAAATTAAAAACCTAATTAGTCCGTCAGTTAGATAATGAAAAAATATTGACACTATCTTTTTATATTGTCAAACAAGAAAACAATCAATTCTTAGAAAAAAACAGATTTAAGTTTAGGAGTGGGAGGTCGCTCGGTACGTCACACGTTAGACAAAACGTAGCTTCTGACGTCACACGATATTTCAAATCAATACTTCGCCGAAAATATGTAACTTTGAAAGAAAAGAAAATATACATGTCTACTGTTTTAATATAATCTACCAGATGGACACTAAGCCTATAACTGTCGACAAAAATTGTTAAAGGTTAGCGTCGTCCGACATGATTGTCCGACAAGGCACACTGCATCCAATGTGTTAAAAAAAAATGGAAGCTACCCTATTAATATGTCTAACAACCTTTATATTATAACTTTCGTGAGACATACTAAATTAATTATTATGTATGTTTTCGGCTTACTCACGTAACTGATTGACGAGGAAGTCGAATAGTTTAAAATGCGACAGTCACCGCGTCGTGTATCGCGGAATGCTGCTCATGAACATGAGCCTCTAGCATTGCTTGAAACTAGTCGAGTTCCACGTCAAACAATTACGTGAGTAAGCCGAAAACATAATTAATGTCTAACAATAGTTGCAATAGCAAAACTATCATGTATGTTATTCATATTGTAGGCAGTTATAACATAACTAAGACGAGTGTCATAAAATATTGATGTTTCTATTGTTCATGCCCAAATATAATACTTGGACTATTACAAGCGACATTAATATTAAGATTATGTATTAAGATATTAACAATTTGTATTGTTTTGACTGGAGTTATTTTATTTGTTGATGGTAACAGCAGGGATGGAATATTTGGGAGTTAAAGATGAATATACATATAATGAAGTACATAACCTTGCAACCGCAACTATCAAGGGAAGGATTTCGGGTTTGATTACTGAGTAGGAATTAATTAGGATTGTAGATTGGGATTTTTTGCAAAATCATTGAGTGTGGGGTTAAGCTTAGTGTATAGTAGGCTTATTGCAATTAGCAATGAGACTAACGAGTTTCCCCGATTTAAAAGAAGCTTGCGTGCTGTCACAGATTATTAAACTAGTTTAACTTTTCAGATGATAATTATCGAGCAGTGCAAGAATCTGTCTTGGTCATTTTAGTGTGATGCTAACAAAACAATATGGTTACATCGACCATAACTTTCGCATTCACGTATTATTTTATGACTTACTCTTTGGAATGCTTATAAATGGTTATTCTTCCTTTTATTTATGTACACATAAAGAAAAAGTACTTACATTTCCTGAGAAATCGAACTTCGCGATAACCAGCTCCAAAACCTGGTGTGGCTGCTGTGGCGGTGGGGCGGCTACCTTCGCCAGCGCTTGCGGCAGTGGCCGGACTAAGGGCGTCGTGTCCAAATAGTGAAGCCGGTAGAACGCTAGCAACGCCGGCATGTCGGCGAAGAGCTGGTCTCCGATCCGGAACCGGATCGTTCCGTCCGCGGATACAACGCGGTTTATTATGTAGTGGGAGACTCGGTCGTCTTCTCTGGAATTTTGAAGGGTTTTATTTTTGGTGGGCTGGTAAATAAATACGCAAGGGTGCTTAGTTTTTGTTAGTAGTGATATCTAGCGTGAAAAACTAATAAATATCCATTTGCAATTGAAGGGCTCCATTGCAGGGCTTTCCTACCCTCCTTCCACTCGTTTCTGCGCAAAGCAGTCTGAGGTCAATCCTCAAGACGTCAAGTTCATCCTGTTATCTCCTTCTACGCCTGCTACGACATCTGTTGACGTGTGATTAAGATATCGTAGTTAAATTAAACTGGAAGTGTAACAAACCTGACACACAGCACATAGTCTCCTGTGATAGTCTTGGAGTCCCTGACGAGAAACACTCCACTCTCCGTCTCGTTGAGGAGCAGCCTCGTAGCCTCAGCGCGAGACAGATCTCTGAAGTACCAGCTGTAGACAAAACAACGACTTTTGAGTCATGTGCCTGCTATATATCAGAAAATAGCAGGATGAAATGTTGATAAAATTGGAGTATACAACACAACATAACATAACATCACGCCTTTTATCCCCGAAGGGGTAGGCAGAGGTGCACATTACGACACTTAATGCCACTGTACAATGTAACACCCACTTTTCACTATTTATGTTATGAGTCCCATGTAATAGGGGGTGAGCCTATTGCCATATACCGGGCACATATCCAGAGTCCAGACTCCGTGCTACTACTGAGATTTTTAAACAACATGATACAACACAACAGAACCTATTATAACTAATAACCGTTGGGATAGTTAGACATTAGGTATAGATTTCATCATTTCATCTCGTTAACCTTATTTTGTCATCTGTGCGGAAGATTTGGATGTTTGTCCCATATACAAATTTTATTACGATGACATATTTAGGAAGATATCAATTACGGCATTTCAGGAACGAAAATGAGACGATCGAGCGCTGGATTTATTTGTATAGTAGCTTTCGTGAGACACACTAAATAAATTATTATGTTTTCGCTGGATTTGTTGTTGTTTGTGGCGTAAAGAAGCAACACGACAGCAGTATATATGGCGCATATATTATATGGCACCATGAATGGTGTAAATTGAATCTATACAAGACGTTTAGAAGTTTATTTTGGTGAAGGTAGCATCAAACCAGATAATTCCAATATACATACGACACCAAGGAAGTGGATCAAAACTAGGAATTAACAGTTTCACTAAGTACGGATTCAAGGTCGAAACTATTAGCTGCTAATTACCAACAAAACGTTTTTGCTGTCTCAATACAAGATACAAGACGTTTTTGTACTAATTACTTCATGAGTTGAGAAAATTTCAAGGCAAATGGCCCAATCGCTTTAACTTGAGATTTTTCAGTACATTGACAGAAATTTAATACAATCTAGATAATGACGTGATGTTTTAGGTGTAGTCTATAGCTGTTCTCGATTAATGGACTATCCAACACAGAAACTAATGACTATCGAACCAGTAGTTTCCGAGGTTAGTACGTTTAAACTAATGGTGTGAAAACTGCATCTCTGCTTATCCTTTCAGATTAAAGGTAAATGTTATGTAATTAAACTGTCAAACACCAAGCGGTCACCGGTGACCGCGACCTATTGTTCTTTAATTGTGTCTATAAAACCGGTACTCGACGAGTTAATGTCTTGTTCGTCGAGAAGGGCGTCTTAAGTTCGATTGCTGAATTTGGCAACTATGGCAGACAGACGAAAATCAGACTTGTTTTTTCAGTTAATTTAGAATAGGTTACAATATGGTGCAGTTGTAGGTAGGTAATAAGGATTTTTTTGAGGGGGAAAATCATCGAATGGCTTCTCCCGGCTGGGTGAGTATGGAGGGAGTGTCAGACTCTTACTGACTAAAGACTAAAAAAAAGGTAGTAAGGAATCGGGTGCACTTTTTCACATATTTTCATTGCAACACATGGTGCACAGTTGTTTATCAGCTTTGTAATCAGTAATCAGTAGTGATAGGATAAATTTTGAGGCAATCTCTAGCAATCAGTTTGAAACTACATAAAAAATTTACAATTTAACATAGTAACCTTTACTACACCCGCGGTTACGAGTTGGGGATATAACCAATGTTACTATTATGTAAATTCTTCATATATTCTATTTATAAAAACCTTTCTTGAAAAATTATGAATATGTATTTGGAAAACACTTTTATCTGAATCGCACCAGCCTTTCCCGAGGTTTGCACATACATGAGTAATTTATTTTTATTTACCTCTTCTTATTAATAATAAATAATTGTAATTTGCATAACACTTCCAGTGATTGATAAGGAATTATTGAAATATGATTCATTCATAATTGATTTTATTAAATAGTTATTCCGTATGAAAATTTTACTTCATATTCTATGTGCAAAGTCCGACAGCAACTTGTGTATTTTAGTTTTTATCAAAATACTGAATTATGAGTAAGCATAATATGTATAACTTTTGTTATTCTTAGAAACAAGATAAACAGTGCATGCTAATTCAGTGATGCTGGAGTATTTCTGGCTGTTTACTTGAACAAACTGCCTAGTGTTTGCTCAGAGACATAAGCCGTTAGAATGGCTTGAAACTAGTCGAGTTCCTTGTCAAACAGTGAAGTGAGTAAGCCGTAAAACATAGTAATTAAATGTTCTGTAGTTTTATGTAACAAAGATGTGAGTCCATGTATAAATATCACTTATTCTTTTTTCTTTCAATATGTTTCATGTTTCATTAACAGACATATCTCTACCGACCCTCTGCTGATTGACTGTTCTATACATTCTCAATGTGTCTATTCCAATTATATATTGTAGATTTTGCAGCTTTATTCAGTTTAGCTGGTTAATTAATAACACAACTATCTAATAAGCAACTATATTAGGAACTATCATCAGAACTTGATGAAATAATAATAATAACTAAAATAAACAGAAACTGATTTGGTTAAAGATAGAATATAAATAAACATGTTATTAACTGCATCATAACAACTTTTTACAGCATAGGAAATTCAGCTTCTGTCAACAATTTAAACCACATATCTATGGGATAAAAAACTTATGTCTTAATCTTTGGCCGTTGTGATATGGTTGAAATACAAACACACACATAAACACACAAACCTTCACATTCATAATATTAGGCAGATTTTGTATAATATGGCTTATATTAAAATTCTGTCTTGAATAAACAAATCTATGGATTGCCTGGTTATTGAACCGGGCTATAAGAGACTTCTAATAATGAATAGGATTTATTAAATAAATTAATTAAATAAATATTATGTATGACTGTTTCTGGTCAAAAGACGTCGACTTCTAAAAGATGAAGGAAAACATTGCTCAAAAACAATATAAGAAATTAAATCGTAAACAAGTAAACAATGTGTGTCATAATAATAATAAATAAATGTGAAATATTCCTTGTCTTCCCTAAAACAAATTTTGCTTAGTAATAACAAAAATACACAGTAATAAGACAAAATTAAAATAAATTTTATGTCAGAAAAAACAGTACTCAATTTCACTTTTTGTAAAATGAAACACTTCCATTTTATCATATTTTCAATGTAGCACCCACTTTTCACCACTTCAAGGTCATATAGAAGTGGACCCTGTTACCATACACCAAGCATAATACTAGACATCATGCTCTTATGGGAAATATTGGAATAAATCTTTGAAATTCAAAGGGGTAGGTAGAATTGCATATTACAGCACTTAATGCCACTGTATAGGTAATGTAACACGCACATTTCACTATGTAGGTATTAGAATGTCTATGAAATTAGAATGTGAAATATTATAATTACTTATATCTCATTTCCATTATGATTTAATTTTATCGTCTTAGTACTACAATAATTACTTACTAAGAAATTATCTTTCAATTTAGTAAAGTTAAATAAAAGGTTAGCTTAGTTATGAGGTTTTCCCATACATGTAATATCCTAGTACTAATGAACTTAATTAATTTAAAAGGAAAACCAATTTCTTTGAACTTGTCAATGACCTTACACCATGAACAATGTGTCATTCATTTTATTACAGTTTTAAATTGCATTTATTTCATAATTCCTTGTTAAGGTGAATGCCTAGATATACCTCGCCATACATTTTTCAGGTGTAGAAATCTCCGTAAATAAATAGTTTCTACAGAATGAAAGCAACATAATGAGACTTTATAATGTATTATGGTCGCGTATGGCCCAAATTTTATATAAAAAACAGTATTTCTAGGAGAATTAGACCGAATAAAAAACGAAAATGTCTTTACATGTGTGAGTGACCTGAATCGCACCATCTGACAGAAATTTATAGAACCACCGAGAAATTTGGTTGCTGTTGTGTTAAGAGTTTGCAATTCGTAAACATTCATAATAGATGGCGCTGTTCGAAAATTCAAACAAGCGCCAAGGTTACTACCGAATGACGCGTGAATGCGACTTTGAGATCGTGCGCTGTTGCCATTCCGTCTATGCGTGATGTCTTGAGTCTTGACAACTGCGAATAGTTTCCAGAAAAATGTGTTTCTAGCAAGTTAGCGCCGTGCGCGCGGTTTTGCCCGCGGAATTAACATTTTATGATTTTTATTTATTTATTTATGTATTTATTTATTTTAAAATATTATTATCGTGGAATGAGAAATAATGGTTTACATAAAGTGAAAAAATTATCTCTACGATCTGCCCTCGGTCCGGTAAGAACTTGCGTCAACCGATCGGTCAGGACGCCGTGACGTCTCTCCAGCTACTCCTCAAAGAGGGGTCTTACCGCAGGCCATCTTCCTTGATCATCTTTAAAAATCTTTGTAATGTATGTAAGTAGATACTGATAAACATTTTCTGATACGCTTAGCTACTAATCCATTGGTTTGTCAGAGAATAGAATTTGATGTATAAGTAAGTTATTTATAACTAATCACTAATCAGCGAAGCTACCTACACAATAGTGAAACGTAGGCATCGCGTAAATTTATTGATTAAATCATATTTAATTCATGTGAATCTAGCAAGATTAGTCAACACACAGACAAACCACTTTGATATTTCTTAATTGCTTATTTTACTAGTAATATTAGCAGACACAAAGTGCGTCAAGCAGGGTTGCCAACTTTATTTTTAGGAGATCGTACCATACATTTTAAAAGATCGTTCTTTGCTAAGAATTCAAAAATAAAAATAGTACGCATTGAAATTTCAATAAAATAAATGGTAAACAAATGTGGTGTTACTATTCAACGCGAAATTTAACATCTTTGTATAATATTTAAGAATCTGGACACCAATTTAGCAACGAAACTTTACTACGAAGTTTTTTTTATTAAAGAAAGGGGGCTCGGAAAATACTTTCTCATGAAATCCAGACGAAACAATAAACAACAGTATCATTAGAACTTAAACGGGATATTTTAACATGTTTATTATTAATTTTAAAAAAACTTATATTAATAAACACCAGACGTATAACAACAAGACTCCCTTCTTGTATTATATTTTTTGTTTATTGACGCTTCTTACACAAATTTTCTTGATTATGAAAGATTCAAAATTAAAAGACGTTTTATTTCTCACTAAAGAACGTAAGAGATTTTTTTTAGCATAGTTTTATAGTATTTCGTATAATTTTGACAATTTTAATAGTAGTTTAGTAGATTTTGTATTAGTTGGCAACACTGAGCTTAACTGACTCTTGACTGCACTTGACAGCTCGCTTGATGGTGGTGTTTTTTCTGAATAATACAAATTTCTTGAATCGAGAAAAGACTTTCGTTGGTAGTGGTGAAGGTTACGCACGTGCTTTTATTGGTACTACGATTGTTGTCAATTTTAGTGATCTTTTTCATAGTGAACTAAATTGAAATCTTTTAATTTTGTGCTGTGTAATTGTGTGTGTAAGTTTTATTAAGGTGTAGTAGTCTTAAGTTTTGTTTCCCCTTCCCACCTTTTTTACTCCTATACCTAACAATGGATGAAGAGAAGCCTCCTGACCCTCCCGACAAATCTCCAGAGTACAATCCCATTTTATGCGTCACGCTCCCCCATGACAACCAGGATCTTGAATCAATGGATTCCGAAAACAATGCTAACAGGAAACGACCTGCTGGTTCTCCCATTCTATCCCGTATCAATCCTCCGAAGCTAGCGAAGAGTATTAATGGTAGGCAGTGCTATACGGCTAGAGACAACCCTCCCTATATTGTCCATGTTTCTCTTAAAGACTCCCAGACGAGTGGCACTACTCTCCACCCAATCAAATTCGGGATGTTCTTGACAAAGAATAACATCAATAATATTAAAATTGGAGGAGTTAAGCGACTCGGTAGAAACAGAGTGTCGGTTGAGTTTGTGTCTCACCAGGATGCGAATAGCTTCCTTATTAACTGCATGGTAGCACAAAATTATATTACCTCAATCCCTCAGTTCAACATAACTAGAATGGGCATTGTGAGGGATGTTCCCATTGAATGGTCTGAGGAGGAAATTATTAGGAACATTAGGGTTCCCGCTGGGTGTGGGATTGCAATTAAAGCAAGACGGATGAACCGTAGAGTTTCATCAGACAATGGTACGGAATGGAAGCCTACCCAAACTGTGGTTCTCACTTTCGATGGGCAAATTTTACCAAAGAAAGTTTTTTGTTTTTATTCTGCTCTCCCTGTAGAATTGTATACATACCCTACAATACAGTGTTACAACTGTTGTCGCTTTGGGCACACCCGCACGTTGTGCCGCTCCAAACCGCGTTGCTTCAGATGTGGTCAGGATCATCCTGGCGATGGCTGCCTAGTGACGGAAGAAGTTGCACATTGCATAAATTGCAATGGCAATCATTTTGCCAATAACAGCTCCTGTCCTGAGTTAGGACGCCAGAAAAGTATTAAGGCCTTAATGGCTGAAAAAGCGATTTCCTATGCGGAAGCAAGCCATGTGTTTCCTGCGGTCAAAAAATCTTATGCCGAGGTTTCTAAATCCAAGTCTGTCAACTACATTCAATCAACACCAAACAAAAAATCATCCCCACAAAGACAGTCTTACAAAAAACAGTCTTTGTCAAACCCAAATCCCATGCTCCTCTTTCTCCCGGCTATGATAAGAAGGCCCATCAGGCCCTTATCCATGATTACTCTTTTTCTCCATCCCAGAATGGTTGCGCTTTCCCTGTGGAATCCGGAACCAACACTCGTAGCTCTAACATTTTAGATGTAATTTCCAGCATGCTCATGGCAGTGTTATCTAACCCTAATCAAAATGTACCTGACCACGTCGCCCATAGATTAGCTACTATCCTAGACTACATATATAAAATTCCACCCACTTACAATTCTTCAGTGGAACGTGAGGAGTACTCTTCCCAGGAAGAGTGACCTGATACATTTAGTTAATAAATTCAAACCATCGATTTGTGGACTTGCTGAGACATGGCTCCGACCGAATATCAATTTCGGGATCCCGTGCTTCAGCATTGTCAGACAGGACAGATCTGATGGTTATGGAGGTTGTGCTTTGTTAGTTAACAACAAAGTACCCTTCACCCAGATTCCTTTACCCTTCGTCGGCGATGACATAAATGTTGTCGCTGTTAAGGCTGAGGATATAAACTTTTTTATGTTTTATATTGCGCACCCTCTTGTTACTCACTTGGCTTTAATTAAAAATTTATTAATGTCAGTAAGTGGTCCATTATTCGTAATGGGTGACTTCAACTGTCATCATTATAGATGGGGTTCGGATTTATGCGACAACATGGGCAGCAAGTTCGTTGAAATGATGGATGAGCTCAACCTATGTAATATTAATGACGGCAGCCCGACCCGTAGATCTGCATTTGGACAAAGAAGCAGTTGTGTGGACTTAACCTTCTGCTCATCTAATATGGCAAGCATGCTGAACTGGAGCTGTTTGAATATGACTTATGGTAGCGATCACTATCCCATCATAATCAAAAATCCTTCCAAATCCACTCCTGATAAATCCCTCCCCCCTCTATTAAAATATCGATTAGAAAAAGCAGATTGGGACCTGTATTCAAAATTATTAGACTTCCGCATTTCTTCTCTCCCACCCATTGATAACCAGAATGCTTTGGAGTGTTTTTCAAAGTTTTCTGAGTTGATAGCTTCCACAGCTGAAGATTGCTTCCCAGTGAAAAGCACACCAAAAGGCAAAATCCCTTCCCCTCCTTGGTGGGATAGTGAATGTACTGCCATGATAAGAGCCAGGAATGAGGCTGAAAAGGCATATAACCACGACATGAGCCTGGAAAATCTCCTTAATTTCAAGCAGATATTGGCTAGGTCAAGAAAACTGTTTAAAAAGAAGAAGAGACAGGGGTGGCAGAGATTCTGTGGTTCCCTAAGCCCGTCCACGCCGGTGGCAGCAGTGTGGCGGAGAGTGAAGAGCTTCAGAAATTCTTCGAAGCCTCCTTCAATTTCCATTTTGCCTGAAGGTCTGAGCCACAATTTCTTCACCAACATTGCTCCACTATATGTCCCTGGCGAGGATGAATGTTGTCCGGGTCAACATGAGGATTCACGAGACCCACTCGATAAAAATTTCACCATTGATGAGCTCCAAATGGTCCTTAATCATGTAAAGGATTCCGCACCAGGCATTGATGGGTTTCCTTACTCCTTCTTGGTTAAAGCAGGAGCCAAAACCAAGCAGTACTACCTTGACTTAGTCAATTTCTGTTTTACTTTCGGCTATATTCCTCCTATCTGGAAGGTTCAGGTTATCATGCCGCTGTTAAAAGCTGGCAAGGATCCTGGTGATCATTCGTCTTACAGACCTATTGCCCTATCGTCCATACTTATCAAAATCCTTGAACACCTAATAAAGACCCGGTTGGAATGGTCGATGGAAAGCCGGGGGCTGTTCCCGGCGGCTCAGTTCGGCTTCAGGAAAGGTCTGGGTACGGCTGATAGTGTGGGTACCCTCACGTCAGCCATCCGACTGGCCCTTAGCAGGAATGAGTCGTTGGTGGCGGTCTTTCTGGACGTCTCGTCGGCCTATGACTCTGTCCTCCTACCCCTTCTCAGGCAGAAATTGCAGGAGCTGAGAATCCCGAGTAGGATTTGCCAAATTATAGGCTGCATCCTTTCCAACCGTACCCTCCAACTGAGAACTCCTGAGGATGACCCTACACAGAGAACCGCCTGGAGGGGTTTACCTCAGGGGTCAGTCCTTAGTCCCATCCTATACAATATCTATACCCACGACCTCCCTTCTTGTCTAAATTATGATTGCAAAGTCCTCCAGTATGCTGACGATATCGCATTAATGGTCACTAGCTGCTCTATAACAGACGCTACCGCCTCCATGAATGTCTCTTTGACCTCATTATACCAATGGCTTCTTAATCATGGGTTATCTTTAAGCGCCCCAAAAGCTCAGCTGTCATCTTTTCACGCAGACGGCGCCTTCCGGACACTCTTATAGAGATAGACGGCCAACCTATTCCAGTTGGGAGGAAGGCTAGGTTCCTGGGCGTTATCCTCGATTCTAGGATGTCGGGGGTTGATCATGTGGAAACAGTAGTTAGAAGGTGCGAACGGTCAGTATGTGTACTCAGAGCATTAGCTGGGGTATGGTGGGGTGCTCACCCCTACACATTAAAGCTCATATATAATGCGTTGGTCAGAAGTGTGATAGACTATTGCTGCTTCCTTATGGCACCTTGCAATAAGGAAGCACTTAAAAAGCTAGATTCCATTCAGGCCAAATGCCTAAGAATAATTATTGGAGCTATGAAGTCATCCCCCATAAACGCTCTCCAGGTTGAATGTGCAGAACCCCCCTTTGACCTTCGAAGACAATACCTGGCAGACCGTTTCGTTTCTAAAGTCCTTACCCGCTCTTCTCATCCCCTCCTTCCTATCCTTGAGCAAATCCACAGTTCTTATGACTCCTCTCCATATTGGAATAATAAACCTGTCCCACCTGTGATTGCTAGGTATAGGGAGCTTAAAAACCTCTCTGCACCTATCAGTCAATTCCCTATTCTCCCGGTTTTTTCTTCCGCATACGAGGTCATTCACTTTAGGCCAAAGCTAGTTCTGGGGTTGGGCATTTCAAAGACATCAGTGGACGCTAAAGGTGATTTTGAACGCGCGCTGAGCAATTACTGGAACGGCTGGAATGTGTTTTACACGGACGCATCCAAATTGACCCGAAACGGATGCACAGGAGTGGCAACATATTACCAGAACTCAAGAATTGCTCTGCTCTCCAAGTGTCCCCCTGAAGCCTCTGTCTTCACTGGGGAATGTGTCGGCATTCTGGAGTCCATTAAATTTATTGAATCGCACAACCTCAGAAACTCAGTTATTTTCTCAGACTCTCTAAGTAGCTTACAAGCGCTCGGTCAAGACCAGCTTTATTCCCGGACTCATAGTAGTCTGATAATTCAGATAAAATCTTTACTTTTCTCCTGCCAAAACGACGGACTAAATATCGAGATCGCCTGGATCCCTGGCCACTCTGGTATATGCGGTAACGAGTGTGCTGACAGATTGGCAAAGTTTGCGGCCGTGAATAATGTTGAACGTCACCACTACATTGTGTATGGGTATGACATACGCGCGGATACAAAACTCAAGCTTTTCGACTCGTGGGCTGCAGTGTGGGTGGACTCCTCCAAGCATAAAGGAGCTTACTTTGCAAGTATCCAGCCCGACATCCGGCGGAAACCTTGGTTTTCCAAGTATAAGAAGCTTCCCAGACAAACTATTTCGTCCTTGTGCAGACTCAGACTCGGCCACTGTACTAGTCCGGTATTCCTTGCCAAGATCCGTGTACGTGACAGCTCGCTGTGCGAATGCGGTCTCGATGAGGGAACCCTAGACCACATATTTTTCTCTTGCCCTCTAAATTCCCAATCCTTCGATTTATATGGAAACCTTCCCAAAATCCAAATCCCGCTTCCAATCAACTTCCACTCCCTCCTAATAAATTTTTCTCCCAAATTAATTAAGTGCTTGTCCAAATTTATTAAAGAAAATTGTATTAAAATATAACGGTGTGTATTCATGTAAATATTGTGTGTTATGATTGTTTCTATTTAATTATTTATCTGGTGTTAGGTAATAATATTATAATTTTAGGTCTATTGACGGTATATGTTTACTAACCCAATTGTTTTTGTCTCTTCCAGTTACTAACAACTACCAGAAAGTTAAAGTTCGACGGTGCATTAACTGCCGTCACCACTCGACACTGGCAGTATAGTCGACAACATCGTATTGGAGACTCAGTTGCCAAAGAAAAAAAAAAAAAAAAAAAAAAAAAAAAATTTCTTGAATCATTTTTTAAATAAGATACATTTGCTGTTGTTTTTAATTATTCTTTTTGATTACAGATTGAATTGCAACTGAACTGCCTAAGATGAACCCGACTAATAAACTTGCGTATATACGACATAAGTATTCAGGGCCGCGAAAATCACGGAAAAAGGTGCAAGCCGCATTCAAAAGACATCATGAAAGTTCTTCTAGTGATCTATAGTGAGTAAATCAGATTCCCATAAGATTTCTAATCAGATTTACGTGAGTGGAGTTTATTTGATAGTCATTAGTTCATGTTCTAGTCTTCGTTTACCGCCATTTTTCCTTTACTATGAAAAGATCGTTATGGTTGTATGCTCGATAAGGTTAGTTACAAATAGTAATATGTATTGAGCAAGTTTTAATAAATTGCAGCCGGGTGGAAGCATGGCGTAACAAGAAACAGAAGATAGTGGAAAGAACTGTGGACTGCTCTGTTGTAATTAGGTACCTACAGATCTATCAATATTCTTCTGCCTCTCAACATTGTGTTTAATAACTACCTATTTCATTTATTTATCTTTTATTTCAGTTCACATACAACTCAAGATCATCAGCTGTCCAACCTTTCGATAGCTGACGATACGCCCAAAACCTATTCGCGTGGTATACCAGAAATTCGATACGAAGCCATAGCCTGCAGCTCTAGCTCCAATACAGTTGAATCTGTTACAGAGCAAGCAAAGACTGTGGATTTTGATTGGCCACAACCCGATTCAGAGACTGAAGCTTATCAACTAACTGTGGAAAGAACATCAAGTGACAACTTATCAGGTTTGGAAGGGTACCGTATTGTTGATTTGAAACATGTGATCCAATGGGCATTTCAAATGGAAAACCACCGACAGTCTTGTGAGTCATCTCAAATAGAGTATATTAGTGAACAACGGAAAGGATTTCACAGTTTATTAACATTTAAATGTAGTATGTGTAATAAAATATGGCAGCAAAGCACAGAGAAGAAACAGAAAATTAACACGGCATTTGTATGGGCAACTGTGACTGCTGGAAGTTATTACACTCAGGCAGCACACATCACAAGTCTAATGGATATACCAACAATGACCGGACAAACATTCCGTTTAATAGAAAAACAATTAGGCAATGTATGGCATGAACATTTGGCCGAAGAAATAAAGAAAGCTGGTGAGCAAGAAAGGTCTATTGCTATTGATAAAGGAAATGTTTCTTCAGATGGTATTCCATACATTACTGTATATGTAGATGGTGGATGGTTGAAAAGGTCATATGGTCACAACTTTGATTCGTCATCTGGAATGGTAAGTTCCAACTTGATACCATATTTTTGAGTTCATTACATTACTACGCGTTTGCATGTTTGTAGTGATAAAATTTATGTTTGACAATACCAAATTACAACATATTCAATGTTCAGTGTTTTGATTTATAATGTGTTACAATATTTGAACTAAGAACTTTAATTTTAGGCCTGCATTATTGGAAAGGAAACCAAGAAATGTCTTTATCTTGGTGTCAGGAACAAATATTGTTATACATGCCAGTATTATGAGCGAACAGGTACAGACGCTAAGAGTCATGGCTGCTGCAAAAACTTTACTGGGCCATCTACTGCAATGGAATCTGATATTATTGTTGAAGGATTTCAACAGAGTGAGAATATGCATAATCTTCGGTACCTAAGTTTTATAGGAGATGGCGATTCTTCAGTGTTTGCTAATTTGAAAGAAAAGGTGTCTTATGGAAACCAAATAAAGAAAATTGAATGCAAGAATCATGTTATAAAAAACTACACGAGTGCACTTTACAAGGTAAACAACCACTTCTTAGAGTTATAAATAATGATTTTACACTAGCTTTTACTTACGGCTCTGCATGTGTTAAAATGTATAGTAAATCTATGTCGTAGTTATAAAATATCTCGTAGTTATATTCATCCATATCCGTTTAGTCATTTTTCTGTACATATTTCATAAATTTTTCACTTACAGTAGGATTTCAACCGACTTCCAAAAAGGAGGAGGTTATTAATTCGACTGTATTTTTTATGTTTGTCCACCAAACTCCACGAATTGCCCACTGGTTTTTAAAATTGTTTTTTTATTTGAAAGAGTATACATCTGAAGTGGTCTCATTCACCAAATAAGGATTTGATAATGGAATCGCAGAGTTTTGTTGTATTTGTTTTAGAAGTCAGATATTATTTTCAAAAAGTTTTTTTATCTTTCTATGTTTTAATATTTTTTTAAAGATTTTAGGTAATACGAAGCTCCCTTTGTATGGACGAAATATTTTGAAGCCTAAATTGATGAAATTGACACTGGTAGCGCGAAAGATTATTGTTCACAACAGCAATGAGTCAGGTTCAATGGCTGATGATTTAAGGAATAGTCCACTTCATGTATTTGGACAGCATGAAAAATGTAAGGAATATTACTGTTCAGTGAAGCAATTACCACCTGACGAGAATAAACAGCAAGACAACCAAGTAGAAATCCTAAGAAATACAGCACCAGAGGTCTGGGCTCTTATTTATGCTGCAAATGAAAGAATCGCTTTGAAAGCCAGGCGGTTGTCTAACGAAACGACAAATGTTGCAGAAAATTTTATGAGTGTCATTAATAAATTTAACTGTGGAAAACGTCTCAGCCTTGGAAAAGGAGGCTCCTATCAGCGGCGTGTTCATGTAGCAGGTAAATGAGTTTTTTCATAGATATTTTAAAACATTAATTATATGATATCTCTAGCAACCTACATGATCTATGTCTTCTTCTCTCCTTTATAAAGAAGTTTTTCTCAACTTTTGATTACTTAATACGGAACTTTCAATTTCATTAATAAAAACTTAGGTTGCAAACAGACATGTATGTGACTATGATTTGGCTTTTCAGGATTGTCTCATTCTGTAGGACATAAATGGCATCAAACTGCATGGAAAAAAAAGACAACAGAGAGCCCTGGACAATATTTTAAAAAATATGTCCATCAAAAAGAGAGAAGTAGATTGCGCCAACAGAAAATGACTCGAAAACGGCTTTTTACTGAAAAAAATAAAACTCAACCTGATAAGGACTACGGCCCAGCAGCAAGTGACCCTGTCGATATTAATGAGCTAGAATTAAAACGGCTCTGTGAAGTGAGATTGCTTAAATTTCAAGAAGATACACAAAAAGTAGTACTAATTGAAAAGCAGACTGTGGGTCAACATGATAATGAAAAGTATCTCTTATACAGATCTGACCGTCTCACAGCAAGCCAGTTTGGAATGGTAAGCTATATTATCAGCCATCCTCTTAGGGAGCATTCAAGCGTAACTATATTTGGGGGGAGGGGGGGTCTTGCCAAACGTTACGCCTTACGGTGCATTACAAGGGCGAGAGGAGTATTTAATAAACGCGTTACGTAACATTTTTTTATTTTAATAAAAACGCTAGAGAATTAGGATCTTTCAAATTCTAAATTATACTTTATTCAACATAATTGTGACTTTAATGGTCACTTAAATGTTACGTAACGTTTAGGGAGGGGAAGGGGGTGCAGAAAAACGTTACGCTGCGTTGCATGGGAGGAGGGAGAGCCTAAAATCTTCAAATTGCGTTACGTAATACTTTAACGCTCCTTTATTGTTTCTTACTTTCTAAGAAGCCACAGCACAAGCCAGCACAAGAATAATGATTGTCACTTTGTTCATTTTAGGTTTGCAAACGTCGTAATGCCACACCATGTCACAATCATGTGAAATGCATTCTCTACAAAAATAATATTTGTACTAAAGATATGATGTATGGACAACAAAATGAACATGTTGCAAGGAGCATGTTTATCCAACAATATGGCAAAACTGTCAGGCCATCAGGACTTTTCATTGATGAAGAATTTGGATTCTTAGCAGCTAGCCCTGATGGTAAAATTCATCAATAATAAAAATATACAAATAACTAGTTTTTGCCTGTGTCGCGTGAATTTTATAAATGTGGTTCAGTAGCGTAGGACTAAAAACTTTTCTTTTTTACAGGTATTATAGAAGCAGAAAATACTATAGTAGAAATAAAATGTTTTCCCTCCTTGGGAAGGAAATCTCAAAATATTCGAGAAGCATCAGAAAATAGAAATTTTCCTATTCATTTGGAAAATGATGTTTTAGTTATGAACAAAAAGCATAATTATTATTATCAAGTTAGTATCAAATATCATATATTTCTTGGTATTTATGTATAAAAATAATTTAGTTCTTGGATTGTTTCTTTTTAACAGCTAATATTATTTTAATTCTAGGTCCAGGGTCAATTGCGAATTACCAAAATGAATAAATGTTACTTCATTTGCTTTATATCTGTCACCCAACCATTGACTGTCATAGAAGTTAACCGGGATGACGAATTTATCAGTGCTATGATGCCTAAGTTGGTGACATTTTTTAAAACATGTGTACTGCCGGAAATTATTTTGAGAAGAGTTGAGAAAAATGCTAAATGTCTAGACATCAAGGAATTGAAAGGTATAAAAATATAAGTCTTACTCATTTCCTAACTTATTCTGCAGGTCTCTGAGGTGTAGCTTTAGTAAGAATAATCTAACAAAACTGTAAATTCATTTGTTGCAGCGAAAACTACGTCTTCCACCATTTGATTCAGATTGTACGGAAATTACATAAATGGAAGTAAAAAGTGACAAGCAGAAGACTGATATGGCGCGGCGGCGGCGGCGGCGGCGGCGGCGGCGACTGCAAAAAGTAGCGCGTAGAAAAGAAGACATTTTTTTATAATATTTTTAAGTATCTTTGTATGGTGGTACGAGTCTATGGTTCGAATCCAAGCCGACACTTTGCTTTGTGTAAATTATTTCAGCACCACAGTTCAGAGGAGGCCTGAGTCTCAGCAGTGGGAACATTATAGAATAATTAATAAGGTATTTTTGCACGTAGCGATGTATAGTTTGTTATTTTGTTAGTCCATAAGATTTTATTGTGTAGTTAATTTAGGTACCAGCCTAACAATTTAATTGTAAAACATTTTATATTTATTTCATATTTCATATTTATTGAAGTTCAAAATTGTATAATAAATAGGTATTCTTGAAAAATAAATAAATGTTATGGTTAGCTAGCAACCACTTGTGTGTTGTTATGTAAGATTCTTACAATCTTACGTATGATGTTATTTATATTGTAATGTACATACATCATTCTTTCTAATACTAAATTCAAAATTATAATTGTAACTAAATATTTTAAAAAATATGTTATATTCTGCCTCGTTGCCGAGTGGTCGCAAGTGCAGTCGCACGCCGGCAGTCGCCGGGCAAGGGATCTCGGGTTCGAATCCCGGGTCAGGCAAAGTATTACTGGGTTTTTAAAAATTCTCAGTAGTAGCACGGAGTCCGGAATTGTGCCCGGTATATGGCAATAGGCTCACCCCCTATTACATGGGACTCATAACATAAATAGTGAAAAGTGGGTGTTACATTGTACAGTGGCATAATGTGCACTTCTGCCTACCCCTTCGGGGATAAAAGGCGTGATATTATATTATGTTATATTCGTGTGGTGGTATGACTCCATAGTTTGAATCCAAATGGAAACTATCTAAGTAAATGTAGTGAGAGTAAATAAAACGATTATTTTTATGAAAATATTAACCCTATTTTACTAAATAAATCTTATTAATTTATAGTAAGGTACAATAAAAAGCTTTACAATGGAATAAATAGTCTTTCATTTATTTATTTAGTAAAGTCGCTATTTCCACATTACAATTTAGGTTCATTCACATATCAACAACTTATTAGGTATAGGGTATATTACTACCTTACTACTACTACTAACTACTACCTGTACCTATATTACCTAAAATAATTTATATGAATAATTTGCTAAGTTGAAAAGATATCGAGTCTAGAAACAAAAGTATACTAAGACCAATTATTATACTAATAAGAAATAGATAGGGACATAATTTCAAGTATATAAATTAATATTTTTATAGTAAAACGACATCTAGTGGTGTCGAAAGTTACTACTATTTACTTTGCATGTGTGTGTAAAAAGTAAAGTCAAGCGGCAAAATCTTTATTTTGTAGTAATCTTTGTATGAGACCAGATAACAAGCACAATGACTATCTGAAAAAATCAAGTCAATGCCCTAGGTGTCGCGAACAATAATGTTATCTATTAAAGATTTCTAACTTAGCCGTAAAAATTGAAAATGTTCCAAATTGTGGATGTTACGCCATCTAGCGACAAAATGGCAGTTGAGATCATCATCCATCCACCTTAACATAATATTTATTATTTTTAAATGGAAAATACATCAAATTATCTGTTACTTACCACCATACTTGAATCATTTCATTACTTAACACAGCCCTTTAGTAATTGTTTTCAGAACAAAATTATTATGAAGGAATAATTAGGTAATCATTAATTGTACAATCCCCAAGTGGTCACCAGTGACTGTTCAGTGCTCTCCGTTAACTCCATTATAGACCTTATTTCCAATGTTTAGGGACTACTTTTTGAATTAAATTGAACTTGTTAAATTCTCATTTCAATGTGTGTATGGTGTGGATTTTTGTTGTTGTTTTCTTTTTCCATAATTCACAAATTGTATTCTATTTTTAAGCCATTATTAAGCCAATGAATTGCCAATGCTATGTACGCTATTATTGTCGCATGCATCAGGCCTTTATTTTGTTACTTTTGTATATTTTTAATGTTATATGTCTACTCTTGGAGATTTTCAGTACAATATATCAACATATTAAATGACTGAGTCTGGCAGTTACACAAATGTAACAGTAATGCACATAGGTCATATAAATAACATACAATGATACATATTACATACTATACCCATCATTAAAACAACTTAAATAAATATAATAGAACAAACCCTAAGCTTGTAATGTCTAAATAGATTTAAAAGGAAATAATTATTAAGAAATTAATTATTGATTGTTCTTGTATTAATCATGTTTGTTTATTATAAATAATGACTTTAGCTGACTAATTAGTTCTGGGTTATAAAATGTAATATTCTGTGGTTTCACAATTTATTATGTTTTTGCAATTATTAAGAAAAGGATAAACAATGAATTAGTAATGCTTTCTAATGCTTAGTTGTCTTAATAGTGCAGGATATAAAATGTAAGTTAATTCAGGTTTAAAATTAACATACCAGTTGCTTCAATTTAACTTGCAGTTGAGAAATTCACAGAAACATGATAGTTCAAGGCACATTCTTATTTTTAGGGTTACTTTCGTAAATGTATTACTAACCTGGTCATGTCATTAGGGTCAAAAGAGACCCCGATCCCTGTGTTCGCCATGGTGGTACCAGGACGTCAGAACTATACAGCAGGATACCTCACCGGGGCGCCCACATCACGAACAACACACCGGAAATGACCCTACTTATCACTTATCACCAACCCCACACGGATTCGCTGCAGTAATCACCACTACCACAAGATCACACAACAATCCTTTATCACTCCTATACACATTAATACCGACGTAAATTCTAATAAATTATAATTTGTTGTCATGTATCATGATTTGATGTTCACATCAAAACACATGTTTCCGCATTCGTGGCGCGCCGACGGAGCGTCGCAATACACAACCGCACTGTCCAAACTAAGTTTGGGATGTATAAGTAAAAGAAATCTATAATTAAAACTGAATTATAAATAATCTTCCTCGATCACACACGCGAAGTTTCGCTGATGATGACGCATAGACAAATTTGCATGCTTTTTAATTTTTGACGCATAATCTTCTGGAACGGCCGTTGTCTATTGTAAAGACACTTGCACATAAGTAGGAAATCTACCGTTTTCTTCAGTTTTACTGAATTTGTCTAGTGGCAACATCGATTTCATTACACATCATCTTCGAAATTTTAGTCTATGGTTTGTGTCCATTGTTTTTCTACAATGTTATTTTTCTGACTGCTGCTGGTGGACGAAAAATTGGTTTCGCTGCGTCTAGTGTGAGTTAGTTCTAGTGTTCGTGTTCGATATTGTGATTTATTAGTAATAGATCACGAAGATGTCGTCACCGAGCGCTGGGAAACGACGCATGGACACCGATGTCATCAAACTGTATCCTTTCTTTGTTATCGTCATTACAAAGAACCTATTGCGTTCGAGGGCCACCATGTAAATATGTAGCTGTAGGGCCGTCAGCTGATTGTCACGACCCTTTATAAAATCAATATGGGGTGTGTTTTTAATAACATATCTTTGTTGCACACCCATGAAAAGTTATTAATAACATTTTATTTGAAGGTTCCTATTGATATAGACCTTTGACTATTTGTCTGGGTAAAGAGCGTGCATTCTTTTCACGTCTCCGTGGGCCTACGTATCTATATATAACGCGTTGATAAACTGCTAGGTAGGTGCGTTACGTTAACAGTATTCTTCCGTGTGTGCTGGTCGATGATATTTCGTAATTCGTTATGTAGGCCATGGTCTCGATTGCGCATTTTTTTTTCTCTGTGTTTATGGCCTTAGGCACACACAACGGATTATACTGTCTATTATGCGTAATTAAATGCTTGCAGGCTCTCAGTTCCTTTGTTACTGTTGTTGCTATGTTTGGGTCATTGTCAGTAAACAGGTTTTATTTGCATTAGAATTATTCCTTACAATTATCATTGATGTTGTATTTAAACACATGATTCATGAAACAACTTTGTTTTGGAACATTCTGACATGTTTTGCACAATATCTAAATATAACTCCCTCACATAGGGCTAAAACAGCTGTAAATATTTACAAATGTTGGTCTCTGTATGTCATCAATTTACCAAAATAATTTTATTATTTTTAGCACAAGATCCATGAGGTAAGTTTAATTTTGTTATTTTTAAAAGCAATTTCATTTTAAAAATATAATTTTGTTGATATATAAGTTGAAGTTTATTATACACATTACATTAGGCCTGAGTCTTATGTGTGAATTAAGTTCCATTAATTTAATTCTTGTAACTAAAGAAAAATTAATATAGGTTCAAATTCAGCCAGCCCTCCTCATTCAAACTCTGAAATGTGTATGATTCATCTCATATTTACTTATTGCCTGACTCAAATTCCAAATACCTACATGTTATTAACTCATAAACCTTTTTAAGTGACATATACATATTGTCAGTTAAGATAATTTTATCCATAATACCCAATATGCATTTAAAAGTCTTAAACGAAATAACAAATATTTGTTAGCTATGTAAACCTACTAAATATTAATTTATTATTCATCATTTTCTATAAATGACTTACTAATATCATAAATATTTATTAAGTTTCACCTACACATTATAATAACATGCTCCTTTACATTAAACTTAAAATAAAAACAATTGCAATTTGTCTATTTAGCCATGCCACACATATTTACAAAATGAACACTATACCAATGTGGTTATAGCTGATTTTGCTTTGATCTTTTGGAAGAGACTTTTATGTTGTCATGTTGGTAGCATGTACCAGAACATTCCATACTTTGTTTTTTAACCGACTTTATGATGATATTTCTGCATTGCCAAAAATGAACAATGTAGCAATAAACAAAATATACACCTTTTCAGTTATGTTATATTTTTTTCAAGTTTCAAGACACTTTTTGTGTGAAAATTTTCTTTTTATCTTTGTTTTGTTTCTATTTTCTACTATTCTTTTCATAAGAGTTTTTTTTCAAATACATATTAGAGGTTTACCCTGGGGATAGGGCTTTCTAGTCCCTCTACTATTTTGTCTTGACTTTATTCTATGCCTTGTTTGTTTTTTTTTGTTACAACTATTTTACCTATAGCAAAAAATTATCTTCTGTTTATTATACTCAGATTTGATGAATGATTCTTGAATATTATTTTTATACCTGTTTTTATCTTAATTAATATCTATTAGTTAATATTAAACTAAATACTAATTCAATATGTAGGTACCTACTTAAATCTTCAATATTAACTGACGTATTTTATAACAAGTAAAAAAATAATTCTCCATCACAAAACAGTGGCTAAATCCCAAAAATAACATGACACCATGTTTATTTATAGAAAAGCGTAAAGAACCTAATGTTACGCGTCCGATTTTATCGTAATCACATATTGGACAAGGTAACAACACAGTGCAAACGATAATATTCGAGTTCAACAACTTATGTATCTCTGTTCATATTAAGTCAATATAAATAGGTGTTAAGTACGTAAAAAGCATTATTTTCATTGATAAATAAGTAATTTTATATGATAGTCGTACTAATTGGTCACATGTTTCGTGAAGGTATAAAGAAAATAATAGTAACGTAAAGGTTGTTTTTTTAAAGTTCAAACTGAATTCATTTGCTTGCGTGTTTTTCGTCACTCCATCCATGTAAATACGGTTAATAATAAAAAATCCTACTAAATATAAATTGAGATCCAACTTATCGGCTGTACCTTTCAGAATGTAAAAACTGAGTTAATAGGTAATCAGAATCACTATCAGGAACTGCAAATCGAACACGAGATATCGTAATAAAACCGCAGTTTTAAATATATCATGACAGAACAGTAATTGAACTATTTGAAAATTAATAATGTCCAAGTTTAATATATCCGTCATTAAATCTAAATTACCAAAAAAGGTTTTAAATTAAAATTCACTTGATTGCTAACGAAAATAAGTAATTTCCAATTCTAAATGATGGATAAGATAGGTACCTAGCTATCTTCATTCAACTTTGAAAGTTTTCAGACAACCTCGAAATAAATCGGTTTTGCACGATTAGAACTATCGCAATGCGTATTTTGTGTTCCCTAACGATTTTATTTTCTAAAATAAAAATAGAGAAAGAACCTAATTACTTATAAATTGTTTTTTTTTACATCGGTGGCTGTCATACGAAATTCTCTATTTTACAGATAAAATGATTGTATGAAAGTATAGTAAAACAATAAAAAACCCGCGAAAGCTTTGAACCAAATATGGCGTCAGTGTCAGTCGGCCATTTTAATTCGAACGTTGTTTTTTTTAAAAGCTAATTAGAGGCTACATTGAAAGAAGGTTTTATAATGACTTTCTCCTCATAACAAAATGTACCTACTACCATTGAACATTGTTTTTTTGTTGGTTAAAAAATTAAGACGCAGTAGATAAACATGTGTTATTTTTTGTGACCGTAAATATGGCGTGAATACACAATAATAAAAAACACAGCTGCTATAATAGATCGAATATGAGACGCGTTTTTAATATGGACAAGAAAACGTTTTTTTAAAAAGAAATGATAAAGGATTTCCATCCAGATATTTCATGCTTTTATATACCAGTTCTAAAAAAATACGACTAAAAAATGTTTTGATGAATTAAAAATTACGAATTACTCACGTAAACATACCAAGAAAAGTTCTACTAGTTTCGAGTCACAGAGGGACTCTTTATGAGCAACGTGCGCGATTGCGGCGATGCGACGTCGCTCAGCCTATTATTCTACTAGCCTACGATTTCTAATGTAATAATTTTAACATTGGCAAGGGTTATGGAACCCCATGACGGTTGTTTATTATAGTTTTACCATATTTTACAATTTATCGTAAATATTTTTTACGCCGTAGGTACTTCGTACGTCGATGACCTTGTGAGATAAATAGGTGGCTAATTATGTTTTAGCAAACAATTTAACCGTTCGATAAATTACTTCAATCGATAGAAATACTATAAATGGATATTTTAAGTAAACAAGACCATTCTCGTGAAGTAGCTGCACATTTCGAGAAAATTCTGTAATCAATTCTCCCATGAGCTTAGTTTGAAATTAACGCCCTCTGTCGTTGAAAGTACGCAAAGTAATTAGAAAAATGTCCTTTAATTTTTAATTAATTATTTTATTTAGAAGTTTACTTATCGACATAAATAAGTAACGAAATGTTTACATCTAACGGTCTTCCGCCACAGATAAGATAAAGGCCCAGAACAAAACAAATATTTATGTTTATTGTTTGTTTTGCCTAATTCGTAAATGAACGTGTCATACTATTTAATTAGCATTAGCAATACATATATTTTATATTGCAATAATGATCAGTCGTGATCTCTTGCAGCGTCTGGTGTCGCAGGTAGATTTAGGCTATGATGACCGTTTGCCAACAAAAATCAAACATGTAAACAAGCTTGCTAATGATAAAATATAAAAAAGTTGTAGAAAATGTTATTAGGTTTCCATCAAACTAAGATATTCAGCCTATCCTATTCTGCCAAAATGTTGCCAGGCCGTAAAAATACGTCAAAAGCCTTTGTTGCCATACTCAAATATTATTATGTTTTATCATTACGTTGAGAGCCTTTATGCGAATGTGAATCTGGGTATAGTAGATAATCTAGTTAGTTATCCATAGGCGGGGTTTTGCTAAAAGTCAACGTGGGCCAATCTTTTAGGTCTCTTATAATATATTGAATATATTTTCAATTTAACTTTCAACTGTGTCCTTTTAAAATAATATTCTAGCTTATTTCATAACAAGATTTCAAAACATATTGATGTTTTTATAATTCTCGAACTCTTTCAGTGCACCTATAATATATAAAGATAATCTATAAAGACGAAGAAATGAGATTCTTTGACAGTTTCAATCGCTAAGTTATTAAATACAATATATAGATATAGATGTAGCAGGGTGACGTGTATTGTTGGCTGTAATATCTCAATTTAATGTTCTTGTGCGTCATCGTGTCGTAAACGTAACGTAATAAGTACTCTAATCATCTGTATTAGGAAACTTCATTATAGGTATTTTCACTCTTTTTAGAGACTTTCAATCTGTTTTATTCGCGATTTTAAACTTCTCAGTACAAAATTTTTTTCTACTCCCAGTTGTTGGATTCTAAAGATTTACTTACGGTGTACAATAAGTCCCTTCACGTTTTATAAATATGACAGTCATGATGTCACGTTAACCCGGCGTCATTGTGGCGGAAAAAAGCTACACTAACGTTGAAGTGGGTCATTATGACCCTGTTGCAATTGTTACTATTTTACCTAGTATAAAATGATTTGTAATTTTTTTATTCGATATTTATAATATATAAGTGTATATATAATCAGTAGCAACAATAAAACACATTGGTAATAAATGAAGTAATTTTTATTTTTAACTTTCAATAAGACTATTAATTATACAATAAAAATTTAACTCTCTTCTAAGTTTTTTTTTATCAACAAAAAACAATATGGTTTCTTACAAAAATATACTTAAATCAAATGACAATGACCAAATTTGTATGGAGCGTGGTGCCTTTTCATTTTTTCGCGGCAGTTGATCGGATGTGGAAAAACTGATGCAGAATAACATTACAAACAAAAAAATATATGGGGTCTTATATCAAAAATTCAGTCCGAACCGAGTTAAATCAGTTCAAAGATGTGAAAATAGTGCTATACTATTCCTCTTATTTTGTTGATGGTGACCGTATACAACGCATATTTCTTCTATTACACTTGTCAAAAATATTTTATTTATAAATGATTTCAAGGAATACTTATTGTGGTCTTTTTTACTTATTTTTTTTTTGTTTTAATTTTTTTTTGTTTTATAAGGGCTCGGAATCAGATTAAAGTGAACCATTAACTGGCCACTGCTGAAGTAAAAAAAAAAAAAATTTCGCTTGATTGGCTAGTGTGTTCACGTTATATGTTATGGTTTATGGCCTATGACAGATTTTAATGATCAATATCCTCTCAGTCGAAAACCCGCAAAATACTTTACTGAGCCCTATCATGAAATGCTATGTTTATCAACTGCGGCGTCGGTAGCTGATTGAGTACCTAGCGGCAGTCGTCAAAACACGAAAATTCATTTTTCTGTCTACTTCTCCCGTCTTAATTCCGAATAGTAACTACTCTAACTACAGTTAATACTTTAATCTACAGCTAGCATAAGATTCTGTACATAGACATCGTTTCATATAAAGTGATGCATTTCGAATGATCACATTATATGAAAAAATTATGCGCTCATCTAACGTATAGTCCATCACTTTACAAAGCCGACGATTTGCTTTCTTCAAAAAATTATGCTAACTACAAAGTAGGTGAGTCTCCCACCAGGAGTCAACGGCAAAAAAAAATACTTTATTAGATGTTTGGACGGCTACAACTACTCAACCCACCAATGGTACCACAGCTGACACTCATGAAGCTTCTCGACACAACTCCTAGAAGCATCCTACAAGTTGTCGACTGAGAGAAAATAGCTAATAAAAATTAGCGACTGGCAATATGGATATATTGTGGTGTGATTTGGTGTTTCTGTTCCGGGCGTACAGTGGCGCGCAATTTGAAGTTAGGAATTGTGACAAAAATATGAATAATTTGAATAAAAAAACGAAAGTAAAATGTTTTATTCCAGCTCCTTTCAACGCTCATAACTCAGTCCAGACTGAGATTTCCATATATGAGCCCATAGACAATTTCGTTTGTAATGACATTCTAGATAATATTTTCCATAAATCATCGACTGCCGCCAGAAAAAAGAAAGGCACCAATTTTAGTCAATGCCCTTTATACTACCTAATCTCTCTATCTTTGGAATGTTAATCACAAAAAATATCAGGAACTTTCGAATAATCAGTCTTTTTTAATTAGACTTTCACTGCAGTTTTTACAATAAGAGACTACGTGTTGAGGGCATATAAACTTATGGCAAGTATTACATATGTGATTTGTCTTTCTATCTTTTTTGTAGGGACAATCTTGACACCTTCTTCGAACACCAGTGAGCTTTGCAGGAGGTTCTCCAGATGTTTCTCCAGTAAAGGGCATTGACTAAAATTGGTGCCTTTCTTTTTTCTGACGGCAGTCGATGATTTATGGAAAATATGATCTAGAATGGCATTACAAACGAAATTGTCTATGGGCTCATATATGGAAATCTCAGTCTGGACTGAGTTATAAGCGTTGAAAGGAGCTGGAATCAAAAGTTTTACTTTGGATTTTTTATTCAAATTATTCATATTTTTGTCACAATTCCTAACTTTAAATTACGCGCCACTGTACGTCGGGTACTGGAACACCATATCACACCACAATATATCCAAATTGCCAGGCACTAATTTTTATTACCTATTTTCTCTCAGTCGATAACTTGTGGGATGCTTCTAGAAGTTGTGTCATGAAGCTTCATGAGCGTCAGCTGTGGTACCTGTGGTGGATTGAGTACTGGTAGCCGTTTAAACATCTCTTATAGCATTAATTTTTTGCCGTTGGCTGCTGGTGGGAGTCTCATTTACTTTATAGTTAGCATAATCTTTTGAAGAAAGGAAACCGTCGACTTTGTAAAGTGATGGACTATACGTCAGATTAGCGCATAATTTTTTTATATAATGTGATCAGTCGAAATATAATCTATCACTTTGTGACTAGAGACGATATCTTTGTACAGAATCTTATGCTAGCTTTAGACTAGAGTTTTAACTGTGGTTAGATTAGTTACAAATCGGGAGTAAATCGGGAGAAGTAGGTAGAAAGATAATTTTTTCGTGTTTTGACGACTGCCGCTACTTAATCCGCTACCGACGCCGCAGCTGACAAACATAGCATTTCACGATAGGGCTCAGTAAAGTATTTTGAGGGTTTTCGACTGAGAGGAAATTGATCATGAAAAGCTGTCATAGGTCATAAACCGTATACATATAAAGTGAACACTCTAACCAATCAAGCGAAATGTTTTTTTACTTTAGCAGTGGCCAGTTAATGGTTCACTCTGTTCTGATTCCGTAGCTTTAGAACAATAAAAAAATAAAAATCAGAAAAAAATTGTAAAAAAGTCTACTATAACGTTCATTATATTCCTTGAAATCGTTTATAAACATTTATTACAAAAAATTTCTGACAAGTAAATGGAGAAATATGCGTTGTGTACGGTCACCATCAATAAAATAACAGGAATAATAATAGTACTATTTTCACATCTTTGAATTGATTTAACTCGGTTCGGACTGTGTTTTTGATATAAGACCCCATATATTTTTTTATTTGTAATGGTATTCTGCATCAGTTTTTCTACATCCGATCAACTGCCGCGATGAAATGAAAAGGCACCACGCTCCATACAAATTTGGTCATTGTCATTTTATCATTCTTTTGCGCATTTCCCTAGGAAGATTTATTGAATCTTTGCGTAAAGTACAGCAAATTATCCGGTATAAAAAGTTGCCAACATTCTAATTCCGATTTAGCCGTCTTTGCTTCTTGAGCTACTCCAGGCTGCTGTGTAATAATATTTTCGCTTCGAGTGCGGACATTTTGCCGGAAAGGAGTTTTGTACCATTTAGTACCATCTTTCCCACTATAAAAAGAATTTCGTACCTGTTGGTCTGATGATTCTACTATGTCATCACTTGAATTGAATCGACGTAATTGTTGCAGTGGAATGTTTTCTTCACTGTCACTAATTTCTTGATCAGTATTACTTTCCTGACTACGAACACTAACATGATCTTCGTTTTCCGAATCAGATGCACAAGGTTCATTGTCACTATCTGAAGATTCTTCAAGTATCGCTACGATTCGACGACGCTCACGTTCTTCCGGGTCCATATTAGATAGTTACTAAAAATAAAGTAGCGTAAATAAGCAAAACTAAATAAAATATAAAAAAAATATATGGCACAAAGCAGCAACGTCGCCGTTGAGCTGGGTCATAATTACCCGGTCGCAGGTTCACACACGTGTTGCTCCTTGCTCGAGCGATGGACGACTAAAGTGAGGTACACGAAGGGTGGGGGTGATACTTAGCTGCAGCTACTGAGACAGACGGTTGTGTGCGGCAATTATTTCTAAGAAATTTTTCGTATGCAAAACGTGCAGGGTCATATTGACCCTGCCTCAATAACGCCGGGTTAATAAGCAAAAAGTGGCGAAAACCTTTTGTCTACCCAGTGCCTTTAACCAAACGCTACTGTAGCGCTTACCAGTAGTTCCTGAGATTAGCGCGTTCAAACAAACAAACTCTTTAGCTTTTTATATTAATAATAAGTTTTGTTGTTGTAATTGACACTTTCGTTCGCAGTTCTTACTGATTTGCAGTCTACATTCTACACGATTGTATTTCTTGGTTTGCTACGTCATATCTGTATTCAGATGTACCTATGTAGTCTTATACTTGACCTTGTGAAAGTCTAGCACTATTAAGAAACCTAGGTTAAATAAATTTCAAAGTATGCTCGTTTTGGTTGTACTATTTTCGTATTCTATTCGCACCTGGCACCTACAGCTACATGTATTGATCTACTTAATTCCGACATTGTTACCTTCGCTAAGAAACTATCATTTCTAAGTTCATTATTGCATCATATTCTGGACACTTCCCGATTTATGAAACCGTCTCGTGCTTTCGATGTAAACGTTTTTCTCATCAATAGGTTGTTGCCGTTGTCTTTGCCGTTGTCCATCCTCTCAAGTTTCGGTTCAAAGATTCATTAATCTTTTCATACTCATGTTCTACTATAAATACACTTTTCTACAGTTCATAAGTCAATGATAAAGTTATGAATCACAATATGTCCAATTGCCATACGAGATTTGTTTGTAAATTAATAATTATTTTCGTCAATTTAATCTTTACTTTGTTAGAACGTGAATGTACTGTACAAATGCGCATTGAGTTAATCAGAGCGAGAAATGAACCTAATTTATGACTACGATTAGTATTAACGTCTAATGTGGTAGCTGCTGTTCCACAATTTGTTTCTGACTTCAGATCAGATGCTATCGAAGTTTAACCTCTGGATTACGAGCCAAGAATAGCGTATCTCTGACGATTTTTGAGTTAGGATTTAACGGTTTTCCAAAATTCTCTTGCCAACATATTGATATGGAGACTTTAAAACTATAAAAAATAAATGGGCAAGGAAAGATAACCAGTAGCTATTCATATTTATTTGTTAGTTATGAAGATGTCCATGAATCGAACGATTCCGGTAACTCCATCTATAATAATCGCTGCAGCATTTACCGATTTACGAAAATGTCGAGTACCATAAAAGGTATTAGTGGCGTATTTGGTAGCAAATAACAACAAACTAAGAAGGTTAGTAAAAGGCATAGAAGCAATGTTTCCACACAAACACTAATAGTTACGTTTAGCGGTAAAATTATTTTGTCACGATTGTTTTACTGTGCATTTCGTGATGCAATCCAACGCGTTTTGTTATTGTTATAACTCACGTTTTTGTTCATTGATAATGCAGTGCCGACATTGATCTTTTTAACTATTTACAAAGACGAACTTTTATTATTTATATTGTTATAGAAATAGCTTTTTGAAATTATTTTGTAGGAAACTCTACAGACAGTATTTCTGGGTAAGCTATACTTTAAGGGTCGATTTTTCAATCATCACTTTATTTTTAACTGTAGATTAAAATTAACTTTTGATAGTTTTAGTATGGAAGAATTGTCAAATATTGAAAGTTATTCCTTAGTTAAAATTTAACTGAGCATTAAAAAACCCTTAGTCGTTGATTTGAGTTTTTGGGGTTGTTAAAATGCTCATCATCAGCTATTAGTACATTTTACTGTCATCTAAGTTTGTGCTATTATTTCTTTAAACTCCCTCTAACAAAATCGACCGATTATATTTTGTAAGTACTTTATCTAGCGTTGCTATTACCTACCAGCATAGGTTAATAATTCATATCTATTCCCTTTTTTACTCTTGAGCCCGGGTCGTTGCCTCCAAGATCCCGTCTCGACGAAATAGGATTTCTATTTCTTCCCCTCCACCTTGTTATGCTTTCGGCTAGACGTTCAATTTTTTTCCACTATTTTTACTTACAATCAATTTTTGTGTTTTTTTACTTTTACCCCTCGTATCATTTGACCCCTAAGTTCATACACCTCGATTGTCCTCTACGGCATTGGTCAATTCTGAGTAATCGCCTAGTTTAATCGGAGCAATTTCGGAATTGATTAATTCTTGGGACATAATATGTGTGATGGGCGTCGCCTGAATGTGCTTAAAGTGATTGCTTGGAAAAGCTGACTCAGCTACTCAGAAGTTCAGTCCAAAAGGTACAATGTGTTTTATGGTGGTTTTGAGCTTGTTACTCCGAAAACGTGGTAGTCAAAAAAACGTCCCCTAAATGATTTTGGAGACAATTGTCGCTCAGTTCCCGAGGTTAGTTGTAGACAGTTTAGCATTACATTAAATGAATGAGACGAAGAAGACCTTATTAGTTAAATCCAAATGGACAAAGCTCCTTGAATGATTACATCGTTAATTTCCTATTTAATATTCAACACTGTCTTATTACAGTTTCAGCAAGTCAAATCAATATTACGTCATCGTGATTGACATAGTGACCAACAAGTCGACATTAGGTATTATTCGTTTGTGACTCATTCCGTGGCAATAGGCAAAAGGTTGGAGCATTTATGCAAAATTATAATACTTACAATATCAATTGCTTTGTTTGCCTCTTACAATAAATGGACATAACGATCTGTGAGTGTCTGGCAATTGAATGTATGTGTTTAATACCATTTTTGGGAAGCAGGAAAACTGTACCATTGGTAGATGAATCGTCATACTAAGTGTAGAATATGGAAAATCTTAGTCTTTTTTGAGTACTCTTATTGCCGTCTTTTATGGCTGAGTCATTACATTTCCATGACCTTCATGTAACTATTTTTCCCATTGGATTCCCAAATACACATTGCGAATTCCTATTTGAACCCACAACATGGACCTTCACTTGATATGAAATTGAAATCGTAAAATAAATAAAAATCGCTCCCTAAATATTCGCGAACGTTGACCCTCGTTATTAAAATGATCCTGTATACCAAAGAGGTCCCCGACCGGCGGCACTCGGTCACTCCTGGTTCAAACAAAGACCAGACAGTATCGATTGATATCCGTCTGCATCTACACTTACATAATTAATCGTTTGCATGTGGCTACACTGAACCAACCAACTGCTGCAGTGCTGCCCACAGCAACAGGCTATTTTGGACGTGTTTAGCCTTCAAGCGGAAGGCTTTTCAATGATTTTTGTGTTGGTTGTAGTAAACAAGCTAAAACGAAAGGTAATTCGTTTCAATTATTTGTAATAGATTTTTGTTCAGTGTTAGAGACACTGAACTACTTTAAAAATTATTAGTTGTGTGTCTTTTTATTACTGATTCTGATCCTTTTATATGATCTAGTATCTTTATAAATATTTGTTAATTATCAAGACGGCATTGCAAGCAAAACTAATGAAATACTTGGTTTATATATAGAAAAAGTCGTATAATCGTTTTTGCAAGGCAAGAAAGATTTTTTGCTCAGTCCTACCTTCGAATGACCAAAAAATCAACAGTCAGTGAAGGTCTTTTAAAACACCTTACGTTGAACGGTGCACTGATATGATACCGGTAGAAATTAGGCCAAAAGATTACTGAGATTTTTGGCTAGATAACATTTGGATATTTTGATCGGAATTTATAGATGTAACCGTACTTTTAAGGTTCCTTCCCACCATTCCCTAAGGTCATCTTCATTGCGTTTAAGGCTTATGAAAGGATTTGATGCAGGCCTTTGCATATAAGATAGCATACACAGATTAATACAAAAACCCTATACTCTCATAATTGCTTTCACGTCATACCTTCATTTGTCTTGTTTCTGCATTATCTTATCAACCGAGATTGTGGGAGTTTTACAAAAACATCATAGTATGACAACGCAGTCTAAAGCCGCCATTATTGCATTATCACTACGTTTTCTTTATCTTCAGTTATTATCGTAAAAATACGTAAAGATATTCCACTATGAGTTTGATAAGGAATACAATAATATTTTTGTCGTATCATTCATTACGTGGCGACATTTATAATAAAGAGATTTTGAAAAAACAAGCAGGTTTATGAACCTTTTCAAAAGGGTGAACGGAGACCTGTCTATTCAATCATACCCTGTATTTTTTGCTAATATATCCTTAACCTCTTATCTTGCGGCATATGAGACACAATAGAAAACACATTGTGTCTCGCGTATATCTACGTTCGGCATCGGGCATCATCATCATCAACAGCCTGTTTTCATCCACTGCTAGACATAAGTCTCTCCAATAGCACGCCACTCGGTCTTCAGCTCTACGCATCCAACCACTACCAGCCACTTTACATATATCGTCACTCCACCTAGCTGAAGGGCGCCCTATACTACGTTTGCCTAGACGCGGTCTCCACTCCAGAACACGTCTACTCCAACGGTCATTGGTTCTTCGACAAATGTAACCGCAGCTTGCTAATCCTTTGGGATACATTAGTAACTTTAGTTTTCTGCATCGGCCATACCATGGGTTAAATCTTCTTTTATACTGAATCCCATTTCTACCTCAACTTGATGACAAAAACTAACCATAATATGCTCAGTTGTAGACCCTAAAATTTAAAGTACCTGCCAACTAGTTGCTTCCTGTTGACACAGATAGGAAGACATGATTAGCTGATAAGATTACGCATTAGACTAGAGTAACATGATATTTACGTATCCCGTGTGATGACAAACAGTTACAACGTACTTAGGAAGCTGTAGCTCAACCAAGCTTGGCTTCAAAGAAACGGAGCCACTAGCGATTTTCTTTTTTATTTTATTGAATCCTCTACAACTTAAGTGTGGGAGAGCCATGGACGAATGGGCCGACTCGACCGAAGCGATACCACGGCCTCACAGAAAACCGACGTGAAACAACGCTTGCGTTGTGTTTCGTCATGTAAGTGAGGTTACCGAAGGCCCAATTACTACTAAGAAATGGCTACTGAACTGACCAATGCTTACAAAAGTTATGGTTTTGTTAAAAAGCATACAATTTAGTATAATTATAAGAGGCAATATTCATTTTCTTACTTAGGTATCTCGGTGACTGTTTCGGGCAAAAGTTAATTTACTTTAGTCTGTTTATTGTAAAAGCACTATCTGTATATTGTTATAGGTCCTTCCATTCATAGTTATGCTCTTTTCAAACATTTCTACAGTCAAAACAGTTAATTCATTTCATATCTTATACTATTAGGACTGTTTGTATATTGTTATAAGTCCTTCATTTATACTTATCCTCGTTTCAAACATTTCTATAAAGTCTAGTTAAATCAGTTATTTCATTTTATATCTTATACTTCTTATACAACTGAAGAGTTTGTTTGTTTTAACACGCTAATCTCTGGAACTATTTCTTCAATTAAAAAATAATATTTTTGTATCAAATAGTAATTTTATCGAGGATGGCTATAAAACATCATGCTACGATCAATAGGAACCGAGGAGAGCGGGTGAAACCGCGGGAGTAGCTATTAAATCATATTTAGAGACTTTTGAACAAATTGACACACTTGAATATTTTATTGAATGTTTAAAAATTCTTGTTGTTATAAAAAAACACGTACTTTTTTGGTCTTACAGGTATTTAGTGTTGTACTCTGTTCTTCATCATGTCTGCATTTGAATTTCACATAGAGACCATACCCATAATAAGTATTGTGGTGTAGCCAGACAACAAAGATAGTAGGGAAATTGATGGCAAGTAGGGGGAGGGGGGGAAACGCCAGACATTAATTAAACAGGGAGAGGTTTATGACTTGCATGCCATTAGCATTCATTTTGTTATAGCATTTACAGTCTATATCTGTGTATTTGCAAAATTAATAAAACAATCGTAGACACGACACAAACCGGTTAAGGTTAAGGACGTGTTTAGCTTTTTAGGGGTGTATTTATTCGGACTTATCCAGCAGGAATCAATAATAGAATGACACGCTCGTTAACCCAAAAAGGTAAAGGTAGTCTTAGGGCATTTCACCTCAAAATAAAATTAATTGTTAAGCGGTTCTTCAGGTATCTTATATTTATGTATATTGTTATTTGACAAAACGATTGCATTTCCTTAACATGTATTAATTCAGTATTGAAAGCAAACATGAAGTTACTATACTGGGTGGACTCAACGAGTTCTGCGTGAAATTCTTCGGCCCTCCAGGCAGTAAGTAAACAAACATTTATTTTTTCATTTATAAGATTTATTCCAATGTTATGTTGATGGGATGTAGAAATTAATCTGCCAAAAAATATGACAAACGGACCTAAGTTGTGTCTTATACGAGTATACGTATTTTTATCAACATTTTTTTATGTATTTGATAAATGTATTAAAGAATTAATAAGACATTTTTTCAATCCTAATTACTGTATCAATCTATTTAATTAATTACTATATTTTTGCAACAATACTTGCAAGTATTTTTGTAATGTTAAGAAGTAAATATTATTTTTTACTCCAGTGATCTAAGTGAGTTTGTTAAAAGTCCCTGGACTTCATTGTTTCGGTGTATTCATGATTTTATTTATTGTAGATCTTGGTTTACAGGCGTTGCAGCAGTTTAAGAGGCAAAATAAACTACATTATAAATAGAAACACACTTTAATTAACATATATGGCTGATAATTTTCCAGCTCCATATGAGGGCGGTGTGTGGCGAGTCCGCGTGCACCTGCCAGACCACTACCCCTTCAAGTCTCCCTCCATCGGCTTCATGAACAAGGTCTACCATCCCAACATCGACGAGGTTTCCGGCACCGTGTGTCTTGACGTCATCAACCAGGCCTGGACTGCGCTTTATGGTGAGTTTTGATGATAAGAAGACTGATCACTTGATGAAATCAATTGGCGTCATCAATGCTACTCACTAGAATAGTCACTTGTGCATTGGTGCAGGATTAAACCTCCGGTAACCTCACTCATTTGGCGAAAAACAAGGTTCTTATTTCATGATGGTTTATTATGTGGTCGTGGTATCACTCCGGTCGAGCCGGCCCAGCAGTGCCAAACTCCTTTCATGTAGAACGTATATGGACGAGTATTACCCTTCTGGAGAGTCGCGGAGAACCTAACGGGTAACCGGGGCTCCGGCTCGACGCGCAGGAGAAAGAACGGGGTGGTTTTTAGTTAGTAAGAGTCTGACACTCCTTCCCGCCTCACCCAGGCGGGAGCAGTCATTCGATGATTTTCCCCCCTTAAAAAAACAAAAAAACCCTTCTAGAGTACTGTAGAGTATTATAGACTCGTTTCTTATTACATTTCTTCGTTTCTTTGATTACTAAAAGGTTGTTTCTGCTTTGCAATTCCTTGTCATGGGTTTTAAGCATAGCTTCTCCTGTGTTTATGTTTCTGGCATGCTTGAGAGACCCGATATATCCTTAATTTGGGTCAACCATTGTGTTGGGAGACTAAATAAGGGTTATAAAATGCGGAAAGAATGTTTGAATGTCGTTTCTAAATAAGCAAGCGCCATTGTATTATTATGTTTAATTCTATTCGTATGTTTTTTATAATTATTTTGCATAATTTGGCTTATTATATTATTATAAAGTAAAATAAGGAAACTGGCGAAAATTATTGTTTACATATTTTTTTATTTAAAGGTCTACTCTTTAGGAACATAATAGATTATTGTTTTGTTATGAGTCATTCAAATATGTTCTAAGAACAATATGTATTTTAGGACTACTCAAGTCAATACAAACTCACACCTTTGTCTTAGAACCATAGATAAACTGTATTACCTACATATGATGTTTAAGTTTACATACTTCTATAGCTTCAATCACATTTCTTGGGATATCTCCCTAGGATTATTCATATTATAAATGCGAAAGTGGGATTCGAGTTTCTGTGAATTGTTGTTTGTCAATCAGACAGATCAGTCAAAATGACTGTAGAGTGTAGAGATCGGGGTGGGAACAAGGGTCTTAAATAATACACACGTGGTCGAAGCCATCGGCAAAAGCTAGATGTAATCTAAATAAAAACATTGGTGATATCTTATACTCTTACAGCCAGTTTCAATAACCTATCTATCTGTAGATTTGCTTACCAGAGATAGAATTTTGATACATTTTGTATGGAACTTATGTCAAAATTCTATCTCTAGTAAGCAAATCTACAGATAGATAGGTTATTGAAATTGGACGATACTTTATATTATATAAAGCGGAAGAGATTGTTTTTTTGTTGTTTGTTTGATCGCGCTAAGCCGTAACTACAAGTCTGATTTGAATAATTATTTTGGTATTGCATAGCACATTTATCGAGGATGGCTATAGGCTAAAAACATCACGCTACTACCTATAGGAACTGAGCAGAGCGTGTGAAACCGCGCGGAAGTAGCTAGTGAAATATATTTTACTCTGCAGTATCCGGGCGCGGTCTAAATTCATAGTAAACAAGGAAACTCTGTAAATATATTAAAGGTTTTTATTCTAGTCAAAAACGTAATTCAAGGTTGAGGTCTGTGTAGAATAATAACTATGATAAGTTAAGTTTCAATATCAAGATGACCACAGGACGGATGGCATTCGACCACAGTCCGCGGTCAGGGTATTGTTTTATATTTATTATCATAGTTAAGTTAGGTAACTCTGGAATTATAAACTTGTGTTTTAAAGTAGTGAAATAATGACAATGTAGTAGGTGACTTTGTTATTGAACCAGAAATGTGGAAGAGCATGCCGCTCTGATACGAAAGTGCCAGCTCGACCGAAGTGATACCACGACCTCACAAAAGACTGACGTGAAACAACGCTTGCATTGTGTTTCGTCGCGTGAGTGAGGTTACCGGAGGCCCAATTACCCTTTAAAGGACCCCTCCTTTAAGCTTTCCCAATCCATGGGCCCCAACAATCCCCAAATTCCTAATACCAAAAGGCCAGTAATGCTTTTGACGCCTCTGGTATTCCAGGTGTCCATGGGCGACCCCGATTCCTTACCATCAATTGATCCATCTGCTCGTTTACCGGATTATCCCATAAAAATGTTCGAAACAACAGAAATCTTGAATATAATGTACATTTAACCTGTTGAAATATCATCCCCTAAATTTGTTCATACAAAAGTAGTCTTTAAACATTGGAAATAAGGTCTATAATGTAGTTAGTGGAGAGCGGTCATCGGTGACCGCTTGGGAATTTAGTTAAAGTAAAATTGTTAAACCTACCTAAATACTTGTAATATACTTACATGTCTGTTTGTGTATATTCCAGACCTGTCGAACATATTCGAGTCGTTCCTGCCGCAGCTGCTGACGTACCCCAACCCCATCGACCCCCTGAACGGCGACGCCGCCGCCATGTATCTGCACAAACCTGAGGAGTACAAGAAGAAAGTTTCAGGTAAATAATATGAACATAAGGATTACTTATATATCAATTAGATTGGTTAAGTAAACTTTAATGTGGGTTCTGCAATTGAAACATACATCCAGTACGGTTCACGAGTTATGACGGGGTGAAGTTAGCCGCAAGTCACTTTCGCCCATGTATACTCGCAAATAAATTTATTAAACAATAAAACGATTGTGTTTTACAGTCAATCTCTAGCATATCCCTGTCTCGCTCACGTCGCGGTTTTGGTTCCTAAAGTACGTTATTGCGCAATATTCTGCGCGAACGTCACACCCGCCATAACTCGTGAACCGTACTGTACATTACTGACTGGTTGGTTTATAATTCAATCTGGATTTTTGATGACACTAATGTCAAAAATGTATTTCACACCCAATATTTTTTTTTATTATTATTGTTCATTTATTTATTTAGGCTGTTACTAGTATGATATGTAGAAAAGAGCATGTGCAACAACTGATATTCGTTGTTTCCCACAACTGAATTATCTTTTGGGGCCGGCCAATCAGAGGGTTTAATACAAGTTTGTTACGAGGTTTAGTACAAGACTGCGTTCGGCGCTCTGTTAACGTTGGTTCATTAGAGCCGGCCATTCAGAGGTCTTAGTACGAGTTTCTTTTTCGTTTAAAGTAATTGAAACGAAACCTCGTCCGGTACTCTGATTGGTTGGTTCATTGGAGCCGGCCAATCACAGCGCCGAACGCGTACAAAATTTAAATTACTTTCAACGTAAAATAAACTTGTACTAAACCCTCAGAGCGCCGACTGCCGTCTCGTTTCGAATGCTTAAACGTAAGATAATCTCGCAGAAATAAACGTAAGCAAATCTCGCACTTAGCCCTCACATCATCTGAGGGCTAAGTGCGAATAACTATCGCATTCGTATCGTAACAGTATCGAGCGAGTTAAGCGTTCTGATTGGTTCACTTGAGCCGGCCAATCAGAGCGCCGAACGCGATCGATACTATTACGTTACGAATGCGATAGTTACTCGTGCTAGGCACTCAGATGTCACAATTCATTACAATTTCAGATAAGTCATTTATATTAGTTGAGTGGGTGACACTTTAAAATTTAATTTTGAAGACATGATTTCGTAGGAGTAAAATTTCCTACCAAAGAAGATGGAGGCACGTGTATACATGTCTGGAATATACAATTATTGCGCATATGAAAACATTAATGGACTCAATTATTTATTACTACCAGAATTCAATTGCGCACTACTAAATGACGTCGAATTCTAGAATGTAGTATTACAGTTCCTGTATAATTTACGAAGCTACCATATTCGCTTCTTTGTTTGTTTATGTCTTCGAATATACTAGTCGCTTATAAATATATTCTGTTTGCTTTTGATAGTTATTTTCTTGGCAAAATTTAAAAGAATAGAAAGTTAATGTATAAACAATATGTTAGCAAATAGGGAAAGGTACCAATGTATGTTTATTGTTTATCTGGAAATCATTAAGGGAGGCTAGCTATTGTTGTTACTGGCTATTGTTAGAGGGAGGCCTAGTTCAGTTGTAGACATTTTGAAGCTGATATTTTATAGTTGCATACATTTTGTATGCAACTTCAGTCAAAAATTCTATCTCAAGTCACCACATGCATCGTAAAACAGTTTCTAAGTCAAAGTCAAAGCATTTATTTCAATTAAACCATAGTTTGGTGCTTTTGAAACGTCAACAAATACAAAATAAATAATAGTTTGTCAGTCAGTCCGTCAGTGAAACTAGGTGAAGCTAGGTGCTCATTCCAAAAAGTAGATTCGAATGGAGAAGAACGAGCAAGAAACTCCATTCGTTACTCTTTATTTATTGTTCTCTCGTATTTCTTCATTTATTTATTGCTCTTCGTTTATTGAGACCGAACATAATTATGTTACTAGGTTAAACTTTACTATATTACGATCAGCTGTTGATTGTCTAGTGACATTGTACGACAAGCGACACATAGTCTATCGCGTCTCCATTGACGGTCGCAATATGGCTGCCGGCCAATTCTTGTTATACTAACGCATACAATGTCCCTGCCAGATTTTTCATTATGATTTGGTTTAATACTAATTGATGACTGCACGATTGAGTTAGTGGCTGGGTAAGGCTGGGTAACGTGTTCTGTTGGGGGTTCGATTCTTGCATGGAACTATTCTTTACGTGGTCTACGAATTGCTTCCCTGATCTCATCAGACTCAGACCAACAATTTGTGGATTACACAAAGAATCGTTCCGTTTTGAATTCGCGACATCTTGTACAGTAGCCAGTTATCCTGTCACTGTACCTACCAAACCAGCTACTGCAATCATTGTCCAATTTCATCATATCACTAGCCCAGCTTTATCAAATACGCAAAATAACACCGCATCTAAACATTCCAGATTATGTCCGAAGATTCGCGACCGAGGAGGCCCTTTTAGAAAAGGACGCGATCACTGGCATGGGGGGCGCAACCCCCGCCTCGTCGGGCTCCAAGCCGTCCAACGGCAATGCCAACAACAATAGCGATACAGAGAGCTCCATGAGCGAGTTCAGCGACGATGAAGCGCAAGACATGGAGTTATAACATAAGCTACCACAGATAAGTAATACTTGCTCACTCGCCACTGCCTTGTGTGTTTAAAAACGAACGTTTTGTTTGTGGTCTAATGTTTTCTTTCATGGCAACACCTTCTTAAGCTGTCACTTTGACAGTTCGTCTTCGCTGTCACTTTCGACGGTTTGTTTTTAGTGTTGCCATTTTATTGTTTTGATCGTTATTCTGTTTATGATTTAGGACTATTTGTTGTTTAAATGAAAGAATAACTTGTCTTTAGGTACTTTTTTGAATAATTATGAGTGGAATTATTTTAAATAATTCGATAAAGTATATTTGTCAAAGATGTCTTGTGGTTAAGGAATTGTCCATGCTGATAATATAGATTTCACAATAAGAGTAATAACGTTTTGAAAGACATAATATCAAATTAACATACCTATCTTTTATGACAAAAGCAATAATATTATTACAATTAATAGTACTTCACGATTCAGCATGGACAGTCCCTTAATTCTACAATCAATGTGTATTATTGCATACTTCTGGTAACTTCAAATTAATGTTTGACATCTTATCCACACTTAAACATTGTAAATACTTTAACTTTGAACATTTACTTGTATGATGTTATGATATTCTAATATCTTCGTAAAAGGTTGTAGTCCTAATAAATGTACTGAGCTGAATAAGTAGGTCGTCGTAATGTGTTTACGTGTGTTCTCTATGTGTAACGTGATTGGCTGATTATCACGCTATAATCGTAGATTAACCAATGAGCTTTATGCTGTATCTACACGTGACGTTATAAGCCAGAAAATATGCTATACATAAATAATATAAAGTTATGTCTACGTTAGACCACAGACAACACAATATCAACCAAAAGCCAGTTATCTGTACTCATACAGACGTTCGCCGCCATCTTTATATAAAAAAAGTAAAAGTATCTCTATATATCAATGGACCACGAACTTTGCCAATTTAGAAGTTAAAAAAAAATGCTCAGATACCCCCGTGGCGGCGAACACAAAACGCTTTAATGTTATATTTTAAAATTATAAATAAATAAAGTATATTATGCATGATGATCGTAATTATATAAAAATGGTAAAATTTAACTTTTTTAGTCGTTCGGTGTGTTGGAAAATGTTAAGGTTTCTTAGGAATGTTTGGCTTCTCTTAAATGTGTCTATGCTTAAGATTAGCTAAAAATCGGTAGAGAAAAAAAAGTGTTCACGAATCGTAATGTAGGAGTAGGCTTGGAAACAGACGGGGGGCGCAACTAGAGTTAATACTTTATAAATGGGAGCTTACGAGCGAAATAGCTGTAGAAAGTTTATAGTAATCCTATTTTATTCAAATTAGGGTTTAATATTAGCTCTAGTTGCGTCTAGAATGTAAAGAATTGATTGGTCTAGGCTCATTTGAGTACTAATTTGCTAGAAGCAAAGTAATCTGTTTATGGTGTGGCCTAGGTCAATCATTTCTTCGCGTAGGAATGTAGGTGCGTGCTTGTTGTAATTTCAATGTTGCTAGTGGTATTAAAAGATTTATGTAATATCAATATCAATAATTTACACTAGAATTGAGGATTGATAATCACCAAGCAAAATTAAACTGTTCCTGACCCATATCTTTTTAAAAGTAGAAGATAATTGAGAAACCATGACATTTGTTGTTATAGCCTAGTTGAGCTGCACCCTTGGGCTATGAAATCCATATTAAGTATACTAGCAACATTAATTGCAACAAAAACACCGCTAGGTTATCGTAACGAACATTTAAACATTAGATTTTAACTTAAAGACGTACGCTATATTCTTGAAGATAACTTTCGAAAAAAATATATAATTAAATGTATCATAGACTAACGTTAATCTATTTAGTTGGAGAGTTTTCACGACTGGCAACACACACGGTATGAGTGAGCGAGATAGCATTTTGTAAATATCCTATCTGTCCCATAGTATAAATCCAACTTAATGAGCCCGAGTCGTCGGACTAAAGTCATCACTATATCTCATAGGTATTTAATTTTTTTTTATTAATATGATTTTAGTTGTATTCGAAACGATGTGTCATTGTGAAATGTCGAACTCCCTCTTGTGACGACTGGGCTGGGCGGGATACTTGGCCGGTTTATTATCTTATTCTCGAGATTTTAATATTTTTTCTTTATAATGTATTGTTGTATTGTAGATTAGTGAACAGCTGCGCTTTAAATAAAGACACTTAGAATCTAAACTTCGATATCTCCATCATTTCCATTTTCTATTCTTCCACTAAGGTTGTTCATAAATCTAGTTTAACTAAGTAATTTCGAAAGTTCAGTCTCAAATATTAATTATATCGTAAATCCAGCTATAATTCTGTCTACCTCAAAAATTCGAATTTGTCTATAATTATATTTCTGATTAATTTCCACCCAGCCCATGTTTTTCGTTGTTGGCAACACCTCTATCGATTGTCTATGCTCTCGCCAATGTTACCTGTTGAAAGAATTGGCGCTTTACTAATAGCGATACTGTGATTTTCATTTCTTCCCTTTGGTTTGTGTGAATGGAAAATAATTGAAGTCAATTCGTCGAAAGAGGTCGAGAATTTTATATATTTAAAAGAAAAAAACTGTACTTAGTCTAATTGCGGTTTGACGATTTTAGATTTGTTTGTTGCTATAATTTTTTTTTTCTTAGCACAATCATTATTTTTTATGCTTCGAACACCGCCAATTTGGTACGATTTTTTTAATCGAATTTTGATTTTATTCGATATTTTAATATTAAGCTAATTATGCCAACATTAGTCATTGTCATTTATCTTAATTTACTTGTTAAATTTTAAGTAAAATATTGTATTTGTTATGATTCAATACAAAACTGCAATGGGGGGCATTATTTGACAATATTTTGGTAACAGGAAACAAGTTCATATTATTTCTACTAAACGAGATAATTTATAAAGACCATAACGAAGAAAATCAGCCATTTTAATTAAATTTGACGTTTATCAAGAACAAATTATTATATTTAAATAATATTTGAACACCTTTTCTGTCAGTTATTGGTTGATATTAAAAATACGAAATGGTCTTTGTAATTATCTCACAATTATTATTGTAATGGTTACTCACACAATCTGTTTGCAAAACGAGATAGCGCTATACATTACGTATAGTTGCATCTCACTCTAACATGTTTTTTGTACATCGACAATTCACTACAAAACCAACCATAATACCATATAAATAAAGTATATTTTTTCACAAAGGTTGTGTTGTGGCGGTGTTTACAAGCTATATGTTTAGTTGGCAGAACGCTTCACCAAATACAATAGCATTTTGTTCGGGCGCCCAAACTACTGGTCATTTGAAAAATTGACATTCAAATTTGGACCCTATTAAAGACTTGTTACATCACAAATTTTATTGAAATAATAATAGTAATCATAGATACAAAAGTATATTAGTTAGAGTATTAATAATAGTTTAAATAAAGCAATTTTAGTTGTAATTCAATGCATAGTTATTTGTATAAATATGGGAGAAGTATTTGATGTAATTTTTCAAATATCTAGTTTGGCGACGATTCAAGCTGATCCTGCCAGATGTTGGTGTTATAGCAAGTTTTGTGATGTTCTTTTTGTTTAAATATATTTATAAAACCGAATTATTTAATGTTATTATTATATTGGAATTAATATTATCGATATTATAATGTACACTCGTGCGCTTCCCTTGTTTAAAATGTTATCGAGTCAGTCGACTTAGATATGTATGTTTCTCAATAATTATACTTAATAAGACTTAAAGTTTTGTATCTGCATGAATGGGTTTATATGGCTGACTACCGCGGTGAAACATTTATTTTATAACATGACATTACGTTGCTACTTTCCGTTGGTGTTAGCGAACATATCAGTGAGCTTGCGCGCGAACCAAAAAGAACATTTCAAAAAGTATCTTAATGCAGATCTCTTCTGGCCCTTGTACACAATGGCATGTGTTACATACCCAACCATTTACTCAGTAAACGTGTTCATTCTTTCACCCCATGCATGAGGCAGTCAGCGCGCGCCATTGTGTACAAGCGCCCCCAATGTTTGACACATTGCGAACTGTAAGTGTTGCAATCTTATTCATAAGTCCTTAGGCTATAATAATATAGAGTTTAAAAACAAACACGAAAAAAATATAATTAATGATAGACATTTATCGTATCTTTGAAAACTCAGCCATAATAATATATTATATTTTTGGTAATAAGAAAGTAACAAGTTAAAAATTTCTTAGTTGTACTTCAAGGAAAGTTGGGTTGACCGGATTTTGTCTGAAAATTTTTATTGTCCACCCAGCTTTGTCGGTATGAATATACAGTTAGAATAAAGTCGCTGTGGTGTCGATGTGTAGCTTATAATACTTACGAAGAGGATAGCGAGGGCTTTTAAAATAATCACAGGTCCTACTCAAATAGTATCAGAAACAGTAGTAACTAAACGTAAAAAGTAAATGGCAACATTTTGACATAATCCATGGCGAATTTAAAAGCCCTCGTTAGCAATAACAATGGTGACGTGAAACAGGATTATCAATAAATATGAACTTTTATTTTTTCTAATAATTGACAATATGGCGTCGAATCACGTCACAATTGTTCGGTTTATGGATATAATTATAATCGAGGTTGAATATATTACCAAAATATGACGGGCAATCCGCCCGCGGCACGGAATCATTTATACATGTAACAGAATAAAAGTTTATAATATTATATTTTTATTTCATTACATGTAATAAACTTACGTTATTTTTAAACTATATCTGTCTTTTATTGTCTCATCCTTTAGTTATTGGTTTTTATGATAGCATTTTAATAATACCCTTCCACCCTAAGGCTTAATTACCCATCACCCACTATGTTAAAATGAAGCCCGGTTTCCACCGCGAGCGGAACGGACCCATTAATGAATTCGTTAAACTCGCAAACGCAAACTGCAAACTTGTATTTCCACCAACAAATAGTCGGACGGAAAGAGCCGAGCGTGTAGAAAGAGTAGAAATGAGCTCGCTCAGTTCTAGAGAGCGGATTGGAGTACTTACGGACTCCGCTCAACTCGCAATTACAATTTACATAGTAGCGTTTCCACATAGAAAGTGGTGAGCGGGGCGGATTGAGCGAGTAAAAAGAAATTGAAAAGAGTCCGCTGCGCAAGGCCTGCACCGGCTAGTTCAGAACGGACTCGCACGCTGTCTGCCTCCGCGCTTCTCGCCTCCCGAGCTACGCGCCGGCTGGCGCTCGCATCACCGCATTGTTGTTTGTTATGGCAGTCGAGTAACACGTGTTGTTAACTCGTCGAGTACCGGTTTTATAGACACAATTAAAGAACAATAGGTCGCGGTCACCGGTGACCGCTTGGTGTTTGACAGTTTAATAATAATTCTTAAATTTTTCGTCGTCTAAATCATAAAACAGCCTAAATTCCCCTTTTAATTTACGTTCTTGAATATGCTGGCCCAGCCAAAATCTTCGTTTAGCGCTTTTTTTTCTTTGCATAAGATACAACAATACGTGTTTATTTTTTCTGTATACATAATCAGTCATCACTCGATAACATCGCAACAACACGCAACCAGCTAAAAACTTCAACTGACTGAACTCGTTCCCTGTGGAAATTATCTATTCGTTTTTCATTTCTCATTTTCCGTTCAGCTCAGTCCGCTCATTTCTCTATCTCAGTTTCATTTTGCAGTGGAAATCAAATGACTAACTCTTCGTTGGTGGAAACGCAAACCTATTTCATTAAAAGGAGTCCGTTCCGCCTAACCATTTTCCGCACATTACCTTTTCGCAGTGGAAACCGGGCTTGAACCGAAGTTTTAAAATAAAAATATTGATATTGGAAAACAAAATATTTGACTTACATATTCACTAAATTTACTTAACAAGTTATGATGATATTGAGTTCTTCACGAGCACGGTCTTGATGCGCGCGGTGTTATTTGGCCACTGGATTGGATATATGAACTGAATGGTATGTCAATAATTAGTTTATTAGTACAGTTGTATATAAGTACAATTTCAGCTCAGTACATTGGATAATTAATGAGATAATACGATTAAAGTCATTAGGAAGTGAAAGACCGTGGTAACTAGCGTACGGCGCGTCGCGTTCCGCGCGAGCCTCAAAGAGCCATCAGACCACCACAGATGGGGCCCAACAGGGCCGATGCCGATTCGGAGTCGCGGAGACCCTGACGGGTTACCGGGGCACCGGCTCGACGTGCAGAAGGAACGGGGTGGTTTTTAGTCAATAAGAGTCTGACACTAGGCGGGTGCAGTCATTCGATGATTTTCCCATCTTAAAAAACAATACCCGACCAAGTTTAGGTGGTTACGAAAAAGCGAAAACGCAGAACATTATAGTACCTTCTAAAATATGTAGGATAGTGTTACAAATCCTACATGCTTGTCTGGTAAGGGGTTGGAACTATCAAGTGTCTGGATAATGAAGAAACATCGTCTACCTATTACCCAAATATTATTTATAAAAATCAGCTTTTATAGTATAAAGTCAAGTAAAATTATAATTTCATGAACATTCAGGGTGTCTGAAGGGATCAAGATGAAACTTCGAACAGGGGTAGAACTAAGCCAGCTGGCAGAAGCTAAATGTAGAAATAAAACAACAAATTGATTTATTAACATAAGTAACTATATTAAAAATAAACATTTTAACAACAGGCGCTATGTACATTGTACAGTATGCCATAACCTATCTACACTCATACTGAAAGAGGATGTACATATGCAACTGCCTCGAGACTTGATCACTCAGATCATTACAAATATTTGGTTTATTTATTCATATAGCAATTAGTTATTTTACGTAACATTGGATAGGATAGCCCCGATTAGCACGGCAGCTGGGAAGTATGGTAATAAGTTTCAGGATTAAGCTCTTTGTGTTCACAAATTGTTGTTCCAGTTATTTGCGATAAGCATGTTTGTAATTACGCACCCATGACACTGAAGAATATCCTAGTTTAGGGTTACTAAATAACAATGGTATTACATTGTACCACATCAACCACCATGTTTCATTATTTATTTAACATCTATACCCAAAACTGTTTTAATATAATGCATTTATCTGAACACAAACATGTAGTTTCTGCGTATATAACCCAAAGTGACACTACTATATAGGTCCAATGTTACACAAAATTACTACAACATAAAATACATAGTTACACATAAAAATACAATTGAAATTGACATATAAGTTGCACATGTCCACCCTCTTATACCGCCGTAGCAGCGAATGGCAGCGAAAGACATCAAGCAAGTTTGCACCCCAATATAGATGGGGTTGTGTTATTTTGGTAGGGGGACGACGAAACGGGATACCCAGATAGTTGCTCGCTCTAAGACATTTACGGCAGTAAAACAATATATAAAATTTAGTCTTGTATTAAAATAATCCTATCCTATTAAAATAGCTATATGTATAAAATATCGCAAATTAAACTGCAGACTGAGAATCAGAATAGGAAGTTAATTTAATACATATTCTTTTAGCCATCTTAGAGCGAGTTTTTATGTCATAAATGCGATTCTGGTGTTTACAAACAGTATAGCATAATAATAAAAGAAATAAAAATAAGGTATACATAAAATGTCCAAGAAAAAAGAATCAATACATAGTTTACATGGTGTCCGGGCTCATATCAATACATTCACACAACTTGTGATACATATCTATTAATTTATTTAGGAATCAGCTAACATATGCGACTAACCTACATTTTGGACTTCCATATTTTTATAAAATACACTTAGATAATAAATTACTTAAGTTTGTACATTTGTAGCAAAGAACAAGTGAAAATTATTAAATAACATTTCAAATACATTAAAATTGTTTCATTATTACAAGAATTTACTATTATTGAATATTAATTAAAATAAGTAAATGAGAAATGTTCAGAATTCGTCCCAAAACTATGAACATTGATATTTACTTGAATGGAAGTCCAATAACTAGGTTCCCTAACACCAACCAAGTAAATATTAGACTAAATTAATATTACATTTGACAAAATCAAGCTAGTGGTCACAATAATCGTGAAATTCTAAGACAAAGGTATAATACACAGAAAATGGATGAACACATTCACATTAAATACATGATCTTTAGCCTTCACTATGTGCAGCACATTTAGCTTATCTCGGTGGACATAAAGTTTTGAAAATGCAACATTAGATACACTCTTTTAAAAGCTAATAATCTTTTCACATATTGATCGCAACACGCTTAGAATTCCAATTAAAACATAATTAAGAAATAACAATCCAGCAATCAAGATATTAATTAGCATAGCCACATTGAAATCCACATTTGAAAAACACGCTTAAACGCTCAAATGCCAAACAATTTTAAGACACTCAGATATGTTTCTGCAACTACAAATACTTTGTAACATAACAGAATGGCTCACTATTCAAGTACAACATAAAATTGTGTGGTATTTCAGTATTACGGCAACAGATATTTAAAGTAGTAAAACACTAGTTTTGCACTACACTTGTATACATGTTTTCTTTCCACATTTAGTGACAAAGATAAAATTTCACACATAATAACTTATTCACTTCAAGAATGCTTTATTCACTTTATATCACATGGTCACTAGCTTGACTCGCCTCACAGTCATCAGAATCACTCATTAACCAATGATTAGACCGCACCCAAATTTGAACTGTTGCTTGGCCTGGTTCGCCATTCCCGACAGAGCAAATGTGAATGGAAGCGGCTGCAGCTTCTTTTCCAGAACTGCTCCGATGTTCCAATTTGAGTCTACCATTCCTGGAAAGAAAACGTTTATTGGAAATGTTAAATAATGAAAAGTTTTTAAGTAGTTCTTGAAGTTAATTAAGCATTCAAGAAGACACCTTCAAGATCGTAAATCACTCTATAACACAGTTCTATACTGACTTCAATTATGTCAGTCTTTAATTTTTGGATAAAATATTATTACGTCCGTGGGCAGCTACCATTGCTCAATACTCGTAGCTGCAGTAGACATTCACAATGCTCCTTGATACATTAATATATGTAAACTAAATACAAGTTTACGACTGAGAGGAACTTTGTCCTGTAATCCTGTAGCTAATTCGCGAGTCCAATAGCAATTAAAGTTCATGAAACATATGAGAACACAATGCAAGAGAGCACTTACCTCTGAAGATTAGATCTGCTTTGGGTATGTTGACCTGGTAGCCAATGGTACCGACCGATTCCATGCCTCTGAATGAGGTGTCCATTTCCGCAACAACCTGAAAAGATATTCAAATAATACAGATTGAGTATAAAAACTTTAATACTTATGTATGAACTGACTTTTACAGTCAACCAGTCCAAATCCTGGTAATCGTTAAAGACACTGTCTTTAACTATTAGAAAACTGTTTTCAAATATTCCTAGTTCTTACCTGTAATTGTTCACTGCACTGCTTGAAGTAGCACAAGTGGAAGTTAGCCGAGCTCAGGGTCGCTGATACTTCCGAGTCTGGAAACATCACATAAAAATTTTAAAGGAGGCCCAATACCTCTCAAAAGACTACACGCACTCGTCTTCTCTGGTGTTGCGGGGCAGTGCCAATAAAATTGCTTACTTTCAAATTATCAATTTATAGGTATAAAGCGCAAGAGTTTGTTTTTTTGTTTGAACGCGCTAATCTCCGTATCTACAAGTCTGATTTAAATAATTCTTTTTGTGTTGTATAGCGCATTTATCGAGGAAGGTTATAAAACATCACGCTACGACCAATAGGAGCTGAGCAGGGCGTGTGAAACCGCGCGGAAGTAGTTAGTCAATTTAAAGACGTCTTACCGTCCATGGTATATCTGGCGGCGGCGGAGGTGATAGCGATCTCTCCGCCCATGACGCGGGCGCCCGACTGGTACACCAGCTCCGCGCCCAGCGCCAGCCGCTTTGTCACCGACTGGAAATAAAACATAGAGGTTGTTTTATACTATTTTTTTATATACAACCACTAGCTTCGCCGGGTCAACGTTCCCGTTGAATAAAAAGTGGCCTACGCGTTATTCTAGACCATAGTCTAGTCCTTTTCCAAATTTCATTTCAATTCCTTTGACGCTGTGTGATGGTGACCAGAGTAAATTACATTTGTCATCAATTCACAACTCTATACTTCTCACAGGTATCTTAAGAGCCGACTACGGGACTGCTTATTTAAAAGTGGTATGTTGTTACATCAATGTTACCAGATCAATACATGTTATCAGAGAGTGCTGTTGCACACACAACACAACATCACACCTTTTATCCTCGAAGGGGTAGGCAGAGGTGCACATTATACCACTGTACAATGTAACTCCCACTTTTCACTATTTATGTTGAGTCCCATGTAATAGGGGTTGAGCCTATAGACATATACTGGGCCCAGTTCCAGACTCCGTGCAGAATTTTTTTAAAAACTCAGTAATACTTTGCCCGACCCGGGAATCGAACCCGAGACCCCTTGCAATTGCGACCACTCGGCCAACGAGGCAGTCTGTTGCACTCTCTGATAAACCGAACCTTTTATACTGCGATCTCCAAAACACATGTTGAATGTGGAGATACATAAGATGAGATGTGAGTGATGAATAATTTACCTGTAAGTAGTGCCCGACGAACACAGCTGACTTCTCATTAAAGTCAGGTTTGCCCACAGCCATCGCGAGCGTGTAGTCGGAACCCTTGTACTCCAGGGTACCCTGGGTAGCTGTCAGCTTGCATTCTTGCACCTATAGAAATAAATTATAACTTTTTATAAACTGTTAGTCCGTAATTTTTTTTTTATTGTGTTGTGGGTATATTAACTAACACATAATTTCACCAATAAAGAATTGTTTCGCTTGGGAATTGAACCCGCGATACGTTGCGCAGGAATCCGCCTAGCTACAGCGTCAACCATGCAGTCATTTCTTATCCCTGACTTATAAAGTACTGGTAAGGTACTTCTCAGATAAAAATCAAAGATTAGATAAACCAGTTTAACTCTAGTTTTATTATTACAGTACTTGGCAGTAAGATGACAAAGTTACAATTCACTGCTATGAATTGAAATACAACTGATTTCATTGCAAACAGAGCATAATTACAATTACAATGCCAGTCAACAGTCAATATCAAAAGGCTGCATATAGACAAACTAGCTACTTCCGCGCTTCACTCGCTCTGCTCGGCGCCTATTAATCGTAGCGTGATATTTTATAGCCTATAGCTATCGCCCATTTATCGAGGAAGGCACAACACAGAAAGAATTTTTCAAATCGGCCCAGTAGTTTCGAAGATTAGCGCGTTCAAACAAACAAAAACAACAAACTCTTCAGCTTTATAATATTAGTATAGATTATGATTCAGGAGCCTGTGTGGTAAAATTCTCTTTTGGACCATTAAAGGGTGCTTACTTTTGAAACTAATCTCATTGTCAATTTCAATCAAATAAAACCACAATAATTATTCAATTTCAACATTATACAACCCTAATCATAGCTGTTAAAATTGCATTCAGAGTATGGAATATAAAGCCAGTTTATTCAATATCGACTTGATTGATGAGAATTGGATTCAGTAAGCAGCCTGGTGTATCTGTCATGATATAGTGACCATGACAAATTCAATAATTATCCCATACATTATAGACCTTATTTCCAAAGTTTAGAGACTACCTTTGTATGAACAAGTTTTACACACCTGAGCAGCACCCTTCAGCCTAATCTCCGGAGTAAGTTGGTGAATTAAGCTGAAGTTGACATTGCCTGAAGGATCCACGTCTCCAAGAATGACGGGGAAGGCCTCCGAGGGAGAGATCTGCTTGGTACCGATGTATGTTGCTCCTAGTTTGTAGCCATTCTGGGCTGAGCTCATTGTAAGGGTGTGAGACATCTGAAATAATACATTTTTATACTTATACTAAAAGTTTTGTTAGACATACTACATTATTATGTTTTCGGCTGAAGAAAATCGTGTTAGTTATACTATTTATAACTCAAGAACGGCTAAATCAATTTGGCTGAAAATTGGAACGGAGGTAGCATAGAACCAGGAGTAGTATTAGTATCCCATAGTAGATATCTTAGGCCTGCAATTATCTTTATAGCCAAGACAAAATGCTTATTTAAGTAATTTTGTTTCTGTCAGAGTTACAGGCTCTGACTTCAAAACAAGAACTTTATGGTAACACACGTAACAAACCTGGAAATGATTGGACAGTCCCCTGTTCACCATCAACTTGCCACCTTCAAAATTGACGGGCATAACATCTGCAATACACATTTTATTATTTGATATTAGGTCTTGTCATTATAAACATTAAATTGTCATTTGTTTTATACTGGTGTGCTTGTGACACGAGACAACATGATGGATGGAAAGACATGTAGACAGACATAGAATAATTTTTATTTCATGATATGGGAATTGGATACATCGAGATTGCATATACCAAGTCGCAGGCAGAAGCAAGTAAATTATATAATTAGATATATTATCTGCATCTGGTTCCAAGGAAATACATTACTAGACTGCTTAACACATTAAATGCCATGGGGGTCATGGGTGGCCGACGTTACCAGAGGATTTGCCTTCAACAGTTTTTTATTGGCAGTCAAAGCCTTAATATTTTAAGATCAGGTTTCAATAGACAAAGTTAATAATTAATACATAAGTAACTACTTTAAGAATAGTATGTAATATAATAGTATGTAATAATGTAGATTATCTTAATTACAGAACAAAATACTGTTTTTATCATCCAATTTAAGAATTTTTTACAAGTTTTATTAATATGATAAAACCTCTTGAATTTTAAATTAAGCCCGTATGAGACTATTAACACGCTACATGTACAGTTACCCATTAAGCTAGTTTTCTTAGAAAATTACTGATTTGAACCAGATTTTTTGTTTTCAATTTTAATTAATGTCTAATTACTTCATTGTATTACGGTACTTTGCTCTCATTTTATCACGCGAACTACCTAATAAATTCAAAACTCGGGCGGAGTACTGCAAAGGTTGATAACATTCTTATCAACATACAAATACAGTACCTAAAGATTAAATGTCAGTCTGCGCTTCATACTGTCAATCTGTGCTAATATTTTACATTATTTACCCATTTTGATCCACGAAACACGATTATTTAGGTTTCTAAACTATAACTTCGTGTATATTGTAGTAAATTATCAATTATTACATCACAAGATAACCCAACTTTTATGTCGGCATTTAACTATAATTGCCGCCGTTTTCTGAATGAACGATTAACCTTATTAGCTTTTTACGAATCTAATTAATATTTTAATCACTTTTGATATTCGCTAAAACAGTTAAAACGTGTGTAAAAAATACCTTTGGTCTTTTTATGAATTTCATCTAGCGTTCCGGGATTTTCACGTTTGTTCTCACTTTCAGCGGGATCCACATCGACATTTGTAAGTCCCGAGTTGTAAACACGATATCTACTGGATATAGCACCCATGTTATAGTTGAATTCGTAATACTTTTCCTAAATTCAACAGAAATCGATGAACATGTGCAATGAAACACAATTCTGTGGAATAAAAGACAATCGCAGTAGCGTGAAGTTGACAGCACGGAATACCAACATAGTAGACTTTTACCAATGACAAAAGAATTCAATGGACCTGCAATGCCTACGATAGATTCGTACTTAACAAAACTTCACAGTATTTTGTAATGGCGGATTGAAGTAGGGATGCCACTTTTAAAACCATAGATTTAGGATTATTTCCTTTGTCTAAGTTTGAAACTAAACAAACTATTGCTACATATCTATTTTTCCTATAAAAAGTTTTAGGCACATTACAATTGATTGTAATTAAAATATGTTGCTGTGTTCAGGTGTCCTTGTAAGACGTTGAGAAGACAATTGACTGTGGCATACAGTGCCTCGCAAACTGATACAGATGGGCCGGTACTTACAAGCTGACTCTCACTCCCACCTGTCCACTGTTTGCCATACGTTAATAAAACAGGCACTGAGTCTATGTGGTTCTCAGTACATTTTACAACGAATTTGATCACTTAAAACGGGTACGGCAGAACAACAGATACAGCAGGCGTCAATGAATTCGACTTGCGAGCAGTGCGTGTGAGAAGCGACTGGCAGTTGCGGAACGGACTTCAGCGTATTTACCGAATGTGAAAGGAGTAACCTATAGAATTGGACATCTGCTAAGCCGAAAATATTTCACCAAGATGATCACCTAGTCAAAGGGTTTGGCACGCGACGATGGTAAGAGACCCGACGGTATGGCCATTATGCCCTGGAAGCTGGGAAGGTCTTTGGTGTGGGACGCAACCTGCGTTGACACCCTTGCACCTTCTCATCCTTCAGTAACGGCGGGTTGTGCTGGTTCGGCTGCTGCCTCTGCAGAAAGCCTCAAGCGGCGCAAGTATAACAACCTTGCTGGTAGTTATATCTTTGAGCCGTTTGGGGTTGAGACGCTAGGTCCGTGGGGTCCGAGTGCACTTAAATTATTCCAAAACATTTCAAAACGCCTAGTTGACACATCTCGTGACCAGAGGGCTGGTCTTTTTCTCGGCCAGAGGTTAAGCATTGCCATACAACGTGGCAATGCTGCCAGCCTTCTGGGTACTTTCCCCACTGACGTCGATGCGGACGAATTTTTCGACGCTTTATGTAAATAGTTGTTTTTGTTTTTTCTTATAATTAATTTTAATCTTTAGTTGTATATAGGTATTTAATTTAGTATATTTAGTTTTAATTTTTTTTAAGTAATAGTTAGTTTTTAATTTAAGTTTTTTATTTGAAAAAATGAATTTATCGACAGTTCTGGCAGTAATTTTGTGACGTCATCAAAAAATTTATAGTCGTGTCGGTCGAATTGGCCACTTTAGGTTCTGTTATCAGTGCATGCATTTCCAATTTTTTCTTCTATTTTCATTAATTTTATAACTTCTGAACTTCGGTGTGCGTACCATCTGTACGCTGACGACTTGCAGCTATATCGTCAAGCTCATGTTGATGGGCTGTCTGATGCGATCTCGGAGATGAACGTTGACCTGGCGGCCATTCAGAACTGGTCCGATAGGTTTGGCATAGCAGTGAATCCTGGGAAATGTCAGGCCATTCTTATAGGTGACATGGCTTTTTGACATGGCTTCCTTGCCGGCAGTGGTTTTCGATGGAGCAGTAATCCCGTATAGTGATGAGGTGAAAAACCTGGGACTGCATATGGATAATAATTTGAAGTGGCATGCTCAGGTCACCAGTGTGTGCAAAAAAGTTACTGGATCCTTGCGAGCTTTGTATCGTGCGAAAAACTTACTTCCTCCCGCTACGAAGGCTATGTTGGTGCAGGCTTTGGTTTTCCCTATTATCGATTATGCTGATGTGTGCTACTACGACCTGAATGCAGATCTCCTCAACAAACGTGACCGACTTCTAAATAACTGCATTCGATTCGTTTTCAACCTGCGTAAATACGATCATGTTTCTGCACATCGGCTGCAACTAAAGTGGCTGCCCATACGCCAGCGCAGGGAGCAAAGGGCGCTAACCACTCTATTCTCCTTTCTTTGTTCACCTTCTTTACCCAGTTATTTATCCCCTTACTTTCAATACTTGTACGCAAACCACAGTAAAAACCTTCGTTCTTCACTCATCGCACTGACTTCCTTCATTCTTCCTTTTTCGTGCAGGCAATTTTGCTGTGGAATGCGCTCCCCCTGGATGTCAGGATGGTGTCGACACGTCTAACATTTAAGCAGAAAGTACGTGAGCTTCTCTTGAAGAAATAAAATATAAAGGTTGGCTGAATCGTCACAATAATTATTTACAGAGTATTAGTAATTATGTTCATATTTATAATATATGCTATGAGTCTATGTATGTATGTATGTATGTATGTATATTGTAGTGTACTCGTGTGTAGGTATATATATTATTATTATATTTATTTATGTTCATATTTGAAATATGTTAGTGTAATCTTCTATTTTCTCAATTAAATCGTTGCTTGCTTCTTGCTCCTACCATTCACTCTTCTCTGCATCACCCAAAGGTCAGACTGGGAGAAAATGCCTGCGGCATTAAGTCCACCTTGTGTACACCTAGTGCATGAAGCGTTTAAAAAAAATAAATAAATAAATAGGCAGGTGTAACAGTACATCGTTAAGGACTACTGTTTTTTTTATTTAAGTGTGCTGCAAATTGACTAAATATAATGCTTTTCTAACTAATGCAGTGCTTATTTTCATCTATTTGAGTTAAAATATGTCTAAAACTTTTTTCAGAGAAAAATAGTGATGTACATGATTGTTCCGTATCGATAATTTTATCGCACATAATAAAAGCTTCAAAAGTAGAACAAATAGCTATACTAAATTCTGAATGATAAAATGCATTAATTTGACATATGACGAAATGCAAAAAACATGTACTCGTCAAAAATGTCATATCATCGACAATAACCCACCATAATCAATACCTACGTTATGTAGTAGTACAATTTAGTGGAATCATTTTTGTATAATATAAGATAAAGAAAAATACTAGTGGGTTTTTTTCGAAATTGTATTTTTTTTATCAAATACCGCCCGAGGGACTTAAATGAAGCAAACAAATTAAATATAACTTTAGGGTATTTTGCGTGTATTTATTAGAATTTGAATAACTCTGCCAATAATTTGAATAATATTATAATTTTCTTTTTAGTTTGCCTGTGATTGAACCACGCAGAAGTGCTTGGCTGGAAATAATTAATGTGGCAAACAGATACAACAGATACTACTAGGTAACATCTTTGATGGTTAACTTAATTTTGAAGATTAGTGTTTTAACCGAACAATGAATATAGTAAAACTACATGATGGGGCCCTACCTCTACAAGCTCTATTAGTAAATCATTATACAAACTATTTATTATGTATTTTGTTTTATTAGTTTTGGAAACATTTTTGAAGAGGTGCAAACTTAACATTCATTTTAAGGTCATAACTGACGGGGTTCTCGTATGTGTTTCTGTGAATGATTATTTATTCACAGACTTCCTCCGCTGTCTATCACCGTCATTGTAATGTACAAACACTCTCGTTCAGAGATTAGTGCAGTACCTATAGAATCTATAGAGAAATCTTTTTTCGATTGAATTAAGTAAGTTAAATGTATGTTGCAGCCTCTAGCCAGATCTGTGCATGAAAATGAACTTGGAACAGATTCTGGAGTCTTCTCGAAAGATGGTTTTGCAGATTGGTTTTATGGGGAAACAGTACGAAAAACACGAAGACATTGTATATTGTAAATCTTGATTTTATAAATACTTTGAAACAGTTTTATTTTTAACCCTCAAATATGACTTAACCTACGTAAACGTTGACCAATTGATGGAAAATTCTTTCCATACATTACCATACATGTGGATCGTGATACCACGGCCTCACAGAAAACTGGCGTTCTGTGTTTCGCCACGTTAGCGAGTTCTATTCCTCCCCTCTCCTATGCACGCAGTAACTAATAAATATATTTCACTAATATTTTGGTAATATTTAGTAGCTAGATGAAAATCAAATCCAGATGAATCGTAAAATAATGATATTTTATCGATAAGTCAATTAAAACCAATACCAAAATTTCGTCTACTATTTCAAAAGTCACATCTCTAGTTCTACCCGCCATTACAGAATAAAAACTGAAGTTTAGGTAGGCACGGTTTTTTCGTAGGTATTTCATATTTATACCTTTATTATGTATATCAGTGGTCTAAACGCGCTAATGTCAATAACCACTGGTACGATTTGAAAAATACCATTTGCGTTGAGGATAGTGCATTTATCGAGGAAGGCTATGAAACAATGAAACATCACACTATGGTCAATTGTCACCGAGTAGTCCGGATGAAACCGAAAGTAGTAAGATATAAGACTAAAATAGAAATTACAGTATTAGATTATATTCTAGTTTAGTTTGGAAAAACTATGTAAATAATTAGATGATAGAATAAGTGGTTAAACCACTTTGTAAAATAATCTTAAGATTTTCAATGCATAAACAATTTTATTTCGTTTTGAAGTGTACATGTACAGTAAACAATAAATTAGTAGACTCTAGGCACAGGAGGAACCCACTTGACTTCGTCATTAATAGGCTTGTCAATAACTGGTCTATATGTTATATTTACTTCGCCTGTGCACAGGTCTATCGTTGACAACGTATGCTTCCTCCAATGATTCTCGAATGACTTCATAGTCTGGCCCTCCGTTGGTTTACTGTAATCAAATTCATCTATTCGATCAGGACAATCCTCTCTAAAGTGCGCTCCTCTGCTCTCCGTCCTGTTTTTAGCACTAGCCACTACCTGCACCGCACACTGCAGCATGTTTTGTAACTCCAGAGTTTCAATCAGATCTGTATTCCAGTTCGTATTTTTATCAACCACTTTGATTACTTCGAAAGCCTTGTACCATTTTTGAATTTCCTTATCAGCTTCACACAACAGTTTGCAATCTCTAAACACTCCACATTTGCTTTGCATAGTCTGTCTCATTGCTGCCCTCAGTTCATGAGGTGGAGCGCAACCGTTCGCGTTTCTAACTGTTTCAAGTCTTGCCAGAGAATAGTCACACACATTATCTCTCAAGCACATTTGTTTGTCACCTGGTTTAAAGTTTTGCGATATGGTATATGCGACTGATTTCCCGAATACCACAACGTCGAGAATGGAATTACCACCCAGTCTGTTAGCTCCGTGTGCATTACTTACCACCTCACCAGCAGCAAACAGTCCTGGAATTGCACAATCTCGACCCCCCTGGTGTATAATAACCTCTCCCTTGTAGTTGATCGGAATACCACCAATAGTGTAATGCACAGTGGGTAAAACGGGTACAGGTTGAGTAAACAAATCAACCCCTGTGAACGTGAACGCAGACTCTGAGATTCCGGGTAACTTTGCCTTTATCAGCTCCGGGGGAAGATGGTGGAGTTGCAGGTAAACGTGATCTTTCTTAGGTCCAACTCCACGACCTTGACGGATCTCTGTGGCCATTGATCTGGATACCACATCACGACTAGCTAGATCCTTGGCTTTCGGAGCATATTTTTCCATGAACCGTTTGCCTTCACTGTTCACTAAATATCCTCCTTCTCCACGAGAACCTTCAGTTATCAAGCAACCGGACCCGTACATGCCAGTTGGGTGAAATTGGATGAACTCCATGTCCTGAAGTGGGATTCCAAGTCTGGTAGCCATTGCTGTACCATCACCAGTACAGGCGTGGGCTGCAGTACATGAGAAGTACATCCTTGGGTAGCCACCAGTTGCTATTATTGTATTCTTTGCTTGAAAACTGTGAAGACTACCATTATCCATCTCCATTGCGAAACATCCAACTATCTCTCCCTCTTGTTCAAGGAGATCCAACACAAAAAACTCATAGAATGGGTCAATATTCTCGTACCGCGTGCAGTATCCGTAAAGGGTGTGCATCAAAGCATGGCCAGTGCGGTCGGCACAAGCACATGTCCTTTTGGCCACACTTTTACCAAAGTTTATAGTCCCGCCTCCAAAAGGTCTTTGGTATATCTTTCCTTCCGCTGTCCTTGAAAATGGCATGCCCATGTTCTCCAGCTCTATAACGCATGATTGAGCATTTCGCGTCAGAAAATGTATTGAATCCTGATCACCAAGCCAATCTGAGCCTTTTACGGTATCATAAAAATGAAACTTCCAATCGTCTGGGTGCATACTTCCAAGAGCAGCGTTCATGCCTCCCTGTGCGGCGGAAGTGTGGGACCGCGTTGGAAAAAGCTTGGACACCAAAGCTACACTGAATTTGGCTTCAGCGAGACCAACAGCAACTCTGAGGCCTGCTCCTCCAGCTCCAATGACCACACAGTCGTGGCAGTGATGCTGGATTGTGTACGCAGCAGTACGATACAATATTTTCGTTGGTACATGATAACGTACAGCTTTTGAAGCCAAGCCAGATTTTCCTGCGAGAAGAATCATGATGTTGAATAAAATAAGTGTAAAAATATAATTCAAAATACAGAGGTATTTAAAATTGTTACAATAATTACAATAATATTATTAGAAAAAAAAAGAAACACTACACATGTTGTTTCGACTGTTAGGTATGTCAAGTTCTTGTGTCAAGTCAGATATTTTTCTTTTTCGTGAGAAAAATTTTCGGAGATAATGACAAAATATAATTTTGTCTTCGTCTTAAAGACTTGCTTGTCGACAATTAATCCGTTAACGAAAATCTATTACAGCTATCGGCCACATGCTGAACTCTATGCCCATTCCGCTCTTATCTGTCCTTGGTTGTTGTCATTGTCATTTGTCATAGTTGTCAAAGTCATCATGATTATGTTGATTTGTTTGTGTAGTGATCTTGTATTAATCGTGAATGTGTTACATTTAATCTAAAGCCTATACAAATTAACAAACGCACATTGTTTAAAACTATTGAAACGAGCAGAAAAACTACTTATAACAGAAGGAAAAGTGTAACATTTTACCAACGCACAATGCCGAAGGTTGTATCAAGAAGCATCGTGTGTTCAGATACGAAAGACCAGGAAGAATACAACGAGACAAAGCCATTACACATTTACTACTGTTTATGTGGACAGATGTCCTTGATCCTGGACTGTACCATCGACCGTCTACCTCTCCGGCCCACCGATGGTGCACGCGTGATTGATGGATCAAAACACGCTCACAAAATCACCGCAGATCCTGACGAGACAGTGTTCCTGAAGCGGGAAAAAGGTATAGAACGACAATACAGAATGAAATGTAAGAAATGTTCAATACCAATATACTATAAGAGCGAGCAGGACAGCAATATAGTGTTCATTATGGATGGAGCATTGGTACAGACTGCGGGTGAAGGTGGGGTCACAGATATATATAAACAGGTCGCTTTGACGCAGCCTAAGAAGATAATGGTTACGAAACATACGAAGAACATGGGCAAGTTTAGTTCTGTGACTGTTTCTACGATAGATGAGGAAGAAGATGAGATAGAAGCACGAGAAGTAGCAGACAGTTACGCTAACAATGCTAGAATAATTGAAAAGCAGTTGGAAAGGAAAGGAATGAATAAGAGACAAGCCGAGACTCCTGCACAGACTTCAGAGAAACGAGTTAGAGGGACTTTGATTGAAAAATAAATTATAATTGTTGATCTCTAATTGGTTTTTATTTTGATTCAAAAGAAATTGAATTCTACCTAACCTGTTTTGTAAGCGACTAACAAAATGTCTCATATTGACAAGGTATTGTGATATTATGATGTTAAGAAAATACGTTTGGCTTTTGTGGGTAGTTTATTATCTTATAGTAGAATAAATGAGCAGAATTAACACCTTATGGCTTATGGTATGTCGCGGAGAACCTAACGGGTTACCAGGGCTCCAGCTCGACGTGCAGGAGAAGGAACGGGTTGGTTTTTAGTCAGTAAGAGTCTGACACTCCCTCCCGCCTCACCCAGGCGGGAGCAGTAATTTGATGATTTCTCCCATTAAAAAAAGTGGCTTATGGTATTCATTTGTTCTTTAGTTTAACCACTGATATGATATATCTATGAGTTTAACCCATGAGTTTAAACCGTGAGTTTAACCTGTTGACTCAGGCAGAGTCATGTAAAGATGACAAGCCAAAAAGTGCCTGGCACATCACTGTCACAAAGTCTAGTCTTGCAGTTTTAAACTTCATCATTATCAACAGCCTATAAATGCCCACTGCTGAGCACAGCCTCTTCTCATACCTAGAAGGTTCGAGCATTACTCACCATCACCACGATTGCTCAATGTGGTTGGCGATTTTTTTTATGTTTTGTGTATAAATTATAATAACTATCGTGAGACATACTAAATTAACTAATATCGCGATTTTAGTTAATTTATTTTTATGGGATAAGCTGGTAAATGAGCAGACGGATCACCGGACGGATGGTAAGCAATCGGCGCCGCCCATGGACACCCGAAACACCAAGGCGTTACAATTGCGTTACTGGAATTTTAGGAATTGGGAATTAAAATAATAAGTATTGGTGAGAATGCAACATCAGCGATTTTCATATAGTGGCTGTATGTAATTTGCCCATGACCAAAGAGTATGGGCTGGGCACATTAAGTACCCAACACTGGCTTTGTATTAAAATACAACGTCCTTATTTTGAAGTTATTTAGGAAATAATATCCAAGTACATTATTTTTCAAGTAGCTACTTTTCCCGTTAGTATGTGTGTAAAGGTATTCTGTTAGCTAAGTTCACATAATGTATTTGTCTTTACTAACTTAACATAACTGCCAATTCTGACCAGAAATTGAAAATATCTGTTGAATTATATTTCAACTTTATAAAATGTTGACACACTTGATAATTTGAAAATCAAAAAATATTTAAGTAACTTATTCTCCAGCCTATAGGTACTTTTGTTTTGGATACACAAGTATTACCGGTACCTGATTATCCCAAGGGCAAGCTAGGTAAGGGGCGCCAGGTTACAGATGCGAGTGCTCAGCTATCCATAGAGTGGCGGCAGCGCCAACGGAAATTGGGGAATGCTTATAAGGTGTGTCTAGATCCTTTTCTAGATTTAATCCGCCTCTCTGAGTATTACAATACTTCACTGAATGAATATTTGCAACATGTTGGAAATCCCAACAATTAAAAAGAAACAGTAAATACATAAAACATTTAACAACTTTTATTTTACCAGGTTCTGGCTGGGCTGCATATTGTCCACTTTATTACTCAAGTGAGGTTGGGCCGAAGATGCCACCCTGGGGTACGCCAATTTATGAAATCCTTCTGTTGCTCTATTTCAAGTTGTAAAATAGATCCAAAGTATTTATAAGTAAAAATGAAGTCGGTTAAAAAGTTTATCTGCAAAATTCTGTTATAAACATTAGTTTAAGACTGCCTCGTTGGCCTCGGTTCTCGGGTTCGATTCCCGGGTCGGACAAAGTACTACTGGGCTTTTTTTTTAATTTTCAGTAGTATAGCACGGAGTCCGGAATTGTGCCCGGTATATGGCAATAGGCTCACCCCCTATTACATGGGACTCATAACATAAATAGTGAAAAGTGTGTGTTACATTGTACAGTGGCATAATGCGCACCTCTGCCTACCCCTTCGAGGATAAAAGGCGTTAACTTATGTTATGTTTTATTTATCAATATGATTATAATCATTTGCGTTTGACTATAGTCAAACGTCTTTGAGAGACAATGTCTTGGTTTTCAAATACAGTTTAAAAAAAAAACCACTATATCGCGTTTCTCACATTTTTTTATTTATATGAAAACAATTTTACAATGTTCATTTTTAAACAATAAATATAGATAATTAATAATGTATCAATTTTAATATGGTTGACGGAATATATAACTTTTACACTTTCTTTATTTACAGAACTATTTACAATCGAGATTCTTTACTGCTAGCGGTTTTTACGCTAGGAATATAAAAACGTACTTAAAATCATATTTCTCAGAGTAGGTACAGATTTGTTTAATTTTGTACATTATTTACAGATGAAATCACTAACGAATGAATATTTTAAAACTTTAGATATATCCTCACATTGAGGAACTTACACCTTTCTGAAGTATGCCTCGCATATCTGCACTCATTCAAATGTAACCGCTAAAATAACAGCAGCGTCTCAATACATATTACATTGCATGGAGTTCTACATTATTTTCAATAAAAATCTTTAAAATTCTTCAATAAACTCTTATATAGACTATAGACTGAACAGAAAAGACAATAGGATAGGAATAACAAACGAGTAGGTATATAAAATGGCAGAAAATATAAAGGCAACTTTAAAAGTTTAAATTCAACGTCTAATAAGTTGGCACTGAAAGTTTAGAGGAAGCATAGATTAGGCTACATTAACAACAAAGACAAGAAGAGCTTTTACTTAATATAATAATACATAAATAACCGTAGGTAAGTCTACACTATTGCGCGAAATAAGACCATTTGTCTTAGTATTTGCTGAGAAAAAACTACCACGAATTCATCGTAGGTGGCTCAGAAACTATTCTATTTAGATGACGAAGTTGATCTACATACATATTTATATACATTTAGAATTTCACGAACATCATTGTCATACATTTGTGCGTTGCCTCTCCACCTAATCTTTGCTGTTGTAGCCTAAACGATAGGATGTGAAGGCGGGTGCGTGACGACGAATGTTGCAACTCTTATGAAAAAAACAAAACACTTCTTACAAAACATACAGTAAAAATATTTTGAAGATTTATTTGGATCTAATGGTGCCATTGTTATTGGACAAAATCACAATATTTATGGTCAAACACGCGCCTTCAGAAGTTAAAAATCCTTCTGCGAAGAGGTTTTAACAGAATACAAAGTTGTTAAGATTGACCTTAATTCTAGAGGAATGTGGAGTGTGACGGTACATGGAGTTGCTGACGATAATATCTACACTACGTCGCTTCATAGAGTTTAAAAGGGCACTTACTAGGGAATATCTTATAGAGCTAAGATTTTTTTTAACTTGCAACACCTTGCTCTTATGTCACATCACAATTTGAGTTTCTTTTTAAATATAACCGTCTTTTTTTAAACAAAATGAAATGACAAACGTAAGATGCAGTATGTAATATTGTTATAAACTAACAATTAGTTCAAGATGTTGCAAATTCCGTTAAATTTAACTAGAATAATAAACTAAATAGATAATGTTTACCTAACTCCGCTGTCTAACTAATCAATAAGTCGAGACAATCGATTTTAGTAAATGCCTCTTCGCAAATACACGATTATTTTTAACTGTCTTTTATGAAATTAAAAGAGGTTTCAGTTCTATCGACTTTATAATGTTATTGGCAAAAATTGACTAAAAGCCACTAGGTATAAAAATCCTCATGAACTACCTACTTCAGATAATTGAATTTGGACAAGAAAATCCACAATAAAGTCAGTAGAACCGTGACAAAGTTGGATGAAATTACACTAAATAAACACTCCGCGACATTATCACAAGTACACGCAGCTTTAGATAAAGCAAAGATGTCCGCTGTGAAAATTATTGCCCAAACGATAACGACTTCATCTTGTTCAAGTAATGCAGCGAAGGACAAACTATGTTCCCATACTAAGCTCATACGTCGGAGTTTAGGATGTAAAACATAAATACCACTAACAACCCGAGAAGGACATGGGTGGAAATATCGTATATAAATCGATCCACCTATAAAATCTATTAAAACTTCAAAATAGTGCTTACTTTTACATTGTAAAGTTACTGAAAAGATGAAAATCAGACTCTCATCTTTAGTTTTTATCTTAGGCGACTGAGCCTAGAGTTTACGCTACAATTTGATTAGTGTCTAATCTAAAAGTGGTCATAGCTATTCAATATAGCTGAACTTATAAAAATCACTGTGTCTCACCTGTACGCGTCCCTGTCACTCAATGTCACCGGGGGCCATTAAGTAATTTTTATAAATTCAACTTTTGGGTAAACTACTGAAAATTGGATCCCCTACGTCGAGGGTAGTTACACAATCAGTACATCAAAGTCTTCAAAAACGGTATTGTCTTGGATCTGGTGCTAGAACATAGGAAACCAAACAACGTAACGTCTAGACAATTTAGGTTACTCGAATATCGCTAAACAAGTAATTAGCTCCCCACTTAATACTGAACCGTAACAATTAAAGCGATCTCATTAAATTAAATAACACCAAATTTCATAATTCACCACAAAAGCTCTAGCGTTCAAGAGTTTCGAAAGCTTCGTTACTTTAAGAAATATTTAATTTTTAAAGTAGAGGAAGAATCGTCCGCGTTATCAAATATAAGTTTATTCTTTACTTTCCAAAGTATAAAGCCCTTGTCTCATGCAAGTTTTATAAAATCCAAAACATTAAATCAATTTTATTAAAGGTACAATCGTTTACTAGAGGTATTTATTAAAACTTGCACAATACAATTAGCAATGCAAAGTAATCAATTCGAATAGGTACCTAAAAAGGATAAAATTATATATTGTAAATTACGTTTTCTATCTATTTTAGATAAGGAGAGTGTTTTCTCTCTCAAAGTCAAAATTTTACATTTTCTAATTTAAGAATTTAAAAGGGCCATTTCTGAAATATCGACAAAGTAAGTACCCAACACTTTGGAGTGGGTACAAATAAGTTCCGTGGCCCTGAAATTACGCTATACCTAAACAACTACAATCTCACTGTAACTGTGATACCACAGTAATAGAATTTAAAAAAAGTACATCACGTACTCTAACTTTGTTCCACCTGTTAGAAAAATTGAGAAACAAACGAAGAATTTGAGCATAGATGTCGTGACGCGTCAAATAACTCAGTCGGTTGCACTGAATTACTGGGCGCTAAAATGAAATGATTAAAGTATGTAACGGAAACATTGTTTATATAATAAAATGTCGCTAAACCAGTACTGGTTTGCGTTTTCTTTTTTTCCTATGGTGTGTCTGACGTGTGTGGTCGCGCGCGCCGCACGGGCCGGTGGCGACATGCGTGGGCGCGCGCTGGCTGGGGGCGGGTGCTATAACCGCTTGAACACCGGCGGCGGCATCGTCGCCGGCTGGTGGAACGGGTGGTACTGACGGGCAAGGATGTCGCCCTATAACCCAAATGTTACCCTATACATTCGTTATAAAATATGATAGCAAGTTCGCAGCTGAAAAGTGAATTAGTGAGCGTTAGTAAGACATCGATCGTGTCAACTTGTTAGATACTTACAACTTGGGGTTGTTGGCTTTGAGCTTGTTTTATGTTCTTCTCGTTGATCATCAGCTGATGCGCAGCTCTGTAAAGAATATATTGCTTTACAAAATACATCACATACGATTTAAAAAACACTTTATCTTCATCATGGTCATCGTTATCTACCTGTCCATCTGCTCCTGTGTCATTTCTAGTGCCTCCTGCATCTCACGAGAAGTATTCCGCACGAACTCTGGGTCACAGTAGTCACCTAGACCTTGCTCGGTTAGAACCTGAAAATGAAGCACATGCCACTGTCACTATTATCATTCCTCATCAATGGTTAAAGGCCGGCAACACATGTTTAACCTCTTTAGTGTTTCAAGTGTATATGAGCGGCGCCGATTGCTTACCATCAAGTGATCAGTTTACACTTTTGCCGCCATTTATCATAAAAATAATTGTAAATTTAACTTACTCTTGTAACCAGGCTCTCTGCGGACCCCACCACGACAGGTGCCGAAGAGTTGTTTCCTCTCGGACTGCCGGGCAGCGACACCACCCCACGCCCAAAACTATCTCCTCCTGCAACGGTATTCACCACCCTTCCATTACTTGCACGACATGATGGGGCATTTGCGGCAGCTTAAGAATCATTTTAATTTTGCAACTCTTCTAATTTCAGTGAACTTTACATTACAAAACAAAACATACCTCTCTGTAATCATGTTTTCAAAGTCTAAATCTAAACTATTGTTGTTCTAATTTTCCAAAAGCTTATAAGCTAGCCTATTATGATTCTTAAAGCGATGAATCTCAATTATTTGTCTATACATTAATTCTAAATCAATAGCGTCCTCGTGGATTTTTATGATTGTTCAAATTTTCGTGCAAATCATACAAAACAAAAACTGTTCTTCAAAATCTTCTAAAAGCTTTTCTAAATCCTCAATCACTATAAAATGCACTATTTAGCCCTTCAATGTTAGTTACATGCTATTTACGATGATAGTATTTAACCGGTGTCGACCATAACATTATACAATACAGTTAAGTTATCATTTTACCTCATTTAGTATTATTCAGTGCAAGATTTGTGTATTGTTATATTCGTGTGAAGTTGCAAAACATGAAATTATTGCTGAAGCAAAGTGTGAGTGTGTGTAAAATTCTTAGTTAATACCGTCAGGTTTCCGTTTGCCTGCAATGTACTCCTGTAAGCTTTGAAGGTTTTTGATGAGCGTTCATTATTCTACATTGTAGAAAGCTTCCTTCGTAAAACAATTTGGGACTTAAACTACTTAGAATTCATTAGTTCTTACAGCTAAAATAAAAATTGCTATAGGACTAGAGTCTAAGAAATTAAATAATTTAGACCCTATATCTATAGTTATTTGATTGGAAATCAAAGTAGATAACTTTAAAGGAAAGGGATAAAATAGTTGGAAGGAAGCTCCCTGTGGCGTGCGGACCTGGCGAGTGCGGGCGATCTACAAGCCGAGCGGGCGGCGCATGCGAGGCCGCCCCCGACGAGGCGCTGCGCACCATCCGACCTGCTCCGCACAGCGCCGGCTTGATGGCGCGCAGGCTGCGCCGCTCCCCGCCCCGGCTCACGCGCTCCTTGGCGTGCGAGAACGCGAACGGCAGCTTCGCGGCCGCATTGTACCCGTACAACGTCATAGTCCGCGACTCGGTCGTCGGCGTACACTCGCTCGCCAGCAGTGGCGATATCTTCGGCTGTATTTGCTCAAACGCGTTCGGAGATGGCGTTTTGTCTTCCATTGACGCCATCCTCGGTATTGACAGTTTCTCCCTTGAAGACGTCGAGTCTTCGGGGTGAACTTTTTGCCTTGAAACCGTGGCGGTCGGTTTCGACGCGGTCAGGCCCTCGCTCGGCGTCGACAGATAGTTGACGCAGCCGAAGGCCAGCCCGATCTGGCCGAGCATCTCCGGGTAGTTGGACTTTTGATTGCTGTTAGTACGTACCGTATCCACACAGAAGCAGTGAAAGAAGATGGAAGCGTTAGACAGGTTATTGGAGCAAGAGTGCGGGTGATGCAAACGGTAATTTTAGAAAATCAACTACAAAACCACACATTTGACTACCTTGGTATATAGTGTTCTTTAGGTCATTTGTGGTTCTTCTGTAAGATAAGCGAAATGCTTTTTAAGATTCCGTCATGTATTAGGACAATTAAACTGATTTATTGAAATGAATGATGTAAATAATATGATCTTATTAGTCATTGAATGGGAACGTCACTCACTCTAGCACTTGGTAAATTTTCTCCGACTCTCCGTTGAATATCAACGGCCTTAGTGGTATTTGTTCTTTTGGCTGTCCATTTGCTCTGAAATTACATCATTATTAAAAACACATCTAGCTATTTTATTCATTAACAAAATTTAATCAACTTACAAGTTAGGTGTAAGAGGCAGTGGTCCAACTCCATACTCTCTTTGCATCATTGAACTCAAATGGTTACCGACACCAGCAGCGCCACCACCTCCTCCATCTAAAACATCATCAGATGCCTTCAACCCTCAACCCTCACAGCTCAGTGGCAGCTACGTAACACCGCATGCAATGATCCTTGCACACTTCAGTTTCCATAATCATTCAAACGTGGTATTTTTGAATATTGTCAGATCACGAATTGTACATAAAATAGTATACATATAATACAAATACATATACAATATACATAGCGCGGTAGCAGTTGGCAGTGACTTGAGAATGAACAGTGATAGTTATATATCCAGAATGGCCCTTGCATAGCATTTGTTCTGCTGTGCAAAGGTTCCACACTGGAATCCATTCAGACTTCAGACATCAGAGATCCCAGACACAACTTCAAAAGACTAACTACAACAGTATACAGAACATTCTCTCTAATTCCATTACTTTATTGACAGATCCTCTTTTCACGATCTTGGGTTTCGAACCCATCGATAGTTTCAATTCCATTCATAGTATTTTTTTCATCTCTTTCGTCGAAGTCTCCATCTAGTCCATGTTTATGTTAATTCCACACATCTTCTATGTTTTGTTCAACATAATTACCATATTCTGTTAGCAGTTGTTCGGCAGACGACGAATGAGTATAAATTGTTTGTTCATCTGCGTAGAGAAGACATGATACTGGTAACTCATGCATTTGTTATCCACACTCATACTTTTTGAAAGTAGCCGGGTCACTATTTATGTTTAGACACCTATTATTTGAGGTTAGGTACGATTGTTTGGATAAAAAAGATCATTTGAGCCATATTGGTATCCATGAAACGATTCTGTGCTATCCTAAATTAGCCACCAGTGGCTCTCGTGTATTTTTATTTCTAAGTGTTTTGTCTACTCATAAATATTAATGGTAAATTATAGATAAATCGAATTAAGCTACGGTTATTAAGGTAATGAAAAACGTCACTAGCGCCATCTATGAAGAGCAAAAACATTCTCATCTAGTAAGAATCAATTTGTGATGTAACTTAAAGGACAAAAAGGGAAAAAGGTAGAATATTATTTTCGTGCTATCAAAAAGCATTTACAATCATAAATGCGTAGTAATGTTTCTAAATGGTGTCCAAACATAAATAGAGAGCAGCATAACTACAATAGCCAATTAATTTTTGTGCGACATATTATGAAATTTGGATATGACTTAGAATTTTGATATTAAGCAAGTACCTACTTAAAGGCAATCAATTTTTTTTCTTAGTTTTATTTATTATTAAAGGGAAATACTAATGTCAACGTTATGTTGTGAATTTAGGGATTAAAAATTGGGTGCTTTTACTTTAGATGACATTAATAAATAATTAATTAGAAAATAAATTCTTTAACTTTGTGGAAAAGTAGATATCCAGGTATTGCTAAATTAACTAGTTATGTCTATTAAAAACATGGGTCTTAGAACAATGAATGTTATGTTATGTTATGTTTAGTTCCAGCCTTTGTGCAAATAAGTATAACTTATATATTTTTTAAATCAGTACTTTCTTGTTTCATAAGTTAATAAAGAGTTCAGAGGGCCGAGATCGAAACGGTACCATGTTTAGACCTCTGATTGGTTGATTCACTGGAGCAGGCCAATCAGAACGCTTAACGCGGTAACGCTTAGATGTCGCTAAACTAAAAAAAACAAAACTAGAACTACGTATTTTTCCTAATATCTCTTTTAATTGTGTATATTCTATATTTAATTTTTCTATATGTATATATTTTTTACCTGTGGGAGGCTCGCCATGTTTCCGATGTCTATGGAAGTGTCTGTTCGGTCCATGTCTTCGTATACTTGACCAGACACCCCCGAATAAGGAGTGGTTCCTCTGCGAAGGTTAGAAAAATACATGTATGAAGAAATTTCTACAACCAATTACCTTAATGTTGTTGAATAATCGCTTTTGAGGTTATTTTTTAGTTGTGATGTTTTCAATCCAGGAATGCTTATAAAAATTTAAGTGAAAGTAAATTCACTAGAAAAAGTACGAATTCGTACTTAATTCGTACTTATTCTAGTAAATAGTGAATAAGAATAATTCGTACTTATTCTAGTGAATAAGTACGAATGTGTGAGTGGCTAGTGCCAGAAACCCAGAATTTGGCAAATTGTATGAGTATTCAACACGTTCATCTATTTCCTGGCATTTATCATCTAGTTTTGAGAGTGCACTTTATGTCAACCAGACTGAACCGAATGCCATCGTCGATTATATCTTACATTAGAGAGAAGGTAATAATTATCAATTTTTGTACGTTTTCACTAGAATAATTTGACAACGGAGTGTAAAACTATGATTATTCATGAAGCTATTTACCCTATGCATAGGCACATCGCATTCCGCAGAAATATCATCCAGGTTCCCTGATATCGCTCTCTTCAGCTCCGGGCCTGCCTCGTGCAAGGTCCTCAAGCCCGCCTGCAGCGTCATCTGGTGGTGCGTCTGCTCATCACTCTGCCGCATTTCCTGCTCCTTTCTCTTTTTGAACCTTATGACGTACATAATAAACTTTAGAATCATTTGTAGTATCGACAAACGGTTAGAAGTACTTACAGTATTATTTCCTTTGCTGTGCAACTATGCTAAGCGTTGAAGTGGCAATCGAAAATATCTTTCTAATAATTCAAAAAAGTTCTATTGTATATCAAAAATTATCTAAAAAGAGTTGGCAATGGTTTTCTTCTACTATGTTCGTAAAAATCTGTTCAAAGTCTAAAAATATCCCAAAAAAGAGAAAACTTCATTTAGCTATAGCCTAAAAAATGCTAAACGCGATAATGGAAAGTCTTTCAAAGAATGATCGCATTTATATTTTAAGTAATAATTCATGTTTACTAATACTAAAAATTATATGTATAACATAAATATCACAAAACACAACATATAACAACGGGAAACGAAAATATTGGACAAAATAAAACAATATGGTAGTTGGATTGTAGAAAACATCGGCATGCTTCTGGATAGCATCAATTCGTAAATGTGTACAAAACGGCCTGTATAAAGCTAAGTCATAGACAATGTACTTGTAGGAGCGTCGTAGGGACATGCAGGGCAAAACGTTAAAACGGAAAGTTTCAACCAAATTCCAAGTTGTCGTCAGGGCGTTACGCTGTCACAACTATAGTTGATTAGATCTATATCGCAAAGGGTCATGTCAGCATTTGTATGATAAAAAACACTAAAAAAGGGAACATTCTTTCCTACACATACGTATCTGTTGTTACTTACGCGTGATTCCTATGAAACAAAAATTAATTTGTCAGTGTTAACCGAACGAAAAAATTAAACGAAATAAAAAAAGAAAACACGAAATAATTCAAAACAAACTGCCAATGAGAACGTCAAGATTTTTGAATTTGAAAAAGGAACACGTAACGTTTCATGTCACCTAATACTCTAAACGCCAATTATCATCCAGATTTGGGATAAAAAGGATATAAGACAAATAATTTTGAAAGATAACAATTTTGAAAAAATAAACACATCAATAATTTTGGAATCGGTTTTAGATTTATCGTTAGCTTTTCCAAATTAATTTCATCAAAGAAACATACCAATATATCCAATCGATTGTTTCAATAAAAATAAAACCGATTTGACTATTAAAAAATCAAATTCCATGGAATCTGATTAATGATTCATTCCAATGACTATATAAAACCAATTTCTATAATATTTTTATTAACAATTTTGAAATTATCATCACCATCATTATCATCAGACACCATAAAATCAAAATAAAGATTAAAAAATTGAAAACAAAAAACTATTACTAGAATTACTGACCTTCTGAAGTAATCTTGAATGAGGAAGGTCGCATAGAACTTGCCAACAGTGATCTCGTTAGGGTCGCCAGGCGGTGGAACTACTTGGTCTAGTAATTTAGGAGATGTTCTCTTCCAAATCTTTTTGATGACAGCCCTGAGTTCTGTGTTGCAGTCGTCTATGTTGCCTGTGACATTGGATTTGGTATGTACAATATGAATGCTGTTTTTCTTTTTAATATATTAACCTGTGAAGTGGAACCGATACGCAGATCTGTGCAAGACAAAATGTGTTTTCCATTGTTGTGTTTCATATATCGATAGACAAGAGATTAATATATTACGTATATTCTAAAGGGAGTCCTCTTTTTTCTCTTTTGTCTAATTGTGGGAAAGTCATGCTTCGGCAGGAATGGGCCGGCTCACCCGGAGCGCCACCACGGCCTTAAAGAAAATCGATGTGAAACAACGCTTGCGTTGTGTTTCGTCGTGTGAGTAAGGTTACCGGAGGCCAAATTACCTCTCCTCGGTGACCCCAATCCCCGAATCCCTAACTATCCTCAAATTTCCATTTCCCAAAAAGCTGGTAACGCACTTGTAACGCCTCCGGTGATTCAGGTGTCTATGGGTGGCGCCGATTGCTTACCATCAGGTGATCCGTCTGCTCGTTTACCGGTTTATCCCATAAAAAACCTGGTCAATGAGGACTGCCGATTTTAAACACCAGATGGCGCTCATTTAGGATACAGTTTCTGTGTCCAATCATTTGCTACTTCCTTATTGGACGAAAAGACGAGAGTTTCACACTAGCTCCACAAGCAAAAATACCGTAGCTCAAGTATATGGATTCACCACTTTCACAGAGTTTACAATAGAAAGCACTAGAAATTTCATAGTTAATACTTTACCTGAATGGATTTCACCCTTAGCCGTTAAAATGGATATTTGTAATTCCACAATGAAAGTATTCTAAGTCTTACCTTCAGTTTTGATCTTGAGCGATGTTCTAACGACGGCAAACAGCGTGGCGTTGAAGAGCACCGTGCCGTCCGAGTTTAGCGGCATGTTCATAGACACGAGGCGTTTGCATGCCACGCGATGCGGACATAGCTTGCCAAAACCTATGCAAATTATTGATATCAATTAGATAAATCACATTTTGCCAACTGTTTTACTTGTTGACAAAACTACTGAAGAATTTAAATAATTGAACGTAACAGTGTCGAACGAAGTGTGCAGGCCTCTTGCTAGGTGGACTGACGACATCGTGGATGCAAGTGGCGAGTTGTCGTTCGACGTGGAGGACCAAGGGGGAGGCCTATGTCCAGCAGTGGACGTCTTTCGGCTGTTGATGATGATGAACAGTGTCGTGGATATTACAACCACACAATACGCCTTTAATGTTACGTAATAAAGTGGTAATCAGAGTGAGTATTACTATAAATGAGGAAGTACAAAATGAAGAGAAAAGTGTACTCACCTAAAGGTGGACTAATTTTTCTTAACAAAGTAACTACATCTAAATGTTTTATTCTACCCTTGGCGTCAGGGTCATATTCACTCCATAACCTGAAAACAATAAGAATGGTCATATAAATAAGATACAGCTAGAAAAAATCAAGCAGAAGAACAAGAATTTGAAAATAACAACAATACTACTAACATTATGTACTGGGAAACCATCAGAATAAAGTACTTTGGATTAAATGATGAAGAATCTATTGGATAAGGCAGTGTTATAATTTGGAGTTACCTTATAAATTCATCTAAGTGGTGTGGTCCCAATATTGACCAGTCTCTGGTTAAATAGTCGAAATTATCCATAATGACAGCCACAAATAAATTGATGATCTGAAAACAAATCACAATTTGAGTCATAGTTTGTTAATTGAATCTTTTACATTAATATAGAGTATTCAGATAACTGTGTTCTCTGAAACTATGATAACTGTGTTGTCTTAAATGAAATCGGTAAAGCTATGACCAGCTAGATACCTTTCAAATCAACTTGAACTCGTTCGCGGTCCGCCATGTCATTGGTTTTAAGAATGATCCCAACCAATGACGGTCGAGAATACGATGGAGCTCACTTCGAGAATTCGAATTGACATTTTACAGAACAGCCTAACAGTTTAGAAATGAATAAAATTGGAAAATTGTGTGTATGTGACCATGACCTTCCATCACATACATTCCAGATTGTCTAATTAATAGGGTAACTTACCAAAAACGAACAAAGAACGTAAAAACTAATAAAGTATGGGAATGCGAGCACACTGCCACATGTTCCCCCGCTGTCCTCTATCTCCACATCTCCTTCTTCGTGATAGTTCTTATCGCACTTTACTTCTGGCTCCGGGGAGACGCCCATCATGATGTCTTGCCAGGCTTCACCTGGAAAACATCAAAATATCATTTTACTGTTTTTTGTTTTCTATTTTAGTATTAATGTGTATAATGCGTCAAGCGTGTTTTTGCATTGTTTTCACATATGCGTACAATATTGGAATATGTATCAGAGACATTGTAGAACATACTTTTTTTAAAAGAGTAACGAATGGAGTTACTTGCTCATTCTTCTGTATTGGAATCTATAGTTTAGAACGAGTCCCTAGCTACGCTGACGGACAGACCGACAGACTATTATTTATTTTGTATTTGTTGGTGTTTTAAAAGTACCAAATTATGATTTAATCGCAATATTCCAAAACATAGATAACATACCATTAAAAATGATTCAGTCAATGAATGGTCACCACTATATCTATCCGCATATATTTCACTAAAGTAAAGCTTGATAAAATTAGCGCGGATCTTGACAGCCATTTATTACCAAAAAACGTCCAGATGATCAAAAATTTTACATTATCTAGGCATCATTAGGGCATACAAGAGCTACATACCAGTTGCAGAACGAAACAACACAAGAAGTGCTTGCGGGAATGTCTGGAAGTGATTGTTCCTTGTGATCGGTGAGTCATCGTCTATCGCTATTTTTCCGAATACCTGCAAATACATAAATAAGGAAAATCATCATCATCATCTGCAGCAAATGGTCTACCACGCCGAACTACAATCCTGGGACATAATTTCAAAAATCATCATCAATTTACAAATAATAGGTGTAGTCTAGATGATGTCAAAATTAAGCTGAGAAATATTGTTGTTCCTCACCTGCATCCCAACGACAGCATAAATGAAGAACAGCATGAGAATCAGCAGGGCAACGTAGGGCAGTGCTTGGAACGACTTGATGAAGGTCCAGAGAAGAGTCCTGATACCCTCACCCCTGGATAGAAGCTTCACCAGCCTCATGACACGGAAGAGACGGAAGAAGTTTATCGAGGGTATTGAACTTTCCTGCAATGTTATAGTTTTTGATCTTAGTATTTATTTTCATAGTCTTTGCCTACTCCCACGGGAGACAGGCGTGAGGTTATGTATGTATGTATGTATGATCTTAGTTTTTAGTGTAGTCAATAAGTGTAGTTTTTAAATAGTGGCTTATTTATAATTTTTATCTGTAGGTACGCTATTTTCAACGACATTAGAATGGCTGTAGATATAGAAAAGCACTTACTGACCTAGACAATCTATCTACTAAGCGATAAAATATTTGTGTCTTAATATTCGTCCATTTAAACGAACCAAGTTGATGAACTTGACAAAAGTGTGGCTTTTGAACCATTAATAATTCATTGGTCGAAATGCATTGCTTTGTTCCTAGCCCCACAGCTTGGGCTGTTGACGACAAGTTTTTTTTTCAATATGTGTTGTTTGATTTTTCATTAAATAATAATGATTATATCTGAAGCAAATGTTGACTTATTTTTAGCGCTTCATACTTACCTTATTTCGATAATGTAATAAGTGTAAATGTGTGTGAAATAGAATTCTTATGACTATCTCAATTTTTCAAGTGATTGTATGAATGTGTTACTTATAATGTTTTGAATGTAACAACTACGTATCCTTGTGATTATAATTTTCTAGTTTCTTGCTGGATTTCAAGCAGTTTTATTACAGCTTCTACTCTTTGCCTTTTGTTTGTTGAGTGCGTGTTGTGCACTTGTGCCGTGTCGTCCCTCCCTTCACCAGGAGCATTATTTAATAATACATCTTATATAGCGTTACTGTCCCAAAGTTTTTCATTGCACACATCTAAAGCACCATTATCATCGTTATTGGCTTTGTATCATACAATATTAAAAGCTGTTGTTATCATTTTGTTATCTAAGTCTAAATCAGTGCGGGTTTTCCATTGTGTTGTTTTTGTTAGGTGTTTATTTTATTTACTGTTTTAGTAATTCTATTCTATTGATGTTGTAAACGTCTTTTGATCTTTTATTAACAACCTTAAGTTTATTTAATAGAGCTCATTTTACTTTGTCTTTTATGGCTTATGATCACAAGGCGTTTATAAATTTCGACGTTAAAACAATTAGCTTAAAGCGTATCTTACCTTAACAACGTGTGTCCTAGTTATGCCACTTCCCTGAAATCAACACGAGCGTCTTCAATGGGTCCATCAGGTACATCGTAAGTGTGAGCATTAGCATCTGCTGTTATTACAACATCGATATAATTGTCCATGCTCGGGACAGTAACTATGATATCTGGGTTTTGGACTGACCAAGTTTTGATTAGCAACAAGAGAGTTATAGCTTATTGTTTTCTGATCATGTTCAAGATATTCAGCTTGATTTGATGGCGTTGAGTCATTCATTCATGTATTGTGCTTAAGAATTAACCACCCGAAGATAATTTCAAAGATTTTTTACCACAAAAGACATTAAATTTTTCTAAACAAAATAGTGGTACTGAAATTTGGTCACTCCAAAACAGACATCATTAGTGAAAGTGTTGTTCTAAGAAGTGTATATCTAAGAGTGCTCCGTGCCGTTACCTGGTTCTTGAGTTCGTTTACTTGGGAGACAACGATGTCAATGATGCTGCCCAGGACGATGATGAAGTCGAAGGTATTCCAAGCGTCACCGAAGTAGTTCTGTACGAATATTGTGGTGATTAGTATGATATAGATAAGGAAGAAGAATAAGGAATTGATCAAAGTTTTATTAGGGACAAATAGACTGATTTAGAAAATGTAAAGCGTAAAGTTCTGGTTGTAGAAAGGAGAATGGTCTTGTTAGGTACTTAAGAGAATTGGAAGAAATAGGAATTTTACTCGGTGATAATGTTTCTGAGAAAACGTTTATAGTTTATAAACATGAAGAAAGTTATAATTTACTTGAAGAAAAGAGAAGAATATTGGCATAAACAAACAAATCACTTTGTAACCAGCATTTATCTCTACGACAATTTCTTTCACACAACCTATAAGGTAGGCTAGAAACAAATCTTTAGACTTAGAAGCTAAAGAGGTCGATGAAGACACAATAACTCACCTTAAATCTAAAAGCAGCAAGTTTGAAAATGAACTCCAAGGCAAAGACAGCGGTGAATAGCATATTCAACAAGTCGAGAGCCTTGCTGTACTCATGGGGCTGGTTGTGGTACTTCATGGCGAGGGTGATGGTGTTGATCATGATCAGCACGAAGATGGCGTACTCGAACGGCTGTGACGTCACAAACCACCATACTTTGTACTGTATTCTGTGCTTTGGTATGTATCTGTGGAATAAAAGATGGGACCAATGAAAATTGTTCTATCTAGTAAGTTGAATCTCTAGGTTAGTCAAAGATTTTGGGATTTTCGATGTTTGAAATACTTAGTAATTATATGTACAAGATCGATGCTCTTGTCCAATGTCGACACCAAAAATCACTCTACTTAAGTCGTTGAGACAATGGAGTCTGTATTTTGTGCCCGTAAAGGACCTCCAGTTGCAATTGCTTCGTTTTTCTACTATTACTTGATGAATTAAAAAGTATCCTACAAATCTTCTACTTACCTTCTTATGGGTTTAGCTTTCAGCGCAAACTCTATGCAGTTTCTCTGGTTTTTATCTAATTCACAATTTTTGTATTCCTGCTCACCCTCGTTTTGGAACGTCACTATGACGAAACCGACGAATATATTTACCTGAAAGAATTTACAAATCAAATTATACGTTTATTGAGAAAATTGATACGTTTTTATAATAACAACAATGCCAACGCTAGCCAGGAGGCTGCGCGACATCCCGCGGCGCTCATGAGGAAGAACCCTTCTGTGGTTCGAAACTAGTAGAGCTTTTATCAGTATTTCCATGCCATTAACCCGCGATTTTTAGTTAATTGAGAAAGTTGATGTGTCTAAATCTCATTGCGTTAGAAAACTATTTATTTTAAATAAAAAAAGGATTCAAATCGACAATCCAAGGAAGATGAAGAGAAATGATAATAAGATCGTTCATAGTCCTGCTTTAGTTCATCGGACAGGACTGTGGCTGATTTGGAAGTCTTTAGGGGAGACCCATGTTCAGCAGCTGATAGCTGATATGTAGATGACGGCATCTTATGAGACTATGTTACTAGTTGCACAAATAATAACACTTACCATAAAGAAGGCAATAATAATAATGTAAATAATATAATAGGCTGCAACGATTGGACGGAAGTTGGTGATGGGACCTCGATCTTCAGCATTCGAATCTATAGAGACGTACAACAACCTGGAACAAACAGTTTCAAATAACTAAATTTATAATGGCTGGTCATTTTACTAGTTCTACTTCCGAGCGAGTGGTTTCAGGTTCGATTCCAAGGTGGAGCATAGTAATATTGCACTTTTTTCGGTTTTCAAAAATGTCTTAGTTATCGCAAGGAATCTGAAACTGCTCGGTGTATAGGACACTCGGATATAAATACATAACATAACATCCTTTTATTCCCTAAAGGGTAGGCAGAGGTGCACATTATGCCACTGTACAACGTAACACCACTTTTCACTATTTATGTTATGAGTCCCATGTAATAGGGGGTGAGCCTATTGTCACATATACCGGGCACAATTCTGGACTCCGTGCTACTACTGAGAATTTTGTAAAAATCCAGTAATACTTTGCCCGACACGGGAATCAAACCCGAGACCCCTGGCCCGGCAGTTGCACTTGCGTCCACTCGGCCAACGAGGCAGATATAAATACATGTTATAATAAATTTAAGGAAAAAAAATATTTATTTAGAATGAAAATAATCACTTTTAAAAGTAATTAATTTGGTTTTATTTTGATCTATATGTTGCCGTGCCCTAACCGGGTTTCATGTTGAAACTGTGCCCTATTATGTAACCTGTTGTACACATGATATATTGCAATAAAAAATTGAATTTGAATTTGACAAGCCTCATGCATGAGACTTTAAGCATAGCTGGTGAAAAGGCTTTCCTCGTCTGATAGGTGTTGCTATATTCAGTTTTTACTTGAATAAGTACTTATTGTCTGCATCTATGAGTATAGAATAATAAATCCTTACCCTGGCCATCCTTCAAACGTAGACACAGTGAATAGTGTGAGCATGCCCTTCATGACGTTATCAAAATGGAAGTCATACCGCGTCCACTCTCTGTCCCGCACCAAATAGTTGCGATTCTCAAACACTAAATACGTTCCTCTGAAAAATATTTCATATTTATTAAAAATCTTAATTAACACGTTAAACGCCATGGGGGTCACCGGTGACCGGCGGTAGCGGAGGATTTACTTCAACAGTTTTTTATTGGCAGTCAAAGTCTTAATGTCAAGTACAGAAAATATTTAATGTCTACAGCAGCTTTAGCCAAATGACACTTAGCGCTTGTCTACGTGTAGTAATTAATTTTGACGCTTGTCAGTATCATCCTCATACATTTAGTTTATACCATCCCCATACATCGCCATACACAAAGGCACAGGGCCTTTAGCCAAACGCCACTTTAGCGCTTGTCTACAGAGAGAGTAGAAGTCAAAATGTATGGGGATGACACTGACAAGTGTCAAAATTTACGTCAATTCCATATAATTTGATTTTCTATTCTACATGTAGACAAGCGTTAAGTGGCATTTGGCTACAGCTCGAGCAGGTCTGCAAGACGGCTCTAGGTTGATTCTTGATTGAGGATAATTGAGTGTTTCGTTCCTGAGGGCTTAGTACGAGTTATACGTTTGACGAGGTCGCAACGAGACCACGGTCGGCGCTCTGATTTCTGGTTCATTGGCGGCCAATCCTAAAATAAGCCATCTGTAGTTCTAACTAAGTTTAGATTGCAACCGACTAAAACTTTGGGACTTTTTTTAAAACGTTGCGCCACACTAGGATTATCTCCTGTGTCGTGGGTGCGTTTACAAACATACAAGTTTACATATACATGACACCCAGACCCGAAACAACAATTTGTGGATCGCACAAAGTGTTGTTCCGTGCGGGAATCGAACCCGCGACACGTGCACGGCAGCCGGTTGCCCAGCCACCGCACCAACCATGCAGTCAATTCATTTAGTCAATTAGTCAATTTATTTAGAACATAATTATCTCTGTGGGTATCAAGATAAAAATATATCTAGTTCTGTATTCTGATTCTGTATTTACTTTTCAAAATTACTCATAGGCAGACGTGTTCCATCGCATCATCGCTTACCACCAGGCGAGATAGTGACCAAACGTCGGCCCATCAAATATTATAACTAAATATATACAAAAAAATGTACTTACTGACATTCATCCTTTGTCATTTTTGAAATATCATTACATCTAAAAAATTTGCCCTGAAACAAATACCTCAGCGATTAAATCAGGTACGAAAATAATAAAAAAAAAACTACATCAGTTGCATGCCACGACATCAAAACAATATGAGCACTAAATGGCCATTTATTTACTAAGTCAATGAACCCATTTCTCATGATAGAAGCATATAATAATATATGTACATTTTGCCCAATATTTATATACAAATGTCAATGTTATTGTAGAGATGGTAATCACATGATCTATATAATGACACCCTTATTGCTACAAGCTGTATAACTAACTAGAGACATGCGACATTGGTTACATAGTTAGGACATCTAAACACCATGCTATTTAGATCTTCGAACTTAATTGCCTTGTGATATTATTTGTACAAATAAAAATGTTCAGTCGAAAAGTTTGTATGCGTTTAACTCGCGAACGGCTTCACTGAATCGCATATTTTTTACAATAGTTAGGTTACTATTAGGGCAGAGTTTTATTCAAAAATAATTTTAGATTTACATTTTACTTCGTTAAAGGCAAATTAAGTAAAAAGATCAACTCGAACTACCACCAAAACGTTCCAAAGCTCACCTTAAACAACTGTACACCGACCACAGCGAACATAAATTGTAATAAATACGTAACTAGCATAATATTTCCTATAGTCTTAATGGCTACTATCACACACTTGACCACGTACTGTTAGAGGAGGCAATGAGTTAGTTGTCGGGGCATACGTTACCAGGGGAGGGATCCGAGTCCATCACGCAGCCACGGGCACATAGGGGGACAAGCAAATTTCTTTTTAATCACATAGGACTTCGTACAAGGACCGTAGGGACGTACGCTAAGGTTAGACTTAACTCCTCACCAAGACGCCAAGGTAGGGGGAACGGTTATGACTTCTAACTTGGGTAGAATTAGTCAACTAATGGTCTCACATCACATTCTACACCTTTGGGTTCATTAATGGTCTCATGCTTCTACTTGACGACATTGAATCTTTTCTCTATAATTTCTACTCCTATAAAGTACATGCTAATTTTATAATTCCGTCCTTAAATGATTAGATTTTTATTTTATGAAAATAGGAACGAAAGTAAAGCATGTCACAACATAAATAATAAGGGTAAAATCGCAAAGCTTTCCAAGTATGTATTTTATGGAAGCTCAGCTGAATTAGCTTACATAATAATTATTAGCACAATAGTTAGTTTAAGCTTAAAATGATACGTAATAATGTGTAATAAGCTTTGTTTTTATATACGCTCATGAATACATAAGCTGTATATTACATAAAAAAGTGTATATAAATTGTAATATTACATAATCACACGTGTAATTTGTAAATCTTCAGTGTGATAATTATCAATCAAATGTAACAAGTGTAGAGATTACAATAATAAAATACCAAAAAAATAGATAATCATGAGAAATGAGCAAAAAAACAAAACAAAAAAAAATTGAAAAAAAGTAAGGATGTGGAATTTAAAAACTGGGACCCAAAGGTGTATTAAAGATTTGAAGGCATTATATTGGTGACAATTAAAATTATGAGAATGTGTATTCACTCGTGACACAAGACTTGGAATCTGTAGGATAATGATCCTTAGAGTTTGTAGGACTTTGATCCTTAACTTACTATGATCCTTAATGCCCCCTACCTTGAACATTTGCACTCCCATAACGGCAAACATAAATTGCAGTAACGATGTTACCAATAATATGTTGCCGATAGTTTTGATGGCTACGATCACACATTGTACAACGTGCTACAATCACGGAAAAATCATATTTACTATCATAAATATTATGTAGGTGTCAAAATAATTAATCAAGTTGAAATTATTAGTTCTTGCTTTGTATTTTCTTAGACGATGTCGTAATAGAACATGAATACGTGGTTCAAAAACGTAGCAGATGTTCTCTGACTCAGCAATTGGGCTCTCGTCTAAAATGAGACAGATTAGGCATGTTTGGATTTCTTTATCAGAGTGTCAGTAGCAATAGGAGTTACGGGCAATCTGATAGTAAGCGGACACCTTCAACACCAGAGGCATCGCAAGTGTGTTGCCGACCACGTATAAAAATTATTGCCACTATTTTAACGACATGTAACTTAAGAACGCATCCATGGTTTATTAAGTCATCGTCTTAGCAGAACTTTATTGTATCTGAGTTAATAATCATAATAATACTTTTACATAATTGTCTGAAATATCTTATAATAAACTTCAATTAAAAAGTAAATTAATAAATATTGCTACTGACCTTAAGGCCCTTGGCCCTGTTAATAGCCCTTAAGGGCCTCAGCACCCTAAACACTCGCAATATTTTCACCACCGATATACTACCCGACCTGGAATTTAGAGAAAACTAACTGTAGAATATTTGTTTTCTAAATCTAACGAAGCAAACCAAAACAATTCTAATTCTAAGGAGTGTTTAAAAAAATATTACAATTTAGGCTGCACTCCTCTCCTTTCTGAGCGGAGGTCATTTGAGAATTGTATTCAACGGATTCTTTTAAATTATCTATTGTGGATACCCACTCAAAAATGATCATATAAATAACGTTTGATTAATATACTTTTTATTGTCATAAAGTCTATTTTAAATGATGACGTACTTAAAGCTCATAGAGACAAGCGAGACGCAGACGACGAGCATATCAAGCACGTTGAAGGCGGACCGCAAGAAGGCACCCTCGTGGAGGAGCAGCCCGTACGTGACCAGCTTCAGGAACAGCTCCAGCGTGAAGATACCAGTGAAGAACACGTCGAATTGACTTAGCAACTGGAAGTTAACACCGAACATGGAAATTAACTATTAATATGAAACTGTGCCATCAATATCTTTTTGCAACGTCTAAAAATATTGCGATATTCACGATCCAAACTTAGTGCAGTAACCGAAATTCTTGAGAATTAATAGACACTATGGGATTGAACCCGGAGCAACTCAAGAAATGTTTAAAACTCACCCAATTTCGAAATCCTTTTTGTGCAGCATCCAAAGGATCTTCAGCTGCCAACATGGCGGAAGACAGCATGATGCAGACCAGAATGATGTTCCCAAAGGTGGAAGATGATGACATCTTGTAGCAAAACACTCGGAACCTAGTATTGGAGGCAATGTGTCAGTTGTTGATGATGAAAATATAAATGTAGGAGAAAACACACCAGAAAATGATCAAAAAGATAACAACAAGAGTGATTTAAACTATTCCAATAAAAAACATCATTTATTCATTCAAGTTTATCTCAAAACAGATTTAATGAATCTAACAGTAACAAATTGGATTGACTTAAAAGAAGTAGTCAGAACTTCAATTTTAATTCTGATGTGTATTTCAAATACATATAATATAACACACAATATACACATATATTCTAGACACAGTGTTACAAAAATCAGTGATAGAAGCACATGCATTAAAATCACGCAAATAAATATAATACGGTACACATCATGCATGCATGCAACAAATTCAAGTAACAAATATTTGAATTGTCAGCTTTGGCTTGGAGCATCCATGCCACAATCATGCATGGACACGTTCACATGCTCAATATTCAAACATGAATGCTACAAGCCAAAATTAGACTCCAAATCGTTGATAATGCTAAGGGATTTCAGGTCATGCTTTGAAACCTATCATCTAAACAAACATACCTAACTTCTAATGGGAAACACAGATCTCGGTACCCACTATACTCATTGCTGGAAGAAATAGTTTCATCTAATTTTGATTATTCCACACAATGGAGGTTATAATGTTCGTGCACCACGAGGGACATGAATGAACAATATGATGTTGGAAACGGTACTGTGGTAGAAACTAAAACGCATAGGACTAAAAATTTTGAAGAACATAAAATGAAAAGAAGTTTTCATCCACCAGAATATTTAGTAATCGTTTCAGGTGAACGTGAAATTAAATCGAAAATAGGTAAACTGAAGAATTTTTCTAAGGCCAAAACTATGAATCTAAATAAAGAAATGAGTAGACTGAGGGAAGAGTCCTCTGGAGTAGGTTACGGATACACTACAAGGAGATACAGTTTCCAACAGACAGGGACAGTCACATTCGATGATATGTAATGCCAATCACTGCAAGGACAACACAACGCCAATCGACACAATGAGACATGGGTACCACCAGGTGATGAGACCATCACCATTCACCTGTTCGTCGGTGAGAATATGAAGAAACTACTAGCGTTGGGTATAGGCGGCGTCTGATTTGGCATATTCAGTTCTGACACTCGCCGTGGTCTGGCTGTTACCAGTGTTCCCTCTTCTTCAGATTGGCCGCCATCTTTGTGAAGGAAAATGACAGAATTTTCTACACTATCGTCTAGCACTAAAGTTAGTTTAATCCTATGATTACCAATAGTCTCGCTATCGCTATTGACCATGCCGAAATCCCTGTACCTAGAATGCCTCAACTAAAATATCATGTAAATATTATAATGCTTAATTAAACGCAAACACAAGTGTGGAAATTAGCTAAATGTGTAGAAATGGTAAATAATAAATTAATTTTTAATAATAATAATTAATTAAGTTGAAAGAAGAGAAAGACGTAAGGCGTAAAGTAGAAAACCGATTTGTCTTTGATAGTGTCCTTTCTTTATTGAAAGTAATAATATTTTGGCAAAATAAAACTTGTGCTTATGACGCATAAAATATAAAGTACAAAATAGAATAATCAGCAAAACAATAAAGACTTCAAAACAATGAAATCATGGTCTAATATCCTACACCTCATGAGACGAAAACACGTAAGTTTCGGTGTTCAGATCCTAAAGATGACGAATGAGGAACAAGGAACAGAAGAAATTGAATCATAATAAAGCATTCAGCGTCATGAGCACTTAGCAAATACCAAACGATCAAAGACAAATATATAAACAAAATACGTAAAAAAATAACATCTAATAAGTTTCTGTTAATCGTTGGTTCCCCCCCTAACCTGTTGGTCTTAGTAAATATGAAGAAGGAGGTGGCATCGGGTATGGGTTTCTTAGTGTCGCATATATCGACCTCGGAGAGGCGACGCGGCCGCGCCGACGAAGTCGTGGGCTTACGTTTCAGTCGAGGCTCTTCTTCCAACTCTGTGTTCACTGTTTTGGTTGGTTAGCTTATTGTATTATTGGTTGCACCAGTTCTGGCGGCTTGTACAGCAATTTTATTATTTTCTTTACATTTATTACAATAATGTTTTGTACTTTAAATCCCATTGTTGTCCCCATATTAGTATTACTTGTGCTGGTCTCTATATTAATTTGCTTTTAGTTAAACAAGAAGAAAAGAAATATAATTATTTAGTTTCACTATTTCCCTTGTCAACAGAAGTGTTTAGCCACATCCCCATAGTTTTTGTCAAGTTTACTGAATGCTTCTAACTGAACACCTAAAACAATTATACCTATATGATTTCTTTGATGCCCTTCCATCATCTCCTGGTCTTCTCGCTCCTGTTCCTCTTCGGTTCTTTCATTGCCTTCGTTTTCTTCATCAATGATCTCCTCTATTTCTCCTTCCATCTCATCTTGTTGCTCTCCTTCTGACCCTGTTTCTTCGTATTCTCTTTCAGAGCTGGAAAAATAGAATTAATTAGTGATACCTGTTATTAATTGTATACTTTTTTTTTGCTTTATCTGTTCACCACATGTACTTGTGTACCTGTTACTTTGAACATGGTAGTTGTATTTATGTTAGTTAAGAGTTTATCATCTATTGCAGTATTGTTTACTTACTTATCCGAAGTATACACGTCGTCATCATGAATGTACTCGTCATCAGTATCTATATGAACTCCTTCAGCCGCTACCACACTCCCACCTTCTTTCTCTTCTGGTGCCTGCTAATTATTATTATTCAAATTTAAGTAAAAAGTCAATAGACTTAAAGCTGGAAATGCTTTGATACTTACTGCCTCATCCTTTTCTATGTTGGTCAGTGATTCTGCATCAGCTAAGTTGTCTACAGCGATGGCCAAGAACACATTTAGGAGGATGTCTGAACAAAGGGTAGTTTAGGAAAATATTACTAATCCAAATTTGCATTATCATTCATGGCTTTTCAGTCTTTTATCACTTCATCTGTTTTATTTTCTCGTATCTGACAATTCGATTATGATTGACGTTTTTAAACTTAAAATTCGGGCGCTGTTGCTATTAGCCTACTTTACTACTTTAGTAACTATTGTTGAAATTTTAGTGATTTTGAAAAGGATACAGTTACCACATATGAACAAAATGATGAAGTAAATACAGGCGAGGATCCCGAGTGTGCCCACACCGCCATACGCTTTGATACCTTCATACATAACTGCGTTCCAATCTTCACCTGTTAAGATCTGGAAGCAACGTTTGTTAAGACGATTAGGTCATAATACCAGTGAGGTTTTGTTTCACTCAATTTAAATTTAAATTACATCTAGAATATCTTTATGACATGTTTTGCTAATTTATTATTTTGGCTAGAACTAGCCTATGTTTATAAGTGCACCCACGACGCAAGAGATCATCCTACTGTAAGGCAACGTTTAAAAAAATACCTGAAACACAGTCAGCAGTGCCTGCCAGAAGCAATCAAAGTTGTGTCGATCCTTCTCCTCCACTGGATCGTAGTTGAACTTCCCTCCGAAAACCTGCATCCCCAACAGCGCGAAGATCATGATGAACAGAAACAGCAGTAACAGAAGAGACGCGATTGACTGAATGGAGTTCAGGAGTGACGCTACTAAGTTAGAGAGTGAGCGCCAATATCTGAAAAAAGAAAGAAATCCTTAAGTGACAATCATGCTGATCCAATGACACGACTTTTTAAAATTATTTAGGCAATTACGCAAAGTTTGAATGATCCATTGACTTCAGATAATTAGAAATGGTGTAAAACGCCTTAGTGGTGTGGATCAAACTAAAATCCCCTGCTTATCTATACTTCTAAAACTTCTACTAGCGAAATAAAACTGTAATAATGACTTACTTGGTAACTTTGAAGACCCTGAGCAGCCTGACGCAGCGCAGCACGGAGATGCCCAGAGGAGGCATGACTTCAGTCTTAGTGAGCACCATCTCGCTGATGGAGCCGATGACAACGAAGCAGTCAAAGCGGTTGAACAGAGAGACGAAATAACCCTGGAACATGTTAGGAGGCAACTTGACCGGGAGGCAGACAGTGATAATGAAGCCTGCTGGAAGAGAGACAGCAACGAAAGCGAGGTGGCAAGCACGGGTTAGTTGCAGTGGGTGTGAACATCGAGAGTTAGTACTTAATTTATCTCTTTTGTTTCTGTATTGTTCTTCTATTCTTTAATGTGGCAGAGCTATTACTTACTGTGTTTTATACCCATCGAAGGGTAGTTTGTTGCGAAACATCGTTCTAGAATTTTAGTGCGTTTATTAAGATTTTCCCAAAGTTATCATTTCGAGAATTGAACTTGAATTGTCATGTTCGATGAAGTTGGCTACATTGTAACTGTCTTGAATAATTAAAAGAAGATAATAATAGACAGATAAATCATGATATAAAGATTACTTACTTGTAAACCTAAACTGTACATCTTGACCAACATTTCCAGCGTGAACAGAGCCACGAAGAACGCGTTGCCGTACTCCTGGAAGAGATCCAACCACTCTGGCTGCCTGGAATTGAGAAAAGAATCGGTTTTAGCGAACATAAAGTTTATATTTTCATAATCCTCAATGTTGAAGTTGGCCAAGATGAATCATTCCTATTTTAATTAGCTTTATTGTGGCTATTTTTAATAACGAGTCTAAAAGTTTAGGAAGAAGGTTTGAAACCCTAAACCGTACTTATTTATTATACTTTATTTTGTTCTGATACTCACTGATAGTGCTCGCTGGCCAGTACCACTGTGTTCAGAAACACCAGCACTATGATCAGCCAGTAAAAAGTTTGGGACTTCACAGCTTTTCTGCACGCGCGCTTCATTCGACGGTTCACCTGTAAATATAAAATATATGATTTTGAGTTCGATCATCTACTCAAACGCCTTTGCCGGTTATCTAAAGAAATCATTAGCTTCTACTCTTCTTCTCAAGCTTGAGAATAGAATATAGGCCTTATAACCAGATATTTCTCTGCAGCGTCGCATGGAATATGTGATTACTGTTACTTACTTTGTCAAAGTCTTTCTTCCACGCTTTGCAAAAAGATACTTTCTGTTGTTCGTTCGTCTCTATGCCCAGATGGTCTGTCGAGTCATGCTCGTTCTGCGTCTGACCTGAAATGTATTCTGAAACAAATTTATTCATTACAGTGAGATTTTTTATATTTTACAGTTTTATCTTTCTTACAGTGTCTAGAATCATATTTATGCCTGTAATTATATTAATCTATTTAAATTTCCTTCGAGTTATATGCCTCAAAAGTAAACCCTCAAACAAACTTACTTTAGCATTCATAACATCAATTTGTATCATTGTGAATATTAACTCAATATTTAACTTGAGTTGGGGTTTGAATTGCTTTCCAAAAAAGAGTATTATTGTCCATTGTATCACTCAATAAGAATATAATATCTACACCTGATATCTCACCTATCCCATAGTCCCTGGTTTGGTCTACAGGTGGATGGTGTTCATGCTGATCAGCTAGTGGTTCCAGGTACTCTGCCTGCGTGATCCAGTCGAGGTAGCCCTTCAGATCTTCCTCCAGCTGCTGTTTCTCTCGAAGTTTCTGGAAATCTCCTCTGTTTTTTGCTTTCTCTCTTTCTTTGGAGAACTCTCTGTAATCGAAATGTTATCAATGGAATCAGTGAAAGATGTTTTGAACTTTTTCTCTGTTAAATATTCATTTCCTTGATGGGATCTTGTGACTCAGGCATAGTGAGAAATGTATTGTACTCGGCCGTAACTATAGCATCGTACATGATTGTTTTATTTTTTATTGAAAATTTGAATTGTTATCTTATACACAATAGTTCATTATTTGTAATGATGTAGTATTTAACTATGGATTGTAAGAATATTTAAGTATTGGATTGGTTAAGCGTAGTAAACACTCGTGTTCAAATACGTCTCGTTAACTTACCCAGACAACACACCGAGAATGAGGTTCATGACAAAGAATGCGCCCAAGATGACCATCGACACGAAGTAGATCCACTCCCAACTGTTGCCCATTGCATCTTGTATCTGAAAGTGTATAGTGTAAGTGTTTAAATATAATTTCCGAACAATGAATGAATCAAGAGACTTAGACAATGAGTTTAAAATCTTGAAATGCGTTTGCGAGAACATCTAAAGGGACCCTAGAGTACTAGACAAAATGGCAACTGAAATCGTCTCCATTCATCTAGACGAGGTCAACAAAGACTGAAAAAGTAATGGCTTAAATGAAGTGCAAGCCATATACTACTAAAAAAACTACTTAGGCTACTAAACGGCTACTAAAAATATCATCGTTTATTAAACGTTTCCAAATCTGTGAATGAGTACCTACCATCAAACAAAAATACTTTTTTTCATAATTCAGTGAAGACTCATAACCTCGATTACGCTTGATATTAAATGATGATAAAGTTTACGATGTCATAAAAAATCGCTTAAAGTTTTTTGCCATAAATAAGTATGGGAGCGATTCCTTAATGACTCTTATCTCTTAATGAATAAAGTTGAAAATAGCTTACATTATACATGACATCAGTCCAGCCTTCGAGGGTGATGCATTGGAAGACAGTCAGCATAGAAAGGCCGAAGTTATCAAAGTTGGTGATGCCGAAGTTAGGGCCTATCCATCCTTCACGACACTCCATTTCTTCGCCGATCTGGGAGCAGTTGAAGCCATTGTCGACGTCGCATGGGTGAGGAGTGTCCATGATCTCATCTGTGGAAAGTGCAAATGTTTAAAGTTTTCGAAAGAATTTGGGCAATAACTTTTGAAATGTGTGCAGTCGAATTCCTCAACATAATTATTTCTCAATGTTTCTTAAACAAAAAAGAACATGAAAACAAGAATGTAAACGTAGTAAAATGTTTAGAAGCACTAAAGTATTTTACAAATGTTTCAACAGCTGTAATAAAAACTAATGTAGATTTTACCTGTATATTTGTTGTAGCAGCTCTTATGCATCTTGCCGGAGAACAGCTCCAACCCAATGATGGCGTAGATGATGATGACGAAGATGACGAGTAACGCGATGTGGAGGAGTGGAACCATCGCTTTCAGGATGGAGTTCAATACGATCTGGAGACCTGGAGTCGGAACGTGGGTAATATAAGTGGCGTTTTTGTATTTTTTATAAAAACTTTGCCCTAAAGTTCCGCGCATCTATCTAACCTACATAGCATAGCTACTGCACCTACCATACAACGACGTACGATAGCTTACATGTTTAACAAAAAGTCTACCTTGTTTTTGCCGATCTAATGCAATTTGAAAGCACATAATCTTGTCTATAACGTTATTAATGAAATTCGTCATAACAAGATAATTACGCACAAAGCGCTTCGCATCAAGCATCCTTGTGCGTACTGCTAAGGAGTGGAATTCTTTGCCAGAATCTGTGTTTCCTGAAGGGTAAAACCAGGATGTCTTCAAAGCCCGCGTGAATAGGTTACTTATAGCTAGACAAGCTCCATCGTGGACCGCATCATCGCTTACCATCAGGCGAGATAGTGGCCAAACGTCGGCCCATCAAATATGAAAAAGTTATAAGTTGCTATAAGGTTAGTCTTAGTTTCATTCAATCCTTTTAAATCGATAGTAGTACTATGTAAATGTAAACGATACATAACTACAATGTATACTTTCTCCACAACTATGAAAACTCAAAATACAATGTACCTCTAAATCATCCATCCATGACATACCTACCTAATGCGTCATCAATTTTCCTAACCCGTATCTTTTCACATACTTCCTAATCCTTTCAAAGGGGTTATTGGGTGTATTTTATTAGAATATGGATAGGGGGTGATCTTATAAAAGGATTAATTAGTATCGACTCACTTGGCACGCCGGAGACGAGACGGAGCGGTCGGAGCACTCTGAACGCCCTCAGAGCTTTCACATCGAACGCGTCCTTGAATATACTTGATAACACTGTGCTGACCATTCTGGAAATATTGGAAAATATAAATATCCCACAATTTGAAGATACAAATCTATAATCAACTGTATTTTCAGGAGGTACGGTTTATTTTACAATAATGGATTCAAAGATTCTAGAACTCGGACGTCCTGATCATAAAACTAACTGTATTCTCCGCTAGTATGGTTGATATTGCAATGAAAGCTGAAGGAATCCTTGCTGCTGCGGTAGTTATAGCTTCTCCAGTTCCTATTGAGAACAAGGATGTGTTAAACGATATTATGTGACTATCTTATAAATTATTGCTTTTGTCTTCGGTTTCTTGGTGCACTGTTTCTGAATGACAAATGGACCTTGATATTATTACCTACTATTTAATCTTTTGTTGAGTTGAAAATAATGCTTACAGATTTTGTATATAGTACTCATTTCTTGTGAATTTGATTGTATTATTCTTTGGTATGTAGATAAACAATGTCTTAATGGTTCGTGAGATTTGACTGCTGGAATGCGGACTCCTCTACAAATGAGAGGTTTGCCATAATCTACATACTTGACAAGTGGGTTGGAGATTGTAGACACAAGATCAGATTTATCAGAGAACGTTGCTTGTACGATACCCTTGGAAAGAGTCAAGGAGGTGAATAATATATTCTACTAAGCTGTCACCATATAGCGCAGCGTGGAAAATAGAAAGTAATTACTTTTAACTACCACGTAACGAGATTGAAAGATTGAGTAGGAAAGGCCATAAAATCTATTAGGTACTAGTAAACTCGCAAAGCAATGTTCCCAGAATAATAGCCGGTGAAGCAATCATAGCGTTTGGCAATAATGGGAGCGAGTTCGTTATAGCCAACAATGAACAACTTGATGCAGTAGTAAATGCTAAAATGTTTGTTACAAATGTTAGAGTACATAGTGGTCTTGATAAGGTATATGAAAATAGGTATAATTTGGCTGATATGCAATGTGATTCTGTTGCAAGTATAGAATTAATGGGTTGTTGTTCTCTGGGAATGCAAGGATAGTACCTCGTGGCGGTAGGCAATTGAGATCTAGGTATTTATGTAGGCCATAATTATGGTACAAGTATGTTAGTGAAAATATTTTCCGTTCTCAGTTATATGATTTAAGAGAATTTGTTTATGTTCCTGGCACATACAGGGCTTAATTGATTTTGATTTTGTTATTTATTAGTAGTAAATACATCTTTGCACTGCTCCATTGGTTCAGTGGTTGTGTATTTGTATAATAATCTTCTGATAAATAATGGATAATGATGCATGCCTAACTGTGTATTTTATAAGAACATACTTTTTAGACTTACCCGATGACAACAATCGTGAAATCCAACAAGTTCCAGCCGTTTCTGAGATAGGAGCCAGGATGCATGATAAACCCATAAGCAATGATCTTCATGACGCACTCCCCCGTGAATATTACTAAGAACACGTATTCGATTTTTTCCTGTTAATCATACAAATAAATTACTTTAGTGAATTCCAAAACTGGAAACGTAAATTCCTCATACACAAATAAACAAAACTGTAGTACATCTAATTAATAGATCATACAAATATTTATTGTAATGAAGAATCGAACCCACAGTATGAATTGTGTAGAAGCAGAGAGGCCTGCTATAGCTGAGGTATAACTTTATCTAAAGCATATATCAGAAAGATTGAAAAGTATAAATTGACAATTACTTTGCAAAAGTACCCGATTATTATTAGCTCTACCAAAATTATACTATTATTAAACTCAGTAGAAGTAAAGATGAAGATACGCACGAGAACCCAGTTGGTGTAATTTGAATCGCTGGCCGGGTATGGTGTGTAGACAGCTAGGGCGATGCAGTTGGCGAAGATGGTTGTGAGAATCATGTACTCGAATGGTCTGAGAGGTTGAGTTGAGAAAACTATTCACAGAATACATGGGATAATAACAATATAGGTGGTGTACCTCAGGGCACATAACTGGGTTCTATTAGAAAGTGTTATTACTTCCATTATACATATTTAAAGTTAAAATGATAATATCATAGTCGTCTTTAAATCAAATGTGGCATGAAGTATGTTAGCAGTAAATAGTCTTAAACCTAATTTTTTTAACAATTTAAACTCTGACAGACAGCCATATTGACACTCGAATTTTTAGACTTAAATTTCTATCGAAACAGAGTGTAATCACTTGAATGAGATATCAATACTATTGTTTCTTAGGCAACTACATAGTTCAATTTCAGACCAGTCGTAGTACAGATACGTTTCGTGCCAAGAATCATCTAAATAGCATATTTCGATGGATTGATTTATTTACATCGATTTACTGATGCATTGAACATTGAACAATTTGTCGGGAAATGTGTTACTATTATTTTCTATGAATCTAATAGTTCGATATACATTCTAGATAAATTGTCTTCACTTACAATATTTATCGAAATCAGTGTTGATTTAAAAGGCTCCTTAAAATTGGAAAGTAGAGATGGGACCTTGAGGTACTCCCCACTTTGAGGCAACTATTGCGACAATTAGCTTCTGGCATATGTGTTATTCCAGATCACAAACATTCACACAAACATACAAACTCGCGAACTGTAGTTTTTTTCTGGACAAGCCGGAAAACGAGCAGAAGGATCACATGATGGTAAGCAATCAGCGTCGCCCATGAACACCTAGAACACCAGAGGCGTTACAAATGCTTTCACGTCGGTTTTCTGTGAGGCCGTGGTATCACGCCAGTCGAGTCGGCCCATTCGTGCCGAAGCATGGCTCTCCTACATTTAAACTTGGTATAACCACTATAACTATAATATTAGTTAGATACTATTGTTAAAGAGGATGAGGACGTATCTAAATTTATAAAACAAAATAACACTTTATCCGATCCGATCGTTTCCCAGACTTCACTCTCAATAACTCGACCAAGTCATTTTACCTGTTCAATAATATCCAAAAATAGATGCAGGTAATGAAAATATTACAAAATTTATTCAAGTGTAAGATGTTAATATAGCCGGGGTGTCGGGCCATCGTACCGTGGACGGCTATATTAAAAAATATCTCGTTCCCATCGAGACGCGATGAGACTTCCTAGAACATGGTGATAATATCAATGATATTATTTTATTATGAGTTTGTAAGTGAATAATAATGAAACTGCAAGGGGTTTCGAGTTCGATTTTCGGTTCGGGCAAAGTAAGGCTGGGAATTAAAAAAAATCTCAGTGGAAGTACGGAGTCAGGAAATCTGCTTGGTATATGGCAATAGGCTCACCCCCTATTACAAGGGACTCATAACTAAATAGTGAACAGTGGGTATTATATTGTACAGTGGCATTAAGTGCCAGGTTCAGGGATAAAAGGCGTGATGTTATGTAATAGGTATATGTTATGAAAAGCTTAAGTAATAAGTATTACAATTTAAGTAAATTGTTAATGAAAAGTTTATTGACAAGTATTGTTTTAAACAAGTGTCATATTATGATTCAAACGTATCGTTAGATATCGCAACAAGAATTTTGTTGTTTTTGTTGTTTGTTTTGTTAAGTTAAAAAAAACAACGGTTTTTCAATACGGTAACCGCTTGTTATCAGTCGATCAACGAGGTAATTTGTCTAGATCATTACATCTACTCATTACACCGTAGGATTGGGTCAAAACAAATTGAAATTGTCTTAAAAATTATTTAAAAAGACAGCATTTATTTCAATTAAACTATAATTTCGTACTTTTGAAACGTCAACAAATAAAGAAATAAATAATAATCTGTCAGTTTGCCCGTTAGGGACGCTAGGTATTCTCACCAAAATCTAGATTCAAATAGAGAAGAAGGAGCAAGAAACTCCATTTATTACTAAAACCTTTAGACTATTTTGGTAGACGTGAACATTGAAAACAGAGTAATTAAGACATTGCAAAAATCAATGTAGCAGCAACTGTTCTCCCAGGTGGGACGAGGTCAGTTATTGCTCATAAATCTAACTGCAGCACAATTTTAATGGATTCCTTATCGCCATAGCACTGTGTTGTTTCAGTGCTCGTAAAAATATTTAAATCACCTTGAACCCTCTCAATGACTCAATCGTTATTGCTATTTCCCAGAACATCTATAAAAAAACTATGACTGGCACGGTATTTGAACCCGGAGACCCTTGACAATGGCATACCGCGAAGTTGTCCCAATTTCCCACAAAATAGAAGCCATGTTTCTATTTTTTGTGTCACTCATTCATACATTCTTGGCATTAGTTGGGTATGTGCCAATTTTTTTACCCATTACCGGCAATTGAGTATTGCGTGGAACTATTTAGTTGCAGATATAAAGGTATTTTTGACTGTTCTTGGGTGGCCAGAGACTGGTCTATTACTGTTAGGTGTTCTGAAACACGAGGTTTAAGTTTTGCATCTGTGTTACTATGATTTGGAAGTGCATCTTTGTATTTTATTTATTCGTGAACTTGCCTAAAGCCTCGCGATGTTGAAAACCTATTTCTGGTAATGTTGATAAAATTAAACTTAATAAATCTTATTAAGTTTTCGATTGCATTGGCTATAAAATCATGAAATTGTGGAGATTACACGGCAGTGCTTTTTTCCCATAAAGATAGATGGTGCCTATCATCCCATTATGTATTAGATTTGCTTTTCGCCAGTTCTTACATACGCTACTATTTTATCTTTATTATTTGATTACAAAGAGGAAAATCCTCATGTAGCTCCCTCGCCTGGGGGAGGACAAAACGGACTGTCAGACTCTTACTGATTAAAAACCACACCGGTGGCCTTTAGCATTCTTTTATCTTCCTCAATAACCTGTACATCATCTTTTCCTTTCTTTGAATCTCACTCACGACTTTCTACCACGAGGGAACTAGGAAGTCACGACCCAGGAATAGATTTTACGAGTGTACCAATGTGTTGCTTCCGTCAGATATACCTAATAGCTCACAAACGAACATACCTACATACAATTTATTTTTGTTTTGAAGTTTTGTGGGGTTTATAGTAATTTTTATGATCTTTTAGAATGTCTTTGATTTTAGTTTTAACTTTCAAACATTTTTTTTAGAATTAATTTATTTTGAGAAAATTCTGTCTTGTGGTAGAACGAGTTAAGTCGTTTTAGTGGGCTTTGTTTGTGCTGCGGTCTGTTCATGGATGGGTGACCGTACTTTAAATAGAACATTCGAAAGTTCGTGTAGGAGCATAATTGGCGTATTGATGAGTAATGGGTCGTTTGAATTGATTAGCGATTGTTGCTGTTCATCTGCAGTTATGAATTACATAGGTAATTAAGCTTATATTGTACATAACGTATTTTGTTCTTCCACAAACGACTTTGAAGGTACCGGAACGTACGGCGCGTCGCGTTCCGCGCGCACTTCAAAGAGCCATCAGATCACTACGGATGATGCCGTTGCCGGGGCTCCGGCTCGAAGGGCAGGCGGGGTGATTTTTAGTTAGTAAGAGTCTGACACTCCCTCCTGCCTCATCCAGGCGGGAGAAGTCATTCGATGATTTCCCCCCCTTAAAAAAAAGACTATGAAGATGTTTAAAAATTGTAAACAATGCGAAAGTGAGCTGCGCGACGTCGCCGCGACCGCGCACGTTGCTCATGAGGAAGAACCCCTCTGTGGTTCGAAACTAGTAGAGCTTTTCTCAGTATATTCACGTGAGTAACCCGCGTTTTTACTTAACAATGCGAAAATGTTACGATAGATAAGCCCTTGTTTCAATACCATTTCAGTGAGACTTTGGTTTATTAGATAGCTTCAAATTAATATTAGTTATAGCGCTATGTTAAAACTCATAATTTTAAACTACATACATATAACGATGTCTGTCGATGTGTTCGTGAGTTACGGCCGAAGATTTCCGTTCAAAATTGTGTTTTAGTTAGAAAAATATGTACAAGTGATATTTCACACTTTATATTGCGGTGTTAATCTTTTGATTTACATTCTGATGAGAAAATAAAATAGTTCTTTGGCTTTTTTATGTGTGAGCTGTTTGAATTATATTGGTGGTTTGAGAAATAAGATTCTTACTGATCAATGATTGGAATAACGTTGATGTTTGTAGGTACGTATACGTATTTTGTTTGCTTGACGATTAGTTTATATAAGAATGGTGGGCGAAAACCATCCTATTAAATATATAAAAACGTTATTATGCAATGGATTTTATTGCTTGTTCTTCTCCGTACGATTTTACACTTTGAAATGAGCACCTAGGTTCACTGAAGAACATACTGACACGGACTATTAATGTAGATTAATTCAAATGACGCTTTGACCTGCTTTGGACAAGAGACAAGAGACACCTCCATCTACCTCTTCGCAGATTAAAAGCCGTGAAGTTATGTTAATTACATAAAACCATAAATATACGTAATGGAGACTAATATTTATATTTCGGGTTATGATTTTAAATTATTTTGCCACGACATAAAGCTGGCATGGAGCCAGAACCGTTCATCCGTGAATATCGATTTTAAATACATATATCGATCATGCGAATTATTTATACCTCAATATTATGATCAAGCGTAGTTTTCAAGGAATCATTTTATATTTTTATAATATTTGCAAAGTTGTAATGTAAATATATACCTACAATATCAGCTTGTAACAGCGGGTTCACCTGCGTTTTTGATCCTTAAATTACTTTGTGTGTTACTCCAGATTATCTATGTCATGTCTGTACCAAGTTTCATCAAAATCTATTCAGTAGTTTTTAATAAAAAATAACATACTTACATTTTCTAAGTAGTTGGATATATTTAGTCTATGTTTTGTTTTATAATCTTTATAAAATATTGACCTACTTTTGTAGCGAATTTTATTGCGTTTTTTGTTTTTATATATTATTTTGTTTAAATGTTTAGTTTGAATATTGTAACATCTAGGATTGTGGGCTAGTCTAGCTATTTCATAAATAGGTTAAGGTTAGAATACAATTTATTGGTCTACAGGTCATGGACGTGACTACTAAAGATTAGTTCAGTTGACGAGATATTTTTTTATACTGATGGTTATTGTAAACTGTGTTTTCCTCTGTAGGTATCTCATTAAACATCGTTATTGATTATAACCAATTTTAACGATGGACGGTATGTTATAATAACGATACTAATTTTTATTGTTTTTAACATTACAACCAGAACAATCAAAGTTTTACTATACTTGTAACACCATAGGCCACGAGTGGTTTGCTGATCTTAAGACTTAAATTAAAAAACTTGATTAAATTCAGTTTAGGCTTTAGGAGAATAGGGTAGTTTCCTAAATTTTATTTTAATGTCCGTCTGGTAGAATATTATAAAACATTAGACACGTATTTTTTCTTTTCTCACAACATTAAATGCTTTTGACAATATATTGATTTGAAATGTCGTGTGACTTCACAGCGTGCTACAAAATGTACCACGTTATGACGTAACTACCTCCCACTCCTAAATTTAACGCCGTTTTATTTAAGTATTGTCACTTTATACGAAATAATAAAAAATACGTGTTCTATATTTTTTCATTATCTAACTGACGGACTAAATCGATTTTAAATTTTCTTACCATGGAAACTACCCTATTTGGTAGTTTCCTTTTGGTGTGAATGCAAGATTTATGGAATGTCGTGGAATGTAGATATTTGTTCTCGTTATTGTACAAAGGATACTTCCACTCCACGATGTCGATGAATGTCTTTCTGACGGGGTTCTTCAAGGTGAGACAGAACAGTGCCCTTTTTGGCCTCTCCTGTTGGACCTTCGGACCTCTTCGGGGAGGCTTCCGGGGGGCGACTGGGACCTGTAGGTAAAAATAAAGACATTGTTATTATTTTGACGGAGTCTGGAACTGTGCCCGGTATATGGCAATAGGCTCACCCCCTATTACATGGGACTCATAACACTAATAGTGAAAAGTGGGTGTTACTTTGTACAGTGGTATAAGGTGCACCTCTGCCTACCCCTTCGAGGATAAAAGGCGTGATGTTATGTAATGTAATGTTATGTTTGTTTTTTATGGGATAAACCGGTAAACGATTAGACGGATCACCCGATGGTTAGCAATCAGCGCCCCTCGTGGACACCCAGAACGCCAGAGGCATTACGAGCGTTACCGGCCTTTTGGGGATTAGGAATTTAAGGATTGTTGGGGATTCAAGAGATTGGAGAGGGGTAGAATTGGGCTTTCGGTAACCTCACTTACACGACGAAACGCAACGCAAGCGTTGTATTGAGTTCTTTCTCAAAAGGCTGGACGAATGTCAATAAAGCATATTAGTTATCAGAAGATTTGAATGTTTACGGATTGCAATTCGATTTCGATAAAAAAACTTAATAATTATGAAGGACTTGAAGTAATTTGTCACACTGCGCGTGTACACACCAACACCCTGCAACTGTCCACTACAGTACTTTGCATCTCGTCTACATAAGAGGATTTGTTATAATCTTTATTCTTGGAAGTCGGATTGTAGATCGCAGTTCAATAGTTTTACGGGCATTTTCTATAACTTATCTATCTGTAGATTTGCTTATTGAGATAGAATTTTGACACATTTTGTATGGAGCTTATGTCAAAATTCTATCTCAGTAAGCAAATCTACAGATAGATAGATTATAGACAATGGTCGTAAGTCTAACACAGTAGGGCTGATGCCGATACAAAGCCGCGAAGAGCATAATGGGTTGCCGGGGCTCCGGCTCGAAGTGCAGGAGTAGGAAAGGGATGGTTTTCAGTCAGTAAGAGTCTGACACTCCCTCCCTCATTCAGGCGGGAGAATACATTCGATGCTTTCCCCCCTTAAAAAAGAACACAGAGCTGCTATCCAGTCTCTTGAATATCTAGTTAGTCCTTTGTTACGACACCCACGTCAAGAGAAGAACTAGTAAATTGTGATTCTATTCTATACTCTACCGTCACTACATGGCTCCAGAATAAACATTTACTATACGCAAGACTTCGACTAAATAACTCGATTTTTCAATTTCGTCCTTCGATACACCAAGGCAGAATATAGGTCAATGCATATTGACAGGGATCTGCCAGCCCCAATTTGGTGTCGGCGTGATCGAGGTAAATCCAATTTGTAGTACGTGGATGAAATGCAGCTGCCTGACTAATGTGATGGTGACCTGTCACGAACTACACGGTGTAGGCTAAATGGTATTCACAGCCACAAATATATCTAGAGGTACAGGTTTCATAAACATACAAATTCCAGGCTTTTGTTTTTTGAGGGGAGAAAATCATCGAATGGCTTCTCCCGCCCAGCTGCGGCGAGAGGGAGTGTCAGACTCTTACTGACTAAAAACCACCCCGTTCCTACTCCTGCACTTTGAGCTGGAGCCCTGTTTCCCCGTGGACAAAGTAGCCTAAGTTACTTCTTAACACATCAGCTACCCGCCAATAAAGGTATCGTCAAAATCGGTCTAGCCATTTTAGAGATGCCAGAATAAACAGACAGACAGACAAAAATCGTAATATATATATCTTGATATGTATATCGTATTACAAACAGACTCTCTAATTTTATTTATATGTATAGATACATAGAATAGCTTAAGCTGCAGTGTTGACGACAGAACTTATCTGGAATCTGAAGCAGTTATGTGTTGTATCTCCACGGAGATTCAAACGATGTTCGCTGATAGAGTAGCTCTAGGAAGGTCGCTAGCGAAGTTTTTTAATGTATAGTTACTTGTACTGTAAATGTACTATTGTAGAATAGCGGTCACAGTTTTTGGGCAACTACATTATGTGCTAAACCGATTGACTGCGTGACATGGTGCGCTGTAGTGCCTACAGTCGATTCTCCAGGCGCTGCAGTTACTATGCAGTTATAACTATTTATACTAGTTAATGTATAGTCGGTGCTCGTACCTCTATATGCCAAATTATTCTTTTTACCAAAAGGTCAGTTTCATCAATATTTGTGTTGAATGAGTGTTTTACCTCAAACACTTTCTTCATCTTCAATTTATTATTATTTTAGACTAGCTTCTGCCCTCGGCTTCGCCCGCGTTTCCGTAGGATAAAATGAGGGCGGGTTCCCTCTATATTATTCCACACAGTCCATCCCTATTAGAAATTTCATACCGATCTCTTCAGTATTTTTGATGTGATTATCTTTATGGGATAAACCGGTAAACGAGCTAATGGATCACCTGATGGTAAGCAATTGCCGCCGCCCATAGACATCGGAAACAGCAGAGGCGTTACAAGTGTATTATCGGCCTTTTGGGGATTAGGAACTTGAGGATTGTTGGGGATTCAGGATTGGCGATGGAGGTAATTGGGTTTCCGGTAACCTCAATCACACGACGAAACATAACGCAAGCGTGGTTTCACGTCAGTTTTCGGTGAGGCCGTAGTATCTCTCATTTATAATATTAGTAAGATAGGTTAGATAGTAAGTAAACTGTATAGTACCTGTATGAGTTGTCCTGTGGCATCGGCGGTGATGGCAGTGGGTGGTGGCGTTGTAGGCGTGGTCGCCGGCGCAGTGAGGGCCGGCGCCTCCGGCCCCCCGCCATCTACCACGCTCATCTTGACCTGCAGAGAGACATTAACTTGTAAATATATTGAAAGAGGTATATTTTTGTGAAGGAAGATTTTTTTAGCAGACGTCAAGATATTCTGAAGATGTGGCTTTGAAGGTTTGTTCAATGCACCACTTGTGAGTACTATCCAGCTGCACCAGTTTAACCAGTTATCTTAACAGACTTGAAATCTCATTTCAAGATTGAAACTAAGATCTAATGTAATATAATATAACAAAACCAAGCGTCAGGCTTGTTAATTTTTTATTTATTATATTGATTTTTATAATATATATTATATATTTTTATTTATTATATTTGATTACCTAATTAGTTTGTTTTTAAGTATACCTAAATAATAATATTTTTATAAGATTAACAGTATAACTTAATGGCGTAAGCTGCAGTGTTATATATGTAAATTTTCTAAATAAATAAATAAAAATCATATCATATATTAATAAAAATTATATTACTCATCACCACGTTTCAATCTGAAGACAGATAGAAGATTCACGTTCTAAAATCAGAAAACGCGTACGGGTACGTGTTGTACCCAAAATTCACGTTAAGTATTTCATGACGTAATGGTGCTACGTGATAATTTACTCAGTAATACTTAACGTTGATAAGGACACTTGACACGCTGTACACACGCAGTATACGCGCTGTATCTGCGTAGTGTACGCACAGTATACGCTCCATATACGCGCTGTATCTCGCCTCTGTCAGTTACTCACGACAAAGTTATGGCGTGATCTTCTTTTACATTATCACGTAAGGCTGTGTTCATACAGACGAGAATATTTACTTATAATATATCTTTAAGGCTTGTGTTGGAACTTCTTGCTCTCTTAAGGAGTAGACAGGAGTCACCAGGTATTAAAATTAAATGTAACATTGATCTGCACCATGTAGTTACCTAGGTTATGATCACCAAGACTTTTGACTTAAGCCAATTAATATACCTCTACATTGGGGTAGCATTTCATTCTCCGTACTATTATTACACTTGGGAGCAAACAAATGGAGCCACTAGCGTTCGTGGTAACATAACATAACATCACGCTTTTTATCCCTGAAGGGGAAGACAGAGGTGCACATTCCGGCACTTAATACCACTGTACCTCTACAATGTTACACCCACTTTAAACTATTTATGTTATGAGTCCCATGTAATAGGGGTGAATCTATTGCAATCTATTACACCTTGGAATGAGCAAATAGCTTCACTTTTAATTTTTTTTTGTTGACGTTCAATAGTGCCTTTCTCACGCCTTTCTGGTCTAATTGAAATAAATTATTTTGACTTTGACTTGACTTGTCGTTGACTTGCCATATAACGGGTACAATTCCAGACTCCTGAGATTTTTTTTTAAACCCAGTAATAGGTACTGTGCCCGACCCGGGAATCTAACCCGAGACCTCTTGCCCGGCAGTCACATTGCGACTACTTGGCCAACGAGGCAGTCGTTGGTGGTATGAAAGGCAGTTTGCATTTTGTTGCAAAACGATTTTGTTTTTAGTTAGGGTTAGATAAAATGGAAAAACGCTCTAAAAAATGGTTCCGCATCTTTGCTCGCAAGTTTATAAAAATGTTTACTCACACCGAACAAGGGATATTTTGTAAATAACAGCATTTTTGTTGGCACTGGGTGTTTTTTGTAAATAATTAAGCACCAGTGGAAGTATCATAAATGAATAAGTTATAAAGCTGACATTTGGACATGTAAATTTTCGATTACCATAAATATGGGAAAAATCCGGAAAATGTAATGAAATATGAAATAGAGTTTCATATCAAATTTGTACCTAAAAAGTCGTGGACTTTTATTTCGTAGATATTAGTTGTATTGTATCAAATCGTGGTCATAATTGCCTGGTACTAAATATTGAATAATACCTCATCTTTTCTTCCTTATTTGTTTTTTAAAAATACGTTGCTCCACACTAGGATTTTCTCCCGTGTCGTGGGTGCTTTTACAAACATACAAGTGCACATAGGTACATATGCTCCGCGCGGGAATTAAACCCGCACCAATCGAATTATCTAACGAGAAAACTATGGGATTTACAATAGTGATGGTGTCTTGATGGTGATGAATGTGCACAGCAGCAGGCCAAATGGCCAAATTCAAAGCATTTATTTTATTAAATTATACTAAATAACGTCAAACTAGGATTGTCTGTCATTAAGGCTTGCAAAATATATATTACTAGCTTTTACCCGCGGCTTCGCTCGCGTCACAAAAGAATAAAAAGTAGCCTATGTAACATATACTAATACACACAGCACCAATACTTTTATTTTTCCTCGGGAATATAAATTTTTCCGGGTTAAAAAGTACTCTATTATTTAATCCGGACTTCTAACTTTACATCTGCAAAAATTCAAATCAATCGATTGAGTAGTTACGGCGTGAAGGTGGAACAAACAAACAAACTCACTTTCAGATTTATAATATTAGTAAGGATAAGGATAGTAATTAGTAAGGATTATGGAGAATTATTAATTAATTCACCGGCCTGTTAGCATGTGAACACACCATTACCGTCAGTAATTGAGATTATCAATGTATTATGTACGCATACTCCGCGATACATGAGCACACAACACACACACACACATACACGCACACACACACCCAATCTTGTAACAAACAACTTCGTTACTTGTTACTTGTAACACAACTTTTAATGAATGTTACACTCTGACTGGTGTTGTGTTACTGGGTTGTTTTGGTGATTTGGTAGGAGGTTGGCTGTTTACAATGAAAGAGGTTTGATTCTTGAGTCAGTCAAAGTATTTGCTGATCGGAGTTTGTAATTTTTTGGAATAGTGTTGAGTTTGAGAATTGCAGTTGTTTTTCTAACTGTGGAGCAACAAGATGGGGGTTCGATTTCCGGGACGATGTTTCATTGGAAATTTTTCAGATTTTAATTTTTTTTTCAGTTGAAACACGAAACCTGGTATATGTATATAGTGTTCGAAGTATGACAAGCAACTAACTGACAATGACCAACGAGCCAGGATCGATTCTAGATTTTTTTAAAGACAGATTATGAAATGATGCGTAATCGTATAATGATAATATAGCTACATCTGCGCGTGAGTCAATGAGAATACTTTCTGCCATTTCTCTAAGAATATATTTAGAGAACACCTGCCGACTGTCACTTCATTAGTAAAACATATTATTATGCAGTCATAACGCAATCTCTTCAAGACTTACATACGTATTGTAATAATTATATGACGGCACGGTTGGCGCAGTGGCAGGGCAACCGGTTGCCGCCCATGGCGTCGCGGGTTTGATTGCCGCACCGAGTAGTCTCTTTATGTTATCCACAATTGTTGTTCCGGGTCTGGGTGTCATGTGTATGTGAACTTGTATGTTTTTGTAAAGGCACCCACGATACAGGAGAAAATCCTAGTGTGGGGAAACGTTTAAAAAATGTTTTCATTAAGGAATGGTCTAATTACGGGACACGTAGTATTAGGCTCACCCCTATTACATGGGACTCGTAACATTGTCACATAATAGTAAAAGGTGGGCGTTCCATTGTACATTGGCATAATGTGCACCTCTGCTTACCCCTTCGGGGTTAAAAAAGGCGTGATGTTATGTTTTGTAATATTAGAATATATTTGTTACCAGTTTTACTGTTCTCGGCGATATCTTAAGAGTCGACCAAGGGACTTCAAGTGTGAGAGAGCTATCCTCCGGCACGAATGAGCCGGCTCGACCGGAGTGATACCACGACCTCACAGAAAGTCGATGTGAAACAACGCTTGCGTTGTGTTTCGTCGTGTGACATGAGATTACTGGAGGCCCAATTACCACTTTTAGCGTTCTATGAGTAACCTGTTTTTTTAAACTTAAACTTTTCATCGTCGAGATTATGGAAAACCCTTCTTTTATGAAGAAGAGAGACACTTCAACTGTAGACATTTTCTTTTAGAGTCAACTATGTGACTCCATATTTGACAGAGACTGGCCAGCAGCGATCTCTGATAAACCTATGTGTGTGCAAATATCATCAAAACTTTAAACCTTCAGGATATAAGAGATGTGTAGTTTCGTTTTAAACTGTAAGAATGTTTCTCCTGCTAAAATAACTGTTTTCGCATGGAAACTACCAATAAGAAGATACATGTAGTGGTGTGCCACGGCTTAAACGAATGTTCCCGGAAGAGCTTAAAATGAATTTAATAAATCTATAAAAACCATATATTCCGTGAATCTCATACTGAGAGGTTGAGTGTTATTGGGTTAGGGTAACGTTGTTTTGGATCATAAATTCAGGACATTTTTTATATAATTATGCTAAAGATTGAAAAAAGACTGCATCGTAGGCCGAATGGTCACAAATGTGACTGCCAGCCACACGGGACTCGGGTTCGATTCCCAGGTAGGGCAACGTATTTTTGGGTTTAAAAAATCTCAGTAGTAGAACGGAGTCATCAATGACTGTTTTCCCTGTCCTATTAATGTAACAGTAAAAGTACCTTCAAATCAAATCAAATCGTCTTTATTATGGACTATAGGTATGCATCATAAATACAGTTTATTTCAACGAATTGAAAACACTTTTCATTCTGCCATCCTAAATGCATCTCAATTCTTCAAATCCCACAACCAGATGTCTTCAAACAATTGAGTTCCACGAAAACTGGATATCCGACGCCAACAGAACAAAATTAAAGGAAATCCCGAGAAACCTGAACATATGGCGATCCTACCGTTCCCGGTGAACAGATGTTGCATAGTGCTGTCACTTACGTAACCTCGATACCGGGATTTATGAGTATCTGTATCGATTGTTTTAGTTTCGTAATAAACGAGTTGATTGTGTTATTGTTTAGATTTCCCGGGATTTTTATTATATTCACAAGATTTTTATTAATAAGTTCAGTTATTAGCGAAAAATATGCACGAAGTGTGATGCACCGGTAATCAATTACTGTCATTTTAGAAAATATATCGGTTCCACGTAATAAAATTCGACCTTGCACTATTTTTATAGAGACAGTTCAATGTCGCAGCGTTGATTGAAGTTTTGCTTGCTTTACATTAATTATGATACTGACATATTTACTGAGCGCCGCACGTTTTCACGGCGTGACATTTTAAAAAGGTATTTAGGTTATTTTATTATTAATTTTAGCATTTGTTTATAACATTCGTATGATTAAAACGCTGACAGGTCTGTCAACAACTTACTAATTGCCATTAACTCACAAGTCACAGAGGAAGTTGCAGATAAAAAAATAAGCATTATTTTTTCAAGCGAGAAATTTTTCACTTCAACGCGTCTTCATTCCCGTTTTTTTCCGGGATTTATTTTGAACGGGCACAGCACTAGTTACGTCTCATTAGTTATGTATTTAATGGTACGTTTGCCCTTCACATCGATATTATATTTATTTTTACTAGTTGATCGAGTTTCTCGATGAGAGACGGACATAATATACGTCTACTATTCTAGTTAAATTGTTATGATTACATTAATTATTGTTTATGAACGTAAATATAGTTTTTTGGCGAACCATTTTGTTTTGATAACAATACGTTAGTTGCTACGGATGTGTGTATGTATAAGTAAGATTGTGTGGAGTAGAAATGAAAATGTTGGCAGATGTTTTTATAATAACTATCGTGACATACTAAATTAACTAAAAATCGCGGGTTACTCACGTGAATATATTGAGAAAAGCTCTACTAGTTTCGAACCACAGAGGTGTTCTTCCTCATGAGCAGCGTGTATTCACGTGAGTAACTGCGAATTTTAGTTAATGTTAGTAGATGTTTGAAGTGATGAAGAATGGTGGGGAAGTGAAAAGGAAGACACCTGTCTTGGTATTATTACACTGTATCATTGTAACACCATTTTTATTCCTGGGAGGAATAATGTTACCTAAGTGTAGGTAATATAATTTTGAATCGGTAGTCGACTGATTGTTGATTTTCAGTATTATGTTTTGGGCCTTAGACATTAGGTACATATACGTACATATACGTGCCTGTTGTTTTATGGTTATGGCAATTTCATATTTCAAAAAGAGTTCAGTTTTCTTTTTGAAGAATGAAATGATCTGGTGGTTCTCAGGTTGACCTGTATGTATGTATTGTGCGCGATTACCTCGCGATTGGCTGAGCCGATTTTGATGCGGTTTGCAGAAAAGTTTTTGTTACACTTAGGAGATGGTTTAGTAAATTAACAAAAAAAAAAGTTGGTTTTTTGGTTTGGATGGTTGGTTTTTTTTTAAAACGTAGTTTATAACAGCAGGAACCGGGTACAACTCGTGTTACCTTGGTGTTTCCAAGTTTAGGTGTAATATGTAGGGGCTAGTCCCTTAACGCCGGACGGCACCTAACGCCGGACACTTGTATTATCTCAAAAACCAACAACGCGAGCGATTCAATTTTTAGAGGGAAGTGTCCCAGTGGCAGACACCTAAGATTTTTAGGAAAAATTGAATCGTTCGTGTTATCAGTTATCGAGATAATACAAGTATCCGGCGTTATAGTGCCGTCCGGCGTTACGGGACTTTCCCCTATGTATGGAATTTTTTATTTATAAATGTACAAAATACATAACGGCATATACGGCAACATGTTTAAAAAAAACCAAACACACACAACAGATTCATTCATGAAATTTTTTCAGCATTACAAACCATCGTCTTAATTACATTCGGTGAGCTATAAAAATGATTTGAGTTCGGTCATTACAGCGTATGTTTACAGAAATAAACATTTTCATTGAGAAATATTTCACGTATGTATTGTTGTTGGTTTGAGTCATTTGCCGTGTATCGGAATTCTAGGAACGCGTTTCCGATGTGAATCAGTGCCGTGTGAGTTGTAAGCGGTAGCGGGTGATGGCACGTGTCATTTAATTGACGATACACTGTAAATAAGGTTAGGTTGTCGCGGAGAACCTAACGGGTAACCGGGGCTCCTGCTCGACGTGCAGGAGAAGGAACGGGGTGGTTTTTAGTCAGTAAGAGTCTGACACGCGCTTCCGCCTCACCCAGGCGGGAGCAGTCATTCGATGACTTTCCCCCCTTAATAAAAAATATGAGATTAGGTTATAGTATAGTGACTCTCTCGTTGAATGAGGGGTTGCAAGTGCCACTGCTATGCAAGGTGTCTCGGGTTCGATTCCCGGGTCGGGCAAAGTGTTACTGGGTTTTTAAAAATCTCAGTAGTAGCACGGAGTCTGCAAAATGTGCTCGGTATATGGCAATAGGCTCACCCCCATTTACATGGGACTCATAATATAAATAGTGAAAAGTGGGTGTTACATTATACAGTGGCATTAAGTGCCGTAAAGTGCATCTCTGCCTCCTTTAGAACTTTCCATAGTTTCTACATACATATGTAACCTCACGCCTGTCTCTCATAGGGGTAGACAGAGACTATGGAACGCCAACTGCTACAATTCTTACATACCTTTTCCGCTTCATCAACAGTCATCAGCATGCTCGTCGGTTAAGGGTACCTACTTTAAAGACCCTACATTTGGATATTGAATGGGGCCATCGGTAGACGATGCCCTAGACGAACAAATAGGTACTGACTAGAATGGTGATATATTAAAGAAGCGCCAAATTAAAAGTATCCTTAACTGATGAGCATGCATGAAAAGATTGATGACTGTCGATGAAGCAAAGAGGTAAGAATCGTAGCAATAGGCGTTCTATAGTCTCTGCCTATCCCCATGGGAGATAGGTGTAAAGTTATGTATGTATGTACATCTTTTTACACTGAAGGTTTCGCTTCCAGAGCTAGATAGTGCTTGTAGTTGTAACCTAGATTTTGATAACTAATAGGGTCACTTACATAATCATGATAAATAAAATATACTACACGAGTATTCGTGCTTTGCGTGAGCTCCACCCGTTTTGTGTTCCCGAGGGAAATACGGTTATCATATAATGTTTCTATGTTTTGTTTTATGAAATAAAACTAGGATGTGGACTGGATATCTTTTTTATTACATAACATAACATCACGCCTTTTATCCCCGAAGCGGTAGGCAGAGGTGCACATTATGCCACTGTACAATGTAACACCCACTATTCACTATTTATGTTATGAGTCCCATGTAATAGGGGACTACTGAGATTTTTTTCAAAACCCAGTAATACTTTACTCGACCCGGGAATCGAACCCGAGATCCCGTGCCCGACTTGATTTAGATACTATCATATAATTTTAAAAGCTTTTCATGGTAAATAGCTCAGGCTCTGATTGAAAAAGAATCGTAAAAAGTAACCTATGGAGTTTCATGCTCGTTCTTCTCCATAACAATCTATACCTTGGAATGAGCAAATACCTTCACTTTAATTTTTTTTGTTGACTTTCGAAAGTGCCTTTCTGGTCTAATTGAAATAAATGATTTTGACTTTGACTTTGAATAATAATTATGAAACTATTTTCCTGATGGTCTAAATTCTATAGTTGTAAAGTTTTATACCTTTTGAGAGAAAATCAAAATTCTCCGATAGTGAGTGGCTCGGTTTATTTGCTACCTAATTTATGCACTTGGATAAAAGCCAAAGTGATGCATAAAGTCATTTCAATCTCCCGTTTCCGCTTCCGTTTATCGTTTGCGCCACACGTGCATTCCATTCGCACATGCTTCTCAGATACGACGCATGTGCGCGTGTCGCATGCCTCACTCAACGATTGTGCTACATACTTTGATTTAAAGTACTAAGGGGTGTGTGACAAATTTATAGTAATACGACAGGTATGTGTGACATAGTTTTGTTGAAATGTAGTTCATGTAAGTTGTTCTAAAATATTTCTCGCTGAAAAAAGTTTTTTTTATGGCATAAGCCGGTTAACGAGCAGACGAATCACCTGATGGCAAGCAATCGGCGTCGCCCTGGAAACCTGGAACACCAGAGGCGTTACAAGTGCGTTACCGGGATTAGGAGTTTGAGCATCGTTGGGGATTCAGGAATTGGGGAGATTGGGGAAGGAGAGGGTAATTGGGTCTGCGGTAACCTCACTCACACGAGGAAACACAACGCAAGCTTTGCTTCACGTCGGTTTTCTGTGAGGCCGTGGTATCACTCTGGTCGAGCCGGCCCATTCGTGCCGAAGCATGGCTCTTCCACTCTTAAAAAGAGTTGGTGTAAGTTCTGTGTGTGTAAATCTTCCTAAGGCATTTTTCTCCCTAAGGCATAAGTTATTTTACGCTGGTATTCTTATTCTTCTTGCCATGTATGGTAAGGTAATAGAGAATACTGTGTAAAAATGAACAAAATTATCTCCAAATATATCTGTAGACGCCTTATTTATTTATTTTTTTTTTATAAAAAAAGCTTTGCCCCACACTAGAATGTTCTCCAGTGTCGTGAGTGCGATTACAAACATACAAGTTCACATACACATGACATCCAGCCCCGAAACAACAAATTTTTGATTACACAAAGAGTTGCTTCGTGCGGTTATCGGACCCGCGACACGGTGCGAGGCAGCTGATGGTCCAGCCATCGCACCAGCCGTGACGTCAAATAGATTTTAAGTTACTGACTTTAATTAAAAAAGAATTCTCAGTAAAGAAACAACATAGATCGTCCCATCTTGTTTTTCGAGCAATCAATACACATAGGGCCTAGTTGAAGTTAACAAAATAAATATTAAGAGCAAATTGAGAACGGTATTTATCTTTGAAGTCAAAAGCAACTTTGAATGCTGAGAAAAACGTATCGTCTTAACGAGGAACACAGCGAATTCAAAAGTAAAAAAAAGCGTACCATATCAACCCGGAATGGCGATATATTAAAGAAGGGCCCAATTAAAAGTACCCTTAACCGACGAGCATGCATGAAAAGACTGATGAATGTTGAGGAAGCGAAAGAGGTATGTAGGAATCGTAGTAATTAGCGTTCCATAGTCTCTGCCTACCCCCATGGGAGACTGTCGTGAAGTTACATTATGTACTAGGTATAAACTTACACAAGTATATAAGAAGACATAAAATAAATAAGACACTGCCCTCGGCCATAAACTGTAGTACTCTTGTTACTCGAGACTTAACAAGCAAGGAAATAAAAACAACTGAATATAACGTGTCATTGTTGTTTTACATTCCGATATACATATATAATAATATAGCACTTTAAAAGGTGAAATTAAGACAAAATTGCGTTTTACTGTAAAGATAAAAAATAACAAAGCTTAACTAAAAATCGCGGGTAACTCACGTGAATAGACATCAGCGCATAAAGCTAACCTAATATCTTAATATATATAAATCTCGTGTCACAATGTTTGTCCTCAATGGACTCCTAAACCACTTAATCGATTATAATAAAATTCGCACACCATGTGTAGTTCGATCCAACTTGAGAGATAGGATAGTTTAAATCTCAAATTATAGTCGCAATTTTAATTTATTGCTAATTATTTGTCTGTTATTATTTGACGCTGCTATGGGTTTTTTTTAATAGAAGGAGTGATTCTTAACTCGTCGAGTACCGGTTTTATAGACACAATTAAAGAACAATAGGTCGCGGTCACCGGTGACCGCTTGGTGTTTGACAGATTAAGGAAGGTTTATATGTATGGATATTGCACCACGGGTGCATGCATATTGCACCCGTGCGAAGCCGGGGCGAGTCGCTAGTTTTTCTATAAATTTTCGAATATGTAGCAAAACAGATAGTTTTACTTTTTCTTAAAAAAACATTGCCCCGCACTAGGATTTTCTCCTGAGTCGTGGGTGCGTTTACAAACATACACGTTCACACATGAAACCCAGATGCGAAACAACAATCTGTGGATCACACAAAGAGTTGCTCCGTGCGGGAATCGAACCCACGACACGTTTCGTGGCAGCCGGTTGCCCAGCCATCGCAAGATAAGTATCATCATCATCATCATCATCATCATCATCATCAACAGCCTATAAATGCACACTGCTGAGCAAAGCCTCTTCTCACACGGAGAAGGTTTGAGCACTAATCACCACGCTTGCTCAATGCGGGTTGGCGATTTCAAACTTATAATTAGAAATTAAGCCCAGGTTTCCTCACGATGTTTTCCGTCACCGTTTGTCGGTGGTGTCTAAATAAGATTAGTATACCTTCATATATCTACATATTTACCTACTGAAGTAAAGTTATTACGTTACATTATACGTATGTGTGAAACCCTTTGAGGCTTCAACAAACAAACAGCCAAAAAGCCTTCCATTAAAAACCTTTTGTATATTTGTTTTGTTTTCCAATCGATATATAAAACAAATATAAAGTTAATTTGTTCTTCACCCAAATTCCTTGTATTTTATTAACTAGTGGGTATGGAGGGGATTAGTATGAAGTGCTAATTGTTGGTTTTGATACATTTGTTCTCAATATTATGAGTGGGATTTTTAATTCAAATATTCAATGGTAAGTAACGAATATTTAACGATGAATGTATTGTTTTAAAGTTGAGCCTAAAGTATAATTGAAAGTATCAAATTTTTTTTTTGACATAACATAACATAACATGTTTTTATAATAACTATCGTGAGACATACTAAATTAAGTAAAAACGCGGGTTACTCACGTGAATATACTGAGAAAAGCTCTACTAGTTTCGAACCACAGAGGGGTTCTTCCTCATGAGCAGCGTGCGCGGTCGCGGCGACGTCGCCTCATAGAAAAACGACGTCAAACAACCCTTTTTTAAGGTGAAATCATCGAATGACTGCTCCCGCCTGGGTGAGGCGGGAGGGAGTGTCAGACTCTTACTGACTAAAATCCACCACGTTCCTACTTCTCCACTTCGAGCTGGAGCCCCGGTAACCCGTTAGGTCCTCCGCGGCTGTGTAACAACCCTTGCGTTGGGTTTACTGGTGTGAGTGATGTCACCGGATGCCCGATTATCCCACCCCTCCACTTCCTAATCTCTCCAACTGCTGAATCCCCAACAATCCTCAAATTCCTAGTCCAAAAACGATTGCTTACCATCAGGTGATACGCCTGCTCATTTACCGGCTTATCCCATAAAAAAGAAATCACAGTTCATAAGGTACTCCTTAGGTGGCTGTTGCAAATCCCAAGAGAAGAGTAGAGGAAATAAATCGTAGGCCGTCACACAGGGCTTCAATACCTTACTGACATACACAGAGACATTTTATAATTAATTAAATCATTTCTTAATAACGATTTTGTTTCGAAAACAATTGCTAAGGTTAAGGTTTTTTTTTTAAGGGGGGAAAAGCATCGAATGACTGCTCCCGCCTGGGTGAGGCGGAAGGGAGTGTCAGACTCTTACTGACTAAAAACCACCCCGTTCCTTCTCCTGCACGTCGAGCCGGAACCCCGGTTACCCGTTAGGTTCTCCGCGACTGCTAAGGTTAAGGTTAAGTCGCCATTAAATGAATCCGAGTACGGCGGTTACCTACGTAAAAATTTAAATGATAAAGTACCCCTAATCACATAGACGCGTTATCGATAAGACCTTAATATATTACCTAAGTACATAGTATATATATAAGTAAGTACACAATATATCATCAGGGCGACAGAATCATTATATCATTAGCAGTGTGTCATCAATCTTGAGTCCCCATCGTACATGTAGCACGCTTACTAAGCGGATTTTGTCAGTTCCGTAGATGTGTAAACATAAGATAACGGTTTTTATGCCTCAGAGGGATCGGCAGAAGTAATACTTTAGTTAAGTATTCGCGGCGTATTCCTTTTTAAATGGCTGGCAACGCACTCTGTGATGACCTCTGGTCCATGGGCGCCGCTGATCGCTTACTATTAGGTGATTCGACTGCTAATTTGCCTCCTATACCATAAAAAACGTCCAGAAGTACAATGGTTTTGTCTTGGTAATACAATAGTTTTACAAAGAACTAAAATGTTTTTGTTAAAACAAAAAATAACTGGTGAAGCATGGCCAAAAGTGAATTTTAAAAGTGTATACGAACTCATAGTACATTATAAAAACATAACAGTATGTAATTCTAGAAGAGGTATTTCTCGTCGGGTGGCACGTACGATGCGAATAGTTCGTACAAAATGGTCTAGTGTTTCATGTGCGTAATTCCATTAGAGCTTTTTTAAACTAAAAAAAAATGACATGTTTAGTTTTTGTCTTTATTTATCGAAAGGACTTCTTATGGCCAGTTGTTTTGCCGCAGGACGAACACGAAATAGAATTTATAGACAGGTACGATATGTAATGTAAAACCAATCTTTCGCCACCTCTACTCTTGCCATCGGTGTAGTAGGAGCTGAGGGAATACACATTTGTTGGAGACTGACCAGCTAAATATGTTAGATAATATACCTACTTGGTAGTAATATGAGCACTGGCTTTTAAGGAAGTTTTATTTTTGGTTTGAATTTTCTTTAAACGCTTTTATATGTTGTTTTTACTTCATGAAAAGGTAAGTCGATTATTTGTTTTCTATTTATTTCTAATATGAATGGCCCATTACCTACAAAATAAATTTGAACCTTTATTACTACGATCTCTAACTCGCCTGCCAAGAGTGGAGAATATGGAAAACCTAATGTAGAGGAAGTTCCATAGTGTCACGGGCAGTTGTTGTATAAATAGTTCACAAAAAATGTTCTAAAACTCTTGCTAACAACATCAGATATTTGACAGCGTAAGATAAAGTAATTTGCCAGTAGATTAGCTAGCCGTTTTAGCCGATTAGCCGTTAAAGCCGCGTGTAATGTCCCTAACAGGGAACTTTTCAAACAATATAATTCAGAGGTGGCCGGTCAAACGACTTTGAAGCCGGTTTAACGCATCATTGCGCACGGTTTTAGGGCAACACCAATTTTTAGGCTAAATTCGTTGAAAATATTCTTTGTTGCACGAACGTTGAGTCTATAAAGAGTGTAATTAGCCTTTTTATAGACTGGCCGTAGTCGTTAATATAAACGATGATGAGGGAATTTTGGCGCCTGGCCTTTGGGGAATTTTAGTACAGTTTGTTGGTTTTGTAAACTGATTTTTGTTGGCTTTTTTAATACCTTGTTATAGTTTTTTACATACATTTGCTTAATACCCTAATATTGACTACCTAACTAAAACACTAATCCTCTACAGTTTAAGTAAAAGCGCGGGTTACTCACGTGAATATACTGAGAAAAGCTCTACTAGTTTCGAACCACAGTGTGTTCAAATCACTGTGTCAGTGAGCTGCGCGACGTCGCCTCGACGGCGCCTGCTGCTCATGAGGAAGAACCCCTCTGTGGTTCGAAACTAGTAGAGCTTTTCTCAGTATATTTACGTGAGTAACCCGCGTTTTTACTTAAATTAGTATGTCTCACGACAGTTATTATAAAAAACACCTCTACAGTTTATATTCCTGTAGGATCTGCCTACAGGAATATCATTTAACCAATAGGTACTAATTTATTGATTGAATCGTAAGTGCGACTATCTATATCTATACATATAATAAAACTGTACAATTCTTCATTCTGTACATGGAAAACATAAAAAAAATAGTAGGGGATGTTAATAGATATACACCGAACACAAAAATATGATTCAAAAAATGTTTACCTGTCTGCCTGTCTGTTTGTCTGTATGTTCACGCATCACGCAAAAACTACCAGTCCGATTACAATGAAATTTCGTATGATTATACTTTAGTATCCTGGGCATCACACTGGATACTTTTTATCCCGAAAAAGTATATACCTACACAAAAAAAAACAAACTTATTTGTGCAGCTCAATTCCTAGTCACATCTACTAGGGCCGATGGTTGAAATTAGCTTGAACCGATATTATAAAAGCGAAAATATGTCACTTTGTGTGACATCAAAACGGTCCTAAATACGTTTGCTTTTTGCATCGACCATTGTTTTTGTCTCTGCAAGGAGAAAGCCCATGGCATTAAGCCCACCTTGTACATTAGTGTGTGCATGAAGTCTTTTAAAATAAAAATTAAAAAAATTGGCTGAAGGGACCGGGATGAAATTTGTAACAGAGGTTGATTACAGTACAGTAATACATAATCTACTTACTAACAATAAGTTTTGAAATTGATTCCCATGTCATACATATTCTCAGAAAGCACACAAGATGTATAATATAACTCGCCCATATAACACGGACAAAAAGATCTTACACTTTAACTCCATCTGCACGAACTCTTTCTAAGCATAAAAGGCATCGTACAACATCAATAGTGTAGATGTTAGACAGAGATATCAAACAATTATCAAAGGCCCCTTGTATTGAGACATACTGCTTGAGATCTGAGAGATCTTAATAGAGTACAGCACTGTACAGTGTTGCTAACACAAATAAACTGATTGCCGATCATTCTGTGATCTCCGCGGATTGTTAAGCGGTATGAGATACTATGGTTTGGAGTTATTTGACGGACGATCTTTTCCTAGGCAAAGAGGACCTTTTGGGTTATGTTTGCCTTGTGTTTGTTGCTAAGGAAAGTTCTTTGTTGGGTTTTTGATTGCGATATTATTTTTATAATTAGATTCGTCTTCGAGTAAATGGCAACAGGGGCTTTGTTCCTTTATCTATTATAATTTGAACAAAATTATTTTATGCTCATTTTAATCTTTTAAAGAATGACGGAGTGATATTGTGGAGGACATTCATGATAAACAGGATTAACTTAACCCCTCCAGCGTCCTTATGAGCACACGGTGGATGATAAGAAAAAATGCTCCATGCTGCTTTCTCTTTTATAAAATCTATTATTAATGTTTTGTTTTTATTTTGACTGTATTTTTTATTATTATTATAATGATTCTTGTTTTCGTGTGCCAATGGCCAAATAAATGCATTTTCGGTCTTTTTTCTCCAAATGTCACGTGTGCACCCGTTGGATGGATCATAAGGAACTCGGACGCTCGACGGGTTAAAAGCTGTTTTAAAATGTGATGTAATCGAAATATATTAGCGCTGACATTTTTTGTTTACAACTTTTTTATGGATACACATGAATGGTAACCCTAACAATAACGTAATCAAGTGTCAATTGTTCTCTAACAAATGAGACATTTGCAAGCAGCTTTGAACTGTACTGAGACGATTGTGAGGTCCTCTTGAAGTTTGGTGGTTCAATCGGAATGAAATATAATTATCATAACATAACATCACGTCTTTTTATCTCCGAAGGGGTAGGCAGAGGTGCACATTTTGGCACTTCATGCCACTGTACAATGTAACACACACTTTTCACTATTTATGTTACGAGTCCCATGTAATAAATTAATAATTAAATAAAAATAAAAAATAGAATTATCCTATAATAAAAAATTTTGGGGCTTTATATCAGGTGATTATGTACCTACGAGTTAATATCAAGACAGATGTTTATAATCTACATGTACCTATTTGTATTTTATGACTCTATTCTGTAACCTGTGACTGTATTATCAAAAGATAAGTTGAAAATACAAATCTGATTAAAAGGAAATCTAGTATCAACTTCGACCGCCTACTCGATACCCACTCTGTAGCTGACAGACATATTTGTAAATGATCTAATTGAAGTTATCTTTGCTCTGCAAATGATCTTATGAAGATTCAAATATCAATTTCTAATTTGACATGTAACGTTTATTTTGCGTAACAACTTATTTATATCTAGCTGTTGCCCGCGACTTCGTCCGTGTAGAATATGAATTTTAGAACATAACTTTGCCTTTGTTTTAATTTTCCAAAATAAAAGTAGCTTATGTATCTCCTTAGTACATCAGCTACCTGCCGGTAAAAGGCTTGTAAAATCGGTCCAGCCATTTTAAAGATAAGCTAGTACAAACAGACAGACATACACACAACAAACAGCACTTATTAAATCAACAATTCATTTATTAAATAAACGACTGCACGGTTGGTGCGGTGGCTGGGCAACCGGCTGCCGTGCAACGTGTCGCGGGTTCGATTCCCGCACGGAACAACACTTTGTGTGATCTACAAACTGTTGTTTCGGGTCTGGGTGTCATGTGTATGTGAACTTGTATGTTTGTAAACGCACCCACGACACAGGAGAAAATCCTAATGTGGGGCAACGTTTTTAAAAAAAATTAAAAAATATTCAATAACTAAACATTTCCTAGTTAAATATAAACGGTAAAGTAAAACAAACGGCTTGTGTTAATTGTTCAACTATTAATAGTTTGGTAACAGACCGATAAACAGTTTAAACTGTATAAATGGCAGTGAACAAGTTCGGTTAGACAGTATCACGATAATCGATTAAACTTTGCAACGATTCGTTAACCAGCTCCGTTAGGTAAGTGACATAAATACAAACAACATAACATCACGCCTTTTATCCCCGAAGCGGTAGGCAGAGGTGCACATTACGGCACTTAATGCCACTGTACAATGTAACACCCACTTTTCACTATTTATGTTATGAGTCCCATGTAATAGGGGGTGAGCTTATTGCCATATACCGGGCACATTTCCAGACTCCGTGCTACTACTAAGGTTTTTACAAACCCAGAAATACTTTGCCCGACCCGGGAATCGAACCCGAGACCCCTTGCCCGGCAGTCGCACTTGCGACCACTTGGCCAATGAAGCAGTCATAAACACTAAACGAATAGAATAGATGTAAGGGCCGGGACACATTAACAGGATATGCCGTCGTGTCGTACCCCGATGCGGCGTGGTTTCACGATGCGACGTCGCGTCGTGGGAAGCTGTAAAAAACTACGATGCGACATCGTAACGAGACATGATACACGGCATGACGCCGTCGATACAGTGCACGGTGAATTATCGCAGTTAATTTCGAGAAATGAACCGCACTAGATGCGTCCTGTTGTTAAGAAGACGGATAAAGAAAAGATAGAAACTCAGAAGATATTTGATCACCGATCCACCTATTTCTTTTAATTATGAATATCGGGAGCACTACTTCATAAATAAATAAAATGCTTTAAAAATAGAACACAACAAAAAAAAAATTGATGAAATAAAAACCGAACGCGACGACGCGCCGTGTATCGTGGCACGTTCCGATATAGCGATGTAGTTTTTTACGATGCTCGTCGTAGATTCCCGAGACGCGACGCGACGTCGCATCGTGAAACAACGCCGCATCGTAGTACGACACGACGTCGCATCGTAGTACGACACGACGTCACTTCGTGTTTATGTGTCCCGGTCCTTAGATAGATGACATTGTTGGTTTTACCTCATGACTTCCGCTATTATGGTACATTTAAATATTAATAGTAAAGGTAATCACCAAATTTCAATAATAATTTGTCTCAACGGAGAACTGAATCCGTAACTTAATGCTGGAAACTTGCAGTTTTTAAGGCTAATTAACAACTGATTTGTAATTCAAAATGTCGACAAATATCAAAATTCCATTTTGGATTAAATCAGTCTAATATCGGCTGTTTATCGATCAACAATGCCATTAATTAATAGCAAAATATAACTCACCTATTCTTCTGTTTGCTCAACCGGAGACTCGAACCCACGCACTGCAATTCCATGCGATGTTTTTTACCACACAACAACTAAGCACTCATCACTGATTATTTGTATGAAATTTTGTATGTGATCTATGAAAACTGTTGCGCAGTTAATGTCGCCGGGTTTGGATGATTCTGGATGTTTCTTGATGTGTGTTGGTCCCCTGTAACAAAAGTAAAAGGATTTTAATAAGGTAACTGTCTCATTATTGAATAGGCAGGCATAGAAGTACAAAGTGTGAATGAGGTTACAGGAGTTACCACAGTTACCCCCCCCCCCTAATTTCCCCAATCCGGAATCCCCAATAATCCTCAAATTCACACCCCCAAAAGGCCGGCAACGTTGTGACGTCTCTGGTGTTTCGGCTGTCTATGGGCATATATCGTCGAAAGTATTTAATTTTTGAGAAAAAAAATACGTGTCTAAGCCTTAGACACGTATTTTTTAAAACCTTAGACTCTAAGGTTTTAAATTAATGTACCAGATGGACATTAAAATAAAATGTAGGAAACTACCCTATTAGGTATGGACCTTGTCGGGCACAGCAAAATTTAAAAAAAAAGGAAGAGCGTTTTGTTTGATATTAATGTAATGTCAAAATTAAAAAGGTATTATTCAACATTATTTACCCTCAGTTACCCTCTATACCTCCTTGTCCTCGCATTAAAACACTATCTAGTCAAAAGAGTGAATAAGAAACCTATGTCAAGCACTGAAATTGATTTTTCTACCCATTCCTTCAACTGGCTTATACAACATTAAGTGTGCAATATTAAGTGTGTTGTTATTTAGTAAGTCACTAAAATGACAAATATGTGAATAAAGAAGAATAGTAATAATAATATGTTAGGAGAAATAATATGTTATCCTAGTTAGTTGCAAGTATTTTTGTAATTAGTTTTATTAAATGTAACATTTTAACTTTATTATATTGTAAAACTTAACTTTGCATGCCGAAAACAGGGACTATTTTTTAAAAATTATTATTACCTGTAATTACCATACTTCGTGCAAATAAACGTTCTTATTCTTATTCTAAATCATAAGTTAAGGTCAGTCACCAATGACCCCATGGCGTTTAATGTATTAAGGGACTAGGAAGCCTATACAACTATTAGACTAACATCACAATCTAGTCTAGATCATTAATAATACCTTTAAATAGGACATCGCTGTAAAATTACCATAGCGCCTCGTCATCGATGACGTCACAGATGACACACAGTCGTCAAGTGTATACAATAGATACAGATTATAGGACGTCAGTGTTGGAGGGCTGGTTGAATAGGATTAGGTAATGCTGTGTCATTGTGACAGGGACGGGGTTGAGCAATCTGAGTAGCTGTTTAGAGTATGCAGCGTCAAATCTATTTTGTTTTAGTCCCGAAGTAAAATGATTTTGTTTTATTAATACAACAGTTTTATTAAATAAATTGTTTAAAACAAAAAATAGGTGGGAAACATTGCAAAAAGCAAACTTCGAAAATGCACTCATGATACATTATCAAAAGATCAGCATGTAATAGGTATTACTCGTTGACTGTGTCGTTGGCCGAGTGGTCGCAAGTGCGACTGCCGGGCAAGGGGTCTCGGGTTCGATTCCCGGGTTGGGCAAAGTATTACTGGGTTTTTAAAAAAAATCTCAGTAGTAGCATGGAGTCTGGAATCACATAATGTTGATGTGTAATTTTCGCCATTTATACAATGGACCCTATCCCCTTGTAAATGTATACAACTACATATACATGTATACGTAATGTGTATTACGAAGTGAGAGATGTCAAAGACTTGGAGATATTTCCGAAATATGACATGTTACTCAAATTAGATTAGGAAAATTATTCACTTATTTTAAACAGTCACGGCGTTTTAAATATTTTCAATCAAATTAAAACCTAGTAGACTTCTACTGAAAAACTTTCATGTCTTTACTATTCTCATTCTTCTGATAATCATCACATGACTAACAATCTTCTAATAACACTCCATTTTAAGAATCACAGTATTTATTTTCTTCATAGAAAAATCTAGAAACTAGTTACAAACTACCCAAGCTCTCAGATAGCTCCTGATTAAGATTGCGTCAAAGATAATGTCGGTCGCTAATCCGTCCTACAAATTGGTCAGCACGTCTGCTGGGCTCCCTGTCTGTGTGTAGGCAAGAGGCAGAGGGTTAGTATTTATTCTCATATATAACAAGCTACATCAATGACCATTATTTTAACATTGAATTGTAACGTCAGAAGTTTTGGAATCTATTCGAATTTCTTTGACATCATCAGCCTCTCCTTCCATTACCGGTCTGAACAAGATTTCTCTAAAAACACGCCCCTGATCTTGATCTTCAGCTGCTGCTGGCTCTTCCTATTAAACCACTGTCATTAACTTTGCGGGTATCTTGACCCTATCTATGTATATTAATTAATACTGTTTTTGTTAGTGCAATGCAGTGCGTGCAGAATGTGTTTGTGCAGAATTTTGTGATAGCGAAAAATGAGATACATAATGTTGTGATCTCAAGTCCTGAAGTAACTTAAGTAAGAAAACAAGACATTTTTTTATGGCTTACCGACCTGACCATTCACCTGATGGTAAGCAATCGGCGTCACCCATGGACACCTGGAACACCAGAGGCGTTACAAGTGCGTTATCGGCCAATTGGGGATTAGGAGTTTGAGGATCGTTGGAAGATTCAGGGATTGGGGAGATTGTAAAAGGGGAGGAGGGTAATTGGGCCTTCAGTAACCTCACTCACACGACGAAACATAACGCGAGCGTTGCGTCACGTCGGTTTTCTGTGAGGCCGTGATATCACTGCGGTTGAGCCGGCCCATTTGTAGAAGACTATTACGTATGCTTTTGTGTACTTTTTGAAAATGAAAACTGTAATGGAAGCGTCACTTTTTTGCATTAAGTGCCGGTTGTGATCTTCATATAAAACCCAAAGAAGCATTGATGATATTTTCTTATTTTATTGATTAAGTATTAATTTGTACGAATCTAAATATACAATTTAAAAGGAAATGCGTAATGTTTTAGCGTTTTAATTAATTACTACAGCTATTAGTCACATTCTGATTAACAAGTTGATAGTGTCGCTGTCGGAGTCTAGAAAATATGTTGTGGGCGGGTAAATATGTAAATTAAAGAATTGGAGTTTTATTTTGACTCAACTTGCAAATGGCTTCAACAAAAATGTATGATATATCATGGTTTACTTTTATTTTTGAACACATGTATCTAGCGGACGTACACATAAAATGTAAAACGACAGAAAAAGTATTTTAATTAAAAGTTCCTCGTAAATACCGTGAGGAGTTTATGGTTAATCAAAGAAGACTTATGCAATGATATTAATCTATATGTGTCTATTAATCTTCTTTGATTTACCATACACAATAGCTAATTCGGTTTGGTAGGTCCGGTTATATCTTATACTTAACATTTTTCTATTAGGCAGTCAAAATGATGAAGGTGTGGTGAATGTAGTTTATTCAGAAGCTAATTTAATAATTGTTAGTATCATTTCCATTAATTTTATAATTCACATCCTAATCTATACTTATCTTACAAAGCTGAAGAGATTGTTTTTTTGTATGTTTGTTTGAACGCGCTAATCTCCAAAACTACTAGTTCGAATTGAATAATTCTTTTTGTGTTGGATAGTCATTTTATCAAGAAAGTCTATAGGCTATAAAACATCTCGCTACGACCAATAGGAGCCGAGCAGAACGGGTGAAACCGCGCGCAAGTAGCTAGTCATATTATAAATACGAAAGTTTGTATGCATCTTCGTTTATTAATCCTTAACATCAAAACGTCTGAAGTATCGGGATAAATTTTGCAACAGGAGTATATTATTGTCTAAAAAAACATATAGGATATACTAGCGACCCGCCTCAGCTTCGTACGGGTATACGTACGGCATGTATTATACATACAAACCTTCCTTAAGACTCACTCTATTTATTAAAAAAAAAAACCGCATCAAAATCCGTTGCGTAGTTATAAAGATCGAAGCATACATAGGGACAGACAGACAGCGGACAGCGACTTTGTTTTATACTATGTAGTGATTATACCACAGGAACGCGGGCGAAGCCGCTGGTAGAATCTAGTACTACATGTAATACGAGATTGTAATTGAGTTGAAAAAAAAAACATTCAAAAATAACAAGGAATCTCTCCAATCGAATCATACGCTTACACAAAGCATATCGAAGCGTGTCTTTCCTTTCGACACAAACGCTGCATCTGACGTCGACGTGGCCATGTTGTCGTGACGTTTGATTGTTGACGAAGCGACGTGAGCTGGTTGACGAAGCTATTGTTTTTACTCTTGCTAATGGGGTCATGTTTTTGAAAGGTCCTTTTGTTGTTCAGAAAGGGTAGTTAATGAGAATTTTGGTAAAAATAATAAACCTTCTGGATAGCTGTGTTTTTTTAATAAAGCCAGTTTCAACGTTGTTCGGTTTATTTTTTCTGTGAAACATTTTGCTTTATCAAATCTTTAACGTTTTAAATAGTAATCTAAGTAATTGACACATTATTTGTTATTTAGAGCAACGAAATTGAAGTATCTAATAATTTAATCAGTCTCATCTGTTTCATTCGATTCAAATTGTTTTCTTCAAGTCTATCGTTATCATAAACATCACTACCGCCATCTACCGAACGCAAAAATTTAAAACGAAACGACTTTTCAAACACAGACATCTAAAATCCTAATTGAATATTCAAATCAATTATTTATTTAACACTGTCATAAAATCAGAGATATAATATAATTTGAGAGGAACGTGAATTGGTCCACGTGGGACATTGAGGCATAAAATGCTGCGTGGGAGGCGACAGATGGCGGATCCATTACCTCAGAGTGAATAGCCGCCATTATATTGCTAACTGCTGTATATTGCAGAAAGACCACTTGATTTGAAAAACGGTTAACAGAATTTGCGGTTGAATAATTAATATGTTGGCTGATTTTTATTGCGTTGTGTCAAGAGGGTTGTTTTTTTGAATACCTATGTGATTATTTATAAATTTTTTTATAGCATAAGGTGGTAAACGAGCAGACGGATCACCTGATGGTAAGTAATCAGGGCCGCCCCGCGTTAACGGCCTTTTGGGAATTGGAAATTTAAGGACTGTGGAGGATTCGGGAAACGGGGACTAGGGATTGGGCCTCCGGTAACCTCTCATACGACGAAACACAACGCAAGCGTTGCTTCACGTCGGTTTTCTGTGAGGCCGTGGTATCACTCCGGTCGAGCCGGCCCATTCGTGCCGAAGCATGGCTCTCCCACACTTACGGGATCTTTTGAGAATGTTTAGAAGTAGGGGATGTTATGGATATGAAATGTCGGATACGTATTGGATACGGATATAGAAATGATTATTATACTGGATAAGGTTACAAATACGGATATGAAATTATTTCAGATTATCCGTTAGTTTAAAATAATTTCGGTTAGGGAAATTTTAAAGAATACAAGTAATAAAAGTAAAATACAAATAGCTTATATAAAGGTTTCATTTATATGTCACGCCCCTATGGATAGTATCGGAAACTTTTATTTCAGATCCGTTCGATTAGTAGTAGCACGGAGTATTTAATAGTACTTACCCGGTATACGGCAATAGGCTAACCTCCTATTACATAGAATTCATAACATTAATAGTGAAAAGTGGGTGTTACATTGCACAGTGGCATTAAGTGCTGTAATGTACACCTCTGCCTACCTCTTCGGCGATAAAAGGCGTGATGTTACTATAATCCCAAACCATCTATTGAACAAAGATAATACAATCATTAATTTAACTGACAGATTCACAGATGTGTGACAATTAATTTGCACCTCTGCCTACCCCTTCAGGGATAAAAGGCGTGATATTAAGTTATTCTATAAACTGGACGAATTATTCAGTGCCTTTAATAAATTTTACTAACAAGATCTATTGTGGATTTTCTGCAAGTTACCTCCACAGGGGCCGTTACTACATATTTTTGTATATCATTAAGCTTTTAGTTGGGGGAAGTGTCGGTTGTATTGTACACCGTTTGGGGTCAAGTTCCATTCTCAGGCAGTTTTATGTTGATGTTCTGCTGAATCATTATACTCTTATTACAAAGGTTATAGACATATAGATAAGACTTATGACTATTTTCGCCAACCACTCCTAAACCATCTCTTAACTTAAAGTTACTTAACATGACGTAGCACCTAAATTAACCCCTTACTTGTACTGTTAGGTGTCATGTCAACCAAAATGGTGTTAAATGTCGCCTAGCTTAGCTTCAATCATCAACAGCCTATAAATGCCCACTGCTGAGCAAAGCCTCGTCTCACACGGAGAAGATATGAGTATTAATCACCACCCTTGCTCAATGCGGGTTGGCGATTACAAACTTATAATTAGAAATTATAAGCCCAGGATTCCTCACGATATTTTCCTTGACCGTTTGTCAGTGGTGTCTAGATAATCTTAGAAAGTACATATAACTTGGAAAAAGTCACATTGGTACTTGCTGTTGGTAGGTTTCGAACCCGCACCCTCATGCATGAGAAGCGGGCGTCTTAAACCTCCGGGCCACCACGACAGGTTACCTTAGGGGTTCCTTAAAATTTACGACAGATAGATAAAAATGGCTTTAAGCTAAATAGTTAAGATGAGGCTTAAGGAAGTTAAAAGATAAAAAGTACTTTAAAAAAGAGGGAAGTCAGTTTTTTTACACGTAGTTTATAAAATAATTGTATTGATATAATAGGTAGGCGCTTGGCCATTATCTCGCCTGATGATAAGCGACGATGCGGCCTACTAAATCTAATCTGTATTATGAACTCATCGCAGAAATATGGCACTATGTGTGTTCATTGCAGTCTTGGACGGTGTGCCAGTAATAGGCGGTGAGTAGATCAAAGCGAGTGAAACACCAACAGTGGTTTCCTGTTAGCTATGATGTTATTGTGTGTGGAAGTTTGAACGCATATCCGTTGCACTGATTATAAAACTGTACTAGACTTAGTATGAGTAGAAATGTATTTTATATTTGTCATCATCCGTACTCAAATTGCATCAATCCTTTTCCTAACTAATATTATAAATCGGAAAGTGAGTTTGTTTGTTTGTTTGTTCCACTTTCAAGTCACAACTACTAAACTGATTGCTTTAAATTTTTGCAGATGTATAGTTAGAAGTCCAGATTAAATAATAGGGTACTTTTTATCCCGGAAAAATTTGGTATTCCCGAGGGAACACAAAAGTATTGGTATAGATGACGCTGTGTGTATTGTCACATTGGCTTTTTATCCTTTTGTAACGCGAGCTAAGCCGCGGGTAAAAGCTAGTAGTCTATAAATGGCTACTGCTGCAAAAGCCTCTTCTCACACGGAGAAGGTTTAAGCATTAATCACCATGCTGGCTCAAAGCAGGTTGGCAACATGAAACTTATGATTAGAAATTATAAGCCTAGGATTCCTCAAGATGTCTTTCTCTTCACCGTTTGTCAGTGGTGTACAAATAATCTTAGAAAGTATATACATATAACTTTGAATAATTCACATTGCTAGTTGTCGTTAGTAGGTTTCGAATCCGCATGCATGAGAAGCGGCTGTCTTAAGTCTCTGGGCCACCAGGACATTCTTACTTATCCCGCATATGACGCAAAATTTGATAGAGACGAGGAAGCAACACTGATGACCTTAAGTTCTTAAAACTTATATGATAAAACTGATAAACTACCCAGTTTAAAGAATATAGGAGAACTCTCCTACGTAGATGAGACCTATCAGTTAGTCATGGTCTGTTACGGACTCTTGGTGTTGATTGGTTATTCTTATTACAAACAAAAAATGACGAAACACAGATAAAGATAAAATTATGCTACACAAATCTTATAAAAGTACACAACATATCAAACAAAATCAAACCTTGTATGTATGTGATTAGAATCTCAATTATGTTGGCTTTATTACCGCCCTATGCCCTTAGCGCCGTATTGTCCGACCCGGTTATAGATCGGCGTCAAGCGCTGGCGCACTATTTTTGTACCGCATGTAGGTCATAGGCGCAGCGCACGCGCATACGATTGTATTCGCATCCATCTTTGATTTACCTGTACGCTGTTGTTGCAGGTAATTTTTGTGATAATAAGGTAGATGCCTAATTTTTATTTTAATGTTCATCTGGTAGATTATTTTAAATCATCAGACACGTATTTTTTATTTTAATGTCGCGTGTTATTATTATTATTGAAATGTCGCGTGACGTCACTTCTGTGTACATTTTATACGTAGAAATGACGTTTTAGCCCCCACTCATACACTTTGATTCGTTTTATCTAAGTATTGTTTTATTATACGACAAAATAAAAAAAAATACGTGTCTAACATTTTTTCGTTACCTAACTTACGGACTAATTAGATTTATAATTTTCATACCCTGTCATCATCCCAATTGAAATGTAAAGTCAAATGGAAGACCGAAAATATTTGTGATGTATGTATAAAAGACGTATAAGATGTATGAGAACTTTGTTTGATTTGAATTTTTTCTCATCCATTGAGCTCAATCTTCAGATCTTCACATTTAACTGCACATGCCATTTTGGGTCCTTATCAAAAGGTCTATGCTTGACAGTGAAGACACTGGACACTGGACAGTTTATGTTAAATGACGATGTTGTTCATGATACTATGATAGATCGACCTTAGTTTAGACAGATGCTTAACTGAAATAACAACCGAGATATTTGTACTATTCTGTGTTTTTCTTCCTTTCTTTGATTAAACACAAGTCAAGCCACAGGTCGTCCCATTAGTAGAATAATGTTCTATTTGCAAATTGTCGACTTTTCAATAGAGCGATTATAAATTTCGCGCGCACATATTTGCTTATAAATCTGTTATAAATGATACTAGCTACTTAATATTTGTACAGTATGCACAGAAGTTAGTACCGTTTATGATAATATAATTATTTATTTTATAAACTATGCCTTTCCAAGTATAATGGGTCGCATATGCACATACAACGTTCTTTTGCCAAAAAATATATTGAATGAGGTGTCTTAAGAATACATAAAACAATATTCGACAAAACTAATCATGATACATCGGCATATCAAACATTATTTTACGAATTTTCGTGGTTCTATCCGTGTTCTATATGAAATTGTTATACTAAGAAAGTAGAATAGGTTTTAAATTCATCATTATTACTGGATATTTATGTATATTTAAAATCGTTGGTGTATTCTTAATCAATTTATTAGTCAATGTAGTAATCAATAAACGGTTAAATTAAAAATAAATACAAACTGATTATATACACTTTGAGGAATACATTTAACTATTATACAATTATTAAAATAGGTGACAGAAAAACAGAATAATGCTCGTACAATTCTTACACAATAAATACATGGCGATTCATAAGAAAAAAATATTATAGATCACTTAAAACTAACAATTAACTTACTGCTTTCCGTGGTTATTCTTATGAATAAATCAGTCCTATATAATTATAATATAAAGTTAGCTTAATAATAAAAACATGATTAGTAATAATCAATACTCAAACACATTATTTCATAAATTACGAATTTATTCTTACTATTAGATGAAATAATATCTACCACATTAGTAACTCAATTAAATTTAAAGTCAGTCTTTTTGGATACTTTGCAAATAACACAATAAATAATTATGGCACCATTGTGAAGATAATAAATAAATATTAAAAATCAATAATTAGTCTCAAACATAGAAAACAATTAAGTATATCAAATATTCCGAAAACAATAAACTAAAGAACAAACAAAATACTAACTACTAGTCTACTAAAAAGGAAAGGTTTAATTTTTTGTTTGTTTGAATTGAATAGGCTCCGAAACTACGGGGCCGGTTTAAAAAATTCTTTTAGCGTTGGAATCTTACATACTACACCCTTGATGAGAAAAAGAAGAGAACCGTGTGGAAATTTCGATAATGTAACCCTATTTTTGAAAAAGCAACCATAAATATTGCTTAAGCTATTGACTGCCAATAGAAAACTGTAAAAGCAAATCCTTTTTTTCTTTTGGAGACCTATCCCCAATCCTTTAAAAGAGCGCGAGCAAAGGCTTGGGCAGAAGCTAGTCCATGAAAATAACGTATTCAGTTCATTGAATTAGAAAATCTCTGATCCTAATGCAGTTAAATAGTAGTATTAGTACTTGAAAACTCGTAGTATTTCATTTTTCAAAAATAATTTTTAGTCCGTCGAGATCAAGTAATAGTCTATTCTCGTTTAAGTAATAGTATATTAGAGGTAATTAGTAGCGTCCCACCGGTACAAATCAGGCAATCATAACATTATAAGTACCAAAGTAATAACCCGGAAGTCCCAGAATTAGAATATGTGCTATTCTCAGGACTCTATCTTTTAAACCATTGAACGTACTTGATTGAAATTTGGTTTACAGTTCACTGGCACTGGAAAGGACTTATGATTGTTGTATTTTGGAAATCCTACGGGATAGGAACTCAGCGTTACAATTTCGGGACAATCTATCGCTTAAAATACTGAACCTATTTGAGTGCAATTCTGTTGAAATTTGTACATTCGGACAATATACTACCGTCTAGATATCATTTTGTCGTCTTTTTTCTTAAATAATGTGAATGGATAGATGCAAATGACTTCACATGGTCACAAACGCTAGTGATGATGCCTTCTACGATTGCCTTCCTTTAATTTTTGTTACGGTCTCTGTAATCGTCTTCTACGATAGTGCTGTTGCAGTACTTATCTCATGCAGTTTTAACTATAGTTTTGTCGCGTATTGCGTCGCTTGCTCGTTATAATATTTATAAGTAAAATTGCAATTCTTTGGTGTATCCCGATTCAATCATCTGTTTTTCGTCTTGGCGGTGTACTTTATTTCATATTCCCTACTTAATGCAAATTCCAGCTCAAAGGTCGTCTGTTCCACTGGTACCATAAACTCACCAATTGAGCCCCTGCATGCTGCTTCCTCATCGTTTGAGAAATCATCATTCAAAAATTTAATAAAAAAATTATTATTAAAAAAACAAAATACCCGACTGCACACTAAAAAAAGAGTAAAACAAGCCCCACAATAATATTGATCAATCAAATGCTAAAAACTAATTATGTAATACCGTTTAAACAATACCTATATTAAAATACACTACAATATGTGTTCGTAATCGATAGTTAAATAAACAGAAACTTATTTTGAATACAAATTTACTGAATATAATTTATAAATGTTGATGGAATGCATCGCAGGCGGGGACCAACAGAGGCTTATTTATAGTCATTTCGGTTGTGCACCATTTAGCAGAATTTTCGTTGGTGGCGGTCAAGGTGGTCCCCGCCTGCGATGCTTTCCATCAACATTTATAAATTATATTCAGTAAATTTGTATTCAAAATAAGTTTCTGTTTATTTAACTATCGATTACGAACACATATTGTAGTGTATTTTAATATAGGTATTGTTTAAACGGTATTACATAATTAGTTTTTAGCATTTGATTGATCAATATTATTGTGGGGCTTGTTTTACTCTTTTTTTAGTGTGCAGTCGGGTATTTTGTTTTTTTAATAATAATTTTTTTATTTATAACTTTTTAGCTGTTTTTATTTCGATATATACAAATAGGGATATATCGAAAAAATCGCTATTTAGAGACGACCGTCAACGACGTGTGCCCTCATGCGTGTGCCCGCAATCGGGCTGTATACTCGAGCATATCCCCCTCCGCACCGCGCCGCGCGCCGCATGCCAGGCCACGCCCTATCTTTTTGCTTGCTAACGCATGAGTTGCTTTGCGTTGACGCAGAATTAACATGTTCCCGTGGGAATTTTGAGAAAAAACGTATCCTATATTAATTACTCCCGTGATTGAAATGAATCTAATGATACCGCATACATATTTTTTTAAAGGGAAATTTAGAAAAAATATTATTATGTCTTTATCCCGTGGGACTTTTAGGATAAAATGTATCCTATGACACTCCCGTAATCAAGACAAATCTAACGATACCTCATACATCAAAATCCATCAAGCCGTTTAGGCTACAGGTGGTCACAAAGGAAAAGACATACATACATACTTACATACACTCGAAAAACATTACCCTCCTTCTTTGGCAGTCGGGTAAAAATAAAATTAAAAATAAAATTATGTTGGATATAATACTTCTTCCTTTAATTTTGTAAAAGTAACAATAGTTTAAAAAAATCAGTAAAATAAATGTACGTACATAACTTAGATATTTGTAATTTGATGAGCGCTCGAGTGGTCTACGTGGTAGTACGGACTCACTTTTTCACGTGTTTAATATTTTTTTGCTCTAAACTGGGAATTTGAAAAATTAACTATTTCGGTTTTTCGAATACTGTCGAATATGTCAAAAAAGGGACGCGTGCACTCTTGTATTTAGGTCCATTGGTATTTTCAATGTAAACTTATATTAGTTACTTTTTTGCCGTACCTACCTAGTCTAAACGGTACATTTAGTTGTTAATAGAATATTGTATAAGCTGTTTATATTTTAAATTAAATTTAACCGTTTTGTAGCAATATTAAGATTTCGAATATTGTTTTACAATAAAACCGTTGGTAAAAAAAGTGTCATTTGCATATACGGCACTCACTTTGATCATTTTTTTTTGTAGAATAATGTTTTATGCGTACTTGCGGACGAAAAAAATACAAAATTTTACGTAGTAAAATGTACTAAGTTTATAAGAAACTGGAATAATAGGGGGAAAAATAAGACAAGTGCTATTAGATACCGTAATGTTATATAAGTTATTATTAAAATATTTAGTTCAGATTTAACTTCTAATAAGTAAGCTTTGGTATTTCGTAAAACAATGTTTTATGTGATTGTAAATACTGTCTTTGTGGGAAATTAATAAAACGTCGTGTAAATTGTATCAAACCAATATATACAACAAATTTTATAAAATTTTGGGTATTCATCGTAACAAACACCACTCGCTGCTACTCCGTCGAACAACGTTACTTATGATGAAGTGACACGGCACGCGCAGCTAATTGCGCGGGTAAAGGCGGAGAATATTGTTGTTTGTGATCATGCGTAGTTATTTTACGTAGTCGGCGCGGATAAAACTTTATTCGAGCATTGTATCTTTTGAATTAATGGATAAAAATATATAAAAATAGTATCAATCGATAGTTTACATTATAAGGATGACGAATTTACCATAATATGAATTTTGACACATGTGATTATAACACTTTATTCTTCCAATGGGACGAGGTAACAGCTAGTCCAATACTGTATATAGCCTTGAGAACTTTGAGGGAACAATCAAACATTTTGTATATCTACTTCACAATCATTTAAATTAATCCTTAAAGTTTTATGGGTTTTCTAATATCAATAAACGGATGGTTATAAATTGAAACCGGTCCGACACTGCTGAATGAACCGGCTTATCACCTTGGTTTGCGTTTAAAAACCCTTATAGATATTAACAAAGGTCGCCATAACTATGGTTGAACTGTTTTTATAATAACTATCGTGGGACATACTGAATTAACTATAAATCTCGAGTTATATTGAGACAAGCTCTACTAGTTTCGAGTTACAGAGGGAATCTTCCTCATGAGCAGCGTGGGCGGTCGCGGCGATATCTATCTACTGACTCAGTAGGCTGCTTAGTATATTTACTTAAGTAATTCGTAATTTTTAGTTAATTGGGGGATTGGCAAAGGGGGAGGAGAGGGTGTTTGGGCCTTCGATAACCTCACTCACACAACGAAACAACGCAAGAGTTGTTTCACAACGGTTTTCCGCTCGGCCGTGGGTATCACTCCGGTCGAACCGACCCATTCGTAACGAAGCATGGCTCTCCCACACTTGAATTATAATCCTACATGTACTCTACAAATGAATGGCTGGAAACAGAACTACTGAGTACCTAATAAGATCCAGGATTTCATCATTAAACATTCATCATCATGCCTTCTATCTCCTAAGGGGTAGGCAGAGGAGCACATTACGGCACTTAATGCCACTATACGATGTAACACCCACTTTTCACTATTTATGTTATAAGTCCTATGTAATAAGGGGTGAGCCTATTGCCATAAACTGGGCACAATTCCAGACTCCGTGCTACTAGTGAGAATGTGTTAAAAAACCCAGTAGTGGTTTACACGGCAGTCGCACTTGCGACCACTCGGCCAACGAGGCAGTCTTCCGTTAAACTCCTTCTGAAAATGAGATTATGAACTAGCACAAAATATTTCAGAAATTCTGAAACTATCTGAAATACCAATATGATAGAATATTCAATAAACAGTGTCCTAGTTTTCAATTCATCATAGGCTTTTAACATCTAACCCTCAACTCTTCATGAAAGGGGGTGATTTGTACCAGCGGTCTATGTGACCCTTATCAACAGAGCTCAATGGCTAACGACGGGTTACAAAGAGGTGCTAAACTATCATAAATAAGTAAAGACTGACTAAAGTTAGTTTTCAAGTAATTGGCAGTGGCGCTGGAGGGTTACGTTGTGACGGAATGGGGTTAGGTAGGAGTATGTTTTTGTAGTACTTTTTGTGCGTTTACTGCCTTCGTTGGTTCAGTGGTTGTGAATGCGACTGCCAAACTAGGAGTCTCGGGATTGATACCCGTGTGGGTTAGATGTCAATGTAAAACCTACTTTCCAGTTATGCTACGTAAGCTTATTGTCGCTCACAATATTTTAAACTCCATACTACATAATATTATAACAACATAACATAACATCACGCCTTTTTATCCCTGAAGGGGTGGGCAGAGGTGCACATTTCGGCACTTAATGCCACTGTACACCCACTTTTCACTATTTATGTTATGAGTCCCATGTAATAGGGGGTGAGCCTATTGCCATTATACCGGGCACATTTCCAGACTCCGTGCTACTACTGAGATTTTTAAAAACCCAGTAATACTTTGCCCGATCCGGGAATCGAACCCGAGACCCCTTGCCCGGCAGTCGCACTTGGGACCACTCGGCCAACGAGGCAGTCATTATTATATTTTTGAAAAAAACCGATAAAATCCGAAAGAACTTGTTGGCATACCATAAAATGAATTCAAGGAGGATATCAAGCAAGAGGCTGATCGATAGTTGCACATAATAATTAAAAAATCTAATAGAGTACCATATACCTCTGCTTACCCACTTTTGGAACAAAAACAAGACACAACAAGGATACAAGACGACCTCTTTCAAAACGTAACACAAGTGTAAGTCAAAAGAGATACTCTCGATGAAGCGCCATCTTAGGCCCCACTCATGTATTCAATGAATAAATTCGCTCAAACAATACTGCACCCTCCTACATTTATAATAGGGTCGGAATTAAAATGTAAAGTTGTGTCGTAAAAGTTATTACTTTTTGAAGAACAAATAAAATGTTGCTTTATTTTTGTTCATGAGTTGTTTCTTGTTATCTTTGTAAAGGCAAGTAGGTGAATAAAATTCAAGCTGTAATTTCCAACTATAATTCCCAAAGGGGTAGGCAGAGACGCAAAAAATATGCCAGTCTAATGTTTTTACATTAGACTGATATAACATAACTGGTTTACCTTTTTATTGTAAATGTGAGAGCCCTGTAATTAATTAAATCAAATTAGACTAGTAGAATGCATTTATGTCAGCTTGGAGTTGTCATGCTCACTCAAAGATCTCATTGGCAGTGGCACGGGCAGTGGATCGCTCGATTCCCTACAAAATGGTTGAGTTGGGCGGTGCTGGTGTACGTGAATTGTTCGTGGAGCGGGCACCGTCAATTGGAACTGGTCAGCTCTAGACTGTATCATTTTATTATCCTCTAAGTTATTTTCTTTTTCAATCTCTTTGACTGGATTTAGGTGTTGCATTGTTCTCACACAATCGAACCAATAAAACTATGTAACTAGAGAATTGTATTGTAAACCTGATTGAAAAAGAGTAACCTATGGAGTTTTTTGCTCGTTCGTCTCCATAGGAATCCACACCTTCTTCCACCAACTTCTAAATTTTTGTTGTTGACGTTCAAAAGTTCCATCCTGGTCTAATTTTTTTTTGCACCACACTAGGATTTTCTCCTGTGTCGTAGGTGCGTTTACAAACATACAAGTACACATACACATGACACCCAGACCCGGAACAACAATCTGTGGATCACACAAAGAGTTGTTCCGTGCGGTAATCCAACCCGCGACATGTTGCGCGGCAGCCAGTTGCTCAGCCACTGCGCCAACCGTGCAGTCAATTGAAATAAATGATTTTGACTTTGCCATAAACCGAGCACAATTTCAGAGACAATGTACTGAGAAATATTAGCAAAAATCAAATATTGCGATAATACTTTACCTGACCCGGTAATAAGATTCAAGATGTTTTGCTAGGCAGTAGGACTTGCAACGACTCCATAAACGAGCCAGTGTCTTACCAAAACCATCATAATTCAGTGGCAAAATATTTTTTCAGGGACCAGTTACAGTGACCTCATTCGTGTAGTTTGCATCCCCCTGTAGGGAACAGAGAGTATAGTTCCCTAAGATCGGAAAAGGAGGATCCTCCGACCAGGCGAGGTGATCGTGCCTGGCGGGCTTTCTGCCCAACGGTTGTTCGTTGGGATTTTCTATCCGTGTTTATTCGCTTGTAAACTTTGCATGTGTGATGTAGGATTCTTGTGACGTCATCCGTTGACATGTGGCATGCGTCGCCACATCACTCCCTCCCAAGACCGGAGGTCGATCCCGCTGAGACGGCTGTCGATGCTTGAGATGAGCGGGGCCAGAGCCAGTGTAGAAAGTCCCTAGTTCCAGTGAGTCGGAACTGTGCCGCTGAGTGCCCAGTGAGTCGGGTGAGCGGTGCAGGGTGAAACTCCAGTGAGTCGGAGAGATGAGTTCGCAGTGTCCCACGGTGAGTCGGGGAAGAGATGCTGCGAGGGTAGGTGCGTAGTGGCTGGCGTCTGCGTTGACGGGAGGAGATGTCCTTCAGAACCGTGTGCAGAAAAGTGCTGTGCCTAGACGCTGGTGAGGCCGTAGGGAAGAACCAGGCTGCACGATTTCGTTGCAGGCGATGGTGGTCCCTGATGAGGCCGAGGATGCTGGTTGGCTGCGACTTGATTACCGCTCAGCGGAGAAATGATGAATGAGAGGGATGACGATACGGATGATGCTGATCTACTCCGTGAAGTGAAGGTTGCTTCCGATCACGTCGGGGTCACCACTGTAGGGAACAGAGAGTATAGTTCCCTAAGATCGGAAAAGGAGGATCCTCCGACCAGGCGAGGTGATCGTGCCTGGCGGGCTTTCTGCCCAACGGTTGTTCGTTGGGATTTTCTATCCGTGTTTATTCGCTTGTAAACTTTGCATGTGTGATGTAGGATTCTTGTGACGTCATCCGTTGACATGTGGCATGCGTCGCCACACCCCATTGATTTTTTCATTTAGTTTTTCAGCCGTCCCCGTTTTTCAGGCGCGTGTCTAAAATTAGGGCACGGGGATTAGCTGGGTGGTCTGTTAAGGCTACTAGTGGGAGTAGGATAGATTTTGTATTATGAGGGGGGAAAATCATCTAATGACTTCTCCGGCCCGTGTGAGGCAAGTCAAAGTCAAAGTCAAAGCATTTTAATCCTTAATTAGGCAAAAACGCGGGTTACTCACGTGAATATACTGAGAAAATGTGAGCTGCGCGACGTCGCCGCGACCGCGCACGCTGCTCATGAGGAAGAACCCCTCTGTGGTTTGAAACTAGTAGAGCTTTTCTCAGTATATTCACGTGAGTAACCCGCGTTTTTACTTAGTTTAGTATGTCTCACGATAGTTATTATAAAAACTTAATTACGTACTTTTGAAACGTCAAAAATGGAATTGTCCGTCCGTCTATCCGTCAGTGAAGCTAGGCGCTAGTTCCAAAGTGTAATGCAGCTAGCTAGCTAGCAGCTAGCAAGATGGAGTATCAGACTCTTGCTGACTAAAAACCATCCTGTTCCTACGCCTGCTCTTCGAGTCGGAGCCCTGGCCGTAAATCTTCAGTGGCTTGAGGATAAAAACTAGGTTCAATTCTTGTAAAATACTTTATGTTTGTACATTTCGAAGTTTACAAATCTCTTTATGATCCCTTGAGATAGATATACTTGATAAAATTGTGCTCTTTGGTACTTTGTTAGTGATGTTTTTTTAAAAAAAATAGTAACTTGAAGGGGTAGTCAAAAAGGCTTACTTGACCCGGCTATTGAAACCGAGTCCCTTTTCTCAAAAGTACACACTACTACTCTAACTACCGAGACAGTCATAAAACTATAAAATAAAAAACGAAATCTAAACTACGCCCTATAACCCTAACATTTTTTTTTAAGGGGGGAGATTGTCTCTCGATCCCCGACGCCTGTGTCCTTCGCGATGGCTGGGTTGCGAGGAGGCAGCGCTTCGTTGCTTCACGCGTCCCGCCTCCTCCTTAGCTAGCATGACTGCTTCGCAAAAGGAGGAGACGGCATCCCAGTCCCCCTCGCTCCGCATCATGGCCTGCACTAGGCCCGGACGCGAGAGGTCTCCATCGCCGATCACTTCCCTGAGGGCACGGCGGTGCTCAGCCCACGCAGGGCATTCCGCTACAGTGTGTTCCACGGTGTCCTCAGGGCGAACCCCAACATTTAAATTTTAGGCCATAAAATAAAATTTGCCATTTGACATGTACTAACGAAAAAGTCATAAAAAAAATAAAAGACCATTAATTTATGGAAAACCATAAACTAAATGATTTATCTGCCATAAAGTATAGAGATATGATTGCGTGTAAAACTATGGTTCACAGTCATGTTTACCAAAGGATTTGAATGTTAGGAATAAAAAGTAATGGCTGCCCAACTAGATCGTTAATTTTGTGTATTTTGGAATCTGCCGACATCAAGATTTTGATGTCTAAATCATTTAAGTATTGTGATTTTGTTAATTAATGAAAAAATAATGTTTTAAATATCTGGAGATTGTAGAGTACAATACGTTTGTCAGCACCTAGCGGTTAGCAGTTTTATCTAAAATCCGAAATATTTTTCTTTTTTTATGGGATAAGCCGGTAAACGAGCAGACGAATCACCTCATATTTAGCAATCGGCGTCACCCATGGACACCCGGAATGCCAGAGGCGTTACAAGTGCGTTATCGGCCTTTTGGGGATTACGAATTTTAAGATTGTTGGAGATTCAAGGATTGGGGAAATTGAGGAAGTAATTGGACCTCTGGTAACTTCACTCATATGACGAAACACAACGCAAGCCAAAGTCAAAGTTATAGCATTTATTTCAATTACCTTAACCATAATTTGGTACTTTTGAAACATCAAATACTAAATAAATAATAGTCTGTCACTCAGTCCGTCAGTAAAGTTGAACGAGCCGAGGCCGTGGTATCACTCCGGTCGGGCCGGCCTATTCGTGCCTAAGCATGGCTCTCCTACACTTAAAATTCTTGATTGCTATCTCCAACCAGCCTGCCAAGCATGAATAGTATGGTAAAATCTGCTATGTAGAGGAAGCTAGCAGTCCAGCAGACTATGTCAGGCTGTTAATGGTGATGAATGATGATGATAATGATAATGGTTTTTTAATGACAAATCCTACTAATATTATAAATGCAAATTTTGTGAGGTTGTGTCTGTGTGTGTGTGTGTGTTTATGTGTTTGTTACTCTTTCACGTCAAAATGGCTGAAGGGATCAGGATGAAATTTGGAACAGAAGTAGATTATGGCAGACCATAACACATAGGCTACTTTTTATCCCACGGGAACGCGGGCAAAACCGCTGGCAAAAGCTAGTTGTTCATTATTCAATGTACTGCGATAGACAGTGAATGCTTTGAATCGAAAGATTGATTTGACTGCACGGTTGGTGCGGTGGCTGGGCAACCGGCTGCCGTGCAACGTGTCGCGGGTTCGATTCCCGCACGGGACAAAACTTTGTGTGATCCACAAATTGTTGTTTCGGATCTAGGTGTCATTGTGTATGTGAAATTGTATGTTTGTAAACGCACCCACGACACAGGAGAAAATCCTAGTGTGGGGCAACGTTTTTAAAAAAAAGAAAAAAAAGAAAGGTAAGCAGAGAAGTGTAGTTATATAGTCTTAGATACCTTTGTCTTGTTTTCACTGGGAACTTTAGCTTCCAGATACAAAGGGTGGGAGTGAAACTCGATTCTCTCTTACCTTCGTTTGATTAGAGAATCGAGCGTACTAAAAGGTTCCTACAGCTGAGAACTTCGGGGTATTACATGCATTCACATTTTGGAGCTGTTCAGCTTAATGGCGTGAAGAGGTTTATGTCAAGCACAAGACAGGAACAGGCTGATGCCGATGATAAATAATTTTTTTAAATACTATTTTCGAAATGATTTCAAGATCATTTTAATTTAGAGCCGCGGAAGTAAAGATTCCCTTGTTTTTATATAATGTTTCAAAGTACACTACGGAAAAGGACATTGAAGAATATATCATGGAGAAAACTAACATTGTAGTAGCACCTGAAAGAGTAAACATGAAATACTCGAAGGAATATAATTCCTACAAGATCTATATTCCTAGAAGCAGCCTAGACTTATTTGAAAAAGACGATTTCTGGCCAGATGGAATATTTTTCAGGAGATACATAATATTTAAGGCTCGACAAGAGTATTTAGTCACTGGAAAGGAGGTAGGAAAACGTCAAGATGGTTGTGCAAAATAGACCAGTTAAACTATTAAGTTTTAATTGTAGATCGATAAAGAGATCAGTAGACTGTGTAAAAAAATTGTGTGACACAGCGGATATAGTTGCACTGCAGGAGACGTGGCTGCTGCCTCACGATTTGTTCTATCTTAACGACATCCATTGTGATTTTGCGGCGACGGGTGTCTCAGCGGTAGACACTGCGGAAGGAGTACTGCGGGGGAGACCCTATGGTGGAGTGGCCCTTCTATGGAGAAAGAGTGCGTTTAGTGCCGTTTGAGATTATTAAATGTAACAGTGTGCGTATTTCGGCGATCAAATGTGTGGGTCAGTGTCGGTCTATGCTAGTGTTCTCAATATATATGCCAACAGACGGTCAGGACAATTTGTGTGAATTTACTGCATGTCTATCAGAAATGAATGCGGTAATTGACGATTATAATGTAGATTTAGTTTTTATTATGGGGGACTTCAACGCACATCCAGGGGAATTGTTTTTTAATGAAATGTTAAATTTCTGTGAGGAACAAAGTTGGACATGCGCTGATGTAGATTTGTTACCAGGTTGTCAGAATACCTATACATACTTAAGTGAGGCTCACGGAACTGTAAGATGGTTGGATCACATACTGGTTACAGCAATGGCATTTCAAACAATTGATAGCATTAAGGTATTGTATGAGGTGTCATGGTCGGACCATTTTCCAATTGAAATTACATGTAATTTTAACAGTTTACCAAGAAAAAGTACTGTAAATAGAGGGGTAGATAATAAAATACTATGGGGGTTACGGAACGATGAACAAATCTGTAAATATAGGGAATTATGTAACGGGGCATTGCGAAATATAGACTTTCCAGTGGAATTACGGGATTGCTGTGATCATATATGTGACAAAGTAGAACATAGACACATAATCAATGTAATGTATGATAGTATTAAGTCTATCTTGAGTGATGCCTCGGAAAGGACTAGAACGGACAGTAAGAGAAAAAAGAAGATGTGTATTGTAGGGTGGAACAAGCATGTCGGTGAATCTCATAGGAGGGCTCGGCTTGGTTTCTGTAACTGGGTTCTGCAGGGGAAGCCGCGCGACGGGCCACACTATTTAAATATGTGTGAAACGCGAAGACAGTTTAAAAAAAAATTGAAATGGTGTCAGGATAATTCTGAGCAAATAAAAATGGACATACTGGCAGCAAAACATAAAGCTAAAGACTTTAGCAGTTTTTGGAAAAATACAGGGCACATGAATTCTAAGCCGAGCTTGCCTGTGAGCGTCGACAATGTCGTAGGGAATCGGAATATTGCAGATAGTTTTAAAGATCTGTTTGAGTTGGAACCAATGCCCTGTGAGTTTAGTAGAGTAAGTAAGCCTGACGTCAGACCTGGTGAGAAGTACCGTCGATTTAGACCAGTAGACGTGAGAAATGTAATAAAAAATATGAAGAGTGGAAAATCCCCAGGTCATGATGGTATTAGTATAGAGCATTTGCGTTATGCAGGTGTACATTTGCCCAGAGTCCTAAGTCTGTTGTTTAATTTTTGTATAGGCCATTCTTATATCCCGGATGATATGATGAGAACAGTGGTAGTTCCGATAATAAAGAACAAGACCGGGGATCCATCTGACAAGCGAAACTACCGCCCAATATCACTGGCCACAACCATGGCGAAGGTCCTTGACAGTCTCGTGAACGCGCAGCTGAACGAACACGTTCAGATACATGACTTGCAGTTTGGCTTCAGACCCAACTTGTCAACGGACATGGCAGTTATGTGTCTCAAACAAACGGTAAGGTATTATACCGACAGAAAAACACCAGTATATGCGTGTTTTCTTGATCTCTCGAGGGCATTTGACCTGGTGTCTTACGATATTCTTTGGCATAAACTACTGGAGGAGACTGCTGTGCCGAGGGAGGTAGTATCGCTCCTCAGGTATTGGTATAGCAATCAGAAGAATGCTGTCAGATGGGTTGACGCATTTAGTCGGGACTACAAACTGAAATGCGGGGTGAGGCAAGGGGGGTTAAGCTCACCGACTTTGTTTAACGTTTTTATGAACCAGCTTATTGGCGGGCTGAGCGGAACCAAGGTCGGGTGTTCAGTCGATGGCACAATGATAAATAATATCAGTTATGCGGACGACATGGTCCTGCTGTCCCCATCAGTCAATGCGCTCAGGAAACTTCTCTACATATGTGAATCATACGCCCAGTCGCATGGACTCAAATATAATGCCAGCAAAAGTGTTCTCATGGTATTTAAAGCAGGGAACAAGGCGCCTTCGAATGTGCCGCCAATTAAAATCGCAGGGTCGGCACTAGAGAGGGTGTCCAAGGTGAAATATTTGGGTCACATGCTGACGGAGACGCTACTGGATGATGAGGACTTAGAGAGAGAAAGGAGGGCGTTGGCAGTCCGCTGCAATATGTTGGCCCGCAGATTCGCACGGTGTACCACAGATGTAAAACTATTACTCTTCAGAGCCTTCTGTCAGTCATTTTACACGTGCAGTCTGTGGATCAGATTTACGAGGCGGGCTTATAATGCCCTGCGTGTGCAGTACAATGATGCACTGAGGGCAGTGTTGAGGAAACCCAGGTGCTGCAGTGCTTCCGCAATGTTTGCGGATGCTTCCATCGATGATTTCTTCTGCATCATTCGAAAAAGAACTGCATCAATGATGAGCAGGGTACGTTCAAGCGCCAATGCTGTCCTCAGAACGTTGGCTTACAAAATAGACAGTCCGTTTATTGTGTACTGGGCCAGTGTACACTTGCTTAGAAATAAGAAATAGACTCCTGTTCCGAACTATTAATTTACTGTTTTTGTTTATTTTTTTTAACTTCTTTTTAGTTTGTTTACTAACAAATTACTAACACTTTATGTTTTGTATTATTGTGTGAAGTACTAACAACCATACTAACAAACTCAATTTACTTATTTTACAAGTTTTTCTTTAATTTTTCTAAAAGTGTATGGACTTACGTCTGAAATAAAGATTATTATTATTATTATTAACGACAAGACTAAATTAAACATCACGCCACATTTTTTCAATAATTATTTAGTAAATATCCACTTTAAAAGAAGCCATTAAAAAGACGATAATTCACAAAAATATTAACACTTTTAATACTATCATAAGCTGTCTAACTACAAATAAGATACGTTTTACTGAAACCTGAAAAAACTCATGAAAACACGTGTGTGGGTAGCACGGAGCGGTAAGTTCGTTCAGCCGAGCGACCATCATTCAATCAATCACATTTTCGTTCATTCACTTACGTTCACTTCGAATATATTTTCCAAGGGATTTTTTCGCAACATTTTCGTTCATTTTCTTTGAACGTAAAATGTTTTAACAGTAATGGAGTTGGTAGTTAAAACATTGTGACTTTATGCATTAAGATTTTCCCCCCTTAAAAAAAAAAAAAAAAAAAAAAAAAAGCATTAAGATACAAATTTTTAATCTGTTACAATTATGATGCCGCGTCCACACGCTAGGCAAATAATAGCAATCGATGTCGTCTGGTAAATAGGTACCAAGGGTTAATAATGTTTATGGTGATCGATCAATGAAAAAGCGTATTCCGTACTTACTCAACCATTTGCCAAACGAAGTCAGGGAAGAGAAAAATAAAAATAAATTTAATACTAAATTAAAAAAATATCTGTTTAGCACACTATCATAACTATATGTATGTATTTAAAATTAATCAATTATTATTTATGTTATGAGTCCCATGTAATAGGGGGTGAGCCTATTGCCATATACTGGGCACATTTCCAGACTCCGTGCTACTACTGAGGTTTTTACAAACCCAGTAATACTTTGCCCGACTCGGGAATCGAACCCGAGTCCCACTTGCGACCACCGGCAGTCGCACTTGCGACCACTCAGCCAATGAGGCAGTCGTGTTTGGTATTTGTGGCAAAAAAGCGTTTGGACGGGGCATGACAACATATCGTTAATTTAGTTTTGAAATATGATGTTTTTCTCAACTCCGCCAGAAGTAGAGTTATGCTTTCTTCCTCGAACTTACTTATTTTTTTGACAAGTTCTGTAGTACTTAATTTACGTGGTATTTTAGTTATAAGTAGACATTTAGAGCCGCGAAAGGCCTAACGACTTGCGGGGCTTCAGCTCGAAGAGCAGGAGTAGGAACGGGGTGGTTTTAGTCAGTAAGAGCCTGACACTCAGCTTAGCTAACCCAAGGCGGGAGAAGCCATAGGACGATTTTCTCCCCTCAAAAAAATTAAATTATAATGATTAAAACAAATACACTATTCATCACAGAAGTCTTCGTAAATGGTTATTACTACAGCTGCAGATTGCAGACTGTAATTCAGACTTGTAATAATACCTAAGTGTCCTAGAGTGCTATACCTCTATTTAGGGGTGGCAATGTCCTGTCAATTACTGTGAACTATTATGTCTAGTGGATTATGTACACTTTGCAACAGATAATGAAAAATGAAACGTATTCTAACAAAATTATGTCCAATACAACTTCGGTTTCTTGTGTGTTCCACTTGTCGATTTCGGTGGCGAATAATCCGTGTGACTTAGGTGATTCTTATAGCGTTCCCGTTCAGTCTAAGTACAGTTAGCGAAATAGACTGCCGGGCAAAGAGTCGCGGGTTCAATTCCCAGGTCGAGCAAAGTAGTAGTAGCACAGAATCTGGAAATGTGCTAGGTATATGGTAATAGGTTGCATGGCACCCCCTGTTACATGGGACTCATAACATAAATAGTGAAAAGTGGGTGTTGCATTGTACAGTTTCATTAAGTGCCGTAATGTGTATCTCTGGCTACCCCTTCGGGAATAAAAGGCGTGATGTTATGTTTAATAAATAACCAATTATATTGAAATTAATTCCAAGACCACTTTATGGAATCAAGTTATTGTTCAAATGGTTTGCTAAAATGATAAGAAATCATCAAAATCAAAAAGATATCAAATTAATGACTTTAATGATAAAATAAGTAAATATTATATTAACATTCGGGAAATAAGATACTTTACACTAATCATTTAAGTTACAAAATCTTATACTACACACTATGACTCCTACCAAACTCCCTTAAAATAAGCGTAATGTTAGTTAAATCAATCGACTTAGAACAATCCAGTCATTATAACAACACACACCTAACTACCAAAAACCAACTTTTACTTATATAAAATAAGATCGAAAATCAAATAGCAAGTCCCAACGGAATCCCATGTCAAATCCGGGGTCTTTAATGAGTATTACGGGAATCAAACGCGGACCTTTTCCTCTGTCACTGTGAAAGGAAATTTCCTTATTTTTTCCTTATTTGTTCCTAACACACGTATACAGGAAATTGTGAAACAGACTATGTAATTGTTAAAGTAAAGCATTCTTAAGTCAAGAGTCAAATTGAATGAGTAATAATTGCTGTATGGTAACGGCAGCGTATGTCGTGGCGGGCCGGAGGTTTAAGACGCCCGCATCTCGTGCATAAGGGTGCTGATTCGAAACCTACCAACGACAAGTACTAATATGACTTTTTCCGAGTTATATGTACTTTCTACGATTATCTAGGCACTGAGAAATGGTGGAGGAAAACACCGTGAGAAAACCTAGGCTTAGGAGATTACTTAGGCGATTACAAACTTATAATTAGAAATATAATATAAATGCCGGATCGGCAAGCGTGGTGATTAATGCTCAAACTTTTTTTATTTTGTATTTGTTGACGTATCGAAAGTACCAAATTATGGTTTAATTGAAATAAATGCTTCGATTTTGAATTTGACTTTGACAGTGATTTTAACTTTATGTAGAGGAGGCTCATGGGTACAGCTGTGACCATCACGGGCTGTTGATTATAATGTGAACATAATATTATTTGAAGAGGCATTATTTATAGAATGCTGCCTTTGATGCGTGTCGATGAATTACCTAAAAACAACGGGAATATACTGAGAAAAGCTCTAGTAGTTTCAAGTCGCAGAGGGACTCTTCCTCATGAGCAGCGTGCGTGGTCGCGGCGATGTCGCGCAGCTTACTAGCGTGTTCATGAGTTATCAGTTCTGGTGATGTAATAGGAAAGATGACTAATTTTTACTTTAATGTCCGTCTGGTACAATATTTTAAAACATTACACTGACTGACGGACTAATTCGATTTTTAATTTTCATACCCTGTCATCATCCCTATTGGATTTAGGCTGTAACTGCTTACCACCAGACATCAGACGACCCGTAAGTTGTTGTTACTGAATATTATTATGAAAAAAATAATCCTGTGTTCAATAGTAACACTTGAGACAGCTTGCTCGTCTCGTCCTTGGTCAGTTTAAATAAAAAAATATAATGTCTGTACATACCTACATATTAATAAAATTGAAGTGTTTGTCTGTCTGCAAGATCAAAATAATGTAATTTTCTCGATGTTTTCTTGTTACTACGTGGTACTTAAACAATATTTTTACAGATACACAAGTAGGTGAAGTAGGGATTGATACTTACTTGAAAATTATTTTCAATAACAAATATTTTATGACCTATGGGGATGTGTATAGGAATGATCTATAGATCATACGTGATGAAAAATATCATTCATATCATCATCAACAGCTTACAGCCCACTGCTGAGCAAAGCCTCTTCTCACACGGAGAAGGTTTGAGCAATAATCACCATGCTTGCTCAATGCGGGTATCATTCATATACCATGTTTTTATTTTTTTATCTTCTATACTTTTTTTATGGCATTAGCCGCTAACGAGCATATGGGTCACCTGATGCCAAGCAATCGGCGTCGCCCATGGACACCTGGAAAACCAGAGGCGTTGCAAGTGCGTTACTGGTCTTTTGGAGATTGGGTGTTTGAGGATCGTTGAGGATTCAGGGATTGGGGTCATTGGGAAAGGGGGGAATTGGGCCTCTGGTAACCTCACTCACACGACGAAACACAAGGCAAGTGTTGCTTCACGTCGGTTTTCTGTAAGGCTGTAGTATCACTTCGGTCGAGCCGGCCCATTCGTGCCGAAGCATGGCTCTCCCACGCTAACATTTCTATGGTGTTGTGTGGTGAAAAAACAAATATTATTCTATATCATAGTGAACATTTGTATCACTAAATGAAATGGAATTAGGTTCAATATATAAAATGTGTCTGCGATGCGATTTCAAATCTCCTCTCGAAGCGACACATTGTTAAATGTAGACAGTTTACTACATCAGTAAGGGGGTAGACAGAACTCCAATCTATTTTACAATCAGATAGAAAAGTCGTAAATAAAATTGAAGTCTGTATTTCTAGAGTTTCTTAAACTCTATTTAAGAAGACTCGTCTGTGGTTTTAGAGGATGAGAAATAAATGTAGGTATTTTTAGTTGTGAGTAACTTAACATAACATAACGCCTTTTTATGCCCGAAGGGGTAGCCAGAGGTGCACATTGTAATGCTACTGTACAATGTAATACCCACTTTTCTCTATTTAGGTTATGAGTCCCATGTAATAGGGGGTGAGCCTATAGCCATATACCGGGCACATTTCCAGACTCCGTGCTACTATTGAGATTTTTAAAAACCCAGTAATACTTTGCCCGACCCGGGAATCGAACTCGAGACCCCTTGCCCGGCAGTCTCACTTGCGACCACTCGGCCAATGAGGCAGTAGTTGTGAGTATACCTACCTATATCTACCTCTACTTAGAAAAATGTTCACAAAATCAATATCTATAATATTTGATTTGTTTGATTTATTTACCATTGACATTAAATATATTTATTCTGTGCATAATAAAATAGTTTCCAAACTGATTTTCGTATATTTTCAATAGTTTTTTCATACAACCTTGGGACTTCGCGACCAGCAGTCGATCTCACAACCAGCAATGCAGTACACATTACAAAGAAACTCCTCATTTAAATATTATGAAGAAACTGGCGAGCTTGACATAACACTATTAAGACGTCATCGCAGCTCCTAACTGCGTTAGCGCGGTGATACGAATAAATAATGAGAATTTGCATCTTAATTATAACTTGAAGGAAACGAGAAGAAATTCATATACCTAAATACATCATGGTTGTTTTTCTCTTACAGGAGAGGCAGGAATCACATCAGCAGCCTATAAGTGGCCACTCCTGACCAAAGGCCTCTTCTCACACGGAAAAGGTTTGAGCATTGATCACCTCGCTTGCACAATGCGAGTTTGCGAATTCGAACTTATAATTAGATATTATAAGCCTAGGTTTCGTCACGAAATCAAGTCGTACTTACTAGAGGTATAATAAAAAATAATAAAAAGAGTGTCCCCAACCAAAGTAATATTAGATTACAAGTTAGAAAAGACCTGGCATTAGACAATAGGTTTACCTGCCGTTACATGGGACTTACGCAACTACCGCTTCAGGGAATGAAAAGATAGATTTATATTTATTAGGTTTAATACAGAAATATGAAGTACACGCAACTCTTAGCAAAATTATATGGAAAATTCCCTTCGACTCGCAAAGGTATAATTATAGGTATCGAGGGCAGATTATATTGATGTTCCTCTTATAAAAACGAAGTACTTACTTATTAAAATTTTCCTATGTTTTGCCGGTGAAGCAATACTTCAGGTAGAAATGTTTTAAATTATCATATTTGATTCTATATTCGTAGTGGTTGGTTGTACTACATAATTATCCAATTCATCGGTAGATGGCACCCTAGTCAACAACTAGATTGGCGATATAATGCCAAATTAAAAGCACCTTGAACCGACGAGCATGCAAGAAAATACTGATGACTGTTGATGAAGAGAAAGAGGTGAGATGAGGCGAACGGAACGAAATTGAAAAACGGCGTTTCCTAGTATCTGCCTACACCCATGGGTGACAGCCGTCGGATTACACAGGAGAAAATCCTAGTGTAGGGCAACGATAAAAAAAATATAGTCCCTTCAAGTCACAATTATATTTTATACGACGAAAAATAAAAACAAAACTTCAGCAACGACAAATTAAAAAAGCGTAGAAACTTTTCGAATGTTATGGAACTGGAATTTCAGGGGTTTCAGAGGGTTTTCAGCTGAAAGTATGTATGTAGGTATGTTGGTATGTATGTTATGTATGTAGGTATGTTGGTATGTATGTTATGTTGGTATGCGTGACATCCAAGGGTCAGTTTGTTTGTCACGTTTCATTCTAGAATGGCTGTATGTAGTACATAATTTTTTTGATGTTTTAATGTAGTACTATTCTTTGTTACCTACTCTGTTGAAGAGCCGAAAGTAGTCTTTGGTTCGATTTTTGGGCCAGACAATGTAGATATTTATTAGTATGTTATGAAATAGTGTTATTAGAGAAAAGTGTGGATTGAAAAATGATGTAGTGACAAGGATTGAAAAGGGAATGTTATGCTGGTTTGGACATGTAGAAAGGATGGATGATTTAAGTAGAGTAACGAAAGAAGTATACAGAGTGGATATGAATGGGGCCATCGGTAGAGGGCGCCCTAGAGGGACATATACTGATCAGATTGGCGATATATTAAAGAAGGGCCAAATTAAAAGTACCCTTAACCGACGAGCATGCATGAAAAGAGGAGGAGAGGTTTGTAGGAATCGTAGTATTTGGCGTTCCATAATCTCTGCCTACCCCCATGGGGGACAGACGTGAAGTCATGTATGTATGCACTGCACGCATGTATGTATGTTATGAAACTGAGCCTACCTTTTTTGCAATGGCAATGACTATAACATCGGATAGTATATTGATACTAGTCCTATATAATAAGATGTGAGTATACTGCCCTATACCGAACATTATTCTAGATTGTACCCAACTACTTCTATTCAAAATGTTTAAAAACCAAAACAATTACTATAGCATTTTTACCTGATCCGGGAATCAAACGAAAGATCCCTCTTGCGACCAGTCAACCACCAAGATAACAAATATTATCTTAATAACAATAACATCCAACAAAACTTTAAGTTTTGGATCCCAATAACAAAGTAAGTTGGAAAGTTACCACAATTTAAGTTATTCCATTGTTTAACGAACGTTAACTTTTAACGTTCAACAGTTAACTTAACTTGATTACAGCTATAACGTAGTTAACGTGATGGACAACGTAAAAACGTGATAAATCTAACTATAGTTCGCGTAATTCCACGTACTTTATTGTTTTCTTTGAATTATTGCCTCTTGGGAGTGAAGCGCCCTTGAACTTTGGTGCTATTTGTTACTCGGATGTTTGTATGTGAGATCCAGTCTCACTCCAGTAAAAGGTGAAGGTGGTGGTTTCTTTTAATGAGATAGATTGGCAAATGAGCAGACAGATCACCTGATGATAAGCAATCTTCGCCGCCCATGGACACTCGGATCACCAGAAGCGTTACTACTACGTTACATTTATTTTGGGGAGTTAGGGATTTAAGATTGTGGTATTTGGTGATCGGGGACGAGGAGGGAGGAGTTTTTTTTTTAAGGGGCGAAAATCATCGAATTACTGCTCCCGCCTGCGTGAGGCGGGAGGGAGTGTCAGACTCTTACTGACTAAAAACCACCCCGTTCCTTCTCCTGCAAGTCGAGCCAGAGCCCCGGTTACCCGTTAGGTTCTCCGCGACTCCGAGTCGGCATCGGCCCTATTGGGCCCCATCTGTGGTGGTCTGATGGCTCTTTGAGGCGCGCGCGGAACGAAACGCGTCGTACGCTCGGGAGGAGGGAGGAGTGGCCGGCAACCTTGCTCACACGGTATTCTGCGAGGATTCCTCCTTGTTAGAAGAATGGTAACTAGAGACATTGTGGAATAATCCTTACCAATCAGGGTTCCGTCCGGGGCATAGTACCACTACAGCACTTGTCAACATCACAGACGACATACGATCGGGTATCGAAAACGGCAATCTAACTCTGCTTACCTTGCTAGATTTTAGCAATGCATTCAACACCGTTGATTTCGATATCTTACTTGGAATACTGGGCTCTCTTAACATATCGCCGGCTGTGATTGATTTCTTTCGTAGTTACCTGTCTGGCCGCCGGCAGCGTGTTGCCATTGAAGGTTCATACTCTTCCTGGTCTGATACGACTGCTGGCGTACCGCAGGGGGGCGTTCTTTCTCCTCTACTCTTTGCTATTTTTATAAATTCTATCTCTGATGAACTTCTTTCTTCCTACCACTTGTATGCTGACGATCTGCAAATTTACTCTCAGGCACCTCCTGGTGAATTCACCGAGGCGGTAAAAATGGTGAATACCGACTTAGCTCGAATCTCAGAATGGAGCGCGGCTTACGGTTTAAAGGTTAACCCTGCGAAGACCCAGGTCATTGTAGTCGGTAGCCCTCGGTTACGTTGCAAAATTACATGGTCGCAGATTCCACCTATTGTTTTTAACGGTACCATAATACCATACAGCGACTCAGTGAAAGATCTAGGCATTACCATAGATCGAGACTTTTCTTGGGGACCGCAACTGGGGCAGGTCAGCCGGAAAATATTTGCGTCAGCCAAGTCTTTACGTAGACTTCGAAACTTTCTACCAACCGCTACCAAAATTGCGCTTGCTCAATCACTTCTCCTTCCCATTCTTGATTATGCCGACGTCAGCTATCCAGACCTTACTGAAGCGCAGTTAGATAAACTTGAGCGACTCCAAAATTTCTGTATAAGGTTTATATTTGGCTTACGAAAATATGACCACGTTTCCGAATACCGAGCTAAACTCAAGTGGCTGCCGATCCGCCTTCGCCGGAATACTCATATCCTATCCCTTCTCTACAATATACTGTTTAATCCTACTACGCCATATTACCTTAAAGAACGTTTCAAGTTCTACCATGACACACATTTTAGACCAGTACGGTCGTCGGGAGATCTGAGACTTGAGATGCCCCAGCATGAGAGTAAATCCTACGACAAATCGTTTACAGTTCGAGCTATTCGACTGTGGAATGCACCCCCCTTCCATAAAACAAGCAAAGTCACTGGTCACGTTCAAGGCACGCGTGAGGGAGCATTATCTCTCCACACTGTAGTTCATTGTTGTTTCTTCACCTAGTGTCACCTATCTGTCATTGTATCTTGTTTCTAAATGTACTTATGTATGTATTAGTATATGTATGAATGTATGTAGGTATGTAGGTATGTATGTATGTATGTATGTATGTATGTATGTATGTATGTGTGTGTATGTATGTATATAATTCTATATTAAAAGTAAATAAATTTGTTTTTTTTTAATGTTTACTCTTTTACATTATATAAATAAGCACTGAGTACGCCAAGCTATAACTACCTCATTTAATATCCTACTTTATTATTCTATCCACCCAAAGGTTGCCTGGTAGATATCGCTTTTAGCGATAAGGCCGCCTTTGTACCCTATTTTCTTTATTTGTTCCTTGATGTACTGTCTCAAATTGGTGTACAATAAAGATTATTTATTATTATTTATTATTAATAATATAAGTGTTTTTATGGGAAACGAGCAGACGGATCACCTGATGGTAAGCAATCGGATTGGGGAGAGAGGTACTTAGGCCTATAGTAACCTTACCCGGGAATTGAACCCGAGACCGGCAGTCGCACTTGCAACCACTCGGCTAACGAGGCAGTCTTATAAATTCCAGATTATATGTAAACGAATAATTAATGAAACAATAAAGAAGATTAGGTCACTGTTAATTAAGATAACACTAATTAATATTAGTCATTAACTAAAATTAATTACATTATTATCCTTTATTGCTGAACAGTGGTTTCAGAGTTATATATAGTAAATAATTATATTTATTCAGTATAATAATTATGTTATGTTTTTATAATCGTGCCCGGTATATGGCAATAGGCTCGCCCCCAATTACATGGGACTCATAACATAAATAGTGAAAAGTAGGTGTTACATTGTACAGTGTACACCTCTGCCTACCCCTGCGGAGATAAAAGGCGTGATGTTATGTAATGTAATGTATAAAACTGCTATGTGGAGTTCAATAGAGTATGGGGTTATAGGTTCATTTTCCAAGTGAAGTAAGCTAAGTTTCTTAACTGACTGACAGATATTTTTTTTAATTTTTTTTTGTTATTATGTGTATGAAATCTGGGAAGTGGAAACTATCGTTACATTTTCTTATAATATTTTCTGTTTTACTTCGTTTCGATAATCAAGACGGTTATTCATGTCCCTGGGTCGCGCCGGACTTCAGTGTTCCGGTGTTTTCATAGTTGTATCTACTGTAGATCCTGGATTATACTTTACAGGAGTGGCAGCAGTTTTGGGATGTTGTAGCTAACAATGTATATGGATTCTACAATATCAAGAAAGGAGAGTTAACATTCAATTTAAAAAATACAAAATTCTTCTGTATTGCCCATAAAACATCTAACTAAATAAAATGTTACACAGAAAATTATGTATGTTGAATTCAATATCTCATAATACAGCGTCATATTTTAACAAAAGGTAATATGGTTGCCTACTCCGACGTAGACAAGCATGTCTAATTGTATTGTGAAATAAAAAGGGAGATTCACTAAATATGGATAAACACATTTACATGACAACTCTTTTATTAGACTAGCGTGTGCCAGAGGCTTCGTTCGCATTCTCGTGGAATAAAAAGTAGCCTATGTGTTATGGTCTGCCATAATCTACTTCTGTTCCAAATTTCATCCTGATCCCTTCAGCCATTTTGACATGAAAGAGTAACAAACAAACAAACAAACACACACACACTCATCCTCACAAACTTTCGCATATATAATACTGGCTTTTACCTGCGGCTTCGCTCGCGTCACAAAAGGATAAAAAGCCAATTTGACATATACCAATACACACAGCGCCATCTATATCGATACTTTTGTTTTCCCTCGGGAATATCAAACTTTTCCGGGATAAAAAGTACCCTATTATTTAATCTGGACTTCTAACTATACATCTGCAAAAATTCAAAGCAATCGGTTTAGTAGTCACGGCGTTAAAGTGGAACAAACAAACTCACTTTCCGATTTATAATATAAGTAAGGATATGTAGGATAAGGTTTTGATATTTATTTATTCTAATCATTTGGCTAAATAAACCTAACATCAGTAATTATTAACCAGATAATAAACCCAAAAGAAAATACAGCAACCAAAACCATTTTAATATTCCCAGTAAACCGCTTCCTTACAAAACTAAATTAAAAAATTTTACGAACCCAATACCTACCAAGGATTGCCAAGCCAAAATGAACCTTAAACACAAAGCCTTGTCATCAAAAACATAAGCCCGAAACCCTTAAAGCCTTAAGGTCTAAAGTAAATAACCGGAGAGACAAAAGTCAAGTCTTTATTAATAGTACTCATTTGTCGTAGTAAATGGGAATTTTCCCATCCAGTACGCAACTGCAGCTAGGGTTCCCAACTATGTTGTTAATTATAAGTAACTATTGTCATTCAATCTGATACTTTTACTTCAGCGTCATCATCAACATCAACAGCTGGAAGACGTCCACGGCTGGATAAAGGACTACTACTAGTCACTATCAAGTTGTACTTAAACTTGATAGTGACTTATTTTTATTGCAGTAAAAAGGTAAAATATATGTTTTCAGTATTTTGGAGTTTAAAAATTAAGTATATAGTAAGTTGAATATAAAAAAGGTAAAATATGTCCTTAAAACTATGTCAAAAGTATAAGTTTATGAGAATGTTTGTTTCACTCACAAAACAACTGAATAGATCTCAACAATTTCTGACCAATCAGGGATAGATTACATTTGTTGTTTTTATAATAACTAGATCATGTTTTTATAATAACTAGATCAAAACATAGTATAAAACAAAGTCGCTATCCGCCGTCTGTCTGTTCCTATGTATGCTTAGATCTTTAACACTACGCAACAATTTTGATGCGGTTTTTTTAAATAAAAAGATTGATTCTTAAGGAAGGTTTGTATGTATAATACATGCATATTGTACCCGTTTGAAGCTAGGGCGGGTCGCTAGTAGATTATAATTTGGAATGACATATAAACAAAAGTTAGTTTATATGTCCGAGTGAAGCCGTTAAGACAAACTTGTATAAAGTAAAATTAAATTGATTTACAGGTTTATTTACTTACTTAATACACTCTATCCTTTAAAAAACAAAAGTGGGCAACCCTAAGCAGCGTACTTTAGCGTAGCGATTAGGAAAACTGATGAATGTTATTTACTGGTCGGATTGTGGTGGGAATAGTCCCATTATCTGGGTATCACTAGGCGGTTACTTAGATAGGGGATAAATGTGGATGTATTGGTGATTGTGTTGTCATGATGGTGATCATAAATTATAATTGAATGCTACAGTTTCGTTATAGCGAAGAGGTTGATGATACTGTGTAGTACGCCTACACTATGTCGGCTGAGTAATAGGGGAAGAGCTTAAAATAAGTATCTCAAATTCATTTAAGAAATGTGGGAGAGCCATGCTTCGATACAAATGGACTAGCTCGACCAAAATGATACCACGGACCTAAAGAACACCGACGTGAAGCAACGCTTGCGTTGTATTTCGTCATGTGAATGAGGTTACCGGAGTCCCAATTACCAAATCTTCCCAATTGAGATGATGACGGTGTAAGAAAATTAATAATCTATTTAGTCCGTAAGTTAGGTAATGAAAAAATATTGAACACGTATTTATTTATTTTGTTGTATAATAAAATAATAGTTACTTAGACAAAACGAATCAAACTTTAGGAGTGGGGGTTAAAACATCATTTGTACGTATAAAATGTACATAGAAGTGACGTCACGCGACCTTTCAAATCAATATATCGTCGAAAGTATTCGTTTCTGTAAGAAAATAAAAAATACGTGTCTAATGATTTAAAATAATCTACCAGACGGACATTAAAATAAAAATTAGGCATCTACCATATTCTTTAATCCCTAAAGTCTTAACTCAATGGTGTTCCAGGTATCCTCCTTCGTTAAAAGAGAGGTCCGTCTAAGTCTTCACGCTTAGATACGGGTTGGTTCTGGTCCTGAGTCCAATTTTCAAATTATAATTACTAAGTATATCTTCACGAAATGTGACAAATCCCTGCTACAATATTCTATACCAAAATCATGACATGTTCAGTATTACCTATTGTACTTATATTTCTAAATAAATTATATAAATATTTGACATAAGCATTTATTGACATGATATATGTAATTTCTCTAATAATTTCTTGTTTTATTATATAATTAACTGATTTGAACATTAATATCGTACACAACTATTGTACGCCCATTGGGCAGGATACAGCTGAACTCAACCAAATTATGATAATACAATGAATAAATGAATTTTGAATTTTTGAAACTTTTAGATTCGCAGCCTATGCATTGAACATCAGAAATCAATGTAGTTAAACAAAGTCGCGCAGCACACAGACACAGTGTGTGTGTATGTGTGTGTGCATTCGATTATCAACGACCAAGATCGCGTCGGTGAACACGGTTGCAACTATCAGGGGAAACACAGAGTTGTATATTTTGTGCGGGAACGATGTGGGCTAATTAAAATGTTGAGACGCTTTTTATTGTTCAAAAAATATTTTTATAGTTAGTTACTGTTCTTTATTAAGTTCTTAACTCTTTTTGTATATAACTTTTGTAAGATATATTAAATTATTGTGTTTAGTGACTTTGGGTACTCAGTGAGAAACTAAACTGTAGTTTTGTAAATATTTTGAATTATCATCATCATCATAACATCACACCTTTTATCAACGAAGAGGTAGGCAGAGGTACACATTACGGTACTTAATGCCACTGTACATACAATGTACCTCACACCATCTTTTCACTATTTATGTTATGAGTAAGTAAGTAAGAGGGGTGAGCCTATTGCCATATACCGGTCACAATTTCAGACTCCGTTCTACTTTGAGATTTTTTTTAAAACCCAGTAATACTTTGCCCGATCCGAGAATCGAACCCGAGATCCATTGCCCGGCAGTTGCACTTGCGACCACTCGGCCAACGAGACAGTTGAGGCAGTCAAATTACAAGTTACTCACGTAAATATACTAAGAAAACTCTTCCGCATGAGTAACTAGTAATTAGTTGACTACACGGTTGGCGCGGTGGCTGGGCAACTGTCGCGGGTTCGATTCCCACACGGAACAACTCTTTGTGTAATCCACAAATTGTTCTTCCGGGTCTGGGTGTCATGTGTATGTGATATTGTATGTTTGTAAACGCACCCACGATACAGGAGAAATTCCTAGTGTGGGGCAACGTCAAAAAAAAATGTTTAGTTAATTCACGATAGTTGTAATAAAAAACATAAATAAATGATTGTACATATTTACTCACGTCACGCGTACCCGTACAAAACACCCGCTCCTACATTTCCTATGACCCGGTTACAGCGTCCGCAGTGAATGGGAGCTTTATTGCACTTTTTATGCAAACATAGTGAGTGAATAGTTTTATGTGACGTCATTGGTTGCATTTACACAAGTACCCTCTAATGACTGCTCTACTACAAAGTGGCGTGGTTCAACTGTAGTCTACTTTAACTTTTGCTTTTGAACTCAGTTTTTTAACTTAAACCTTTTCATTGGACTGTGAAGTTAGATAAAGAATGCAGTTTGCTTTAACCGCATGGCTTGGTTTGTAAGTTACAGCTGAATTTCTAATGGCTACTGGTGGATTTAAAGTTGTTTCAAAAACGTCGTTCGTTCTAGCTATAGTTACGTGAAATCTAGAATGGAATTGTTAATTAGTGTAGAGTTTTTCCATAACCTATTTTTAATTCTGATAACAGCAAAAATGTCTGTTTACTGACAGCCTCATTGGCCGAGTGGTTGCAAGTGCAGACCGCCGGGCAAGGGGCTGGGTTCGATTCCCGGGTCGGTCAAAGAAAATGGTTTTTTTTTAATCTTAGTAGTAACACGGAGTCTGGAATTGTGCCCGGTATATGGTAATAGGCTCACCCCCTATTACATAAATACATAAATAGTGAAAAGTGGGTGTTACATTGTACAGTGGCATTAAGTGCCGTAATATGTACCTCTGCCTACCCCTTACTTACTTACATTATGTCTGTTTACTAACGTACGAGTAAACATTAACCTTTATCACTCCAATTTATCAGTCCCAATAACAATAAGGAACCAACCTATTACGATACATCACCCGCAATGATCATAACGTAGCCAAAACACTACTAGTTATTAGTTAACTAACAGTTGACTATAGTTAATAGGTAACTAAATACGTGACTACACCCAATTCGCTGACTATTAGCGAACTGAGTCGAAGTTAATTAAGAAAAAGTGGCCGATACTTGGCTCTCTTGTAAATTATTAATTAGCACTTCCCTTTAGGGGGAAGGGGGAGGGGGAGCAATGAACTTTTGCCATTCTTTACCGTCGCTTTGTATTCTGAATTAGCGTTTGAGATGTTTTAACTCGTCGAGTACCGTATTTATAGACACAATTAAAGAACAATAGGTTGCGGTCACCGGTGACCGCTTGGTGTTTGACAGATTAATGTGTTTGGACTTATGATGACTGTTGAACTAGTAAATCGGAATAAATAATAATAAAAAATCTTACTGCCTCGTTGGTTGAGTGGTCGCAAGTGCGAATGCCGGGCAAGGGGTCTCCGGTTCGATTCCCGAGACGGCCAAACAATTACTGAGTTTAAAAAAAATCTCAGTAGTAGCACGGAGTCTGGAATTGTGCCCTGTCCATATACAGGGCGCCATATACAATACGCTTACCCCCTATTACATGGGACTCATGACATGAATAACGAAAAGTGCATGTACATACATTCTAAAGTGGCAATAAGTGCTGTAATGTGCTCCTCTGCCTACACCTTCTGGGATAAAAGGCGTGATGTTACCTAAACTAATAACTATATTAATTTCTCCGATACACTAATGATAATGCAATCACATTACTATCGTCAACTACCTTCAAATATATAAACTTTAAAACTTTTTTTTTTTAAAGAAAAAAACGTTGCTCCACACTAGGATTTTCTCCCGTGTCGTGGGTGCGTTTACAAACATACAAGTTCACATACACAATGACACCCAGACCCGAAACAACAATTTGTGGATCACACAAAGTGTTGTCCCGTGCGGGAATCGAACCCGCGACACGTTGCACGGCAGCCGGTTGCCCAGCCACCGCACCAACCGTGCAGTCAAATTATATACAATTCACTAAACCAAGTATACAGGCACAGTTGTGTACCGGTAGTACCATTATATGTATGTATGATTGTATATATACCAGTACGGTAGATATACCGGGGAATGTGTTACTCCCACACTGCATGCCAACCCATCACTATGTATCTTTTATGCACATCTTTGCATACAAAAGTGAAAGTTGTGCAATGTCTGTGATATATTATTGTAGGTAGTAGGTACGAGGAATCGGACATCTATGCCGTTTAAAAATTGGCATGCTTTTACATTCTGACTATCCTTAAAATATATTTTTAAAATTCACATGATTTATGTTTTAAAATGAAAAAAATTACTTATCAATTTCTAGGTTAAGTTTAGTTGTAAGTACTATTTTCTAAATTAACTAGAAATCGCGGGTTACTCACGTGAATATACTGAGAAAAGCTCAGTAGTACAGTAGGCTGCGCGACCCCCTCTGTGGTTCGAAACTAGTAGAGCTTTTCTCAGTATATTCACGTGAGTAACCCGCGATTTTTAGTTAATTTAGTATGTCTCACGAAAGTTTAATAACTTACTTATCTTCTACTGAATTTTCCTGCAAACAATGTATATAAGGAACTTACTGATGAACAGAGTACTTTTATTGCCATTTCTTCCTTTTCAATTCTTTATCAAGTCGATATTCTTATGATTTCAACTATCAATCTAAAGAAACATTTTCTCTCATAATAATATTCGAAATACCAAATAACCTAACAGAATATCATCAAAACTTCACTCTTCAAATCTCGTCTGAACAACACACGAAGTAACATAGCATTGTAACAAATTGCCTTACTAACAAAACACCCCCTGCCTTACAACCCTGCCTACCCACATACCGATATAAGCCTTCAATACAATGATAACAACCCTCTATTGTTGCACAAAGTGAATCAATCAAGTCGGGACACAATAGGTCGCAGCCTGATAGGTTAGGACACAATAGACTGAGCCTATTAGGTTGAGATTACGTTGTGACGTTGAGATTACATGTTGACGTGTGTTTGTGATAACTTAAGATATGTTTTTATTGTACGGCATAGAGCGGTCTAGATTGAGTGGTAAGAGGTGCGAACATATTTTTCTAATTGAAATTACTATTAGTATTCTAGATATGTCGTGGTAACCCGGAGGTTCAAGACGCGCCCGATTCTCATGCCTGTGGTTGCGGTATCGAAACCTACCAACGGCAAGAACCAATGAGACTTTTTCCGAGTTATACGTACTTTCTAAGATTATTTAGACACCACTGACAAACAGTAATTTCTAATTATAAGTTTGAAATTGCCAACCCGCATTGAACAAGCGTGGTGAATAATGCTCAAACCTTCTCCGTATAAGAAGGCTTTGCTCTGCAGTGGGCACTTGTAGGCTGGAATGTGATATTAAAGTTCTCATATTTACATCTTTGTGCAAATAACCATGGAAACAAAAGACAGTTTGATTAGTTATGGTCCAGTGAGCGAAATGATGATAGCTTAACTTCGGCAATTATATTGTTCTTGGTTCGATACGGAGAGGTGAAATGGTCATAATAGTATGTTCTTGATATTGTTGTGGAAATTCAACTGTAATATCTTGCTTGATAGGTTTTTTTAAGGGGGAAAATCATCGAATGACTGCTCCCGCCTGGGTGAGACGTCGTAACAAAGGACTAACTAAATATTCGAGAGAGACTGGATAGCAGCTCTGTGTTCTTTTTAGGGGGGGGGGGATCATCAAATGTCTTCTCCCGCCTGGGTGAGGCGGAAGGGAGTGTCAGACTCTTACTAAAAACCACCCCGTTCCTTAGCATACATGTGCAAAGCACACGCACATTTTAATAATTCAACTGTGAACAAGACTATTTTATTAATATAAGTATGAAAAACGAACTGAAGATATAACGGTTTGCTGGGATATCGTCTGCTACGTAACGTATCGGGGGTTTAATTCCTGATTAATTATATCAGTACCTACACCGAGACCCGGAACAACAATCTGTGGATCAGACAAAGAGTTGTTACAAGCGAGACTCGAACCTGCGACACGTTGCGCGGCAGTCAGCTGCCCAACCACCGCGCCAACTTGGCAGTCTTATGTATCACTTATAGTCGTAATAAAATTATTTTGATTTGGATATCGAAGTAAATATATCACGCTTAGTAGTCAAATTACTGACGATTCAATAAACAAGGAAGTAACGAAGAAAGGAGAATGGCAGGTTTGTATGGAAGTTTTGTACCGCTATAAAATTTTGTATTAGTCATTGTTTTAACCAAGTGAATAGTCTGAACGATAGATATTTTTATTATGAAGTTTAGAAAAAAATTACATATTTTTAGAACTTGGGGTTCAAAAGTTATTTCACTTTGAAAATGTGCAAAAGGTATGTTAAGGTGGTACCACACTTGACATTGCGTAGTCGCTTTATTTGTCCAAATATTTGTAGACTACGTACAAATGGCGTCCAAATAGTATCTCTATATGTAATGGCGTGCAAATATATAGCAAACAAAGAAGAAATCCTCCAAACATGTTCTTTTTTGGCCGAACACAACAAATACGCTACGTCAAGTGTAGAGCCACCGTAAGCAAAATATCTATTACAAATGACAGATGACAGTTAACTGAAAAATGTCAATGTGCTCTCATGTGGTTGTTTATTTACAAAAAACAAAAATCTAAAAATACTGCTCGCTACTCAAGTGACTATTACACTTTGTATTATTAGAAAGAAAGAAAGAAAGAAAAATCATTTATTTTGCTACGACACACAACAAGAATTTAGAAACCCAAAAAATAACCTATGGTGCGTCGCAGCGCAAAAGGCAATTAGGAATGATCCTGTTAATTCAGCAAGCATGATGCACCTATAGAGTTTTAAAGAGTATGCCTCACAATCTTTTTCATTTCTTAGGTGCCTACGAAAATGCAAATTCATAATGTAAGCGACTGTCATTGGGTAGAAGGCCTACATTTAGCAGTGGAAGTCTTGTGGCGGATATGATAAAACTAATGTCTCACTTCACCTTGAATCTTGCAGGTAGATAGTCTCAAGGGTCTCAAGTTAATTCGATTTAAACTTAGCTTAGCTCTTTGAGAAAGTATTTCTTCTGAAAACTGGTTGCTTAGCACGCATGTAAGGATTAATTTCTAATAAGTAAGTCAAATTAGTAGAATCATCAACATTTTCATCATTAAGTCTATAAGTGGCCACTGCTGACCGAAGCCTCTTCTCGCATGGAGGTTTGAGCATTAATCACCATACTAGCTCAATGTGGGTTGGTAATTCAAACTTATAATAAGAAATTATAAGCCCATGTTTCCTCACAATGTTTTCCTTCACCATTCGTCAGCGGTGTCTTTGTACTTTCTTAGATTATTGAATATACCAATAACTCGGAAAAAAGACACATTGGACAAAAGGTACTTTGCCGTTGGTAGGTTTCGAACCCGCACTCTCATGCATGAGAAGCGGGCTTCTTAAACCTCTGGGCCACCACATTACAACTAAAGAAAATGTAAAATGAAAATGAACATTTTTGGTATAAAACTAAAGCTATCTAAATTAAATATGGCATTTATTTTATAGATTGATTCTTAAAATCACTTTTATCAAGATGGAATATATAGTTACTTACTAGGTTAAAATAAAACAAATGTATTATTTTGAAATACTTTTATTTCATTGTATTCAGGTTGTTTCTAGGAGTACTTCATCTAAAAAGAGAACAGGCCGTGTCATAGGTACAGCAGACATCAATTGCTGATATCTGTAAACAAGTAAGATAACTGTAAATAAAGTAAACAAAAGTACATTTTTTTCCTTTAGTTTTATATGTTATAATAATAAGTCTGATTCCCTATCTTAAAATGGAAAAGATAAAAATAAATATTTGATTACATTACTTCATTTTATAACATTTATTATAGTTATTCGTATAACACAGATCATAGGAGCTCAAACAGCATGCTAATTAATAAATTATAATTATAACATGAGTATAAACCTATTAGAAACCCCTTATATACTCCACATAGATACATAATTATGTAGGTACATTATATTGAGAATGCATACCTGTTGAAGCTTTGAGAGCCGAACAACATAATCCGGCCTCATCTGTTCTACAAATGGCAATGTTAAAGTGAGGCTTAGTCCATGTTTACATAATACATTACTTCCTGATAGTGAACACTGTGAGGTGGTATGTCAGGTTGTGGTTTTATAGTTTCGACTCTTGTACGGTCTCTCAGTCAGTATGGAACATGATCTTCATCATGGGAAGTAAGCTAAAATAAGTAATATTATTAGAATATGATATTGACTTTAGATTACACTGTATATAGATAATAGTATGGTTAAATTATGCTTTATTACCTCTTGTGGCTGAATCCAATCAAATACTATATGAGCCAGTCTTTACTCCTGTTTGTTGGCGCCTTCAATTAAAACCCTGCGTCACCTTATCATTGCAATGAATCACCCATATACGACACAAACATGCCAGTGACCAATTTGTTTGCTGGACATACTTTCAGCAACATCCCGATACATTGCTAATTGCCAGCAAGCATTGCAAATATGGTCGGTAGGAGAGATCTAGAATAAAAAGAATAAAATGATACATTATGGGTAGATAACACTATGCGCCTTCTTTTATTCAGGAACATGGTGACTTTCGATATGTTATGGGTAAACTAGGTACTTACATCTCTAGGATAAGTCCACATTGGGATATTGTTGACCACGTCTAATCTTCACTCTCATTTTCTAGAGCATGCCGTCTCATGTGCGACAAACTCTGAATGCAATTAATACACTGTAAATTCATCATCGCGACAAATAACAACACACTGCACAAAATAATGTAAATAAGTGTCTTTTCGCAATTGTCACAACAATGATGCCAATAATACCAATTTGGGCTACGGAGGAACGGTTGCCAAACTCAACGTATCACCAGATGAATAAAATAACTTCAAATTCAACAAACACCTCATAACATCGCATTTGAAACAAACAGCAATGCGCCAGTATTGACAAATTAATTGTCAATGTCATCAAGACAAATGCCAGTTCAACATTGCCATAATATTCAAGTTTGTTAAAATGTTAATTATCATTAATAATCCATGTAAACGTAGATTTAGATTGGATGTAGATTTTATATTTACTTATAAAAATGTTTGAAATGGAAAGGAAAATATTTCATTGATAGATATTAAAATAAATGAGTTTATGAAATAGCGAAATTCAATATGCTCTGATTTCATCTTTACGCATGGCAACTTTGTAAACGTCAATCGCGGTTCGTTTTACGTATAGTGGATTGCTTTTTATCATTATTGAATATCAGTTTTTCTAGGGCTTCCCAAGTTTTAAAAATCTATTAAATATGCTAACATAACGTACTTAGGAGGTTCTATAATGACCCAATTTTTTAATGACAAATCTTTTTTTAGCGAAGCGGTACAAAATCTGCCGTTCTCCTTTTTAACATATCATCACGCCTTTTACCCCTGAAGGCTTTAGGCAGAGGTGCACATTACGACATATAATGCCGCTGTACAATGTAACACCCACTTTTCACTATTTATGTTATGAGTCCCATGTAATAGGGGGTGAGCCTATTGCCATATACCGGGCACATTTCCAGACTCCATGCTAGTACAGAGATTTTTAAAAACCCAGTAATACTTTGGCCGACTCGGGAATCGAACCCGAGACCTCTTGCCCGACAGTCGCACTTGCGACCATTCGGCCAACGAGGCTGTCGGAAAGAAGAAATTTTTAATATTATCATAATAGTATACCTAATGTAATTCGAAGCTTTTGCTTACTCCAAGAAAAAAAGATTTTAATATTCATATTTTTAAGAGGAAAATCTTGGTTATTTGTTTGCTTCAAAACTACTGGAGTGAATCGAAAACTAATTTCGCCATTGGACAATTCAGTTTTCAGAGAGTAATATAGTCTACTTGTTACAATCATACACATACATAATACATATTTATAACTAGCTACTTCCGCGCGGTTTCACACGCTCTGCTCAGCTCCTATTAGTCGCAGCGTGATGTTTTATTGCCTATGGCCATCCTCGACAAATGCGCTATCCAACACAAAAAGAATTATTCAAACCAGACTTGTAGTTACGGAGATTAGCGCGTTCAAACAAACAAACAAAAAAACAAACTCTTCCGCTTTATATATATTAGTATAAGATGATACATTATGTTTTTTGTGCTGATTGTTGGGAGCCTGGGCGTCACGACTTAGAGAATTCTAGTGTGATGTCCAGAACACAAAAAGTTGTAATATTTTCTGAAATAAACTTTATTTTTATTCTTAATCTCAACATTGCCTCGTTGGCCGAGTGGTCGCAAGTGCGACTGCCAGACAAGGGGTCTCGGGTTCGATTCCTGGGTCGGGCAAAGTAATACTGGGTTTTTTAAAAAACCTCAGTAGTAGCACGGAGTCTGGAAATCTGCCCGGTATATAGCAATAGGCTCACCCCCAATTACATAGGACTCATAACATAAATAGTGAAAGCTGGGTGCTACATTGTATAGTGGCATTGAGTGCCGTAATGTGTACCTATGCCTACCCTCAGGGATAGAAGGTGTGATGTTATGTTTCAATGTCTTTAAATTTCATCTTTGTAACAAAAAAATTAGATGAAATTACATTCGGTTGATTTAATTCAAGTAAAATTTAGCCAGTTGTTGTTCTTATCATTACGCTCGCAACTTTGCAAGTATAATAGAATTAAGAACCAGCCTATATCACTCCTCACTGTCTCCAGATACAAAAGTGATATTATAAAAACGGTCCGTAGCGACAATAAACATAATTTCGCATTTACATACATTATAAAAAATCTAATTTTGTTTTCTATGTAGCTATGAATTCGTTTCATTTTCCGTGGAATAAATGAGTAAATGATAAACTTTACTTATTCTCTTCATATTGGCTTTTAAACGAGGACAAAGTTAGAATTTTGAAACATACAGTTCGCAATATTATCAACTAGAAATCAATTAATTCCTGTGGATAATGGATACATAATATAAGACTGTTGTTATGACACATAACAGCTTATCCATCCACTTATCTCCTATCATAATATCCTGATTAATTCTCCATACTTCAAATATCATAATTAATTCCTGTACAATACTACATATTACTAGCTTCATAGCCTTTATCAGGTACAATAGCGATAAAATAGTTGATAAGTATCATCATAATAATACGTTTTCTATAGTCCTTGTATTCTTCATTTTAATATCTAAATGTGAGTAGTTATGGGACAAATATGATGTCATTTGTTGTCATTTACGACATTAGTTGGAAACAGACATATAATTACGAAATGTAACGTTAATAAATTAATGTAATTTCGTAAAATGGATGCGTTTTATTTGATTGCTTGTAAATTGAAGCGCGTTTTTGTTTAGGTTTTGGGGATAAGTTAACGTTGTAAGGAATCGCAAATTAACTTCGGCGTAGTTATTAGGAGATGAGACGGGTAGTAGTGGTTCTCGGGAGATAAGTTATGTCTGAGAATGTTAAAATGATACTTACTCGGGTCGACAGCACAGCAAGCACAGTTGATCACACACAACACTTTATCTAACACACAGCACAGTTCCAGGACGACCTAGGTCCCGTACACTAACCGTAACATATTGTACCTAACACACGTCCGCTCCACGACGCACCACACACCGAATGACCGCCATATTTGTTTTATGAATTCGAATTTTAATTTTCGAATCCAGTACACGCCTTGATTGTATTTTTTTTAATTATTATTTTTTAAAGATGCAAAGGTTTTGATGGCAGGTGGAGACTTGGGCGGTTGTGGCGATGGGCGGCGCGCGCACTGTGCCCAACTTCAGGGTGATGCGCTGCGCAGGGCGGGCAACTTCGTGGCAATAACCTGACCTGGATTCAGAGACGCGTTGAATTATTTTTGAAATGGCAACGCACTTGCATTCGCGTCTTTTTATTGTTATTCTTATTTATAATTGTATTACGTTTAAGATTATGTAACCAGGATCTCAATTCACTCTTTGGTTGGTTATAAAACATCAAAATTGATTCTTTTTCGATAGTTCTTGGTTAGATTATGATAGTTGTTAGTTGAGGGAATATTATTTTATGGACGTTCTCTGTCAGGTCAGTAGGACAATCAGGAAGTGCGGCGAGGCTACAAGGTCCAACAACATGTTTTATATTATCTAGTTTTGCTTGTTTGACGTTTTGGGAGATTATGAAGGGACGCAATATACTTTTATACATGAAGGGACCCTTTTTCTTAATATATAAATGCTGAATATAGATATTTGGAGATTATTTCTCCGATTGTGAATATTATTGTTTTGCAGTACTGCGTAGTTATCTTTGTTATTGTTTTTGTATACGACAAATATTTTATTTTTCCATGACAAACTGTTATGATAATTGTAACAAAGCATTTAAATTTTTCTATGAAATTATAAAATAACGAAGTTTTACTAATTATTATGTTTTTCGACTTATTCACGTAATCATTTGACGAGGAACTCGACTAGTTTCAAGATACGGCTTCTAGGGCTTACATTTATGAGCAGTATTTCACGATCCGTGATGCGGCGACTGTCGCGCTGCTACTGACTTTGCTTGTCTTCTGGCTTTGCGAAAAATGTCAAATGAATCTAGGAGACAACCTATTATATACCAATTAAGGAAGATACAACTAGGGAGAGTGATCGATTGAGTATCGAGGTGATGATGACCAACGCCAGCTAGCACCAGTAACAATTTATCTGGCTTTACAGATATCCTTATCAAACAAACATACAATAGTACATAATTCTGTTTTATATAAGTATATCAGGTACAAAAACCTTTAAAGAATGTAAGTCCTCCCTTCCTTAATATTAAGTAATATGTTCCTCCGTGTTCCTGAGGGCAGGGAGGGCACGGTGAGGGCACAGCTGCTCACTATTGCTCCAATTCTCCGCAAAAATGTGGAATATCTTAATATGAATAGATATTGAATTACAATGCCTTGTTATTTGTTGTTGCTAGTGAAGTTGAGTTAAAGATCCCAGAATCGAACTCCGGTTTTAGCAATGTGTGGTTTTATAAGTGTAAGCTCAACTGATATTAAAAGTGTCATCAACAGACCTAATAATTTTATCTTATACTATTATATAAAGCGGAAGAGTTTGTTTTTTGTTTGTTTGTTTGAATGCGCTAATCTCCGTAACTACAAGTCTGATATGAATAATTAAGTTTGTGTTGGATAGCGCATTTATCGAGGATGGCTATAGGCTATAAAATATCACGCTGCGACCAATAGGAGCTGAGCAGAGCGTGTGAAACCGCGCGGAAATAGCTAGGCAAGTAATAATTTTGTTTACTTAATGTACGATTTATTAAATTCTTTCACTTTCGATTTACATACAACTGTCTTTTGAATTTTTTGGACTCTGTTTTGATCTACTTCCTAACACTAAAAATAATATTGTTACCAAGAGTTATTGTTACTACCTTATTACATCGGACTCATAACATAAATAATGAAAAGTGGATATTACATTGTTCAGTGGTATTAAGTGCCGTAACTTGCAACTTGCCTACTCCTTCGGGGATAAAAGGCGTGATGTTATGTATAATTATTATTACTACTATTTAGATTTTTTTTAAATGTAACATACTCTCGAAGATATGAAAGTATCAGATTCAATTTGATCACATTTAAAACCCCACCTAACTGAGAACCAATACTGACCCTAAATATCTTATTCTATACCTAAACCCTCCATAAACAAAATGTTAAAAAGATTAACAGAAGCTTAGAATACAACCTTGACAATAAATTACACATCAAGTTACGTGATACTACGGCGTAGCGCGTAGCGGCGTAGCAAGTGACTACGCGCTACGAGACCTCTGGGAGTGCTACGCAGGATATTAATATTTCGTATAAAACTAAGTTTGCTTGCTATTGAATTAGATACGATTTTTGTGTCTTATTTACTTTTAGAAGTGTGTATATGATACATATATGTATGACGTCACGCTTTTTAGTGCAAACGAGTAGTCAGAGATGGACATAATATATTTTGTATGATACTTTTTGCCAGTTGGCAAAAAGTTGGCCAAGTGGTCGCAAGTGCGCTTGCAGGGCAAGGGGTCTCGGGTTCGATTCCCGGGTCGGGCAAAATATTACTGGGTTTTTCATAAATTCTCAGTAGTAGCACGGAGTCTGGAATTGTGCCCGATATATGGCAATAGGTTCACCCCTTATTACATGGGACTGATAACACTAATAGTGAAAAGTGGGTGTTACATTGTACAGTGGCATTAAGTACCGTAATGTGCACCTCTGCCTACCTCTTCCGGGATAAAAAGGCGTGATGTTATGTTATGTATGTTTTTTGCCAATTTTGTTATGAGTCCTATGTGGTAGGTGTCATTTACATCATACATTAATTTTTTACTATAGAATATTTAACTATCTGCCTAACTGCCTCGTTTGCCAAATGGTCGCAAGTGCGACTGCTGGGCAAGGGGTATCGGGTTCGATTCCCGAATCGGATAAAATATTACTAGGTTTTTAAAAAAATTCTCAGTATTAACACGGAGTCTGGAATTGTGTCCGGTATATGGCAATAGGTTCACCCCCTATTACATGGGACTGATAACATAAATATTGAAAATTCGGTGTTAATGTAATGTACAGTGGCTTTAAGGGCTGTAATGTGCACCTTTGCGTACCCCTTTGCGGATAAAAGGCGTGATGTTATATGTATATATTTTTGTATATATGTTAACGTGACAGTTGGTGTGATCTTGCTTTGATTTTCAATTAAGGCAGATATTATCTTTCTTTTCAAAACTATTAAACTATTATTCTTTGCAAAACTACTCATGGCTGAAATGCCTTACTTATTTAAATTTTTCAATCAATTTTTTTAATTTTTCAATCTCTGCAATGTTTCACATCATCAATTTGATTTTCGCGCAAAAACATACTAATATTTGGCATAGAGATAGTTTCCGGGTCGATCTGTTTGTGTTTGTAAGCTTTGTGTTTATAAATATAACACCCACACATGTAAACAGAGAGGCAATCAGCATTGTAATTTGTAAACATGAAAGAAAGGAATTTTCATGATTTTCATGAGAAAAAAATACAATTTTGATAATGTAGCAGATTGATGTTTTGATTTCAGTTTCAGGTTTTCAAAAAGTATGAAGTTATGAACATCATTCAAACCAATATTGACTGATTCATTTACTATTATACAATCTACAGGCATAATCGTAGGGGAGTTCACGATGCTAAATTTACTCGAGCATCATTGAGACCTATAGGATTTTAAAATAAGCTGATAGAAGGAAAAAATGATTTAGTGACAATTTCTTCCACCAGTGGGGGCAGGGAGAAATCCACGCTTGACATGACTCTGACGACACCTGCGGGGAGAGCTAGCTGAGAGTCACCATCACCATCATTTTCAACATGCACGGAGAAGGTTCAACCATTTAATCACCGCTCCTGCTCAATGCGGGTTGGCGATTTTAAATTTATAATTAGATTTTATAAGCCCAGGTTTCTTCACGATATTTCCTTCATCTATTGTCAGGGGTGTATAAATCTTATAAAGTACATATAACTCAGAAAAAATCATATTGATACTTGCCGTTGGTAGGTTTCGAACCCGCGCCTTCATGTATGAGAACCAGGCGTTTTAAACTTATGGACTGGAGACATATTTAAGAGCCAAGCATATTAAAATAATTATAAATTATCATTCATCCGCTAATCGCTTCGCTCATACAATAAGTCCCAACCATACAATTGTTGTATGGAATCTCATACAGATCCTATTGTTAGGAATTGGCTCATTTCAGAGTTGAGTAAATATTTATTTGCGGACTGAAATCTTCAATACATATTGTATATTTCATTTAATCTCTAAGATTGTATGACTTTGTATGACTCATGTATTAAATTGAGTGATGATATGTTACTGGGTTGAAGTGGGTTATATCAATTTGTGATTCGAAAATGTGTTTGCATGGATAACTTTGTGTTACGGAGATCCGTGTTCGATTTGACATTGAACTACTAGACTAATCAGCGGCTGTAGCCAAATGCCACCTAGCGCTTGTCTATATGTAGAATAGAAAACCAAATTATATGGAATTGACGTAAATTTTGACACTTGTAAGTGTCATCTCTATTCATTTTGATTTCTACTCTCTCTGTAGACAAGCGCTAAAGTGGCGTTTGGCTAAAAGCACCGGATTTTGATTGAAAATACTAAAGTTAATTAAACACTGGTTAATAGGGTAGTTTCCTAAATTTTATTTTAATGTCCGTCTGGTAAATTAATTTAAAACATTAGATACGTATTTTTTCTTTTCTCACAAATTTAAATACTTTTGACGATATATTAATTTGAAATATCGTGTGATGTCACAGCGTGCCACATTTTGTTGCACGTTATGACGTAATGACTCCTAAACTTAGCGCCATTTTATCTAAGTTATTGCAACTTAATACGAGAAGATAAAAAAATACGTGTCTAATATTTTTTCATTATCTAACTGACGGACTAATTAGATTTTTAATTTTGATACCCTGGAAACTACCCAATTTACTGGTGCGATGTTTTGTTTCGGGTTCGATTCTTAGACTTAAAGCTGCAGTTATTTGTACTTCACAACATGTTTCTAAATATTAATAAGGACATAATTATACTCGTATGTACAATGAAACCCTTTGATCATCAGAGGAGGTCATGCGGTTGATGGTAATGAACTATTCATCAACAACATTGACGAACATTTTTACGAGTCTCCATCCATACACTGACCTCAGCAAACATAGCTTAACCCACAAACTCCGCACAAACCTTTTAAAATAACACAAAACAAAACCGTGACATCGCGAAGGGTAATAAATTTACACCATAACCCACTTTTCGTCCGCAGTAGGGTAATTACCCAAGCATCATACATTACTGTCATCGGTGGTACAGTCGTGTAGTTATTATATCGTTTAAATAAACAGGTAGCGTTTGTCCCGAAGGTACAATCGCCGACAAAAGTGCTACATTATTCAGGGACGATGAGCGTGCTGCGACAGTTGTGTGACATGTCGGTTGGGGCTGGGAAACCAGCGGGTGGGAGGTTAAGAGAAATTAAGAATAGTATATTTTTAACATTCCTAGAATACACCAAGTTAAGTAGCTAATGTCATTTGTCCTTTTTTAAAGAGCTAATCTGATTTAAGTCAAAGCCTCCAATATGTTCCATAAATTAGTATACATTATCAGCACAGCCTTTAACAGTCCAATTTGCAATTCATAGCCGGACTATGAAACTTCTGTAACTTTCACACTATTTTTCTGCAATTAAAAGGTTGAGATTAAAGACTGCTACTACTATGTCTCTATTAAATGTTTAATCTCCTATTCATTCCTTTAATTCTACTCTACTATGAAAGAATCATATAATTTTTAATGAAGAAAACTTTCTTAAGATTTCACCACCCGCTACTCTCCTAGCCCGACACGTTCCGCAAAGATAACGTCACACAACGCGAGTGTACGCCACCGAACTACTTTTGTTTGCGGCTGTTATAGGCTCTGTCACTATCGTGCGCGACTGTACAATGAATTGAACGTAACGTACTCCTCTGTAAGGGTAAGACCACACTATAGAGTTGTCTTAAGAGCGGTTAAACGCTCTAACCAACAAACCGCTCGAGGCACACGCCTTGATCTATAACCGCAACACCACCTGACATTTTCAACCTTATTAGTCCTACCACAAGTTCTTAATAAATTACAAATTTTGAAGTAGTAATAATGAGGATGAGCTCATGAATGGGAGCCCCGTTGTGCCTTGAAACTTGTTGACTTATTCTCAATTCATTCACATGGGTAATCTGATATTTTCAAGACACATATATACATAACATCACGCCTTTTATCTTCAAAGGGGTAGGCAGAGGTGCACATTATACCACCGTACAATGTGACACCCACTTTTCACTATTTATGTTAAGCGTCCCATGTAATAGGGGGTGAGCCTATTGCCATATACCGGGCACAGTTCCAGACTCCGTGCTACTACTGAGAATTTTTTTCAAACCCAGTAATACTTTGCCCGACCCGGGAATCGAACCCGAAACCCCTTGCCTGGCAGTTGCAATTGCGACCACTCGGCCAACGAGGCAGTCATCATAATTTCAATTTACTCAGTATATATGTTTCACTATAGCCATTATTACAAAAATTAAGTAACATGTAATATCCCGTCACTTGTACTCGTTTTAATTCTTGACAAACGCGCGCAGTTACAAACCGCTGCGGTTTAAGAGCGTAGTGTGGCTTCGGCCTAAGTCTGCGTATACTTATTTGATTTGTTTCATAAAATATTTGTTTGACGTGTATTATTTGCTGAAATATCTCTGTAAATATCATGTGGAAGGGAGAGGTAGGCTGTTATGGTTATGTAGGTTGAATGTGGTTGTCGTATATGTGAACGGTTTTGATATTGTGTTTAGTATTTAACATATTCTTTGCAAAATGACTGCAAGGTTGGTGCGGTGGCTGGGCAACCGGCTGCCATGCAACGTGTCGCGGGTTCGATTCACGCACGGAACAACACTTTGTGTGATCCAAAAATTGTTGTTTCGGGTCTGAGTGTGATGTGTGTGTGAACTTGTATGTTTGTAAACGCACCCACGACACAGGAGATAATCCTAGTGTGGGGTAGTTTTTTTAAAACCATTTTCTACTCTAGGTAATAATAATTATTTAATTATACCTATTACGTACCTACCTATTATGTAGCCAGTACCAATTAAAATAGATAAAGAGAAATTATTTTTGCCAATCATGTTATTTCATCTTCTACATCATTGTTCTTCCGGGTATATGTATTGTGTTTTAATTTGTATGTATGTAAACACAAGACAATATCAAAGTGAAGGCCACATTAAAAAGTTACATATATCATTTCTGTCTAGTCCAATAACACACATCAACAGCATGTAAATGCCCACAGCCAAGCTAAGCTTCTTCTCAACTAGAGAAGTTTTGAGCATTAATCACCACGTTTGCTCAATGCGGGTTGGCGATTACAAACTTATATTTAGAAATTATAAGCCCAGGTTTCCTTACGATATTTTCCTTGACAGTTGTATCTAGATAATCTTAGAAAGTACCTACATATAACTCGGAAACGGACACATTGGTACTTGCTGTTAGTAGGTATCGAACCCGCACCCTCATGCATGAAAAGCAAGCGTTTTAAACCTCCGGGCAATAACACCATGTTAAAATACATACGTGAAAGGAGCAAAAGTTCATTTTAAACACAATTCAATGAAAATAAAATAAAATACTTCGTTAGTTATTTTTAAAATCTTCCTTCCTAACTACCTGCCACAGGCAATCACCCTAAATCTCAGAGAAATCTCATTTTAACACAGATAACATTAAAAACATGTAAATTAATCACCATTTCTGACATTTTACAATCATTTATAACCGTTAAAGTCGCCACTAAGGAAAAAGAATTTATGACTTAACTGAAACTGGAGTGGTGTTTGATTTTCAACCTTATACGAATGATTTAAAGCTGGTTTTAGTTATTTTTGTGTCATATAATATGTAAGACAGAAGTTTCACTTGGTACAAGTTATTTAAAACATATGTAGCTCAATTTTGAGTATTTTTAATAGGCATGATTGCCTTGTTGGCCGAGTGGTTACAAGTACTCCTGGCGAATAAGGGTTCTCGGGTCTGATTACATGCAAAGTATTACTGGGTTTAAAAAAAATCCCAGTAGTAGCACGGAGCCTGAAATTGTGCCCGGTATATGGTAATAGGCTCACCCCCTATTACATGGGACTCATAATGCAAATAGTGAAAAGTGGGTGTTACATTATACAGTGGCACTGAGGGCCGTAATGTGAACCTCTGCCTACCCATTCAGAGATAAAAGGTGAGATGTTATGTTATTTACTAAGTGGTTAGATATCCATGATTTTTTTAAGATGAAACCAAAACTATATTGTATAATTCGTTACGAATCTCTGATTTTAAACTGATTTTTATTGCAAAATTAACTCGACTCGACATAATAGTAATAATTTACGTTGATTTTATTGACAAAGTCATAAGTTTGTCATGAACTACTGCAGTTTCCTATGACACGACAGGATGGTGTAATAATAGCGACGTGATGAAAGCTGACCTATTATCTGTGTTAAAAGATTTGACAGCTCGTTGACAGAATATACCACGCTTTCATTGTGGAATGATTTCAAGTAAAATCTGATATTTTAATACTTCTAAGAATTCTTTTTTTTTATATTTGATGGGTCGACGTTTGACGGTTTACGATGGAGCGCGTCGTCCCATAAGCTACAATTCAAAATATTGAAAGACAATAAAATGCGGCGGGATACTTGTTACTTTTAACCAAATGGTCAGGACGTCATTGAGGAAGATTTTTGTGCAGTAGTGGATGTCTGGAGGTTGATATGATGGTGATATTTGACTATGCTATAGTCAGATATACATTTGCTATAGTCAGATTACATTTCAAAATATCCTAATAATTTATTAATTCGAAATTAAAATATAAGAGCTGAAAAGTGTACAAAAGTGTTGACAGTCATTTTAAGATGAAACAAATAGATCATAATGCTGAATCAATCTCTCAATTACTCCGTAAAACATTGGTTTTCAGGAAATTCAGGAAGATGTATCTCGTATGTCCTTAATAGAGTGATGACCTGACCTAGTTCAACGCTCCCTGATACAGGGTTACTAGGGTTTAACCGGACATAATTCGACTCAAAACTGACTGTTATTTATTACTTAGAATTTAGAGAAATATGAACTTTGACCGACTTATCACTCAATTTTAAAACGATCTCAAGAATATTTCTGTCACTACAAATCTATATTTATAAAAATGAAACCCGTTTCCCGTTGTCACGCCATAACTTGAGAACGGCTAGACCGATTTGGCTGATCTTTTTTTTGTTGTGTTTGTTATAGTCAGGAGAAGGTTCCTACGACAGCCAAAATCCTGAAAATCCCACGGAAACGGGAGAAAACGAGACTGCACTGAAGGTACTTAGTTATAAAATAACAGAGGTAAGCACGTTATTTAAATACAACTTAAATTGAGTAGTATTTCAGTATTCGGTCGTGGGTATTTTTACAAACATACAAGTTCACATACACATGACACCCAGACCCTGAACAACAATTTGTGGATCACACAAAGAGTTGCACCGTGCGGGAAACAAACCCGCGACGCGTTGCGCGGCGGCCGGTTACCCAGTCACCGCACCAACTTTGTCGTCTCACTCACATTACGTTTAGGAGAAGAAAATCTCTCCAAAAATTTCCAAATTCCACACTATTTGAGTTAATTTATGATATAAAACTATGTTATCAATATGTAAGCTTTTAAGTGTGATATATCTCTTACAAGCAGGAAGTGGTTGGCCACAAATCTCTCGGAGAGTCAGTAGCCGTCAAGAGTCATTTTTATTGACTGTCTGACCTGATTTCAAGATATTTATATAAGGGCTTTGATATACTAAATTACTAAGTGTTAAATAAATAAGTGGAATGGTAATAGACGGGGAAAGAAAGTTAGAAAAGTTATTTTGTAATTAAAAATAACATAACGTAACATTACGCCTTTTATCCCCGAAGGGGTAGGCAGAGGTGTACATTATGCCACTGTACAATGTAACACCCATTTTTCACTATTTATGTTATGAGTCCCATGTAATAGGGGCGAGCCTATTGCCATATATCGGGCACAATTCCAGACTCAGTGCTACTACTGAGAATTTATAAAAACCCAGTAATACTTTGCCCGACCCGGGAATCTAACCCGAGACCCCTTGCCCGGCAGTCGCACTTGCGACCACTCGGCCAACGAGGCAGTCTATGTTAATTAAAAATAGATGCTATCAATTTTTAAAATATTATAATTTATATATGAAAAATAAATTTGAAATGTTTAATTATTTTGCATAACTGTCACTGCCATATCAAACAAATAGGAGTTCGATGTGGCTTCCTTTTGTATTTAAAACATCACACCTGCCAGAGACATAACTATACCGGGGTAATAATTATTCGGGGACCGTAGCAAATTCAACCAATAAAAAAAAACAAAAAAAGCATGTATACGGTCGAAATGAGAACCGAAAACAGAGGTTTTCATCTAAGAAACCTCTGAACGGGACGGTCCGGCTGCACCGTGCAGCTGGGAGCCTGTGGTATTTTGCCAACTTACCACCCTCTAGTTACTACAGTATGTAGTACCTTCTGTTATTGGGCCAAAAAAACATAATTTCCCTATAACGTGATTTATAAACAAAATATTCACATATACCACACGTTGACCCGGAATTTTATCTTTACAGATCATGCATAGCATGATCGATCGCAGGGATGCAACCCGCAACATGTACGCACAGCAGTCGATAGTCCAGCCACTGTGCCAATCACCGAACCGATAAGAGCCGTTCAATGTTATTCCTCAGTTAAAATTTACCTGGCATTGGAAAAATCGGCCCTAGAAGTAAGATGAAGGAAATAAGACGTACCAAAGAATGCAATGACAGAACTGTGTCATAGACCACCCAAGTCAACTTCACAAGTCAGAAGCCAGTTGTCAGAGAATGTAACAAATTGTGTGAAGTGTCGCCTCAAACTGAAACATTGCGACACCCGTCTTATTAGTCTCAGCCGATTTACATCGTAACTGTAATAGAGTATTTTTGTAACACTACCATTCTTTTACATAGTTGAGTTGTCTACGATTGTAGAAGTCGGTGTCTATGCCAGTTCTTTTTGCCATTTAAAATTTTGAATAGTTTTTGAAATAAGTATAAATTAGAGATATTTTGCCTACTCGTTGATAAAGTTATGACCGAAGATTATATGTTGGAGTTCAATGCCCTGGAAATAACATCACGCCTTTTTATTTTTCTAAGAGGTCAGCAGAGGTATACATTACGACAATTAATACCACTCAATGTAACATCCGCTTTTTACTGTTTATGTTATAAGTCCCATGTAATAGGGGGTGAATCTATTGCCTACCAGGCACAATTCTAGACTCCGAATACTGAGAATAAAAAAACAGTACTTTGCCCGACCCGGGAATCGAACCCAATACCCCTTGCGCGGCAGTTGCACTTGCGACCACTCGGCCAACGACGCAGTCGATGCTCTGGAAGGGTAATGGGAAAATGGACTTCTGAACATTTACCTATCTAGTTATAAAAATATGTTGTATATCTAATAATAATGTGTTGACTTAGAAAAACACATTAAAATGAATAGGAAAAATATACGAACAAATATACCAACTGACAAATATGCTGAAACTGGGACTGTAGTGTATTTAAAAATATTTACTTAAAGTGGGCAGTGACCGGATGAGTTCAAACGAGGTTACAAAAACTATCATTTAACTGACTGTCTATGCCATAACCATAAAAAGAGCCATAACCTTAAAAACATTACAGACAGAATTTATGAAAAAATAACAGAAATTAGCTTAAAGTTTCAGTTTTTTTCCCTGACCAATTCCGTGTCAATAAAAGTATTATTAGAATACACATTTTGAAAATAAAATATACAAACAAGCTAGGAAAAGCATCATCATCATCATCAACAGCCTATAAATGCCCACTGCTGAGCAAAGCCTCTTCTCACACGGAGAAAGTTTAGGGAACAGAGAGTATAGTTCCCTAAGATCGGAAAAGGAGGATCCTCCGACCAGGCGAGGTGATCGTGCCTGGCGGGCTTTCTGCCCAACAGTTGTTCGTTGGGATTTTCTATCCGTGTTTATTCGCTTGTAAACTTTGCATGTGCGATGTAGGATTCTTGTGACGTCATCCGTTGACATGTGGCATGCGTCGCCACAAAAGTTTGAGCATTAATCATCAATCGCTTGCTCAATGTGGATTGGTAAGTTGGCAAGGTATTTCATAGTCATTCAATTTGTTTTAATCCTCGTTTTAAAATGAAAACCTCAAAAGTATAACAAAGGGTTAATAAACAACTTCGTCCATCGTGTTTCGCACAAACAAAACCTGTAAGTACAATATCCATCACTGAACCTGGGACTTTACAGTCCATTAGTCTTAAACCTCCAGGCCTCCACGACAGGAAAAGCATCCTTATCCTTACTAATATTATAAATCTGAAAGTGAGTTTGTTTGTTTGTTTGTTTGTTCTACCATCACGCCGTAACTACTAAACCGATTGCTTTGAATTTTTGCAGACGTGAAGTTAGAAGTCTGGATTAAATAATAGGGTACTTTTTATCCCGGAAAAATTTGATATTCTCGAGGAAAAAGGAAATTATTGGTATAGATGGCGCTGTGTGTATTGGTATATGTCACATAGGCTACTTTTTATCCTTTTGTGACACGAGCGAAGCCGCGTGTAAAAGCTAGTAATATATAAAATTGTATATTTGTCACTAATTACTATAAATTAATTATTAAGTTTTCGGCTAACCCACGTAACTGCTTGATGAGAAAATCGACTAGTTTCACGTCTACGGCTAGTCTAGTTTTGCTAAAGGCTGATATTCATGAGCAGCATTCCGATACTGGACGCGGCGACTGTCGCGCTGCTAACTACTATAGTCGATTTCTTCGTCAAACAGTAAGCCGGAAAACATAATAATTAACTTAGTATGTCTCACGAAAGATATAATATATTACAAAAAAAAATTGTATTGGGTTTTTTAAAAATCTTAGTAGGAGCACGGAGTCTGGAAATGTGCCCGGTTCACCTATGGCAATAGGCTAACCCCCTATTACATGGGAATCATAATATAAATAGTTAAAAGTGGGTGCTACATTGTGCAGCGGGATTAAGTGCCGTAATATGCACCTCTGCCTATCCCTTGAGGGATAAAGGGCGCGATGTTATGTATTTATGTACTAAAAAAAACTAGTGAAAATTAGAAACCGTAGGCGCATTCTCTGCCTATCCCTTTGATGAATAAATATTAGACGTGATAAATCTCTACTGAGTACTTATACATAAACACTATAGCAATAAATATCACACAATTTAATTATTACTGGGTTTTTAAAAATTCTCAGTAGTAGCACGGAGTCTGGAACTGTGCCCGGTATATGGCAATAGGCTCACCCCCTATTACATGGGACTCATAACATAAATAGTGAAAAGTGGGTGTTACATTGTACAGTGGTATAATGTGCACCTCTGCCTACCCCTTCGAGGATAAAAGGCGTGATGTTATGTTATGTTATGTTATGTTAATTAATGGCATATTTCTCAATCCAACAATTTGTCGACATTGTGTAAAAAATGTGCTAAATTAATCTGTGTTACTTGAAAACAAATGACTGCCGTAAATTATTACTGATACCATCCAATATTGTAACGATATTTGAGTGTTTGTTTGTGCAAATAAACTGTATAACTACTAGACTAAGTTACAAAAACAAATTAGGTAACAAATTTTCAGGTAAATGTTTTGTAACGCTGGAGTTTCTTGCTTGTTCTTCCCCATTCGAAACTACACTTTGGAACGAGCGCCTAGCTTCACTAACAATTCAATTTGACGTTCGAAAAGTCCCTAATCAAGGATTAATTGAACTTGAACTATTTTGAACTTGGATTATTTTGACTTTGACTTTGTAGGGCACCATCCCCAGCTAGGTTAGGCTAGGCTAGAGTTCAGTGGCGTGCCATTGGAGAGGCCTATGTCCAGCAGTGGGTGGAAATTGGCTGATGATTATTATTTTATTTTTTACTTTTAGCCACGGTAGTCCCACTGCAGGGCAAAGGCCTTCCAACCCTCCTTCCACTCGTCTCTTCTTAAAATTTTCTTTGGCCAATCCTTTTCATAGGTGTCAAATTCATCCCGCCATCTCTTCTGGGCCTTTTTTTAAGGGGGCAAATCATCGAATGTCTGCTCCCGCCTAGGTGAGGCGGAAGGGAGTGTCAGACTCTTACTGACTAAAAACCACCCCGTTCCTTCTCCTGCACGTCGAGCTGGAGCCCCGGTAACCCGTTAGGTTCTCCGCGATATCTCTTTTGGGCCTACCGCGACGTCTATTGACGTTGAGTGGGCTCCACTCAGGAGTGTATTTTGCCTCTCGCTCGTCTGACATGCGGCAGACATAACCAGCCCAGTTCCACTTGAAGCTTGCGGCTTTATGACCAACGTCAGCGGTTTTAGTTTATGATGATGAATTTTATATTTCAAGAAGTAGTAGTTACTTTTTATTCCAATAGTCTAACGAGACTGGGTCCTACTTCAGACTTATCTTTTAAATTCCAGTCGGCTGTACACGTTACGTAGGTGGAAAATTAGTATGAAATATACACAACGTACATTTACGCGCGCGTGTGGTGTACGCGCCAGCTGATGGAATTTTTCGAAATTATTTTGACATGTGACTGCCCAGTCTCCTATCATAATTGCGTGCAATAAGCGACACGCGTTTAAAACGTGTTAAAATAAAAATCGTAATGTGTTTTGATAGTATTAATTAGGACTAAGCATTTTTCATTTAGAAATACGAAACGTGCAATAAAAATCTTAATGTTTTTCAAGTCGTGGTTTACAGGATATTTCAGGAACATTATTGAACATTAATATGTAATCTATTTTTATTTAAGGGTTTTATCAAGATTGACACGAGTTCTTATAATGAGAATCCAACTTAATATGTGTGTGTAATAAATGGAAATATTGCTGAAAAATATAGGGAACTGAAATTGTCACAAAAATTCAGACTCACCAGTTGAATTTCCAAAAGAAATCTCTGGAATGAAACTTTCTAAAATAAATTCACGTTTTCACCAATAACACATGGCACACAGCCGGTACCGACCAACACTGACTGAGGAGTTAAAAACAAATGGAAACCTCCGTACAGAACCAGTCATACGAATTTCAGAGAAATTGTTAACAAAAATACACATCACTCAGTACAGAAATATGTTTAAAAATCACATTTATGGAATTCTCAACGAATTCGTCACTAACAAAACACAACACACGCGCATATTTATGTCACTTTCACCACATTCGTCACTTGGTTTTAAATCATTGAAAAATATTAATATTTAACGAGAACAGAAATTGAAATATCTATTTATAATGATTTAAAAATGTATTCGTTTGGTCGATCGGAAGTGTTCGTTATAAATAAACCGCGCGTGGCGACGCACGCGCAGGCCGCCGGTGATCGTGCATTAGTGGTGATCTCACACGCCGCTCTCATGGAAACGTTGCAACTATTGATTTTCCAGCCAATCGCTGGAACTTCCTGGAAATTTTGGAAAGGGAAGGGGTAATGGGATAGAAGGAAGTTAGTGATTGAGTACCACGAATATAGTATGATCTCGTTCCGAGGATTTTCAGTAATTAAAGAAAGGAAATTAAGATATTCCCCGATACTTCTTGAAATTTATGAAATCCCAGTGTCTGGATATGGCAATGGTTTCTTTATATCTTCATTCGAATAATACGCAAATTATTCTCGATCTATGACAATAATGTTAATTTTCCACTTTACGTAAAACTTGCTGACGAATAGGAAAATACGAAAACCCTTTCAGGGAATTCAACGCGTTATGTGGTTTTTTATAAATACCAACATAGCTACATTAATAATGCCTGCTAAACTAAAATAAAACCGTAATACAACCAAATAAAGGTATATTATTATAAACATCTATTCCAAAATTATTTCAAACTAGCTATTGCCTACGACTCCGCCGACGTCGGCGTGGATTATGATTCCTGTTTTATCCCATGGGAGCATTTAATCAAGATACAAGTATCCTATCATCTAAGTCAGCCCATACCCTGCCTGTACCAATTTTTATCAAAATCCGTACAGTAGTTTCAGCGTGATTCACGGACAAACATTCAAACAAAGAAACCTTCACATTTCGAAACACAGAGGGCCGTTCTCTCTCCTCCTGACTCCTGACTCGCTCACTCCTGACTCGTTCATTGTGAGCTGCGCGACATCACCGCGACCGCGCACGCTGCTCATGAGGAAGGACCCCTCTGTGGTTCGAAACTAGTAGAGCTTATCTCAGTATACTCACGTGAGCAACCCGCGATTTTAGTTAATTTAGTATGTCTCACGATAGTTATTATAAAAACCTTTATAATATTGGTGTGATTACGTTTTTTATTACATTATCGACAACTTCCAACACTAGTCCACGTCACGCGATCCGCCAGTAGCCTGTAGTGCCACGTTTAATTACCATTCGACACGATTACAATCTAATAATGTTAATTGTACGCTTTCAAGGAAATTTCATTTTATGCTATTATCGAGTACAACCTGTGGCTTCAGTTAAACTACGATAAAAGCATAAAAAGTACATATAAATTAGAATTTATTTTATATATTTATTTAAGTGTGGGAGAGCCATGCTTCGGCACGAATGGGCTGGCTTGACCGGAGTGATACCACGGCCTCACAGACGTGAACCAACGCTTGCGTTGTGTTACGTCGTGTGATTGAGGTTACCGGAGGCCCAATTACCCTCCCCTTCCCCAATCTCCCCAATTCCCGAATCCCTAAAGATCCTCAAACTTCTAATCCTCAAAAGGCCGGTAACGCACTTGTAACGCCTCTGGTGCTCCAGGTGTCCATGGGCGACGCCGATTGCTTACCATCAGGTGATCCGTCTGCTCGTTTACCGGCTTATATCATAAAAAAACTTATTTATTTATTTATTTTCAACTTCATACAGGTGGACTTAATGCCTTGGGCATGATCTCCCAGTCAATCTTTAAGCAGTCTAAGGACTTATTATTATGTAACCAAGAGTTGTATTGTGAAACTGATTGAAAAATGGAGTTTCTTGCTTGATCTTCTCGACAGGAATCGACACTTTAGAATGAGCAAATAGCTTCACTAGAGGACTGACCAACAGACGGACATTTTTAAATATTTAGTCTTGACGTCCAGAGAGCCTTCCTTGTCTAATTGAAATAAATGATTTTGACTTTGACTTTATAAGTGACATAGATATTTTATGCCAAAACATGTTCCTTGATTCTCGAGGGGTAGGCAGAGGTTACCCATTTACAATGCAATAGGAAGGCACTTATTACACTAGGTTTTTTAATGTCGGAATACTGAAACGCTACTTAATTTTAAGTCGTGCTTAAGTACAGTTCTATCTCTATAAATTCTTTGTAATATGACAGAGATGGCACGATATTTGAGCACGACTTAAAATTGAGTAACGTTTCAGTATTCCGGCATAAGAGTCCCAATATAAGGTGAGACTAGTCTAGACTCCATGGTATTCTAGGTCGGGCACAATTCTAAACGTCGTGGTATCTACAGAGATATATAAAAATTAAAATAACGTATAGCTGAAAACTATTCGTTGGAAAAATAAAAACGTATTATTTATTACAGAGAACTCGCAATTAACATATTTTCATTTTATTTGTTTAAAGTATGTCGTCAATTAGATTAACAACTATAAACAGCGCTAAAGTTATGTGTTCCATAATTAATTGCATGAATTTATATTACGTATTGCCAGTGTACAAATTAATGTTTATTTTTAACGCTGGTAACACCGTTCGATATGAAAGTATGTAATGCGGTTTCCGGTGCGATATTTTAAATTTATATTTATGATTAAATGTTTGGTTATTAATGTCCAGATGTTTTGGGATTTCATGACGGTAGCCAGTTTGAACAGCGACGGTGACCTCTCACGTCTAGCTCTGGTTCAGACCATTATACGGAGCGAGGGGGATTGGGATGCCGTCTCTTCCGTCTGCCAAGCAGTCATGCTAGCTAACGAGGAGGTGGAGCGCGTGAAATTGATTTCATGACGGTTGCAGGTTTGAACAGCGACGGTGACCACTCACGTCTAGCTCTGGTTCAGACCATTATACGGAGTCAGGGGGATTGGGATGTCATCTCTTCCTTCTGCGAAGCAGTCATCCTAGCTAAGGAGGAGGTGGGGCGCGTGATGGAACAAACCTCCTCACGCCCCAGCCGTCGCGGGAGACACTCCTGGCGCCGGAGATCGCGCGACGATCTCCAGTCACCGTAAGTGCGGGTCTGCAGGAGGTGAGCAAGGGAACCAGACCCGTGATATGGAGCCGTGGAATGCTCACTGGGTTGCCGGGGCTACAGCTTGAAAACCAGGAGTAGTAACGGGGTGGTTCTTAGTCAGTAAGAGTCTGACACTCCCTCTCGCCTCACCCAATATGGGGGCATTGGATGATTTTCCTCCTCATAAAAAAGCCGTTAATTTTATTAAAGCTGGCTTATGGTATGGTATATAGTATATATATGGTATAGTATAGGTATCTATAATATTTCCAAAAACGATGACAAGTAAAGTTAGCGCCATAAGACTGTTTAAACATCTCTTTAACGACGGCAGTTAAAATGAAACCATAAACCCGCTTCTATTTTTGTTTATGCTCTCATTAAACTTGATAGTTAGCATGAATACTAACGCAGTAATAACATCTGATGTATTAATTGTGATTATTATTTCAATTTTGTAAACATTTGTATGAATAATTTCTTTAATTTGGAGCACGGCACATCTCAAAACTGCAGCCATTCAACGAGAAATGGGTAGCAGTTTTCTAAAGCCTAGTGTAGAGCACTACACGTCGGCAGATGCGTCTATAGATGTCATCTGCGGATGCGTCCGTCGAAAGAAAGAAAGAAAAACCTTTTATTACGCCACGACACACAATAAGAACACACCGGTCCACACAAAAAGGCTATGGTGCAACGCAAAATGCATCGACGTTTAGAGGCGGTGATTTGTGCGTCTGCGATGATAATTACAAACTATTTATCGTCCGCCTTGACGCCTCTTCCAGTCTCCGGAGATGTAGCCGCCGACCTGTGGAGCAAGCTTTAAAATATCACAGATTATAAAACAAAATACAAAAATAATGTAATATACCTAGACCTACCTAGTCTTATCTTAACATCAACCAAATATCTAGAAGATAGAGTTAAACAAGAGATAAGAGTATTAAATCTTCTTAAAACTACACATATTTTAAAGTCAGAATCATTTATTTCAATTAGACCGGGATGGCACTTTTGAACGTCAAACAACAAAAATTTAGAAGTTAAGCTAGTTGCTATTTTAGTCCCATGTTCAATAAATAAACCTCTTTGATCATATATCGAACTCTTTGCCACAAAATATGGCCAGTTTCTTCTGTCATCTATTTCAAAACGAAGTTCTTTTTGGCACCAATCAAAACTGTACAATCAAAAATTCAGCAAAAAATCTCAAAAACAAAATTCACAGTGATTACATTTACACATAAAATACAGTTATAAATATTTCAAAACAGGTGAGTCCATATTATCTGTGCTATATTAAATTAGTGTTTTTATAGTTCGAGTAGTTTCCTATGAATTTGACCCAAATCTATATGTCAGATGCTCGAAGTTCCTAATGATTCTTCAGGACATAACATATTCATGAATTTAGATATTACATAGTGCAACAACAGCCTTGTTTAAAATACGGTGATAATAATCGAACAAAGCGCCATCTACTTGTTGCAAATTTCACAGATATTGTATGTTATCAATACCTTTGAGAGAACTTAATTATTTTTACGATCTATAATAGTTTATTTATTCACAAATTAATGACGAAGGTAAGTTATATTGTGGTTTTTAAAAACTCTCATGATTGCATCCAAATAGATGAAAAGTTTACTAACATTATATGGAAACTTAAAGCGGTACTCGCTAAAAGCAAACTCCATTTATTTCCACTGAAATGAAATTAGAATTCTAGAGTAAAACATTTCCAGAAGTTATACAAATACTTTACTGGTGAATGAAGGCCGTGGTACTCCTTATGCTTACAAACAAATGCTCATATAATAATTATCTAAGGACTCGCACCAAAACTGGAATCATCCAGCCTAATTTTGGAAAGGCAACCAACTTTTCTATAATTATTATTCTTGAATGCCATATCATGTCTTCATCCGTGTTTTATCCGCTGTAAGGCCGAGCCATGGCCGCTCACAATTGCAGGGTGTTCCTCGCTGCAGACATTATGATGCGGTAGACCATGGGCATCCAGAGAGCTGTGCTGATGCTCCTTGCTGGGTTCTCCTCTTTCTTTGGACTGGTTAGCGCGTACACGAAAAAAGTTATAGCCGCCTGCAGAAGTCCGGCGCCCTGCAGCTAGTGACCACGGTAAGAATACTTGTCTATCTTTTCATAGTTCATAGTCTCCTTTCATTTTTATCTTTTCTTAAAGTTTACCTGATTCCACACTAAAGTTATCTCCTGTATCGAAGGTATTTTCACAAATACGTAATTTTCATCACAATTTTCTTCACTGTCGCCATATTTATAAGTTTAGATATGATTTCTATGATTCTGATTTCCAAAATTGTGATTGCGTTATGATCATTTTAAAGGAAGCCTCCTTATTGCTGCCAAAAATATCTTTCTTAGTATAAAACATTTATCGTTTTATCTCCACAACGATTGTTTTCAATTTAACATAAAACAACAAAGTATTGAAATCAACTTAAACAAATGTTCTCACAATAATAAATTTCTTTGTTTTTAACCTTGATCCAATATTTTCGACGACCTCGTCTTACTCGTATCATCACTGGTATCCCGTTTATATTTTTCACTGAGCCGTGTTCAAAGCGTGTAATTAGTCCAGGCCATATGATGAATACCAATCATTTGCGTTTGATTCAGCCGGTTTGTTTATTTTTGGCGCCTGCGCACCGAGCCAACCGTTGACATGCGCTTGTAAATTGATAACAAAGGGCTTTAATAGCTGTCTGTCTTGTTACCCAATATCGAAACGTTGTTTGGTTGTTCTAGTTTTTTTAGATACTGCTTTTCCGTTGTAAACTGTTTAACACATAATGGAATTTTTTCTAACATTTCCTCCCACATTCGTTAACGATATCATTTTTACAACTATCACTAACATCAATAATTCTAGAATTTGTAGAAACTGCGTGTAATTTTTTTGATCAGTCACGACTTTAGAATTTTTTAGCATAGCGGCTTATCAAAACCACATCATTTAAAAGTGAAACATCTAACGCTGCACATTACTTAAAATAAAGGTACAATTTGTTTGTTTCAGTACCTGACGATGGCCCATTCTGCCTTGCATCGCCTGTATACGGTTTTGTTTGCAATATTCTCAATACTAATTATTGGCACTTCGGCGTGTTGCAAAAAGAAAGTTCCCTGCTCTGGCCGAGCTCCTTGCAGACGTGGACCGTATAGGCACTGATGACACGACAAACATTGAGTCGTTCGGGAAAAGTGGCCAAACGAGTGCCACTGTTCCAAAATGTATACAAGTTTTGGAAATTTGTGGGTAGCAGACACCTGGAGTAGCTTCTACTGTTGGAGACAGTTCAGAAGAATGGAAAAAGTCGACAGCAACATTGATGTGTGGCAGACCCGACAGATAGCAGAAATAGAACAAAAAATATTCTTTGGAAACCCAGCGATACGACCCATGCGCTTTGAAACTATGTTCAAAATTTTGCAGTAACTATTCATCGCTGAAACTTGGTAAACATGTCTTAGCAAATTGAGAGAGCTCTTGAAAGGGTTTTGTTTATCAGTTATTTATTGATTGCGTAGTCCATTTCTTTCCATTGCCAACGTAAAGTATTGATTTGGGTCAAATTCCACCTTGTGTATGTATTAGTACTTTGCCATTATAGTTTACTAGTAGTGCTCTTGTATTAGTTAGTTTTTCACTTATTTCGGTGGAACGACTCAAATCGATTCTTTTTCGTTCGCAGAGGGAAGATGGACTCATGCGTTGCAATGGCGAGTAACATTAAATAATATAGAAGTAAGTCTACGCCCCTTCAAATGTTGTAAGTACGTTTTTCATTATCCAAGAATTACTTATTGACTTGTTTTTCCAAATTCATCGAAGCATCGTCTAATATACACATATAAAATTGGTCTCAGGATAAGAAAACTATGTTGTACTTTATAAATTGTGTGGTATTGCAGAGTATATGATGTCAAATCATTGGGAGCGCCTACTCATCATCGTCTGCCTGTTGGCCGCGTGGCTTCTGGAAGTTACCTGCTGCGGTCAGAAACGTATCACTTGCACTCCTAATAACCCGCCCTGTAAAAAATAACTGGTAATTAGCTCTTATATGATCATCATTATTAACAGCATCTCCATTAGCTAGGGTGATGTACAATTTTTTCGAGCAACGCCATCTCTGAGCATGGTGTCGAACTACTTGCAGCGTGTGCTAATGAAATTACTTAGGAACTGATTTATGCTGGAATACTGAAACGTTACTCAATTTTAAGTCGTGCTTAAATATCGTGCTGTCTCTGTCATTTTACAAAGAATTTGTAGAGACAGAACTATACTTAAGCGCGACTTAAAATTGGGTAATGTTTCAGTATTCAGGCATTAGTAATATTTCGTACAATGACAATGAATATTGTTACTGAACGAGAATGTCCTTATTACAAGTCAAATTATTATGCTAAATATTTTTTTCTTTTGCTATTCTATTGTAAAAATTTAATTTATAGTTGAACACTTGAGTTTTCTGTTTACAAATAATATATAGTAGTATTTGGGAACAGTTTGCCAGAATCTGCATTTCCTGAAGGGTATAACCTGGATGTCTTCAAGGCCCGAGTGAATAGGTTGCTTATAGGATGACGCGCTCTATTGTAGACTGCATCATCGCTTACCACCAGGCGAGATAGTGGTCAAACGTCGGCCCATCAGATATGCAAAATGGTGGTAGTTAATTGACATTAGTACGCATTATTTGTAAGTTACTAAGTTAAATTAGGCTGCCTCGTTGGCCGAGTGGTCGCAATTGTGACTGCTGGGCAAGGGGTCTCGGGTTCGATTCCCTTGTCGGGCAAAGTATAGCTGGGTTTTTTTTTAAATCTCAATAGTAGCACGGAGTCTGGAATTGTGCCCGGTATTATGGCAATAGACTCACCCCCTATTACATGGGACTCATATCATAAATAGCGAAAAGTGGGTGTTACATTATACAGTAGCATAATGTGCACCTGTGCCTACTCCTTCGGGGATAAAAGGCGTGATGTTATGTTATGTTAATATTAATAGGCATTATTTGTAAATTTGTTGGTTGTCCATCTTGGCAAAATTAGCGGAATAGCTACACGGTTTATTGCTACTGCTACTACTGCTTGCATGTTTCTTCCAGATCTGCCGGCTTCCTGGCAATGGACAAAGCTTTCATCCAAGAGGTTGTGATACTGCTGGTGACTCTGTTCCTCTCATACCTGGAAACTTGCCTCGAGTGCTCTCCGCTAGACTACCTATACTGCAACGAGAACAACTTGGTGAAGGAGTAGATGTTCAGCACTCCTAGCATTTATATGTAAGGGTTTTAAATATTTACGTTCAGAATTTTAGTAGACTACTATACTATAAATTATGTCGCGGAGAACCTAACGGGTAACCGGGGCTCCGGCTCGACGTGCAGGAGAAGGAACAGGGTGGTTTTTAGTCAGACACTCCCTCCCGCCTCACCCGGGCGGGAGTAGTCATTCGATGATTTTCCCCCCGTAAAAAAAATACTATTAATTATAGTAATCACTGTTACAATAATATATCTCAGTAAAAATTTTGAGCAAGTACAATTTTGGGAATAGAAGTGGTGTAGGATCGATCGGGTTTGTTAGGAAAGTATTTGGCAGAAATATTGCATTGTAACCTTAACGTCCAACAAGCTCCTATTTGTTATGTTAGGTGCCACTTACGTTTGTTTATTATTGTCCCCGTCAGTCAAATGAAAGGAAAGGATAATAGTAGCAAAGCTGTCATTAAGGCTATATTGGGGCACCATGGCGTTACAATCATTCACCGCTATCAAAGAAAATTTGAGCTGACTGTACAACCAAGCGGACCAGGTGAATAACGTTCTAAACAGCTGGATTATTTTTGTTGGTAGCGGCGTCTGGTTGCGATGCCATGGTGTCCTGGCCATTTGGTGGGGTAATTAGAAGATACATACTTACATACACCTTTTGCCCCGAAGGGGTAGGCAGAGGTGCACATTACGGCACTTAATGCTACTGCAATGTAACACCCACTTTTCACAAATTATGGTATGAGTCCCATTTAATAGGGGGTGAGCCTGGTGTCATATACCGGGCACATATCTAGACTCCGTGCTACTAACTACTGAGATTTTTTTAAAAACCCGGTCATACTAGAACACACAAATATTATTTTATCAATAAGGAATTCTCATTCCTGTTCTACAACAGTCTTTAATGTTTCTCTCAGGTATCAATGATAATGGTGCTATTAAATGAATTTTTCCTGGTATTCATACATATCGCGCTGTCTGTGTTGGACGTGACTCAGGGATGCAAACGGCGTAGGTTTTTGTGTCGTCGTAACTCATTCTGCCGGCCCTGTCACCCTGATCTAGGATATGAACCAAGCGCTGTCAAGGTGATCATACCGAAGGTAAGCCACTAATCCAAATTATGATTATAATCGACTGCACGGTTGGCGTGGTGGTTGGGTAACTGACTGCCGCGCAACGTGTCGCGGGTTTGATTCCCACACGGAACAACTCTTTGTGTGATCCACAGATTGTTGTTCCGGATCTGGGTGTCATGTGTATGTGAACTTGTATGTTTGTAAACGCACCCACGACACAGAAGATAATCCAAGGGAGGGGCAACGTTTATTAAAAAAAAATAAACTTAAAAAATCGATTATCACACTAGGATTATGTCCTTAGCCGTGGATGTGTTTATAAACAAACTTTGCATCTAGACCTGTCAGACTGTTAATTATTTGACTGTTATTTTCAGTAATGTTCAAGTATATTCTCGAACTGTTCCTGTTCGTTGCGTTGTTTCTTGGCGACGTGTTAGCTTGCAGGCAACAACATATGAAGAGTGACAAAGTTTGCTGTCGCAGGGTAAGAACACATACTATGTAATTATTTTGTTAATAACTGGTTTCTGCTTGGCAACAAAGAGTTGGAGCTTGTTAAGTCGCTAGTATCGCATCTGTAGCAACCTGTACACACCGACTCAATTGGTTTTGATTTTTGAAAGAAAGAAAATAGTCGTTACAAAAATTAAGAAAGACAAGAAAAATAGTTTTAAATGTCAGGGCAGTGTATACTGTGCAAAAAGGCCAGTGCTCAGCTTAAAATGCTGTAATCCAAGCGCGAGTCGCGGCGCTGATAAATATTCAAAATACAAAGTCAAAATATTTTTTTCAATTAGACCAGAAAGGCACTTTTGAAAGCCAACATAAAAATATAAAGTGAAGCTATTTGCACATTCCAAAGTGTAGATTCCTATGGAGAAGAACGAGCAAGAAACTCCATAGGTTACTCTTTTTCAATCACGTTCACAATACAATTCTCTAGTTAGATAGTTTTGCTGTTTAGATTGTGCAAGAATACAAAACAAATAAAGTAAAATAAATAGTAATATTTGTTATTGTTATCGAATTTAAAAAGAGGAGGTACTATGTACGAATGATTATATATTAATGGGATATGGTCCAAAGTGGGTCATTCAATCAAAAAATCATTGAAATCAAACTCCTTTTTGCCAAACTGCACTCCCGCGCGGTTTTAACGCTGCCCTATTAATCGTAGTAGCTTGATGTTTTCCTTCCTCGATATATGGACTATCCCATTTTATTTATTTTTAACCTGCAGTGCAGGGCAAAGGCCTTCCGACCCTACTTCCACTCCTCTCGTCTTATAGCTTTATGTGGCCAATCCTTTCCTGTGACTATCCCATACAAACTTATTTTAATTCGAGCCTCTAGTTCTGAAGAACTATAATCAACAGGCTCTGACAGTTCACTCCTGGCCAATGTGCTTTCTTTACGTAAGAGGGTTAGCTATAACCAACCTCCACGCAATGATGATAGCAGTTTGGTTCAGGTGTATCAGAGAGTTTTGCGACCCCGTCTCTGGTCGGAGTGTAGTCCCCAACGGCTAAAATCAATAACAATCTCACTCCAAGATCCTTGAAAGAGGATCGCTATATGTCATTCATTGTTTGGAATTGCTGTCAAAAATCGACCTTAATCCACAGGTATTGGATTGAGATTTAGTTTTTTGGCAATTAGTCGGCTCTTACGGTACCTACCCACGGGCAGAGTGGTGAAATAGAATATATTCTACTCTACCTATGGCTTTGAATCCGGATTTTACTTGCATCACTATCCGCATTTTTCGTATTTTATGGATAGTTGTCGTTAGCGCGAAAAAATACATGCTATAGGTATGTATATTATAATTGACTCTCTGAAACATATGCTTCGGAGGTTTTTAGTTTTTGAGCGTGTGAAAGTACCTAATACATATTTTTGTTTACATCATCATCATCATCATCATCAACAGCCTATGCCTAATGCCCACTGCTGGGCAAAGCCTCTTCTCACACAGAGAAGGTTTGAGCATTAATCACCATGCTTGCTCATTGCGGGTTGGCGATTTCAAACTTATAATTAAAATTACAAGTCCAGGTTTCCTCACGATGTTTTCCTTTATCGTTTGAAGCAGGCGTCTTAACCTCCGGGCCACCACGACATTTTATTACATTTTTATTTATTTTTGTTTACAGCCTGATACAATGCCCAAAGGCAAAGGCAAGGGCAAGGGCAAATAAGTTGTAAAGTTTGAAAAGGAACGTCTCCTCTTATCTTGTATGCACGAGATCACTGATCTAAGATATGACCCAAGCCCAGTCAGTTTGATGGTACCAAAGGTAAGCGACTACTCTACATTATGATATTTATTTATTTATTTAATCTTTAATGTACACAATTTTAATATGGCACATAAGGCGGACTTAATGCCATATGGCATTCTCTACCAGTCAACCTTAGGGTTATTATAATTCTTTCATAAAAAAATCGTCTTCAACCCCCTTTTTAAAGTCGGTTAATTGGTACTTGTCAACTAGTCAAAATCAATACTTTTTTCGAACTGTCAATACGATAGTTTTCTACGAAATTTGTACGAGATGGTGTATTGTGACGTCATATTTTTTATGTTAAACAGCATACTTATTTCTTTAAAAAATGCTGGAAAAATACTAAAGTTAATTTATTAGGTAATAATATAATGAAAGTGTGATTATTACTTATTATTAAGGCAAGTACCCAATTATTACAGGGTGTCCCTAAAGTCGACAATCAAATGGTATCTACCAAGGGACCGGCAAGGTTCCAACAGTTATCAGAAAAATATAGAAAAAAATCCTAGTCATATAGCTTTAAAAAGTACACCTGTGCCAATTTTTTTACTCTATAGTGAGATGTCGTACACAGCATTTTGGTTCTATAGCAACAGTATTGCCGACGAATGTTGTGAGTAAAAGGAGGTCCTTTTCTTTTGAAGTCGTTTAATAAGAATCGTAATAAATGCACAAGCGGGTACAGATAAGACCGTAAGCCAGCGTCAGATTTTTACGACCAATGGTCTTTCAACCGATCATTTAATTATTACGTTTTCGGCTCGCGTGGTTGTTTAACAAGAAGCTCGACTAGTTTCATCATGTGACACCCACTATTCATTAATTACTTTATTTATACATCCCATGTGATGGAGGACCATCCCTGTGATGCTAATGAGAAGTAATAAATTGCAATATTTCTTTAAAATAAACGTTACCCCACACTAGGATTATGTCCTGAGTCGTGGATGCGTTTATAAACAAACGTTGCATCTAGATTTGACAGACTGTTAATTTTTTTACTATTATTTTCAGTAATGTTCAAGCATATTCTCGAATTGTTCCTGCTCATTGCCTTGTTTCTTGGCGACGTGTTAGCTTGCAGGCAACAACATATCAAGAGTGACAAAGTTTGCTGTCGCAGGGTAAGAGCACCCATTCAGGGATACAGATTCATTCGACCTATATCCTTTAGGACCTTTAGGTTGTATGCACCATTCCTGACCGATTTGACTTAGAAAGAACACCAACACCAGCAAGATATTGGTCTTTGAAACTCACTTGCCCCCTTTTTTGTGTCTTAATTTTATACTGTAGTGTTTTATTATTTGAAACCATAAAACTGCAAATGACTACACCGACAGAGGCGTAGTGGACGAAGGATTATTAAAACACAAATAAATTGTGGTAAGGCTTGGTTTTCTTAGTAAGATATTTTTAAAAGTCTATAACGGATGTTCTGTAGATGTTTGATAAAGCTTTCTAATAAGGTATAACATGCTAGGGTATAGATAAGGTTCTCGGAAGAATCTTGAAACAAAGACGCAGAAATGAAAAACGAACTATCAGATTTTTTTATTTAGTTTTTTTTTTAGTTTATTTAAATAAAACGTTGCCCCACTCTAGGATTTTCTCCTGTGTCGTGGGTGCGTTTACAAACATACAAGTTCACATACACAAAGACACCCAGACCCGAAACAACAATTTGTGGATCACACAAAGTGTTGTCCCGTGCGGGAATCGAACCCGCGACACGTTGCACGGCAGCCGGTTGCCCAGCCACCGCACCAACCGTGCAGTCTTTTTTTTCAATTTGCTCGATGGCTGCCCCGCACGCTTCTGAAGGAGTGTCAGAGAGTGGCGGGACACTAAATATTCCAATTAGTGGATCATAAGATGTGAACCATCGTGGACAGCCAGGAGTCCAGACCAATCAAGACTTGACCCCCATGTGCTTTTATGTGTGGGGTCACATGAAAAGTCTAGTGTACAATGGATCGAGCCCAATTGATTGATTGACGTATTAAAACAAAAAACAATTGGGCCGTAGCTAAAATATTATACAAAACATATAAGATAAATATGTAGTAATATACATACGATATTTGTATCGAGTTTAAAAAGAGAAGGTACTATGTTCGGATGACTGTATATTCATGGGATATGGTCCAAAGTGGGTGATTCGGTCCAAATTAATATTAGTCTTAGTTCCACTTAACGCTGCTCCTATTGATCGTAGCTTGATGTTTACAGCCTTTCTCGCATTTTACGGATAGTTGTCGTTCGCCCGAAAAAATAAGTTCTACAAGTTGACAATAGACACTCTAAAAACTTATTATCTTACTTATTTGAACTGCTTCGGATGGAGGCTTTTAGTTTTTGAGTGTTTTTATGTGTGACTCTGCCACACAGTTCCACGGTGCAGTAAAACTAAAGTGCCTAATATATATTTTTGTTTACAGCCTGATACAATGCCCAAAGGCAAAGGTAAAGGCAAAGGCAAATGAGTTGTAAAGTTTGAAAAGGAACTTTTGGAAAGATTGAGGTGCAACGTAACGCCGTGTAACGCTTCTCCTTCGTCCGTATCTAACTAATTATTATGTCCTCTGCAACTATTGAAGAGTTGTCTTTGAAATTCTGTGCCAAAAACCGGTAAGAATTGAATCAATTATTATTTTAATCATCATGTTTTCGGCTTACTCGCGTAACTGATTGACGATAAACTTGACTAGTAGACTTGAGTAGCAGCGCGACAGTCGCCGCGTCGCGGGTCGAGGGTCGCGGCATGCTACTCATGAATATGAGCCTCTAGGATGGCCTGAAATTAGTAGGTAGTTCTTCGTCAAACAGTACGTGGGTAAGCCGAAAACCTAATAACGGTAAAATAGGGTGAATAGGGTTTGAGCGGCGAAAAGGAACAGAAGAGGGGTGAATCGATACTATGAAGAATTTCCTTATATCTCTATTCTCCCCTCTTCTGTTCCTATTCACCTATCGATCCCTATTCACCCCATTTTACGATAAATAATTTTAAATGTCTCATAAAAGTTTTATTTTTTATTTTAGTAAAATGTCATGATTTTTTTTCCATAATAGTTCATTATTGAGCAGGACAATAGGGTCATTGAAACCATACCCTCATAATACCTTGGTTCTTTAGTGATAAAATAAAATATGTCAATCAAAAATTGTTGCAAATTGCAAAGAGAACTGCTGTGAAGCATGGCTTCCTTGGATAAATAGTTATTGCTTTGATTATAAATATGTCGGACGTGAAATGATTATTCGTTACCTACCACAAATTGTTTGCAAAGCTTTTAAGAAATTCTACCTCTTGTAACTTAATCTACAGTTGCTGTCACTGATTGTCCGTTTGTTTGTCAAGATGTTCCAGGATGAGGTTCGCCAAGGCGTGCGTGCTGCTGCTGCAGCTGGGCGCCGTGGTGATAGCCTACTACCGTCACAATACCTACACCGACGTGTCGAACCACTACAACACAATCGATGTTGAAGTCATATATCCTAAAAAGGTGAACAAACTATCATATTGATTTGCTTTTAGTGATATAAAGATAGGTGGTAAGTAATCGGCGTAACCAATGAACACCCACAATATCAAAGGAGTTTCATAAGTGCGATGCCGGCGTTAAACTATTCTTACTTTCTCCTGACTTTTATCAGGTCGGTATTCTTTTGGATTTGTCAGTATATTACGTGGAACACAAAACAACCACCTAAAAGGGGGGAGGGAAAAAGATTATTTGCGATTGGATGATGTACAGACGGCCAGGGTACGCCTTGAAACAGTGTCCACCGAAAGATAAGCAAGTTCGAAAAGTTTTGTTGAATATTTTTTTTCTTCTTGAATGGTAACAGAGTCTCCAGTTCAATGTTGTCGAGAGGAACTATAACATTTATGGTGACTTAACTGCGACTCTCTAACCTAAAGATGATGATGCCATTATTTAATTTTTTTCAGAAAACATGATAGCCATTTCATCGAAGTCGCAAGATGTCAAACAAAATCAATGGTTTGTAGATAGCAATAAAATAGTTAACGAATTTATTTATTTAATTATTTTAACTAAATGAACAATATTCATGTAACTTTATATAAACGATATTACTTATTTATATGAACGCGTTTTATTTAAAAGCAAAACCTTTGCCATCGATTTCAAATTGAGTTTCCGATTTCGCGTTTGTGAGATGGCGCTAGTGAGGGAAATGGCTGCCCAATTTGTATAGAAAAATTAAAATATAGTGATAGTACTTATTTTGTGAGTGCTATGTAGAAAAATGAAAGCATTTAAATATAAAAGGATTTATTAACTATTAGAAACTTACATAGTCACACATTTTAACACTATTTAACAATATCTTGTCTCTCACACCACGGTTTAACTAGCTAATCTAAACTAAGTTTATACTTACGGAAGATTCTTATCAAACGGCTAATCGTAATTAACCTATCTCTGTAGATTATGTTGTTAAAGATAAAATTCTGACACATTATTTTAAATTTAAATATGGCCGCAATTTTCTTCTGTATCGTGGGAGCGTTTACAAATTAATGATTTTCATATACTCATCACACTCAGACCTGGAATAACCATCTGCAGATCACACAAAGAGAACCCGTGGCGCGCATAGCAGGCAGTCGTCCAGTCACTGCGCCAATGCAGCCTTTATACTGCAGTTTGTGTCAAAATTTCATCTCTAGTCGATAGCCAAATGGACACACAGATAGGTTTATTAAGACTTGCCGTATGTTGACTAAAAAAATAAAAAATTTGGCTTAAAATGGCCGGGTCTTGTATTGCGTCCATCTTTATATTATTTAATTCTAAGGTCGATTTTTGCAACACCATCAATTTAGTCGGAAGAATAACTTTGAATATTTGACAATTCTTCCATACTAAAAACTGTCTAATATCAATTTTATTCTACAGTTCAAAATTATATGTTGATTGATAAATCAGCCTTTAGACGAACTCAAAATAAATTAGAAAAATAAAGATAATTCAATTTTAAATGGTAGTTTTAGTGGCACGCACGAATGGTGTGGAATAATAATATTAATATTAAGTATATATTTTTTATATTAAGAAGAAAATTAAAGAACATAAAATAAGAACAAATAAGGATTAAATAATGCCATATTTTATTTACATTATAAAATACAATCAAATAAACATATTTCTAGCTTTAATATCGTAGGAAACAACTTCTCCAATTAAACAAAAACAACTTACATATAGAGAAAATTACATTTCTACTAATTTAATTTTTTTCGTGTAGCAACACTTGAGCTACTAGTATTACTAGCACACTACTGGAAAATATAATTTTAAATATATTTTTAACATGGTAATTTTGAAAATTAACTTTTTGGAAATTTAAATAATTTGAATAATGAATAATGAGCCAATGTAGAACGTAATAATTATACTTAAAAATAATTTACATTGGAAGATGACTGGATCGTTCTTATATTCGAAATGTCTCAGGTTCGATCCCAAACTTATTAAGTAAACTATTTTAAGTAGAAAACCATATCTAAATTGACTTTCATAATCTGAGAATGACTTAAGGTCAAACAGAGCATGACATGTGCTTAGGCTAAGTAGTCTTGTCTCTTTCTCACACATTAAGAATACAGTTGTGTGAGAAGGACAGTTACTGCTTAAGAGCGAATGTAATTTGGACCTTATGATCTTTATAATAGAGACGTGAATAAGTTATTTTTTGGAAGTGTATGATCTTTTGATTTTACACTGCGATGCATTCATCGTCAAGTCTTGTATGAGCTAGTTTTTTTTATATACAGGGCGATTTTTTACTTCAAATAGCTTTGTAAGATGAAAATGTAGGGTTAAAAATACTGTAATACACTGAAAATAAAACCATATGAAATAAATATACCTAGGTAGGTTTTCTTGGAAAAAAATCACCTTGCATATAAAAGTTAATGAAAAACAAGTATTAACTGTACATAGTTAAGTCTTATCAAGTTTTAACGTACATTGCTTTGCCTAGAGGTCACTGACCTCAAAGACTTTATCAAAATATAGTAACGAACCTTTTAATAATTTTAGTAAAAGGTTTTTGAACTCTCTCATAGAGGGCGCTAGTGTGATATTAAGTCCTGTGATACTTACACAGTACGTGGTAATATTCTCATTGGTTATTTTCCATCGTTACAATTCCTGTAAGCCAAGAATACAGAAGATACTAACCATGAAACAACTGAAACTTTGTCTAGTCAAAGAGATATAAACAGACACAGCCATTGGAATGAGCGCCTAGCTTCTCTAACGGACAGACTGACAGACTATTATCTTATACTATTATATAAAGCGGAAGACTTTGTTTTTTTGTTTGAACGCGCTAATCTCCGTAACTACAAGTCTGATTTGAATAATTGTTTTTGTGTTGATAGCGCATTTATCGAGGATGGCTATAGGCTATAAAATATCACGCTACGACCAATAGGAGCTGAGCAGAGCGTGTAAAGCCGCGCGGAAGTAGCTAGTTTCTTTTATATTTGTTGACGTTTCTAAAGTATCAAATTATGGTTTAATTGAAATAAATGCTTTTGAGTTTGAATCAATTGTTAATGAATATACGAAGAAAAGGAAAAAAAATACAAATTAACTCTTGGACTTAAGAACCATTATCCAGTAGCTTTGTCTTTAAATAACCTGTGAAGAGTCGGAACACAGAACTACGCGAGACAATGTGTTTTCTAATGTGTCTCATACATCGACAGACAAGAGGGTTAAGCCATTGGTAACTTAACTTCAACACTTAACACACACTACTATTATCATCACCAACGCCATCTATTGAGAACAAGACGAAAACCTATTACCATTTCTATTCATTGTACAGTGACCAGCACATTAACCTACTTCCACTTTGTCATTGGATTTTCTACTTCATGTCTAAGCGATAGAGTTGAAAATCGAATGATTGGACAGAAAAGAGTAGGTTCACCTGCTGCCCACTGTACCTTTAACACGTACAGGTAGGCAAACGTGTACATTTTACAGATACACAATCAAAATTCAGGTATAATTTCATAACACTATAGATTTATTAACTTCTTATAGTAAAACCTAATTTTCTAAGCATAGAAGTACACTTCTGCCTACCCTATTTAAGTATGTCAGGATAATATATACTATTAATATAATAAATGCTATTATTGGACGTTAATAGTCAGATAGGACAAAAACGACAACTTGAAAACGGCTGTTATACGAATTTGCACCTTATAATCGATTGTATAAAGACGTTTATTGCAGGAGATTAATCTTCAAAGCTATTAATGGTCCTCTAGCCACTAGGAGCCTCTAACTACTTCAATCGGTGACATTAATAACATTTGTTGTAAAAGCAACCTTATTACCTTAGCTTTAAGAGTGTAATTACTATACCGATTCATCATAAGAGTAAATACAGATATTCTGGAAGCCTAAATTGGACCATCACCAAAAACCCACATTTAATATTCATTTTTCAAATGGCAACCCTGATTTTGGTAGAAAATCTGGTGTTTTAGTAGTTTTTTTCAAAAACATGAATTTTAGAATGAAAATATTTATTTGATAACTATACAAGGGAGGAATGTGGGTACTTTACATGTTTACTTACTTTGTTTAACTTTACATACAAACATATATACGAGAATTTATTTACATATATAATTATTGCGACAATTTATTCAATATACAGTTATTTTGGGTAAAATTTTACCATAGGTACACACGAATAGAGAATCAAATCCGCCTACATTCTTCTTATTTTGTCGATATTTCACCAAGCCTTTGTCTTATGGGAGTAGGCAGAGACTAGAACAATATGTCCAAAGTATTCATACAGTCTGCGGTCCTTAGGTCTAATTGAACCCAAAACGATTGTATGAAATAAATTAATTTAAAATTTTAACATTGCTAATTTTTTTAAACATGAAAGACGGTTTTCCATGTCTCCTCCTAAATCATCTCTGATAAATCTCTAATTTTTTAAATACATTTCATAGATTTTTCAAAAGACTGTAAAACCGAGTGAGATTAACATATTCTTTCTCTCTTACTCCAATTTAAAACTACACGTGCGAAAGAGAGATTGAAATATATTTTTTTACTAAGTACTTCTTTAACATAATGCCTTTAAAGGATAGGCAGTAATGCACTCAGTACACTCTCAGCCAGTTATGTCATTTAATCTCATACTAAAACTGACAATTTCTCAAAAACCCCCCATATTACTTTGACTAGCAAAGCCGTCAAAGATCTATTACAACGATTTTAGTATTAGCAACAATTTTATTTATAATACACTTTTTTGAAATATTTTTTAACGCCACTAAGGCACGTAATGTAGTTTAAAGTCAAAACCAACACTTATTTTTATAGGTATATGTCCTAAGCGACTTTAAGCTACACCAGCGCCGCCAAAAGAGCACTAATCATAGCAGAAACACTAATAGAAGTTCGGTACAAAATGAGAGTCCATGTTAAAGTGTGTCCACGGTTTAGTAGTGTCCGTACAGATGCTATAGTAATGCCCTGATCTCCTTGTGGATGTGGCACAGGTAGTCCACGTAGGAGGAGCTCCCGTCCACGCCGCGGTCCTCCACTAAGAAGTGACGCAACACCGCCTCCAGTTTGTCGTGCTGTCGCATTGTTGTTAGCTGGAACAAGTCCCGAATGTTTAGAAATTGGTATAGGTTTTTTTTTGTTCTGGCAGGGAGTTAAAATACACATTTATCTATCGCCTTGAAATGGGAGCTAAAACATTAAGCTCATTAAGATGGCACACTTGCCAAAAATACATTATCGTTAACTTATATTACAGGTCATATTATGATACATATTATATGGTTCCTGTATTAAGACAAAACTGTATTACTACTATGAACTTGATCATTTGGTATTTAATTCTTAAGTTTATATGCAACCATTTGAATTGCTAAACCTGAAAAATTAAACAGGTATCATAATTAGGAGAAATCCTTAGTGCAAGGATTTTTTAACAAAAAACAAATTGTGTTTAAAAATTAATACAACAATTTTTTCCAGATGTAGGTTATTTTTCAGATTTGTATCAAGTTGGGTTCTGAAATGTAATTGCAAATTGAATCGTGAATGATTTCTGTATTAGCATTATGTATTGTGGATTTGTGGCTTTGATATTATGTATGTTTTTGTGTATTAGAATAGATGGCTATATTTATGTGGCGATCATATAAAATATTTTGATGTTACATGTATAGGTGTTTTATATAACATAATGATAATAATATAACTAATTTTATCACTATAAATATACACAAACATAATACATAAAATAGTGTACAGTCAAATAAGTCATGAAGATATTTGCATAGTAATTAAACACTTAATACAAATGAAGAAATATATAAAAAATAAAACCAATATAAACAGATCATTCCGGCAAATATGAGAAGCATCACACAAGGGTAGCGAGAAAAACCAGCGTATCACCGAAAATCGCCATCCGATTGCAAATTGAGTACAATTTCTTAATGCATGCAAGGCCTAGAGCACTTAAATTGAAAATACCAATCAATAATCCATCATTAGGGCAGTGGAATTGAAAGTCAATATCTGATAAAGCTTTATAATGAACGATGGTGGTTAATAAAAATAACAATTCCACACTACTAAATTAGTACCTTTTTTAAAGCCAATGAAAAGGTTGGCAACACAGTCGTGTCGATATCTGTGTTGCAAACTTAATGACAGGGACAACACAATGTCTAACCCAAATAAAAATATGGTTAGAAGTATTCTCAATGGTATGGTAAACCCCACAACTTTCAATTCCACGCCACGCCCACCAAAGCCCTTAATCGCCCGAAAATGACCCCAAAACGGTTCCCAGCCCGCCAAAAACGCCCAGAAATTTCCAGAACCGGTTGAAACGTACAGCATTTTCTGCACAGCTTTGTGCACGGACATGAGGTACTCCATGTAGCCGTCGGAGCCGTCCACGCCGCGGTCCTCCACCAGCAGACTTCGCGCCAGTGGCGCCGCGGACGACTGCTGCACTATCGTCAGCTGGGTGCCAAGAGAAGAAGGTAGATGCCATGCACACATGCCAAGTCTATAAGCTTTGAGAGCCTCGTGTATCTATTTTTCTGATTGTAAAATCAACATTATTTAAGTATATTTAAGGATCATATTTTCCGTGAACGTTACTGTATGAAATCGATTGACTAACAGCTTGATTAGTTCTCATTTGTCCGAGTTATCTTTATTCATGAAATTTACTTCAAATCAAAACGTTCATTTGTGTATTTTTTGCAATGTGTAGGTGTTGATTTTACAAACCAAAAAATGCGGCTATCCACAAAAAAATACTTGGAAAACTTCATCTTATGTTATTCTCAAAAAAAAACTGATAGCAATTTCATCAGGCATGGCGACCAGAGCAAAAAAAAAAGTAGCAAAAAAGATAGAACGCATTTCATTTTACTAAAATTATTATACTCAGAAGAAAAATTAAAAGCTCTATCAACACATGCAGAGCATTCAGTAGGAAAATTAATTGAATCATTTGTCTTGTGTGTGTATTGTATTTATGTACACAAAGAAATCTATGTACAGGTATAAAAAGATAAAAAGATCAACTGATTGCTTATCTATTTAATTGATCATGTTATGTACAGAGTAGCTTGATTCGTGTCCGTGTTCTTTTTAATGATATTTACAAATGACTATATTACACAAACAAAGAAAATTCTAACTTTGCAAAAATAAAACAGATAAAAAATATTACAGTAAAATAATGTTCATAAGACATACTTGTACAGTTTTGAGCCATACGAGAGCTTTTAATTGCATTCGAAAATATTCGAGCACTTAAAAATGACGTAAGCCGCATGAACATTATTCAATTTTATATAATAAAATATAGATCGTATGGTTTAAGTACTACAGGATAAGCAGTCGCTACAGGAAAAAACCACATAATTTAGTATTAAAATGAAGTAAATTACAAATATTTCCACTCACCCTCATAGCAGTTCGTCGTTTGATGCGCGTATCCTCGATGAGTTCCCTGACGCTCTGGTTGGCGCGCGAGTCGAGGACGGGCAGCTCGCAGACCTGCGTGTCGATCTGTTGTGGGGACGGGACGCCGAACACGTCGCGGACGAACTCGGGGTTCGCTTGCGATCCTACCCATAGGAGCATGTGGACGCCGTTTTCTGTGATTTGGAGAATGGTGTTGGGTTTTATTGTAGTTAAGGTTGGCGAGTGGTTATGAGTTATATTGACGTGCTCCATTGTAGACCGTATCATCGTTTACCACCAGGCGAGATACGTGGTCAGATGTCGGTTCATCAATAACATTGTTGAACGAAAACTTTTGGTTGCTTGAAGAGGTTCGAACAAAATATTATTTAATTTTTCGATTCCGTAATTTTCAATAGTAACTATATGTTTAGAATTGTGTGCAGTTGTAAGCATGGGAAAATATTACTATAAAATCGACGAAAAGTGAGTGTTGCTAAAATAGAAATGGTCACATTCTATAAAAGAGAAATGGGATCAATAATTGTTATGTTAAATCTTTGGCTGTCGATAGAAAACTGTTGAAGGTTGAACCTTTGCTAACATTGGTCACCGGTGATCCGACTTCATTGTGTCTAACGGATTAAAAATATTATTTTACATCTGTAAGAAAATCACATTTACTTGTATAATAGAGGACAACTGACCGAGTAGATAAACGCCGTGGTCGTTCATTTTGTCGACGGAGGCCCGCAGCGGCTGCAGCGCGGCCGGCGGCGCGTCCTGCAGCCGGTGCAGCGGCAGCAGGCGCGGGTACGTGTACACGATGGAGGCGGGCACGTCGGCCGCCAGCGCGCGGAACATGGCGGCGGCGCGGTCGTCGCACGTGAGGTCGGGCCCGCCCGCCACCGCGTCGCCGCGCAGCACGCAGTTGCAGTACAGCGGCAGCAGCTTCATGGGCTCGGGCAGCACGAGCTGGCCCGCCGACGACGGCGACGCGCAGTGCCGCCGGTACGCCGCCAGCGACCGCGCGCACCGCTGCGACAGGGACTCGCGCACCTGCCGCGGGGGGTGCTCGCGCAGGGCCCAGACGGCTGCAAGGGAAAGTGTTCCCACATACTTATAAAAAGACTTGCCACTACAATCTAATCAATCACTCGGTTACTAATAACATTGAAGAACTTCCCCAAGTAAGTCCTATACCCAAGTATAGGACTTACCTGAGGGAGAAGTCCCAAAACTATGCAGATCATAGTTTTGGATCTTACCCCAAATATGTCAACCACAAAATAGACACAACCACAATCTTTTTTTTGTTAACTTAAATACGATTCCAAAATTATTCGCTGTTATTGTCACTTTAAAAAATCTAAAATATAAATATTATATCTAATAATGATGAATGATTTTTAGTCAGTAAAAATCTGACTCCCATTCTCATCTTGCTTAGGCGAGAAAAACCAGTAAATGATTCGCCTCCCTCAAAAAAAAACCATATCTAATTCTGCTATACCTTGCTTAGTGAGGAAGTTGATGCAAGTATCGAGTTCCATGCTGCGGTAGACGTCAGCGAGTTGGTGCGCTACGTTGAGTGCCAGGTTCAGTACCCGGAGCCTCCTCTGTCCACACCTGGCCGTGTACAGCAGTGCCGCCTGGATGTACACTCCGTCCTCCGCCGTCAGCTTGTCATCATGTTTTATTTCTATGCCTATACCCTTGTCTGCGTCTAGAAACATAAGATTTGTCGGTTATAGTAAAGCACATTAATTTAGGGTTTTATCATACTAGAACGTACTACAATCACGTTGCGGTGGTGAAACGAATCCGTCGCGACTGAAACTGGCTTGGACTGGTTACTGACACTCTTGAGAGTTATAATAACTATGTATAACTTTTCTTTTATATCTAATATAAATCGGTATGTGGCAATAGGCTCACCCTCTATTACATGGGAATAGTATAAGATTGCTTTTATATAAAAAACAATCTTATACTATTATATAAAGCAGAAGAGTTTGTTTTTTGTTTGTTTTGAACGCGCTAATCTCCGTAACTAGCTAGTCCGTTATAAAAATGAACCATCTGAATGCGAGCGACTCACCGATGGCGGCGAGCTCGACGTCGGTGGTGTTGGCCATGAAGAAGTGTCCGTAGAAGTCGGTGGGGCGCACGCCCGTGGACGTGCGCACGCGCATGACGGCGTCGTGCGCCGTGGGGCGTGACACCACGCGCTGCACGTCCCACACCAGGCGTGGGCCGTCCATCTCCGCCTGCCGTGCGAAATATTGAATTTTTGTTACAACACATTTTTTTAGATATTAGAAGTGGAAACTTGCACTCATTATATTTCACCCTTTTTTGAGAAGTGAAAGGTCTGTAAATGATGCCTTTAAACTAATGAAGTTTGTGCTATAATGAAGTGCCATCCATCATGCGCAAAAACTTTTCAATAATACGTAAAGTACAAAATGAGTACAAATGAGTACAGAATGAGTACGAGAATCCCAGGGTGACTGCGTCCACGTACGAGTAGCTGCCAACAACATGAAGTATAGCAGAATGTATGATGTGGATAGAAAGATGAGTACTTACAGTGAAGTAAGTGTACTTATGTAGTTGTCCCCCAGTGAGCCGAGGCAGTTGTCCCAGGGTGGCCGCGTCCACGTACGAGTTGTTACACAGGAACAACTCTACACTCACTCCGGCTGCACAGCAAGACTGGCCTAGTTCGTTATAGGCTGTCGTCTGAGGGTCTGCAAGGCAAATGTCCACTTGTTAATCCAAAAAAAGTGAAATTTTCCTCCAAAATGTGTATAAGTGAGTACACAATGAATAAGAGTGAGTACAGGATGATTATAAGAGTGTACAAAATGAGTACGCGTGGGCACAGAATGAGTATAACTGATTACTCATTGTGTGTAATGAGAACAAATTAGTATGACTAGGTACAGGGTTGGTTTAAATTGGTATAAACAGAATTAATTTGAATAAATACAGAATTTCATATGGTTTACCATGTAATACAGATTGAGTATGTATGAGCAAAGAATGAGTACGAGTGAGTACAATATAAACATGAATGAGAATAAATTAGTCTATCTGATTGTGTACAAATGAGTATGAGTAAAATGAGTACTAACTGAGTATTTGCTTCTCCTTGTCAGTGCCGAGCAGTTTGCGATCCTCCCTGTTGGTGAGCTTCCCGGGCGCGTTGTAAGTAGGTAGGGAGGTGTGGAATACTAGTAGTTGCCCTGACGTGTCCGCTGCTTTCAGGGCTTCTAGACCGGCCTGGAAAAGTGTGATACATTAGATTACTTCAAATGAAAGATCAATATATGTATAGATATGGCATTGAGTCCGCCAATTTCACTGTATGTGCAATAAAGTTTTACTAAATAAATAAATAAATAAAGTTCTTTTTAAAGTGTGAACATTGAGAGGTGCCAACTCAAAAGCAGTGTTGTGTTTACTAAGCCTTGCTATTTAAAGCTGGTAACATTTCACAGTTCATAAAAAACAACACAGTTGTAAACGGAACACCCCCGAAACGCTGACAAAAAGAACTTGTTCTTACAATTTTAATCGTTTTTGTTTTAGTGTTATTCATGCAACATCAGCCTTGACCAGTTGATTACAACTATTATTCATCATCATCATCATCAACAGCCTATTAATGCCCACTGCTGAGCAAAGCCTCTTCTCACACGAAGAAGGTTTAAGCATTAATTACCACGCTTACTCAATACCCAGATTTCCTCAAGATGTTTTCCTTCACCGTTTGTCAGTAGTTTCTAAACAGTCTTAGAAAGTACAAAGTCACATTGGTACTTGCCATTGGTAGGTTTCGAGCCCGCACCATCAGGCATGAAAAGCGAGCGTCTTAAACCTCCAGATTATAGGATACGTTATTATAAGGGCTAGATTATCTAGGATAGTGTAGGATAACGTTAGCTTGTAGTCATTAGGATTAGGCAGTCCAGTACAGTAGGATTTTAGCGCCAAGCTACTACACGTTCTGAAAATGAAAAGCTGTTGTGCTAACTGCAAAAGTCGTGTTTTCTTAGTAAAATATGTAAGTACTATATAACCTGAGGACTACCAACATGTGACAACAATAATCAATTTTTGTTCGGTTTGCTACCTGTAGAAGAAAGATATCATTTGACCGTATCTGACAGTAGTTACCTGTACAGCGGGCAGCAGTATGGTCTCGGTCTCCTTGTTGTCGTGGAACATGGTGGGCAGCTGCTGCAGCAGGGCCTGCAGGACGGGCGCGCAGTCCTCGGCGCGCTGCAGGAACCCCTCCAGCAGCGGCACGAACATGTCGCCCACGTCGCCCACCGACAGCATCTGCGGCTGGGCCAGGGTACCCTGCGGGGGGATGGACATACTTACTCTCATGGACATTTTTAAAGGGATAACAAGCTGGGTAGATAGAATATAGGATATATTGAAGTTATACTTATTGAATTAATAAGAAAATTTAACACTGGCTGCTTTTTAGTTTAGTTTTGAATAATTCTGCCAGGTGGCTCTGTTGTGTTGTTCTGTCTGTTTCGTAGCGTTGTTGTTCTTACCTTTCTTAAAAGTATGTGAAAGTAAATAAAAGTAACTCATTATTTACAAGAACACAATATTTTATTAGAATTGCTAGGCCTTAACTCAATACTACAAACTAAGAGGATTAAACAAGGATTTTTAAAGGATAGGAATATATGAGCGGCTGTATCGCTTGATGATAAGCAATCGGCTTCATCTATAGACACTTAAAACACCAGAGAAGTTTACAAGTGTGTTGCTGGCCCTTTGGAGATTTCGCTAGGGTCTGGAGCTTGGGGATTTAGGGATTGGCGATTTACTTTAGATATTTAAGGATTAAGACTTTGACCTCTAGAAAACTCATTCTCACAGTAAAACTTTCAGTCGGTTCTGTTTCCTATGAAGTCCTGGTTTCTATCTGACAGTGGTATGAGAGTTCCGACGCATAGCCTTCACGCGTAAAGTATTTTCTACGTGAAATCATGAAATATTTAACCGTAAAACGTAGATTATGAGTTTAGAACAGTGTGTTTACCTTGATATTGTAGAAGTGTACAGTGGAGCTGTATGTGATGAATCCCACGCGGGTCCAACTCTTGCCTGTCTGCTCGTCACGGGGCATCGCCTGCAGAAAAAAAGTATGAATAACAAATCATTATGTATATGTTTTTATAATAACTATCGTGAAACATAGTATAACTAAAAATCGCGGATAACTCACGTGAATATACTGAGTATGTAGGTTGCGCGACATCGCCGCGACCGCCCACGCTGCTCACGAGGAAAAACCCCTCTGTGGTTCGAAACTAGTAGAGCTTTTCTCTGTATATTCACGTGAGTAACCAGGGATTTTTAGTTAAATCATTATATTATTATTTTGTGCCACAAACAGTTACCCAAATACTTTAGCACCTTTTCATGTCGAGAAAAATAAGTTAGTGTAATCATCCTTGTCAGCCTGCAACTGTTCCAGTATTGAGAAAAGGTGAAACCTTCTCAAATGGTTTCTGAATCTACACATATAATAACATCGTAGAAAGATCAAAACTGTAGGTACATTCAATATTTTTTAAAAGAGTCCTAGAGGCGTAATTTACAATCGATACCGAAACGAAAAATATAGTTTTTAGATTTTTGGTCTGTTTGTCTGTTTGTCTGTATGTATGTCCGGGCTAAACTCAAAAAGTACTGCATAGATTTACTTCAAAGTTTGCATGACTATTACAAACAGGCCAAGTCAACGTATAGGTGACACATTAGCACGCCATCACCTTCGGGAGAGGAGCTGTGAAGAACTAACCAGTCTCTATTCCATGCGGACGAAGTCGCGGGCATATAGTAGTCTTAAAGTTTTTGCAGTAATCATTTTGAAGTATATCCTATAGATAAAGGGTTTATCCAGGTTGCCGGGGCTCCGGCTCGAAGTGCAGGAGTAGGGACGAGGTGGTTTTTAGTCAGTAAGAGTCTGACAGTCCCTCCCGCCTCACTCAGGCGGGAGAAACCATTGGATGATGTTCCTCCCTCAAAAAAAAGTACTTACATCGATGATGTCCATGATGTTCTCGCAGACGGTGTGCAGGAGGCCAGTCTTGACTGCGTTGTACGACACGTCCAGCACGAACACCACGGCCGGGGGGTTCGGGAGCGTGTTGTTCTGGGGGGGGGGACATTCACTCGGTAATCAATCTTTATATATTTATTCTTTTATGTACAAAATTTTATTATGGCACATAAGGCGAACTTAAGCTTAGAGCTTAAGTAGAAAATCTGCGAAAAATAAGGTACGGAGAATAAACTAACAACAAAGAGAGAGAGAAAAAAAGGTGTCTATATTCAATCCTTGTCCGATACTTTCCAAATAACTTACGGTAGTGTCTGTAGACTGTAGTTACATACATAACATCACGCCTTTTATCCCCGAAGGTGTAGGCAGAGATGCTCATTACGGCACCTAATACCACTATGCAATCTAACACCAACTGTTCACTAATAATGTAAATTAGTTTGGTACAGCTTCAAGTGCAGACACCAGTACAAGCTATCGTTAATTGTTTATTTTGCGATTTTGAACTTTATCGAAAAACAAATAACATCACACCTTTTATCTCCGAAGAAGTAGATAAAGGTGCACATTATGCCGCTGTACAATGTAACACTCACTTTTCAATATTTATATCATGAGTCTCATGAGATAGGTGATGAGCCTATTGCCATATACCGGGCACAATTCCAGACGCCATGCTATGAGATTTTTTTAAAACCCAGTAATACTTTGCCCGACCCGGCAATCGAACCCGAGACCCTTTGGCTGGTAGTCGCACTTGCGACCTTTCAGCCAATGAGGAAGTCATCGAAAAAAACGTAACATTAAAAATATGTTACAAATATAGTTGTCTGATGCGGTATAACATGGTCGTAGTTTTAGTTGCTTATTAACCACAGCTCTAATCGTGGAATCTGCTAGACTGGTTGAGATGATCTATAGACTTTTCATAATATTAATTATTATTATTAATTAATAATAATATTGACACAAGTTATTATAACGCTCACCCTGCAATACTCCTTGGTGGCGACGATCTCGTACGCGCCGAGCGCCATCTCTGCCGGCACCCGGCCGTACTGCTGCATACTGTTTATGTACTGGGTGTACTCCATCGGGACTGAAACATAATAGACGCCATGTTATATCTTTACATAGACAAACAAAGATGGACATAAAAATACTAGCTGTGTAAATAGACTAACGTCCAGTTTCTATAACCTATCTATCTGTAGATTGGCTTACTAGAGATAGACTTTTGACATGAGCTCCATACAAAATAATGTGTCAAAGTTCTATCTCTATACTCGGAATTTTAATTCGATTCCAGATTTGACAATTTCAGTGTGGCAACGTTATGACAAGTACTAAATAGTGACGTTGCGAAATTATTCGATATGGAAATGCAATATTTCTGGATCGATTCTTCTCGTTTATAACAATTATAATTTTACTCTCGTGAACTAAGTATATCAGGAAATTAAATATTTCTGAACCGATAATTTAGTTTTGACGATTAATTAACGATCTGAGACGTTTCTTTTATAATTGTGTGTGAAATAAATAAAAAAATGTAATCATGAAGGAACATGACAAATAAAACAGGTTGATGTATTATGGTAATACGTTATTTTATAAATTGTCGCCGTCATCGCTATCACTATCCTGCCACTTTCTGTAACATTTATTATAAAACACACACACTGATTGTTTATCGATTTTTGTGTGCATCGCTATACTATTACATGTGGTATCATTATTTCACAAAATGACAGTAGCTATTGTCAAATCTCGAATCTAATTAAAATTCTGACTATAGTAAGCAAATCTACAGATAGATAGGTTATAGAAACTGGACGTAAGAGAAGAAGGCTTGAGGTTATTAGTCCAATAGACCAAAGGCCTTACTACGAGTTTGTTCTGTGTTTAAAGTAATCTGTAATCTAATTGGTTGGTTTATCATTGGAGCCGGCCAATCAGAGCGCGGAACGCGGTTTCGTTTCTTTCACTTTAAACGTAAACCTAATTTGTACTACGCCCCCAGGACCACAGAGAAACAAGTGAATTTATTTCTGCAAATATGCTACAAGGCAGTACTTTTACACGTCTATTTTTTAAGCCGACGACGATAAGGCCGTTAGTATAGGTATACTTAAATTATTATTTTATTTATAGTTAGACTTGTTTCAAGGTCATTCAAGTTAAGTCACAAGTGAAGAGACTCGGAAATTATTAACCATTAGGGGCTAACGTTTTTTTCCTCGCAAGGCGTAAATGTAGGAAGGAATTTTTTGTTCAATCACAGCAGCTGTCAAATATTGAACGTCGAATGGTGTTACACTAGGTAATTTCCTATTGGACGAAGAACGAGAAGTCCACACTAGAGATGAAATGAAATGAAATGGAACCTTTATTTGTGATACATAGGTAGGTACATTTGGTTGGTCATTTTTAGATTATTAAAGTGCGCTATGATCAGCCTATTTTAGGCATACAAATACTCTTATAAGAGTTTAAATCGGTAAGTCCATTAATTAGTTAGATAAGTCAAACAAAATTAATTAGTTAGACAAGTCTAGCGCAATCTGGTGAGCAAAAAATATGATAGGGCCTGATGTAACAAGATACAAAAAGAGATCCAAAGTCATATCATAGTTAGCAACCCTCTCATGAAGCGTCTGGTGTTGCAGCCGTACATAGCCGAGTAACCATTTACCGACTCTGACGGTAAAATTTGTTGCTACAGTAATTTATATAAAAACTAGCGACCCGCCCCGGCTTCGCACGGGTGCAATATGCATGTATTCTCGCATTAAAATCCGTTGCGTAGTTTTAAAGATCCAAGCATACATACGGACAGACAGACAGACAGATAGCGACTTTGTTTTATACTATGTAGTGAAATACATAGTCATTATATTCCACATACCTTCAGTAGTAGCCTTACAGAAGGCACATTTGAAATGTCTCCCAGCATCCACAAACTTCATATTCGGACACATGTAGGCCTTGCACCGACTGCACCGCACCGGGCCCATCGTAGGGGACCCAGTCAGGGCTGCAAAGTCTAGCAGAGGGGGCTCCTGCTCAGACCCTACTGTCTCTGCCATCGGGGACAGCTAATGAAGAAATGGTTATTATTTGTACTGATCAAAATCAATTCGAAACATTTTTTTTCTATTTATTAAAATCTAATGGTTTTCAACTTTTTCCTTAATATGGACTTGGAATAACAAATCATGGATAACACAGACTGGCTCCGGGCGGAAAAAAACACACAATAAGTTGCATGTTGCAACATATTGTCATAAAATTATAATATATCAATCACTTTGACTAGATTTTAGTGTTACATTGTTCTCGCACAATCCAAACAGCAAACTGTGTAACTAGAGAATTGTATTGTGAACCTGATTGAAAAAGAGTAACCTATAGAGTTTCTTGCTCGTTCTTCTCCATAGGAATTTTATTATTGACGTTCAAAAGTGCCTTTCTGGTCTAATTGAAATAAATGACTTTGACTTTGAATAATAATTTAATTAAATATTAATAATTTGGTATTCCAAAATGATGAATAACTCACAACTAAGCAGAATGGCATGGATGTCTGTTTGAGCAGGTCCGCAGTCACTGGCACCGTGTACATTGAACTCCTGATGTAGCGAGGACCTGGAATGGATGGTACATAGCTCATAAGTGATTGTAAATAGCTAAGCACTACTTTTGTAAACTAGTACTTAATGTCGTAAACTCACTGGCATTTCCTTTATCGTCTACAACGAAGTCGGTGGTGGCCAGGGGAGGTACCAGCCCCTTCTCATTGGTGACGAAGATACCGCCGCGGTTCTGCTGGTCGTCTGCCATCACTTGGATCTGAAGGGAAAAGGTGAAAAATTAATTATAAGTTTTTATTACAGTACTCTAATCTTAGAATGGAGAAAATATTATAAACTACCATTAATATCCCAAACTTTAAACGCATCCATACTAATCATTGATGATTTATATTTGCATTAAATTGGGTACTTGCCAACTAGTCGAATTCATACTTTTTGGGAACTGTCAAAAACGCTAGTTTTATGAATTTTGTACGAGATTGTGTATTGTGACGTCACGTTTTTTAGCGTCAAACAGCATATTTATTACTTAAAATTTTGCTGTAAATATACTAAAATTAAGTTAGTCGTAACATCAATTAATGAAAGTTTGATTATTTTTTAATATTTTATTGTATAGAATCAGTCGAAATAATTTATTTCAGTTTAAGCAAAGTACCCAATTGCATGAGAATCTTATTTGTTATATTATTCCAAGAACATAACTTAATTACAGGTTCCATGGCATACCATGTAATTAGAGATTGATGAATGTAGATGAAGCGAAAGCAGTATGCCAGAATTATATATTCGTTTCATCGTAGAGACAATGAATCATGTAGAGACAAATAAACGGGAGAAGCCTTCCCTAATGAGAGATAGGTGTGACGATTTGACGACGTTATTTTCCTACAAGTATAGGGCCCATAATCCTATACTTGAGTCATACTAGCAAAGCCTCTTAAAAGAGTTCATTCATCCTATAAGTGGCCACTGCTGACCAAAGGCCTCTTCTCACACGAAGAAGGTTTAAGCATTAATCACCACGCTTACTCAATGCTGTGCTGAAACTTATAATTAGGAATTATAAACCCTGATTTCCTCAAGACGTTTTCCTTCACCGTTTCTCAGTGGTGTCTTATTAATGTTAGAAAGTAAATATAACCCTAAACAGTGAAATTAGTACCTTGCCGTTGGTAGGTTTCGAACCTGCGCCCTCATGCATGAAAAGCGGGTGTCTTAAACCTCTGGGCTACCATATCCGTGACCGAGACTTCATTAGATCAATAATAACAAAACATGAATCAACTTACAGGGCTTGGCATCTGGTCAGGATCCAATCTCTTCTGCTCAGGCTGTTGCTGGTACTGTTGGCCAGGGTAAGGTTGCTGTCCAGGGTAGGGCTGCTGGCCAGGGTACTGAGGCGGATAGCCAGACGATGGTTGTTGGAAACCACGCTGTTGTTGACCTGGCATTGGTGGCTGGGGCGGCAACTGGTTCGGTATTGGTGGCATGCCTGGAAAAAAATAAGCCATGTGTTGGTTTAAAAGAAATTGACAATGAAAAGACTGCAATTATGTCTACCCTATGAGACAAAGATGGAAGCTGTGTGTATTAAATTAAAATCCAAGTTGGATAGAGTAAGTATTATTTGTCATTATTTAGCAAATTATGATAGGCGGCAAAATCATGAAGTTTTGCCTTAAACCACACGGGACATAACTAATCTAGTATGTATTAACATTAAACCGCTATTAAATTATTAAAATGGAAGCATGAACTTATGTAAGATTTAAATTAAATTCATAAACTCACTCATATTTAATTTTATTATATTAGGTATTGCGGCATGCAATGTTTGCTTAGGTGTAAAGAGACCGTATATGTATTTAAAAGTACCTAATGCACAATTTCTTCAATATTTTTTTTTTTACTTACTTGGATACTGAGCACCAGGTTGCTGTCCTGGCTGTCCAAACCCAGGTTGTGCAGGGTACTGACGCTGCTGGGATAGTGGCGGGGGCATGTGGGGCATACCACTAATTGGCTGAGCTTGTCCTTGGAACTGACCCTGAAAACCAGGCTGTTGAGGCAGCCCTTGCTGGCCAGGCATCTGACCAGGTTGCGGCGGCATACCAGGTTGTCCAGGCATTGGTGGCATTTGACCAGGTTGCGGAGGCATACCTGGTTGCTGTGGCATACCCGGTTGCTGTGACATTTGACCTGGTTGGGGTGGCATACCAGGCTGTGGTGGCATTCTCGGCTGACTCAACTGTCCAGGCTGCGGGGGCATTCCAGGTTGGCTCATTGGGCCAGACTGAGGTGGCATTCCAGGTTGTCCCATTTGTCCAGGTTGAGGAGGCATTTGACCAGGTTGTGGGGCTATACCAGGCTGACTCATCTGACCAGGTTGTGGAGGCATCCCAGATTGTTGACCTTGTATCTGTCCTGGTTGTGGGGGCATCTGTTGTCCTGGTGGTAGCCCCGGTTGTGGAGGTCCAGGCATCTTGCCCAGTTGTTGTTGATTAAGACCTAGTTGCTGTTGTTGGCCAGGCTGTGGCATTTGCGCCGACATCATACCTGGCTGAGGAGGCATGCCAGGCTGTCTTTGAATCTGTCCAGGCTGACCAGGCTGTCCAGGTAGTCCAGGTGGTTTGGGTTGTGGTGGCATACCAGGCTGTTGTTGACCCATATTCATCTGAGGAGGCATTCCTGGTGGACCTGACTGCATACCAGGCGGACCGCCCATCTGAGGCTGCGGAGGCATTCCCGGTTTAGGTGGCTGTCCTCCTTGCGGTGGCATTCCTCCTTGTGGGGGCATTCCTCCTTGTGGGGGCATTCCTCCTTGTGGGGGCATTCCCCCCTGTGGAGGCATTCCTCCTTGCGGGGGCATTCCTGGTCTACCCATACCAGGCTGAGGCGGGAGACCAGGTTGGGAATGGGGAGGGAGACCAGGCTGAGAGTGAGGTGGCATGTGACCAGGTCCTTGCATCCCAGGTTGCTGTCCCATAGGTGGTTGACTAGGTTGTGCACTAGGTGGCCTTTGCTGCATAGAAGTAGGAGGTTGGAACTGCCTGTTCTGATCAGGTGTTTGACTTTGCGGTGGCATGCCATAACCAGAAGGAAGGGATGTTGGCACCTGACCAGGAGCTGGGGAAGGTGGCATCTGTGGTTTCTGGCCCATTGGAGGAAACTGTGGGGCACCACTCACTGGAGGTCTACCAGGCATTCCAGGAGGTGCTTGGCTAGGTGGAAGCTGTCCTGGACCATAGTTAGATGATGGTGGGAATCCTCCAGGGGGGAACTGGCCAGGTGGAGCCTGACCAGGGGGGAACTGGCCAGGTGGAGCCTGACCAGGGGGTAACTGGGTAGGTGGGATAGACTGGAACCCTTGAGGTCCATTTAAGTTCATGTTCTGCATCTTTTGCGACATGTCCAATGGGTCAAATGGCTTCTGTTGCATCTGGGGTCCATTAGGTGGCATCTGGCTGTAGATGTTTGCATTCTGGACTCCATTGTAGTCTTGAGAAGTTGGTGGAAACATGGGGTTGTTGGGTGCGTTGTTGTTCTGTCCTGGAGGTGGATATTGCGGATTCATCATTGTACTTGAGTGCCGAATATCCTGTGTGGAGACAAAAAAATTTTTAGCCTTAGAACAATTTAAACAGGATGACATTTCACATAGAAGAATTAAGTTTATTGGTTCGAGTAGTATAACAACCAAACAGAAGTGACCATTGACACAATGAGACAGCACACATACATAAATGTTTTATCATCATATTCAGTAGTTACCAAAATTGGGTCACACACACTATCAATCATGTCTCCGTGCATTCATCAATATTCTTTATTATATTTTTATTGATAACAATTGTTTTTGTTAAAATTATTATTTATAATACTGTTCAGTCATTTAATTATGTATAGGATTTATCTCTTATTAGATAACTAAAGAGTAGAGAACTAATGTGGAGTTCTTATTAAACATTTTTTTTTACTTTTAGGGGAAGACATATGAAAATAAATAACCTATAAGAAACTATGATTATGAGAAAAGAGGATGAATAAAATCTAATTAGAAATGGTGATTAAACATTGCAGTTGTGCCCATTGCATGACTTATTATGGCCATTATATTAATTTATGTGTTATTATTAGAATGTCAAGATTTACTGTCCAAACAGCATGATCATCACTTTCACTCATAAATTCTTCAGACAACAACGATGACACATCATTAAAAAATTCAACTACTCTTTGGTAACTTTAAAATGATTTATAGCTATTTATATCATACTAATGATGATTTACACAGTTTTAGTCTAGATAGTAATTCAGAACGATGCTAAATAAATTTATCATACGAAATCTGATAAGAATATCATAACAGATTTTTGTGACATACATTGTAAATGATCTAAGTTCACATCTTAATTGAAGACTGCATCATATTTTTGTCACAAATACAACTGTCTTATAGGCAGAATACGTGGGAATGTGCAATTAAAGACGATGAAACATAAAATGAACAGAAAAAGTACACGTCTGTCAGGTAGCTAAAATAACACTAAAATTAGACAAAAAAAACAACCTTCTGTTAATAAAAAGGTTACCTAGCAATCAGTTACGAAATTCAACCCAACATTTCTATTATATAACGTCTTAATATTAAGTTAATTACAAAGAATCTAACGAAATCTTGTTAGGATAATTTTGACAGCTGCAACCTCAACTTTTTCAATAATTTACGTAAAGACCCACAATAATGAGGATGGTGAAAATTAACAGGGATGAAGGTAATTAATGTGTTTTCAATTACTTACGGCTTCCGAGGAGATTTATATAGAATTTACACAATAAAAAATATAAACAAGTCCCACTAATCACAGAACTTCGGGGCCACGTATTCGGCAGTGTTGTCAGTCGGATACCGCTTATGTGGAACTTTTTGATTTTTGTTTCTCTTGCGTAGACTGGAACGTAATTCTGAGTTTAATCGTGAACGATTAAACCAAAAAGTAATGTTTTGTGTATTTTTTTGTACTTATTATTTTTGAATAATGTACAAAAATAAGTTAATTAATCTTCTTAAAGTGATTGATCAATACATTATTAGAAAAATATAGTACAACGTTCCTGACGTATGAAGGAAACAGAACGTTTAACGTCAATATGGCAATCATGGTCTTCAAATGTCAAATTATGATTCTCAGATTTAAAAATAAACCCTATGTAAATGATCCGTAATTTGATAATCGTTTACCAAAACAAAACATTATGTTATCTTTGAGGAATTTAATTAAAAAAAAATCTGTTACCTACCTACATTACTCATAAGTATTTTATTAGAAAATTATTTCTTACATAGTTACAAGAATAAGATGGAATCTGGGATTATATCCAGTCATAGATAGACTCAAAGGTCGTACCCATGGCCTATTACCAATTTTCTACATATTACAATACGCAACTGCATCGTTGGCCAAGTGGTCGTAAGTGCGACTGCCGGGCAAGGGGTCTCGGGTTCGATTCCCGGGTCGGGCAAAGTATCACTGGGTTTTTAAATATTCTCAGTAGTAGCACGGAGTCTGAAATTGTGCCTGGTATATGGCAATAAGCTCACCCCCTATTACATGGGACTCATAACATAAATAGTGAAAAGTGGGTGTTACATTGTACAGTGGTATAATATGCACCTCTGCCTACCCCTTCGGGGATAAAAGGCGTGATGTTATGTTATGTTACAATACGCAATGAGACCAATAGCATAGGTACACGTAAGTAAGTGCATACCTACCTAATAACTAATGCTTACCCTGCTGATGATAATTGATATAACCCAAGGTTATTCTTAAACTCTATCTAGGTAATCCTTACTTTGGTCTAAAGGAATCCATAACACCAGGTTCCTAGGTAGTTAATCTAGATAATTAATATTCATATTACATCTTTTAACTCCGATTTCATATACTTCAATAGCGCTTGAGAATTGAACTCGAGAACCCTAGGTAGGGTAGTTGTATCTATGACAACCACTTAGTAAAGTCCTAGGTACCTACTAAAAAGAAAAAATGTGGGTAGGTACCTAACCTACCCACTTTTTTTCTTTTTAAGGGGATAAAATCATCGAATGACTGCTCCCGCCTGGGTGAGGCGGGAGGGAGTGTCAGATTTTTACTGATCAAAAGCCACCCGGTTCCTTCCCCTGCACTTTGAGCCGGAGCCCCGGTAACCAGTTAGGTTCTCCGCGACACATACCTAACTATAAGGTCGATTTCGTCATCTTGCAAAGGAAAATAGGACTCATATCGGTAATTTCATTTTAATAGGTACCTACTGAAACATAGTACCTACCCAATTTTTATAGCTATAAATGCCAAGACAATGTTGTGAAATGTCGTGGTGGACCGGAGGTTAAGACGCCCGCATCTCTCGTATGAGGGTGCTGGTTCGAAACCTACCCCCAGCAGACGTACCAATGTGACTTATTCCGAGTTATATGTAGGTACTTTATGACAATTTAGGTAGGTACCACTTACAAACGGAGAAGGAAAATATCGTGAGGAAACCTGGATTTATAATTTGAATTTCACGCCTGTGCTACGATTCCTACATACCTATTTTTCATGCCTGCTTGACGGTTAAGGGTACTTTTAATTTGGCCCTTCTTTAATATATCGCCAATCTGGTCAGTATATGTCCATCTAGGGCGCCCTCTACCGACGGCCCCATTCATATCCGCTCTGTATACTTCTTTCGTTACTACGTACCACTACATACTTTCATCCATCTTTTCTATATGTCCAAACCAGCGTACCATTTCCCTTTCAATCCTTGTCACTGCATCATCTTTCAATCCACACCTTTCTCTGATATCACTTTCGAAATTCTTTGTCAGTATAAGTAACATTAAAGTTAGTTCATACAGTCATAATAGGAACCTGTCTAACATAGATGTTACAGCAAGTACCTAGAGTACGTTACTTAACATTAATTGATTCTAGACAATTATTTCTTGAATGCGCTTGTGGAGGCCCGGCTTCAAAGCCCCTAACACAGGCGTAAGATTGCAAGCGTTTCTGTTCTACCGAATAGATTTCGGTGAGTGTGCTTCCATCATCGTACCACAAGACAATCGGCGAAGCGTCACCGATTCATGGTAGATGTCCCATTAACAAGCACGAAGCGCTTCGCATCAAGCTTTCTTGTGCGTACTGCTAAGGAGTGAAAATTTTTCCAGAGTCTGTATTTCCTGAAAGGTATATAACCTGGGTGTCTTCAAGGCCTGAGTGAATAGGTTGCTTATGTGACGACGTGCTTCATCTTAGACCGCATCATCGCTTACCACCAGGCGATATAGCGGTCAAACGTCGGTTCATTAAATATAAAAAATATGTAATTACTGTTTAATAAGGTATTTCTTAATTCTCACGGAAACGAAACAATTTAAGGTTTCAGTACGCTCGTACGGTTTCGAACACATGCCTATAATCTGGTAAAAGTGGTAAGTAAATTGTGCGGAGAAAAGTACAGTAATATCAATAAAATGTTTTGATATAGAGGTTCTATATAGGTACTAGATACTCATATTTATATTAAATGGGGTTCGCATCGCATCCCGGCGAGGTGAGGTGCGAGGTGGCTGGCTGGACCACAGCGTAGCTACGACACACCCCTACGTGTGGCAAGACGCATGCGCGACAAACTGCGTCGTAGTGATGTTGATTAGAACTGTCTGGTGTCGATATAATATTTTTTTTTAAACTTTGCCTCACATTAAAATTTTCTCCTGTGTCATGTCGTGGGTGTGTTTACAAACATACAAGTTCACATACACAGTGACACAATGACACCCAGACCCGAAACAGCAATTTGTGGATCACACAAAGTGTTGTTCCGTGCGGGTATCGAACCCATGACACGTTGCACGACAGCCGTTTGCCCAGCCACTACACCAACTGTGCAGCCAATCTTTTTTTTTTTTATTGACGTTTTCTACAGTCTTTTGCCACCCTGTGTGAGATGAAAGGGAGTATCAAACTCGACTTATTGATTAAAGCCATCCGCTAGGTCGCCCGCAGCCCCGGATGTCGTCCGGCAGCCATAAAAGGTCTTTTAGCGTTAGTTGTAGATACTGTACTGTACTGAGTAGGGATGGTACCAATAGTATTCTACTTAGCCCGTCACACGGTTAAATTAAACTGTATTGTATTGTAAGTATCCACTCAACCTAAATACTGGCGATGTGTCCTCAATCAGTGTTCCATTAATTTATTGAAAGAATGTGAAGAGATTTGTGTCTAATAGAAGTTCATACGTCAATGGACTGGTAACAGCTTCATTGTAGTTGCTGTACCTAGTTTATTGCAATTGTCTTGTGAATGAATATTGGAATATAAGTAGCCGTTTGCTAGTTTGACTGTAACTAAGATATTAATTTAGGCAAGCGTTGAGTACCTTTGTGGTTTCGGTTCATTGTCATCATAACCACCACACGAGGTCCACTGCTATACTTACGAAATACAATCACAACATGCATAAAAAATTACCTATATATTAGGATTAATAAAAATAAGTAACTTTCTATACGATAAAATGTTTATCGATATTTAATTACACTGGCCATCACTACATCTGAAACCACCCCTCTATCGATTTCCACCGCCGAAGCCTAATTTTATCTGTTTGGACAGAACTACCCTTACTGAAACACCCTTATAACCATTTTCGAATAACTGAAACTATACCTTGCGTCCCAAATTCAAAGACCACTTTCTATTAACACGGAAGCGTGTTTTATACCTTACTGTAACTGAAAGGAAAATTGAACGAAGTGAAATGAGCGGTTATGAGTTCAGTCTTATGGCTAGAGTAATAAAGTCTGGTTTCCTATACCATGAGTGGTACAGCGGCGGTGGACGGCACTTCTAGTTTTAGCCGTCGCCGAGCCGCACAGCTCCAGGTGAAAAATGTAGATTTCAGTTGCGTTTCAGTAATTTTCAGTGTTTCTTTATCAAAATTAGTAAAATAATGGTGTGTGGAACTGTTAGAAGTGGCAGTGTAGGTCGGATTGATTGGAAAATGTTGTAAAAGTGGGTTATGGCTGTGACCTCATGGCGTACCCTTAGCAGACGACGTGGGAGTATCTAAAATATAAAATTCCATTAAAAAAGGAAGAAAAGGACTTTAAAGGTTAGTAATTTTCATATTGTTGCAAAATTTTCGTGCGTATTCGTGGTTCAATGAGACCTTACCATATCAGAGCTCGATATGTATGTTCGTACCTATTTAGTACCTACATAGATATATCTATCATTAACAATGTGATGACTTCAGTAATTGAAAACATTATGAATCAATTATTTTACAATATGAACTTTTTATGAAACATGATAGTAATGTAAAAGGATCGATGCGTATTTGCGAGGAAAGGGTGGAATATTTTACTTGAATACCTTAGACCTAGGTATAATGGCGGAATTGTATGCACTCAGGTATCGATCTAATGACTTCATAGTCGCAAGTTGTGAAAATAAGTTACCATGTACTACTTACCTCAGCTTGATTTTTTTTCTGTATTTTTTGCGCTCATGACGTCATCCATTTTGTTATAAAATAATATTTTAGAGAGTTGAGACTCAAAATGGTGAAGAACAGACTGCCTAATAGGTTATCTTTACATACAGACATAATAAATTGTTATTCCTATCCTTTTAAAAAAGTCCCCTGTTGCAACTGTCTGTTTTTATGAAGATGGCAAACTCAAAAACTATCAGAGTAGGATTTTTAGGCGGTTTTCATGTTTTCAAAAATAGATAATGGCATTGTAAACGTCGATACGTAGTTTTTTTACTGTGTGAGTTTTAGTGATTTTATTAAGTATACCGCTTCTGCTTTTTTCTTTTTCTCCTCTGATTCACTTCGTTGCGGGAACCAAGACAGTTACACATGTCCCTGAGACGCGCCGGACTTCAGTGTTCCGGTGTTTTCATGGTTGTATCTACTGTAGATCCCGGCTTACAGGAGTTGCAGCGGTTTTGGGAGATTGTGGCGGGCTTGTCCCAAAAAAAAATACCGCTTCTGCGACTTCGTACCTGCAATCCTGTTTTTCTCGTTCCCCGTAGGATTTTGGGGAAATTCTTCGATAAAAAGTATGTATATTACGTACATGTCCTGGTTGTAAACTACCTCCCCGCCAATTTTTAGCCAAATCGATTTATCTTTTCTTTGGTTAAAAATATGACATATGACGTGTGATCACATGTGATCTTCTCTCAAGGGTTAGATAGAGAGTTTCGGTAGGTTTCTGTTTCGGATTGGGCGGGAGGAAACGCCCGGGTGTCATCGGTGCGAAGACCGCCCGGAGGACAATGTGGAGCATACGATGGCGGTGTACCCTGCATGGGCTGAGCACCGCCGTGTCCTCAGGGATGTAATCGGTGCTCCGGCTTTGGTTCAGACCATGGTACAGAGTGAGTGGGACTGGGATGCCGTCTCCTCCCTCTGCGAAGCAGTCATGCTAGCTAAGGAGGAGGCGGGGCGCGTGAGGGAACGAAACTCCTCACGCCCTAGCGGCCGCGAGAGACACTCCGGGCGTTGGTAGGCACGGGCCTGCGGACGAAGAACACGGGTAAATCGTCGCCCGACCAGAACCAGACCCGACCCCGGCGCGTCGCGGTCCACGCGCGCCTCAAGGAGCCATTAGACCACCACAACAGGGCCCAATAGAGGTGACGCCAACACGGAACCGCGGAGGACTTAACGGGTTGCTGGGGCACCGGTTCGAAGTGCAGGAGTAGGAACGGGGTGATTTTAGTCAGTAGGAGTCTAACACTCCCTCTCGCCTCACCTCATAAAAAGGTTTTGACGAAGGTATACAAATTAAATGTAGGTATCTATAATAGTTATACCCATTTTTCACCAATTAGGTATCTTGCTAGTTCGATTTAATTCTTGACTCGATGTTGCAGTTGAGATTTTATTTTAATCCGAATATGACTTGTGGTGCCTCGAACAAAAGGTCAAGCTATATTAAACTAACGTGGTAGAGTTTGTAAACTTATTCCGACCGGCCGACTGGCCAGTTGGTTTATACGCCGCGCCTACGAAATTGATAAAAACACCGGCAAGACGCTGCTACGCGATACAAACTACGAGCTGCGAGCTACGAACTACGAGCTACGCACTGCAAGCAACACGTTACGAACTACGAACTATGAGCTACGCGTTACGATCAACGAACTCGGACCTTCGCACTGCAAGTTACGCACTACGAGCTACGAGGCACGAGCTACGCATTACGAGCTGATTAATTAAATTTGACCTCGTGTTCGAATCAATCATAGCTGCAGCAAAGATTAACTTATCACAAAGGTGTCCTATGCTGTGCTGCGGGCGGTAGGATACGTACGCGCACGTACAGTTAAAGTGCAGTCTCTGTCTTAACCTGTTCTACATGATTCGATGGGGTGAATCCGACGGATGGACGGCGAGGAGAGGCGTGTAAATTGTGGCGTAGCATAATTATATGCATATATTATACATATTAATCTTCCTTTAAAATCACTCAATCTATTAAAAAAAACCGCACTAAAATCTGTTGCGTAGTTTTAAAAATCTAAGCATACATAGGGACAGACAGACGGCGGAAAGCGACTTTGTTTTGTACTATAATATAATAATAACAACTATTGAATTCATTAAGTTTTACTACACCCCAAAAGAATACTTTGTAATTTTGTGTCAATGCGACAGTCTAATCAGTTCAAATAGAAAAAGAAAGAAAGAAAAACCATTGATTACGCCTCGACACACAACAAGAATGAGCATGAGTTCTCCGTTTCACTATTACTTACCAAGTAAACAATAAGGCTCTATATAATATTGTTTTGTAGACTGTTAATTAATGTAATGTTTGTGTGTAACACGATAGTAATTAGGCACTTAAGTGGCTATTAAAGCGTTAATGGCTCAAAAGACAACAATTTACATCCTAACAAGGGAACTTGATTAAGTCTACTATATGCATATCTTTTTTTTATGGCATAAGCCGGTAAACGAGCTGACGGATGACCTGATGGTAAGCAATCGGCTTCGACCATGGACACCTGAAACATCAGAGGCGTTACAAGTGCGTTACCGGCCTTTTGAGATTGTTGGGGATTCAGGAATAGGGGAAAAGGAGGGGGAAGAATTAAGCATCCGGTATCCTCACTTACACGACGAAACACAACACAACGTTGTTTCACGTCAGTCTTCTGTGAGGTCGTGGTATCACTCCGGTCGAGCCGGCCCATTCATGCCGAAGCATGGCTCTCCCACACTTATATCTAGCAATCTCTGATCATAACTACGCAATGATATTGCACGTTTACGATGTCCATTCATGCATAATACGCATTAGAGTGCACACTTAAACAAAAGTTAGGCTAATTATACTACCGAGTATTTTCACATTCGACTATAATAGTGATCATCACCTAAGTCTTATTATTGACAGAAAAACTTAGCAATACATTCCTAAAAATAATTTAGCCAGCTCAAAAATATAATTAGACTCGACTACCTATAGGTATGCTAGTCGCCATAGTTAGGGTTGAAAGCCCTCATGCAGTCAAGCCAGAGGGGAGTGTCAGGGGGGCTGCCAGACAGTTCGTATTGATTTATATCCAACCCCATACCCCTCCCTCGTACCCCCTTGTATGCAAGCCACTGCGCGGTGCGGAAACTCCGTATCGACTGCAGTACAGTTCTAGTGCTTGCATTTAACGGGCGAGGTCCTGGCGCGTCTCCATCATGCTGACTCTAAGTCTTAGGTAAGATTTGAAACTAATTTTATTAATATACAGTAGGAGGTAGGTAGTATGTTCTTCTTTGTATTATGTTATGAGGAATGATAAAAAAGGGTACACATAATTAGTAAGATGAAAAAATATAATAGTGCCCTTTACTGGTCCTCATTCCGGTCTAATACTTCAAGCACTGAAAACTCTTCAAAAACCAATAGCAAAATATTTAATGAAGCTGTTTTTTCCAGTCATGTCTCCGCTGCTGATCCTGGTGCTGGTGACACTCAGCCAGGGGTTCCCGCAGAAGCCGAATCTGGACGCGATTCTGAACAGAAGGACTGATGTCTACATCGCGGGCTTCTTCCCATTTGGGAAGGGCGTGGAGAATTCTAACACCGGTAAGTCATGAATGTAACTTTTCTTTCTTTTTAACTGACGTCAGAATAAAAAATGGAGATTCTTAATTTGACTTGTATGAAGTTGTATGTATGTATGTGTGTATGTATGTATGTTTGCTTATGCACGATTGTCTCGCGACTGGTTGAACTGATTTTAATGCGGTTTTCAGAAAAGTGCTTGTTACACATAGTAGGTTTAGTATATTAAACGACTTAAAAAAAGTAGGGTTTAGAAGTCGGTGTTCTTAAAATTAGATTTAAAAAAATATTTTGTACAATTTTTGCCCCATCCACTCTAGGATTTATTTATGTATCGAGGATGTATTCACACATACAAATTCACATGCACATCATATTCTTAAGCCCGGGACAAAGAGATGTTCCGTGTGGGAATCGAATCGGAATAGCATGACGTTACGCAGCGGCAGCAGCCCCTTACCAGCTACTGCACGCACCATACAATCGCATACGAATATAATATCCTGCACCCCATTTGTTGAGTAACGTCGGAAGGAGCACATAGTTACAACAAATTGTTAGGTACTTTCCAAAAGGCCGGTAATGCAGTTGTAATACCTCTGGTGTTCCGAGTATCCATGAGTGACAAGACAACGTTTGCATACCATTAGGTGCTCCGTCAAAACTAAATTTTGAGTAGTTCCGATGATTTTTTTAAGAGGGAAAAGTCATCGAATGACTGCTCCCGCTTGAGTGAGGCGGGAGGGAGTGTCAGACTCTTACTGACTAAAAACCACCCCGTTCCTTCTCATGCGCTTTGAGCCGGAGCCCCGCTCGGATAGGGTAATAATAGTTACATCTACCGCTATGGACCACACCCTATTCGTCCAGTGTATCTTTGTAAAACAATAATTCATTAAAAAAACTATAAGTATTTGACTGCACCCTCCCTCCCCCCGCCTCTTTAACACAGCCCCAAACCGGTTTAATGTAACTCCCCGCTCCTTATCCACTCGGGCATAGCAATTGCTACTCTTCTACGTATGTGTGGTACAAACATACCTACATAGATTTTTTTTTAAATATTGCCTTATATTTTCTCCTGTGTCTTGGGTGCGTTTATAAACATAGAAGTTCACATAAACATTACATCCAGACCTACAATCACACAAAGAGTTGTTTCGTACGGGAATCAAACCCGCAACACGTTGCGCGGCAGCCAGTTGCCCAACCACCGTATCAACCGTACAGTCGAGTTATGTATAGTACATGTAGGTACATAGGTCTCTATGTATACTCCTAAATACTCCTAATAAAAATGTACCTAGACAAGAGGAAATCTAAACAATCCATTTCCTAATTAAATCTTAGCCAGTCTTTCCACTTAGCTAGTATAGAATGAGGTATAAGCAGAATAGAATACAATGAGTCCATTTCCGAAACAATTAAGAAAACTGTTGCTAATTGAATTGCCTCTCAAGTGGAGTCAGGAGTTCGTAAAGTTTAATGGAAGCACTTCTAAAGTTACGGCTAAGTAATGGCTAAGTTTGGCCAAGTTTCCTAGGTAACTTATAACTAATAGAGTGCTTGTAGTCTCCAGATACTAAGTTATTTATTAGAATTGTGAAAGTTTCCTCAGCAAAGTTTCTCTATTTCTGATGATATATGTAAATATTATTATGTTAATGTTTAATATGAATAAACAGTTTTAACTTTATAAAGGTAGTTTCAATCTGACCAATACATAGACAAGATAAGACGCGGAACCGGAATCATAGACAGAGTAATGTTAAGGTAGGTAATTGTATCTATGAACTAGGGTTGTACACATTATAATACTATTAGTCGGTAAACTAGAGTTTAATTTTGTAATTTCTACTAGATATCTGCTCTTTCTAACCATCTGTATAGATGTATAGAGCTCGGCATCTTTCTAAAAACTTTGATTAGAAGTAGGTTGTTAAGATTTAACTAACTAATTAAAGTTAGTGGCACTACTCCACGGTTTTAAAACCAGAAGGCACTAAACGGCAAAAGAGTAGACAAAAGAGTATAATAAGTATAGGGGAAGAGTAGACAGTCCGCCTGACGGCAAGTTATCAGTATGGGTCATGGATAAGCCCGAAAATGCATTTTTGACTGAATAGACAAAGTGTTTATAATAATTGTTTTATAAACTACATAACATCACGCTTTTTATCCTAGAAGGGGTAAACAGAGGTGCACATAACGGCACTCAATGCCACTGTACAATATATCACCCACTTTTCACTACACTATGTTATGCGCCCCATGTAATAGGGGGTGAGCGTATTGCCATATACCGGGCACAGTTCCAGACCCCGTGCTATTACAGAGAATAAAAAAAATACAGTAATACTTTGTCCGACTCGGGCGGGAATACAACCCGAAAACCCCTTGCCCGGCAATCGCACTTGCGACCACTCGGCCAACGAGGCAGATGTTTTATAAACTACGTTTAATAAAATCGAATTCATCCCTCTTTATTTTAAAAGTCGGTTAATTAATATAACCTTCTCATAAATGTAATAAACACTTTTCTGAAAACTGAAAATCAGTTCAGGCAATCGCGAGATACTTGCACAAATATATACAAACAGGTCAAATTGACAACCTCCTTTTTTTCCTTTTTGCAGTTGGTTATAAATGTCTTATTTATTTAGTGAAACCATTAGCTAAGTAATAAAAAGTGAGTATTTAAATAGGTGTTACATAAATACCTACGTTGTTATAGGTCGAGGGGTGATGCCGAGCGTGAAGTTGGCTTTGGATCACGTCAATGAACACGACTCCGTACTGCGCAACTACCGGCTTCACATGTGGTGGAATGATACAGAGGTGAAGTACTCCTATACAAGGAAACAAGTTATAGTACCTAATTATCATTGCCAGTTTCGGGAAAATTAATCACTTAACCAGATAGATCTTAAACAGAGTTAAGGGCTCGTACAAAAAACTGCAATGCGACGTCGCATCTCAAAAATGTGCGGGCTCCCCTCTACGCATCGCAAGAACTTGCGAATTGATTCGCATCGCGCATCAAAATCCTATCTTTCCACAATCTTCTTTGTTTCTATTTCCTGTATTTCCTAAGCAATAACAGAAGTGAACACTGCTTTTTACGATCCATGTCACGACCTAGTTTTCAATTTAAAATACGTTTAGTATGATTGACGGGCGTCGAAGGAATGGCCACCCTGGGAGACGCCTTGTGGCACGAAATCGCATTGCTGCAATTCGCATCGTAATTTTTTGTACGAGCCCTAAAGACACTAATGGTGGACTGATCAATTAAAATATTTTACTTTGAATATTGTACAAGTAACAAACGCTTAATATCCACAGTGCAATGCTGCAGTCGGCGTGAAGTCATTCTTCGATATGATGCACAGTGGTCCCCATAAGCTAATGCTATTCGGGGCTGCGTGCACCCACGTCACTGACCCCATTGCCAAAGCATCCAAGCATTGGCATCTTACTCAGGTAGGCTGGCTATAAACGCTGTGCTGTTTGATAATAATAAGGTGGTGCGAAAAAATCCTGCTCAGGTAACTGGTGTACACAAGACACACCAAAAACAAAAAATGTGCAAAAATTCTAGCTGTTAATAGGATTGTTGCATACGTTTTATTGGTGCCTGGAACTACTTCAGGCACTGAGGTCATACATTGCATGTATTGTGGGACAACCATACAGTGGTGGTGCCCACGTGTGGCCTGTCGTTCGGTTGGCCTCCTTGTCTCGTTTTTCCAGCTTTCGTACGCGGACACCCATCCGATGTTCACGAAGGAAGCCTTCCCCAACTTCTTCCGCATCGTGCCTTCGGAGAACGCCTTCAACTTGCCCAGGATCAGGCTGCTGCAACACTTCAACTGGACTAGAGTTGGGACTATCTATCAGAATGAGCCCAGATATGCTTTGGTGAGTAATTTAATCTCAGAGAAATGTAGTGTAATGTTGTTTTTATTTACTTCTCGTTCTATAAAGTAAAGCAACATTGTTAATTCTCCAGGCCCATAACCGTCTGCTTGCCGACCTAGACAGCAACGGATTCCTCATAGAAGAAACCCAGAGTTTTGCGACGGAGGTGAAGACTGCGTTGGCTAAGCTCAAGGAGAAAGACGTTAGGATCATCTTAGGAAACTTCAACGAGACTTGGGCTCTCCATATATTCTGTGAGGCGTATAAGTTAGTATCTAATATTGTTATAACAATAGCACACTGATTTTTTTCTAAGTTTTTAAGAGGACGTATGTACAACATAGAAACTAAATTCTGAACTTGGCTTCGAATAATTAGAAAAAAATAAAGAGTGATTAGAAAAAAAAAGAAATCAAACATCTTAGACTGTTTGGAAAAAAAATACACCAGACCTCACACTAATCATGCACGATTAAATTGTCATTTGATAAAAATTAAAGTACTTTTAATGTAGTCGTTAACATTAATCGTCTTTCCTTTGTCAGCCTTGAAATGTACGGGCGAGCGTACACCTGGCTTCTCCTGGGCACCTACAGTAACAAGTGGTGGATGAGGCACGCGCCCTGCTCAAAGAAGAACCTGACGGCAGCACTGGATACCACCATCCTAACTGATTTACTTCCACTTTCCACCACAGGGGAGATGACCGTTTCTGGAATTGTAAGAACCATACTCACAATTCTGTTTTAAACATGATGATCTTTTTTATGTCTCACTAAATGATTGTGATGCTTTTCAGACAGCCAAAGACTACCAAGTGGAATACGATCGTAGAAGAGGCTTAGAGTACTCCAGATTCCATGGCTACACTTATGATGGTAATGTGTATTCTAGTATTTAGTCTAGAGTCCTAAATTCTATTATAACTGGATTCTTAATCCTGGGATTAGGACTCCAGAATGGGACTGGTCTCATGTACACACTTAAACTTTACCTTACTGAACTTTATTCGTAAACCAGCATGTTAAATCCACAATTAAACATCCCAAGGTATCTGGGCGATGGCGCTGGCGATCCAGACGGTGGCTCAGCGAGTCAGGTCCAAGTACAAAGAGAAGACGGTCCAGGATTTCAAATATAGGGACAAGGAGTGGGAGCAACTCTTCCTGGATGCTCTCAGCAATGTCACCTTTGAAGGTGTCACGGTCAGTATACCGATAACTTTTAGGATAAATTGTATTTTTTAGAAGAAGATTGTCAAACGTTTCGTCTTAGGGTAAAGATCAATCCTTTACTGCATCTTTTTATACCAAAATAACTACGTTTGTCTCGTTTAGCTCTTTTACTTCTAACTTGACGACTACTTGCAAAAAAACATTCTACTTTATCTTTTGTAATTTTAGGGTCCAGTTCGTTTCTATGACAACGAGCGTAAGGCCTCGATCCTGTTGAAGCAGTTCCAAGGAGAAGGGACTGGAGAAGTGAAGGTTGGGGAGTATTGCGCGGAGAGAGATCACCTTGATCTAATCAGTGGAGAGCCATTCAAGTGGTTTGGCAAGTAAGAATATAGTTTATCTGTTCTAATTTAAGAAAATTTCGACAATATGGTATCACTCGTAATTTTAGCTAGAATCTTTTAGATTCTATTGTCATATATTTAAGAAAGGACTACATATAATGCTTTTGTTAATAAGTACAATTAATTATTATTCTTGAACTTTATCTTTTGAAGAAACCCGCCCAAGGACCGCACTCTGAGGTTGATCGAGCACACGCAAGTTAACATCACCATCTACTCCATCCTGGTGTCTTGCTCTGTGCTTGGTATCCTGCTCGCCACCGGGTTCCTCGCCATGAACATACACTACAGGAATCAAAGGTAAAAAGCCAGGGCTTTTTTATTACATTTGGCTTTTTCTGTTTTCAATTGATGACGTGATTTAACTTAATAGATTTTAAAACTTTCCCCAGATACATTAAAATGTCATCTCCTCACCTGAACAACTTGATCATCGTAGGATGTATGCTGACCTACCTGAGTGTCATCTTCCTCGGTCTTGACTCCAGCCTCAGCAGCATCGGTAAGTATCTCAGGACATCTCCAACTTTGTGCTGACTTGCCTTATTAACATCTTTGTGTTCTTTCTAACTTGGAGCTGGAGGTAACATCATGCTCATCATTTTGGATTCTGAGGAGTGCTGGTGCTAAGCAAGTGATTGAATATTAACACTGCTAATAATTATACAACAAAATTATTTTAGGACATTTTAAAGTCGCTAAATTATTGTTTTATTCAGGAACACTCATAGGCATTGGTTTATACGATATCCATGTAAGTTAATCCGATTCTAATATCAACCTCAATATAAATTAACGGGACCGTAGACTTAGTTCATCATTACTCGACTATAGTTTATGTCCAATAGTATTTTGGAACATAACGAACTTTGCTTAGCTCCCACCTCCATTCTAACAATAAAATTTAAATACCAAAACTAAACTAAAATACTTAAACAGGCACATTCGACTCGCATGACGCTAGCACTATCATCGACCACGCTACTATGTCATCTGATCTCATCATTGCCATTGGTTCTTAGGTCTTTCTCAGGACACGCCGCACGGAGGTAAAAGCTTGATCCCACCCCTAAAGCTTGAGCTTGAATCCTGGGCTATGTGGATCCTCAACCAAATTTTGGGAACTAACCCATCCTTGATATAATTTTAATTCTGAGAAAGACCTAGGCAGTTTTCTAGGTCCGAGGAGTCGCGCATGTTTCCAAGTTTTGGTTTGTTTGCTCCTTCATCCGCGATGCTTTTGTGGGTTGGTTCGTATGTCTCTGTATTCTCTTACAGCTTTTTATTCTTGTTATGCTTTGTATTGACGGACCAGAGGTGGACGGTGAAAGATTTTTCATTTAGTTTCCTTCTGGAATGGTTTTGAGAATGTTTATTTTACTGGCATCTGTGGTCTGTGTTTCTAATGTCCTAATGGTTACCGTACTGATTTCTTCTCACACTGTCCCGTGGAGAACTGTTTGATGAAGTATTCTTCAAATCTAAAATTTCTAATCACCTGCATCATCTGTTACTTTCCATCTTATATCAACCAGTTTGACATTAAGTACATTTATTTTGTTTAATTCTTTTCGCGCAAAGTTGCATGCATTTTTTTCAGTTCTGCAAATAAAATAATTAAAATAATATTTACCTAAATGTGTTGAAATTAAATATAAATAATATAGAATGTAATGTTATGTGGTGATATTTTAATTTATGAATGTGACGAGGCTCAGCAACTGCAATACTTTAATTGTTCTTCACATTATTTTCCTTTTTGCCGAGTCTCGTAAATATATCTTCTGTATTATACACTTTAATTGTTTTGTACTTAAGAATTACTACTATTTCATTATGATCTTTGACTCCACAGCGGCATTTCCTTACATCTGCACCGCTAGAGCTTGGCTTCTGATGGCGGGTTTCAGTCTGGCTTTTGGAGCCATGTTCTCCAAGACTTGGCGAGTCCATTCCATCTTCACTGATGTCAAGCTAAACAAGAAGGTTAGTTACCTCATCTTGGTCTATATTAATTTAGATAGTGTCAAGTCAAGGATATTGTTATCATTATCATTTATTATTCCACAGGTCATTAAAGACTACCAGCTCTTTATGGTGGTGGGAGTGCTTCTTGCAATTGACCTGGCCATTATGACCACCTGGCAAGTCTCAGACCCTTTTTACAGGGCTACGAAGCAGATGGATCCATATGTAAGAACTTTTGTACTGTTTATAAAATTGATAAAAAAGTTCAGAACCAATGACACTCATTTACCATGATTTTGTTTTATATTTTTAGCCACATCCTTCGAGTGAAGATATTGTCATAGTCCAGGAGAACGAGTACTGTCAGTCAGAAAGAATGACAATTTTCATTGGCATTATTTACGCTTATAAAGGACTATTATTAGTAAGTAGACACATGTTTAAATTATACGCTATAAGATCAAGACTTATGAAACTTCAAACACAGTATATCTTTAAAAATGTACCTATAACTAGGTGTGCCACAAGGCACTATTTTAGGACCACCCCAACTTATTTGACAAATAATTAATGAATGTTTATCACCAGGTCTTCGGCGCCTTTCTCGCCTGGGAGACACGCCACGTGTCTATCCCAGCCTTGAATGACTCTCAGCATATCGGCCTATCAGTATACAACGTGCTCATCATGTGCATCATGGGAGCAGCCATCACACTCGTAAGATACACTTCCCGTCCAGTAATGTTATCTTTCCTTGAAAATTAAGTAGAGCTCAGTTGATTGATTTTATTTGGTTTGTTGACAGGTTTTACAAGATCACAAAGACGCATTGTTCGTCCTCATCGCCATCTTCATCATTTTTTGCACAACAGGCACTCTGTGTCTGGTCTTTGTACCAAAGGTAATTCCCGTTTCTTCTATTAATAGGTACCTATAATACCCAGTAACACACGGAAATAAGCTGATGATATTGAAAAACATAATATTTTCAGAAAGACGATTGGTAGATTCTAATCGTTGTCATTATTCGAGTATCAATATTAACCTTTTTTTCTCAGTTACTTGAACTACGCCGCAACGGGCCGGGTGGTGCTGGCACGGGCCGTATCCGGGCCACACTCCGACCTGCCTCTACGCACGAGTGTCGATCGCCGGGACCGGAGCTTGAGCGTCGTATGAAGGAGCTGCGACAGTATAACAATCGTTACCGTCGCACGCTGCAGGCGAAGGAGAACGAGCTGCAGGTAAGAAATAGACATTATGTAGTCAGTAGTTCAGTGGTTAAGAAAGAAGCAGTGGGTTTATTTTGTGGGATAAGCTGGTAAACGAGCACACGGATGACCTGATGGAAAGCTATCGGCACCTGCCTTGGACACCTGAAACATTAGAGGCGTTATCGGTCTTTTGAGAATTTAAGGATTGTGGGGGATTTGGGTATTGGGGAGATATGGGAGGAGGGATAATTGGGCCTCTAGTAACCTCACGATATCGTCATACGACGAAATACAACGCAAGCGTTGTTTCACGTCGGTTTTTTATGAGGCCACTCTTTTTTTTTATCACTCCGGTCGAGCCGACCCATTCTTGCCGAAGCATGACGCTCCCGCACTTAGCGTACCACTTACGGCTTATAGAAGTAGGAACATTCCTACTAATCCTAGAATGGATAGAGGTAGAGCTGAATCGACAAGTTTCTAAATAGTTATAATTGGTAGACTGTTACAACAGGCCATCTCTTGAATAATAGACAAAACATTTAAGCAAAGTACCTAGATACTTGCTTACTTAATTTAGATACCTATCTTACTGTGACTAGGTCAGGAGATTCTTCTATTCTTAAATCCACTGATAAAATAAAAAAAAAGATTCGTAGTTCCACAAGTTGTGACTAAACTATTTCCGTTGAATTATTTTAATTTGAATTAGCTGCCAAGCGAATAAACATCAAACAATGATTATTTCGGACACGCGTTTGAAGTCTGTTACGAAATTAGTCACGCTAGATATTTTGGAACAGATTCATTCATAAAATTGTAGTATACTTACCTAAATAGGTTTATGACTTATCATGAAAGAAACATCAATAATTTTTAACAAATCAATGTTAATAAGAGAAACTTATACTACCTACATCACCATCATGATTTCTATGGCTCAACTTCCACTTCTATTTCCATTCTCCTTAAGATTAGGTACCTATATTCCCAAATAGATTTTCGCAGAATTTGCCTAAACGATTAGAAATATACGGTTGCTCTACAAATCTGTTTATTTGCTTCCCAGATGCTACTGAGTAAACTTGGAAGCGATGCCAGTTCAGAGTCTTCCACCACGCGGGACTCTCGATCACCAGCTCCTTCGAGGACCAGGCTCCCAGTGCCGAAGGAGAACATCAGTCATCCTGGTAAGTGGTTACGAATATTCCAAAAATTAATTTGGCAGATACTTTTATGTAAAACTCAATACCTCAATACTGTAAAAAGTTTATTCTAAATCAACTTCACAAGAAACAGCATAATGCTTGTTCAAAGTTCAAACTTCCAACTTCCAACCCGAATGTACATACGTTACAACTTTGCGCGGGAAACTTTACTAATCTGTCACATTTGACAGATGAAATCGTCAACATCCTAACTAGTGTTGTCGATAATACAGATAAAACTAGTGACGTTAATTTAGATGATTTTCGTCGTCTAGGAGTACTGTCGATAAAATACGATACTTACAATAGGACTTCGAGAATCCTAAATGTGGTTTTACTTACCTAGTTATATTATGTATAATATCAAACACTAACGTGGAAATTCGAAGGAATCTCATAAATCCCAAAATCTTTGCCTGTTCTAGCAATCAAGTAGCTTAATAATCAGCCAACAGGATGATATGTCTTGCTAATAAGCGACTAACATTTCCAGAAACCAGTGACATAACATCAGTGTGCAGCCTGAGCGCGTCAGCAGGTGCTGAGGCAGAGTACATCAACCTGCAGAACCAGCAGAACATTGAGAAGTACCTACGTTTTCTCATTAAATAATTCTAATTAATGCATCGTGTCCATTATTTCATTACTATTCTTTCATTCATTGTTTATCACTCCCATACAAAATAAACGAATTATTTACTTTCCATTACTGGATGAAATGGCATGTATTAATGACTAGCTTCTGCCCGCGACTTCGTACGCATAATCCCATTTTTTCCCGTCCCCGTTCGTGATTTTCGGTAAAAAGTAAAAAAAAAATGTTGGTTAAAAAGTATCCTATGTCGGTCTCCTGGCTCTAAGCTACCTCCCTACCAATTTTCAAGCGAATTCAACAAGTAAGATAAGTCAACTTCAAAAGTCGAATCGTAAAAATATCCTTTTCATAGTATGTATATTCTTACCTCTTACCCACTTAAAATAACACTCAAAAGACAAGACCAAACAAATTACTGTCCAGACTTGATAATCCACTTAAATACTAATTTCCTCGTTACAGGACAAAGCCTTCAGCACCTCCAGAGCCTCTCAAAGACCCACCACCAAAGGAACCCAAGAAGGAGCAGACGAAGAACGTCTCCTTTAAGAACCACTTGGACTATACCAGCCCACCTTCTTCCAAAGCTGTTCCTGAGAAAGATCAGCTTGCGAAGCTTCCTTATGGGGGATGGAGTGCAGAGGTACGTGTTCTATGAGGAGGATTAGTTTTTAATCTACTAATGTTAAGTATGAGAAAATACATCGAGGGAATCTGATAGATATGAGTCACAATATCTTTTTTATACTAACAATAAATATCGTTGTACTGTATTAAAGGTTAAACTATCTTCAAAAAACCGTTGACCACTACATAATCCATTGAGTAGCTCTAATGACTGGACAACATATTTAAAATACACAGGAACCATCAGAGCCACCGAAATCCATAAAGGCCCCCGAACCAGCGAGAGCGGAGGCGAAGACAATACCAGCTCTGAAGACCAGTGACACTCCAACAGTCAAGTCCATACCAGCGAAAGTGCAGGAACCTATGTACACTAAGGCCGCCACACCTAAAGTAAATAAGGTAATACACGCACTGATCATTGATAATTACGAAACCCTCACAAACGTTTCCTAATTGATACCTCAACACTCATCCAATGGGGTGTAGCGTTTCTTCAACTCATACATTCCATTTACTTTTCCACAGACTCCTGAACTTCAAAAGAAGATAGTCAAGACACAAGACTCACTATCAACAAAGACCACACCATCGAGGGATCACAAACCTCCACCTCGAGGGCACAGACGGATGTCCAGCGTCAGTCAGGCAGCGCTACTAACTGATCTGATGCACGTGTCTGTAGACCAGGATGATATAGAACCACCTCCAGGAATGGAGAGAAAGGTCATAGGTATGGACGAGAATATTCACTCAGATATAGTAGATTGAAGTATAATAGGAAATAGGCACCTAAGTTTTAATTTAATTTTCTGTTTGTTTACAGGTCAAGAAAGAGATCCAGTGCCTGTCATAAAGCCTAAGGTGGAACCAGAAGATATTCTGGATGTAGATCATGATTACTCTTCAACAGAGAGAAGAAAATCTTGTAAGTGCACACGCTATTACATATGTCCTATTATTAAATAAGATTTTTCTTTAGCTTGAACAAATCACAAAAGAAGTTCTTGATCTCTTACGAATGGCCTTCTCTTGCGTACATCTAAAACATTAAATTCTATTACGAAAATAAATGGTTATCGCAAAGGGCATTAGCAAAAGACATTTGCATCTAACCAACCATTTTTTTCAGGTCAGAGAAGAGACTCAGAAAAAAGAAAGAAGGAGTTCATAGTGGTACAGAGTGACTTATGGGACACGAACACGTTCCAGTATACCTGCCAGAAGTCTCCACCAGCAGGTGAGAGTGCCACAGGTGATGACTTTGCTCTTATTGAGTAGCAGACTAGAAGTACAGTAGAGGTAGATATTTGGAAGTATGCCGATGTTTATTTACAGGGAAACGATATAATTTGAAAGTTCTTCGTACAGTCTTAGAAGTCCAAACAAATCAATCCAATGAAATCCTCTTCTAATTCTATCCTCAACTACCTGTCTGTACTGGTTTTCCTAACAATTTTACCAAGCATATAATTTTTTAAAGCTTATTTTGGTTATAGCAGTTCCTTTTTGTCGAAAAACTTATTTTCCAAATTAATTTGCCTTTTCCATTTCTGCAGTAAGTCACCATCACTCTCCAATGCAGAGAAGTGTGTCAGAAAAGAGTAGACAATCACAGTCTTCACCTCATCATCACAGGTACTTCAACTACCATCTCTTAAGGCTTACTTTTCTTTACCATAACTTTCGCTTTTGATTTTAACCTTGATTTTGTTCATAAATCGCCTTAACACCTTTCCAGGGAAACTGACACAAGAAGTATGGAAAGGAGAGCTTCAAATGCTTCCATAAATTATGGTAAACTTTGTACCAACTTTACCTGTAGTTACCATTGAAATAGCAACCAAAGGCTTTGCTAATTAAATTCATTTTCAGCAGGCACTGGGACTGGTACGAGAGGTGGTACTCCTGAAGGGTATCGAGAAGCGGAAACCCTTAGAATGACAGATAGGTTATCAAAGGTAATTATAACAATAATTGATTGACTCGGATATGCTTCAAGAGCATTATGTTCTTATCATTGTACTTGCCTTTTATAGCGACGAGGCTCAGAGTTCCCACAACCAGTTAGCACTCCTCCACAGCAGGCTCCAGCCAAAAGAAGACAGTCTGCAGCTCATGTAAGTAACTCTACTATACCATTTTTTATACGGGGTGGTTTTTAGTCAGTAAGAGTCTGACACTCCCTTCCGCCTCACCCAGGCGGGAGCAGTAATTCGATGATTTTCCCCCCTTAAAAAAAAAAATACCATTTTTAATAGGATAGGTACAGCAGGCTATGGCGTCATCGATATTTGCAGAATTGAATATTCTACTGTTTCCAGGTTAGATCATACCAAGAGGAGAGAATGTCGAGGGAAGAAGAACGAAAGTCGAAAACAGAGTCTACACCCAGAAGACATGACGATATACCCAGAAAGTCTGTGCCAGAACCTGTTCTGGAGACAGAGACCTGGAAGCCTGATCCTGACACCATTAGAATGGTGAAAACTCAGGATTCTCCTGCAAAGAGGTTGAGACAAGAAGCTGAGCCTTTAAAGAGAGCGAAGGGTGTGGGAGATTCTCCAAGACTGACGCAGGCCAGTCACACGCCGAGACCTGACCATCATAAAAGTAGTCCCAATGTTGCGTCCAGGCACAAAACGGGTGAGTGATCAATCATATTTTAAAGAAAAGCTTTAAAAGATCAATTTTTTCTTTTAAACGTTGCCCCACACTAGGATTTTCTCCTGTGTCGTGGGTGCGTTTACAAACATACAAGTTCACATACACAAAGACACCCAGACCCGAAACAACAATTTGTGGATCACACAAAGTGTTGACCCGTGCGGGAATCGAACCCGCGACACGTTGCACGGCAGCCGGTTGCCCAGCCACCGCACCAACCGTGCAGTCAAATTCAAGAAATAAATTTGTTTTCTTTTGTCCAGATTCTCCAAGTAAGAGAGAAGACCGAAAGTCTACCGGCTACAGGAGTGACTCCAAGCGCCAAGAATCAGTAGACCAGCGTAAGATGTACACGGCGAGTTCCGAATCAGAACTTTTTGAGTGCGCCATCTTGCCAATCTTCCATAAACTACTCACAGAGAGGCACAAGAGCCAACCACACGGACTCAATCTGAGTTACGGAGTTAGCTGTCCGAATATATCGATAAAATGCGATATAGTCGAGTATTTGTAATGACGTCACAATTTAGCAAATTAACGTAGCAGTGCTAGTAGTGTTTGTATGGAAGTAAATTCAGATAATATAATTTCAATTAAGTAACGTTAACGAGAAAACAATTGATAATTTGATACTTATCTGAATATAAAAGAAAATCTTTAACAAAAATATATTTTCAATTGTTTTTTGTTAAAATATTCTTTTTATTCTTGCCGCCACAACGCAACAGTACAACACTAGCCTATTAGAGGACATAACGTCAAATATCTGCTAATCTGCTCTAGTGGTGCCCCACTAGAGAATACATTTAACGATAACTTTTAAAATAGGTACTAGCTACTGCTACCTGTTATTTTATTAATATTGTGTAATTAAATGTTTAGGAAAATGATTGTCATTTTGTCATTGCATTTGGCCTCTTAATATTGTTTCGATATTTTGTCATTTGTTAGTTAACGTGACAGATTGTAGTACAAGATTCTAAATAAATATTTTTAGATATGTAAAAATTCATCGACAAGTTCGCTCACGGGTCTTTAAATGTAAAATGTAAAAAGTATCGAAAGTATTAAATTTTAACATCGAATAAGTGTAAAAAGATTTAGTCAAATCGCACAGGATCTCTTAACGCACAACAATGGTATCCCACTGTTGGGCCAACTTCCCAGTTTATTTTTCTTTGTGATATTTATAGTCAAACGTTAGTTGTTAGATTCAATGTGTTCAGTTATTTATATTAAAATTTTATCTAATTTATAGGTTACCTTTATTACTATTTACTATTATAAAATAATCATTTTTGCCGCCTGTTGTTAAATTTTTTGATTATAATAATGTTATAATGTTTACGTATCTTTATCGATGAACCGATTGTGTTACCTGTATGATTTATCCTATTAAATAAGAAAGATTTTGTCTATTTGCACGTAATTTTAAAGACTTGATAATTTGTAAGATTGAACATAGGTACCTACTTAATGTAATAAATCATTTGAATATAAAAACTTGTTTTATTAATCTACAAAGTACTAATAATGATTAAATAAATATAAATAAACAATTAAAAAATCATTCCTACTTTTTACTCGTCGTGTGTTTAGGTAAAGCTGCTAATATATGTAGATACGTTACGAAATCACTAGTTATGTTAGATGTATTACTTTTCACAAAACTGACTCACACAACAGCTTGAACGAAAATCCCGCGCTATTAGATACTGAGAATTTTCTAAAACTGAATGAGTATAGCTGTAATATTTTGGCTGAAATTGAACCTTGCACAAGTCTTTGCTCGATAGTGCTTATTTATTCCTCATTGAAGATAGGTTAAAAACACATTGTAGATAGTCTTAAAAATCATAGAACTATCTAATTAAATATCTACTAAATAGTAATTTAAATGTAGAAGATCCAACAGTCAAACTATTTACATATAGTTTTGTTGGACATGGCGTTAGATTATAAGGCATACCATGTACCTTTATTATTAATAAATAAATAAATAAATAATAATTATTCTTAAAGCTACAGCTAGGTAGACTTTTAGACCTAAAAGCAGTTTTGTGAATGAAGCAAAATAAATACACGAACTTCATTTGCGGAGGTACAGAACCAATAAGTTTCTAATTGGCTGGTTACAATATTTTTTAATATTGTAAGTATTCAAGTCATGACTTAAACATAAATAAATACAATTAAGACCAGTGTTATAAACCGAAACGTGACTTTTCTAATGATATAATATAATCTACTCTGCATCGATAACGCATATTTTATACTTTTGTACGACACTGGCTCGCCTCGAGAGTCGAGACATGAGACGACTCGCGTGGCGCAACACTATCCGTCAGTATTTTTCTGTCGCTTCGCTCGTTCGGTTGTGTTATTTTATTTTGTGAATATTTTGTGAGATCATTGTTATTTGTGTTTATTATCTAATGTAATTAAGTGTCAGACTTAAAAATACAAAATGCCGGTGTTTCACACGAAGATAATCGAGAGTATTTTGGAGCCAGTTGCTCAACAGGTGAGAGTTAACTTCATATTATTTATAGAAAAACGTCCTAGTTGGCTGGTGTAGGTGTGAAATTAGTAGATTATTGTTTACAGCAGTCGTTTACTTCAATATTATCGGTGTATTATGTCATAGCAGTGATTAGCGCGGGAGGAATGCGATGAAAATGTCTTTATTTGGTCGTGAGGCAGTGTCGGCCTTTTTGGTTGGTTTACGGGCGAACCCGGGTGTCGTATGTTGGATAACCTTGGCTGGTAAGAAGTGTGAAGTGAATCAGTAGCTACTGTTCTGTTTTTGAATGTCAAATCGGCAATTTGAATACTTTGAATTAAATGAATGTGACACAGTAAAGTTTTAGTTAACTCTAAACATCGTTCAATTAAAGTGAATTAGTCTTAACTACATTCATGTAATGGTATCTAACTAGACGCTGTTTTGTATTTTCATATCCATTCCATGACCACTTCAATGAAAAAGATATGTTTGAACAAGTATTTCTCATAAAAAGTATGGCAATTTTTAAAATGAAAGTAAATCACAATACAAGATTCAAATAAGAAACAGCAAGTGGTCATACAGGTCAGCTTGTAAAGTTACCATAAATACAGAGTAGTCTAAAAATCTTGCCTTTTAAAGTTACAACAGGTTTCTTGCCAAATAGAGTTATTATTCTAGCTTTGCACCAGTCATTACAAAATAATAAAACTTTTTTCCAATTAGAACAGAATACATTTAACAGAAGAAGAATTACAGAATATCATTTGATAATTGTACGTTAAAACTTCAGCAAGCATCACAATAGTTGGTTAAACAATTTTTAAGCTTGAAATCACTATTACTTGCAGCTTCAGCCCAGATTGAAAGAGCAAAAGATTGCCTATGCATCTATACTCCTCCAATTGCCTGTGTAAAAACAATATTACCCATCGAATTTTAATAAAAAACAGACCATATACATTTGTATTTATAGTATTTAGAAAAGATTCCCGATTTTTTGAAACATTTCTTTTATTATTTAATATGAATCTAATAATCTATTGCATCAAAATTACAGTAATCAACAATGAATACCTACCTATAATGGGCTGGTGCTGAAAATCAGTGCCGTGGGCTCAAGCCTCTGTGCCCGGTCCACGGTATTAAGCTGGGCTCCAGCCTTTTGCGCTGCTATGCACCATAGGCTTTTTGTGTGTTCCTAAATTCTTGTTGTGTGTCATAGCAAAATAAATGGTTTTTCTTTTTTTCTTTCTTTCTTTCTATGAATATATTCAATCACACTACAAAACATGTGCAAAAACAATTTACTCTATTAAAAAATAATGAGTCAACAACATCATTTCATGAATGAAATACTTGCTCTGTTGCTAGTATTACTATGGTCATTGTTTTCAATTAATTCTTTACAAATAATGCTCAGCATCTGGTCACTGACTCACCTGTTTTCTGTAAACTGTTATGAGTAATCTTTAATGACTTAAAAGGTCATTCATTTAGAGGTTTATGAAACTAGTTTATGTATAACTTTATTGTCAAAATACTTAATAAAAAGTATAAATATCACTAACTTTTGTCCCTAATTTGCCTGTGTGAAATAGCCACTAGTCCTACTCTGTACTCTAGCCAATATTCATATTTGCAAGAAAATTGATTGAGTATGTAAAGAGTTAAGAGGTATAACAATCATACACACTTTGCTTTTATAATATTTGTGAAGATTTCAGTAACTGTGAATTATATTAATCAACTCCTATTAGCGGAAACAACTGATAGTATTATGAGTTCTTCCTGTGAATTCCTGTAATACCAAAATATTGATGATTATTTTAATTTTTGCAAAGTATGAGACTGGCTCGTTATTGCCAATAGGAATTCTATGAGTATTAAAAGTATTTATTTCTAATATAAAAAAAGGTCTAGTACATCAGCTACCTGCCGGTAAAAGTCCCGTCAAAATCAGTCCAGCCATTTCAGAGATAGTTGCAACTTTGGTGCAATGGTTATCGCTTGAGGCATACGTTTTATGTGTCGCAGGGTCAATCCCAGAACTCAGTCAGCCAGTACAAACAGACAGACAAAATTAAATAATAATGATATTTTGGTATAGGTATCAGTGATGCTAGTTTTATGGTTGTGATTGTATTTAACGAAGTTGAATGAGATGAGTGAGGAAATTATGTATATGCAATATTCATATACATGTAGTAAAAAGCGGTTAGTTCAATATTAAGGACTAATTTTATTTATCTGTATAGATTTAGTATCTATATGTATATAGTAAATTAGTAACTAGTAAAGAAATTGTTATAAAATTATCATATAAGTAAAAAATAGTGCAATATCGTTATCATGTGCGCTTATCACTGTTTACATTGCACATAAATAAATCAGATTTTATCAAAAGTCAAGGCGAGAATCGCAAGGTCCAATATTATAAGGTACTTAAACATGATTAACAATTTTATTGTGAAAATGAATTATAATTTTAATATCCCACATCCTGTATCTTGTACATTATGTATCTTAGATATTATAAATGCGAATGTATGGTTGCGAGTCACCTTTTTACATTTTATTGACTGAACCATTCTTTTTTATTTAGTCGGGAGTATGGTGAAAGATATTGGCTAAATTTACACAGGCCAAGCTGAGGCAAAACCCTCTAATAAATAAAATACTTACTTCGTTAGTTTCTGGAAACCATTACTTTACCAACTTTACAGCTTGTTGTAATTTAAAACTAGTCCAGACACTAGTCAGAGTTCTAAAACAATAGTTACAAGATGCAGCTGTCTATGTATTTGTTTACATTGTTTTGAGTTAAATTTTAAATATATTTTAAGAACAATAGCATGCCTGCTTCTCGGAAAAGCCAAGAAGTCCAGAATTGCATTCCTATTCTCCTGTTTTGCCAGTTTATCCTACACGGTCATAAGATTGTTATTTTCGCCATGTATAAATCAGACCTGACCCTCACAATGAAAAAGTGACTAAAGTATTCGAATTATTAAAATAATATGGCCAAGGTTCAAGGAGAATCGAACCACTCAGTTAATACATATATTAATAGTTTTTGACATCAGTAATACTTGATTATGTGAAGCCATTTATTGCACCAGCTATAGTTAATGAAATTATCATGAAACAATAGTCTATAAAGGCTAATGGACTGTGAAGTCCCAGGTTCAGTGATTGATATTGTACTTGTACTCTGTAGGAGACGATGGCATATGTACAAAAATTGTAAAGTCAGTGGCATATGAAATCAGTAGTCCCTTAAGTTACATAATTAATTTAAGCATAAGTGAAGGTATATTTCCGACTGAGCTAAAAAAATCAATTATAAAACCACTGTTTAAGAAACAAGACAGGGAGCAAGTGGAATTTTACAGGCCTATATCACTTATATCAGTAATGTCGAAAATTTTTGAAAAATACATTTATAGGGAACTTAATAACTATTTTGAAAAAAATAATATACTCTGTGACGAACAGAAAGGATTTAGGGAGAAAAAAACAATCAATTTGGCCATATATGATTTCTTGTATAATGTTATGACAAACATGGATAAAAACACACCAGTCTGCGCCATTTTCTGCGACATGACACAGGCTTTCGACTACGTACAGCATAATATACTACTAAATAAACTTGAGGCATATGGTATCAGGGGAAATGTTTTAAATCTAATAACATCATACCTACATAATAGAAAACAAGTAACCCAAATTAGTAGAATAAATGTGAACACTCAACGTGAAGAAATTTTCACATCATGTGCGCGTACAGCTCCTCATGGAGTTCCGCAAGGTAGTGTACTTGGACCGCTCCTATTTACTCTGTATATCAATGATTTCCCTAAAGCCATTAAACATCCGATGACTCTGTTTGCCGATGACAGTACGATTACTATACCATGCCATGAAAAAACTAATTATGAAATGGACATAAAAAGTACTTTAATTGAAGCGGTAAAGTGGCTTGATAATAATAATTTAAAAATTAATATAAATAAAACTATGATTATGCATTTTAGTCATCGATTATCCTTATTTTCTAATCTTGACATCGAATATAATAATAATAGAATACAAATTGCTGAAACCACAAAATTTTTAGGACTGACAATCGACAAAAATTTAAATTGGAAAGCGCATGTTGAATCTCTAGCCAAACGAATAAGCAGTGCGGCATACGCGTTATATAAATTATCGCGTACTGTAAATATAGAAGCGTTATTGACGGCCTACTATGGTTTGGTTGAATCGGTCATTAGATACGGTGTAATCTTTTGGGGTAACTCAACCGATAGGGATGTCATTTTTAAGAGACAAAAATACTGCTTGCGATCTATGTTTAATCTCAAATCTACTGACAGCTGTAAAAATTACTTTATTAAATATCGTGTATTAACATTGCCTTCACTTTATGTATTAGAAATAACAATGTTCGTGAAGACAAATCCACATTTGTTTCCTCGTATGGCAGACAGATTTCCAAGGAATAGACGTGACGATAGCCAACTATGTTTACATACATCAAAAACTGCACTTATGCGCAAGAGTGTATTTTGCATGGCACCAATTATCTATAATAAATTACCCAAAAGTTGGAAAGAACTAACTATACCTAAACTAAAACAAACAATGAAATTGTTTTTGGCACAGAAAGCTTATTATAGTATAACGGAGTTTTTAAGTGAGTCAGTGATTGTTATAAATAAATAACAATAAAAACTAACATTGCCCTAATTAAGGTTGTGTCACAGTGTAGGACACAAAGAAACATATTGTTAATATTATTACAATTGAATGTTATTAAATAATAAGTAAAATATATAATTTGTATAATAATAATTAAATCATTTTTAGTAAATATTAATTGAATATGAACAAATTAATTAATAATGTATAATGATACTGCAGATATTTAATGTAGGTATAAGTGTAAATTTTAAAATTAATGTAATAATTCACAGTCATTAAAATTTTTTTTATATAATAGATATTTGCACGCCATGATAAATGGCAGACATGTCGTAAGCCACTTTTCTCTAAGATCTTGCATGCTGTATTATTTTAATTCTGTATGCACACACATGTTTGAGCAAATAAAATTCTTATTCTTATTATTCTTATTCTTATACTTACAGGTTTTGTTTGTGCAAAACATGATGGACGAAGTTGTTTAACTCTTTGTTATATGTCGCGGAGAACCTAACGGGTAACCGGGGCTCCGGCTCGACGTGCAGGAGAAGGCACGGGGTGGTTTTTAGTCAGTAAGAGTCTGACACTCCCTTCCGCCTCGCCCAGGCGGGAGCAGTCATTCGATGATTTTCCCCCCTTAAAAAAAAACTCTTTGTTATACTTTTGCGGTTTTAATTTTAAAACGACGATTAAAAAAGTGGGATAGCAATTAAATACCTCGTAATCAGCCAGGGTATACCCTCTCTATATATAATAAATCTATAAATTTTCAACTGTATGATATTGTAAGAAAGATTAAAATCAATTGACGAAAATTGTCATATTGGAGTAACGTGAAGAGCTAGCTGTAATTTGTACCAATCATAAGTCTGAAGACGAGTGTGTCATGGAATGCCAAGACTAGTAGGAGTCGAAAGACTATAATTAATTTCAAATGAGTCATTGAATTACGAAGCAATTTAAACCCATAAAGTGATAATCGACTGTAAAGAAGTTAAGTGAAAACATCGATATAGTTACTTAGTATTTAGTAAATGGTTACCAGCTGGACTGAAGAACACGAGATCTTTTATTGATTGCAAATTTCAGCATCTACAATTAGATAAAAAGTTTAAAATGCAAGGAAAGTCTCTAAAGTTTGAATCCATAGAAGTTACGTTACGTAACTATAAATTGTATTGTGAACCTGATTGGAAAAGAGTAACTTTGGAGTTTCTTGCGTTTTTCTCCATAGGAATATACACCTTGAAATGAGCAAATAGCTTCACTTTTATTATTGTTGACGTTCAAAAGTGCCTTCCTGGTCTAATTGAAATAATTGATTTTGACTTTGACTTTGTTATTTCACCTAAACTTATAAGGGAGCAGTTGAATGCAGGGAATTTCCAACCAGTGTATCTGGAAGTTATTAGGGGATACTATTCGTACGTCTTGTAATTATGACTGATACAATGATGCTGATGCGAAACAATACAGATGTTTAGGCACTTCTTTGACATCCAAATAAGTATAGTTATGAGAAGTGCAGAAGACAGAATTGGATAGGAGGAACTATAATAGTTTGTAGTAACTATAGAGTATGGGTCGATTTATGGAAAATGACGATTATGGCTACAACATGAGATTACTGACAAAACTAGCCAAATGTGGGCGTAGTTTACATCACTACCTTTTCTATAAAGGAAAAACAATCGTGAAGATATGCTACTAGCTCAAAATTATGGACACAGCAGAGGTCCTTAACCTCAAGTTATGAGTGAAATCATAAATCTTTGGACATTTATAGTCTGGCCGTATCTAGGCCCAATCAGCAAACTCGGTGCCTAATAGGCTATCACGACTTGGCAACCTAGGAAAACATTTTATAATGTAATAAATTCTGATTCGCGTGTTCAAGAGTAGTTAGTACCTATTTTATTTTTTATGGAGTCAGGTTTTTATATTTAACGCTAAATCTTTTTGTGATCATTGATCATCAGTGTTTCGCGAATAAATGAATGAAGAATAGTACTTATAGTTACTGTTGAAATATGCATATTTCAAGTCTCTTTATCACGATTATGTCATAGATATAAATTCATCATGTATCAGGCCTGCATTGCGATAATAGTTACCACACAACATGCACATAGATAATGATGAAATTGTTACCGTGCATACTAGGCTTGTAACTTGGTAATGAGAAAATCGTTCGATCTGCAATGTGGTCGTTTTGAACAAACAACCTGGAACTGTGATAAGTACCTAGTTAGTTAACCATATGGCAGTAGTTGACAAAATCGTTAAAGGCGAATCCAAGTGACATAAACATTCGTGAAAGAACTAAAGTGCCATTATCACTTTTTATACTTTCGATTATAAATTGCAATGTAAGTATAAGAAAGTATCTGAGGATAAAGTGGTATCCACACAAACCGTCAGTCATATCGTGTCGCCCACGTGTTTCAGTAATTAGGGCAGGTGCGCAACCTCGCCTGTATCCGCACTCGGCAGCTATTTTTGCCATGGGACTGCTGGGCTCGGCCCTACTGGACTAATGGTCACGCCAAGGTCGTCTTGCCCGTATAGTTTTATCCACGAGAATAGAATTTTGTTGGTCTTTTATTTTGTTTTTCCAGTCATCTTAATAAAAGTATCGGTCTGTATACTTGAGGGATTTTAAAACGCCTGACAGCAGATTAGAATACAATATTCACTAACTTATCTTATGGGGGTCTAAAGAGAATTGGGAATGGGAACTTTTAACTGAGACTGGGGAGCAGCATTTTCTTGCCAAGCCTAAAGATAATGGCAAACCAGGAAAGTCCAGGAATGGACTCTCACGGACTATTAATGATAATAAAAACAATGAACCCTTTTTAGAGCCACGAAACTTACTCAAAATAGCGAAGAGTTAGGAAACAGGCGCCAGACTTGCAATAAATTATTCAATCTGAGAGCGGTATTGAGTGCGCGAACGATTTATACCTTGTAAACGCTTTGTATAGTAATATAGCACTAACTCGACTTGTTGCCGGTGCAGTATAAATTACTATACTGCTCTGAAACTGTTCTGGTAACAATGTAACAACTGTATGTTCGTTACAATAGGTCTAGAAGGCTATTGAGATTGTTTGTGATCCTTACGTATTTTTATGTCCTACATTTTGAGTTTTAACTTATCATCCATGTTATGCTAAAAACCAATAGTTTTGGACGCGCGCATTAGTTATCCTTGCGATTTTGTGATTCATCCGCTCATGTTTGACAGTCGACTTTAACTTCAAGCCTCTAGAAATTAATTACAATTAAAGTATCAATTTTCGTAAGAGACCCATATTAACTTACCAATTAAAAATATTGAAAGCCAGTCTTACTTTGATTTCAGTGCTAAAACATGCCAAAAAGTCTTAAACAATGTTTTATTACTTGCAAAGTCAACAAGGCATTAAGTATTCATCCAGTGCATTCCCGCTTCTATAAATAAACTGCGGGCCGAGTCCCTGAGTCGGGAGACCCCGTTGTTTTAACCTTTTTGCCGGCTCAGGCCCGAGACTGAAGCTATATCTAGGTATAAACTGAACGGTGAAAGAAGGCGATATGAAGTCTAGAGAAAATATTGTCTTGCCTTGAAATTCTTGGATATAAATTATGACAACATAAAGCTGCATGGTCTGGGATAACATATAGGCTACTTTTTATCCCATGGGCATGCGGACGACGCTACTGGCCGAAGCTAGTGTTTGTTATTAAGTTTAATTTGAAGTGTTTGATAGTAATTATGATGTCAAATGTGAGAATGACAGGGTGGATTGTCTGGGGTCTGGGTCTGTTAAAAATCATTTAACAATCAAGCGACATGCGTATTCCGCATAATGCGTCTACATGATACGGCAAAATAAAAAGGGATGATTTATCTTCCAACACTCGGTGTCAGATTAAATAAATTAAGGAAGTTTAGGAACTAGATGATGAATTTCTTCTAGTCTGCATAGACAATGTCTCCGTACAAACTATTTCCAGATTCTTAATAGCTCCGTTACTTCATAGTTGACTAAAATCTCATAAACACGAAACAAAGTCAATACACAAAGCGATAATGTTGCCAGGTGATATAATTCAAATATTCTATATTTAAATGTTGACTCACTACTGGCTGTTTGTTATCGTTTTAGCGCGCTGTGTTCGCGCCTAAATTTAAATTTGGAATCGACCGGGAACCATTTCGTAACCATTTTGTTTTTATTTTCGTTTTGATGGCGATTTATGATGGTTGTAAAATGTGGTGACTTGTAGACTAGGTATTAAATAGTTGTTTTTGGTTCAATTAGTAGTAATACTTCATTAGTTAAACGTTATTGATTATTTCCTCAGTCTAAGTTGACGTAAACCAGAGCTTGGCTGGATTATATCAACTTGGTTGAGTGCAGCTATAATACACATGTTAACAAGATTGTTGCTGGAAATTTATTTAATGCAGTGTAAATGCAGTTTTAAAGAGTATACAATAAATAATACAAAAATATGGATAAATATGTATATCTATTTAATATAATTTAAATATTATCATGCCCATAGCAAGTCCGTTCCTGTATACAACTTTTTTATGCTTGACGTTTTAAACAATTTACTTAAGAAGAAGAGTGTGTCATGTGATGATATTTGATAGGAGTTAGGAGAAAATATAAGAAGCTTAGAATAAGAACATAAAGTAAACAAAAATGTCGTTCAGCTTTTTAAAATGGGAGTTTTTGTGATGGTGTTTGGTAGTGAGATATGAAAATAGAGGGATAGTAGTTATAAAGATGAAAGCAGTTGGAGAAGAAAGAACAAATACAGTGTCAAATCTACTTCTGTTATTAGTTATCTGAAATAATGAGTCATCCATGTCTAAAATTAGGATCTACTGAGTAACATAATTAAGTAACTTTTACAAATAAATAATATGTGAATATGCAAATTTTTCTTTATAACAATCAATCTGATGTTGTATACAATAAATTAATAACTTATGAAACATTACACTTAATATTTCTTTACCTTTGTTGTCTTTTCAAGCACAACTCTGCTAAGTCCGCTTTAGCCTTAGCTTCTCTAAGCTTCTCTTTTAAAATCTTAAACTCCATGTTTTGTATGACTTCTGCATGTAACGCTTTACTCTTATTCTCTTGTTGATGAGCTCTTAATTTCTGTTTCAAGAGTTGAACTTCTAAATAATGTACTTCTTCTGCAGATGGAAACATAGATTCATCCTTTAAATTAGGCCTTGATTCTTTAAAAGAATTTTGCGCATTTTTACTAGGTGTTAATGATGAATTTTCACATTCTGTTTCTGTTTCGAATGATGGGGTTGGTGATGGTAATGGTTCGATTTTGACCGAGGTTTCTGGTAGTGTCTCCTGATCACCAGTGTTTAAGGTTTCTTCGCTTTCTGCTCTGCTTGTTCCTGCTTCTACTAAGAGATCGTTGTTTACGTTTTCTACAATAACAAAAGGGCAAGGGCATTAAAAGGGCATTTAATTAAAAATTAGTCAGTTGCTGAAAGAAGGATTCTACCTGATTGTGTGACATGAAAGGGGATAATTTTAATATTTAAATATGCTTGTCATGATTCATATAAAATTAACTGAATAGTGTGAGTACTGGCAATTAATACAATTTTATTATGGATTTAGAAAAATATGAAACAAAAATTCTATGCAGTACTTGTCCTCCTGTTCTTTATAGAGATTAAATGGTTTGAATGTAGGTAGATAAAATTGCATAAAGTATATACCTATGACAGTCTCCGGGTCCCCAGAGTCTACACTGGACATCAGGGCGTGAGCTATCTGTAGCACCTTGGGACCTGGTATGGTAACGGAACGACCCTGCTGACGTCTGATCATGTATCTCTGTCTATGCTTCAAGTTCATCCATAGTCTTCTTAATTGCTTTGCTGTTCTCTGGTGAATTAAATTAATTTTTGAATTTGTGAACAGTTGAAAAACCAAGGTAATGTATTTCATTAAAAATACAATTACTTGTCTAAACAATTTTGGCGTTAAAAAATTAAAATAGGTATTGTTATATTTAACAGTGATCCTATTAATTTCAGATAAGACTAAGAAACAATTTATGGTCAACTTTTTAATATTTGTAAGTTAGTTGCTTTTTTGCCTGCCTACCCCTCAGGCGTACTAAAAGCGTGATGTTAAGTTTACATAAAGCATTGATAACAATTTGTCCTTGAAATGTCAAAACAAAGCAGACTTCCAACTTGATATCACCATCTTGAAACCGTCCGAAACTGATTGTAAGTGCTACATTAAAGTTCACATAATTATAACTATAAAAGATATTAAATTATTTAAATAATTTACTTACAGTGTAATTTGTGGAAGGGTTCATATTAAATTCCATTGTAATTCTCTGCCATGCCTTATTTTTAGCTTTTAATGCTGCAGTATGAGTTCCCTTATGCTCCACAATTTTCACGTAATTCTTTAATATTTCTAAAAATATCAGTCGTTCTTGATGTGTAAATATTTGCTTTTTATATTGTATCTCCATTGTAAATCGGAATCGTCTTAAACTTACACTCAAACACGGTTTCAATTCTGAGTTCCGATAGTGACAGATTCACAGAGTATCTACACTTACCCACTCGAAAAAAAAAAACTGAAACTAACAGTTACGTTTTGTTATTCCAGGAGCAAAATATATTTTACAAAATTTTTAGGTCTTATTAATTTAAAATATTTTAAATTCAAACTATTGTAATATATTATGATGCTTTTCATTTCTCGAATGGGCAGGCAGAGACGAACATATTTTTCTAATACTCATTTTTTTAGTTGTATAGTGATTGACTATATAACTATACTATATATGGGCCTTGTAATTAATGATTTCATGCCTTTTATTAGGTACTACAACAATTCTTAGAAAAATGCGAGGTTCATAATATGAGTGATAATTTTAAGCGCAATAATAAAACGCATTTCATTCGTTCGAATTCATTCAGTTGTTCAATGTTCAGTGTACTACAGATTGAGATGAAGCACTTGAGATAGGTAATCGAGTGTTACTTGTTAGTCGTTAGAAACACAAAACTTACTATTCAAGGAATGATGACGTCATCGTATACGTATTATTAAATGATTCGACTATTAAATTTTATTGTGTTGTAGGGATTTCGGAGTTTGACTTAAGTGAACATAGATACAAAATAAGCTATATTTATTTTTATTTATTACTGGATTCGCAATAGACTTAATGCGATATTTTGAGGTTGATCTTAGGGTCTTGCCAAGAATTTCAAAAGTATGATATACTGTTTTTTTTTTATTTTGAAGAGTACAAAATTAGTGGTAGGGCAACCTTCTTGGTTTAACAGGATGTGAGCTTCTCCAATTTCAAATTGGTAATAAAAATTACCTCAATCTTATAACAATGTTAATTTTGAGTTATTTAAAAATTGCGATGACCTTGGACAATCGCTGCCTACGTGAAATGAGCTGTGGAATCCTGATTGATGAGCTAATTCCTTTAAAAGTATAGGTGAATGTATTGTTGTTGCAGGTATAAATACCTATGTATATTCGTTATTATAACACTATGAAATGTATAACATCACTGGCTTCTGCCGGCGGCTTCACCTGCGGTCTTTTGGGATAAATTTTGAAGTGATTGACACACAAACACAAAACCTCACAAACTTTAGCATTATAATATTAGTAAGATAAAATGTGTATTATATGTATTTTATCACATTGACTAGCTACTTCCGCGTGGTTTCACTCGCTCTGCTCGGCGCCTATTAATCGTAGCGTGATATTTTATAGTCTATAGCCTTCCTCGATAAATGGGCTATCCAACACAGAAATATTTTTTCAAATCGGTCCAGTAGTTTCGGAGATTAGTGCGTTCAAACAAACAAACAAAAAAAAACAAACTCTTCAGCTTTATAATATTAGTATAGAATAGTTCCTTAAGAATAACTTGATGAAAGAAAGAAAAAGTATTTACATTAATGACATTATCCTCATCACCATCAAATCAAAAGCCTCACCCTTCGTCCCATAAGTCGAATAATGACATGTATTAACCTATTGTAAATCCACTTTTCATTACTTAACTGCTTCAATAGTTATTGTATTATGGAGTGAGACTATTTCCCTACGTAGCTACAAATGTATGTATTCAGACTTTGTACTATTACTAAGAATTTCCAAATCGAAAGGCCTAATAATACATTTCCGACCCGAGGGTTAAACTCGGAAATTGAGGGAGACTCGACAGACGAAGCTTTTATGTACAGCAGGATATTCGATTGTATTGATAAAAATGACGGCATCATGAGTTGTGGTTTTCGATAAGTTGGTAAGTTAGATAATATTTGATACGGCGGTGTGTCCGAACAGTTTTGAACTCAAACCGAGCCCTTACTCAGTGAGCTCGAAAATAGACAGACCTGTTAATAAACCAAATGTCAAGTTTAATGTTTAACATAAAAATGTGTCAACATGTTAGCCATCACTCCTAGCTAATGCTAGATTAAGACTGATAGCTAAAGATTTTACAGTCTAACCAAAGAATTTATACTTTAGGGAACAGAGAGTATAGTTCCCTATGATCGGAAAAGGAGGATCCTCCGACCAGGCGAGGTGATCGTGCCTGGCGGGCTTTCTGCCCAACAGTTGTTCGTTGGGATTTTCTATCCGTGTTTATTTGCTTGTAAACTTTGCATGTGCGATGTAGGATTCTTGTGACGTCATCCGTTGACATGTGACATGTGTCGCCACATCACTCCCTCCCAAGACCGGAGGTCGATCCCGCTGAGACGGCTGTCGATGCTTGAGATGAGTGGCGCCAGAGCCAGTGTAGAACGTCCCTAGTTCCAGTGGGTCGGAACCGTGCCGCTGAGTGCCCAGTGAGTCGGGTGAGCGGTGCAGGGTGAAACTCCAGTGAGTCGGAGAGATGAGTTCGCAGTGTCCCACGGTGAGTCGGGGAAGAGATGCTGCGCGGGTAGGTGCGTAGTGGCCGGCATCTGCGTTGACGGGAGGAGATGTCCTTCAGAACCGTGTGCAGAAGTGCTGTGCCTAGACGCTGGTGAGGCCGTAGGGAAGAACCAGGCTGCACAACTTCGTTGCAGGTAATGGTGGTCCCTGATGAGGCCGAGGATGCTGGTTGGCTGCGACTTGGTTACCGCTCAGCGGAGAAATGATGAATGAGAGGGATGGCGATACGGATGACGGTGCTGATCTGCTCCGTGAAGTGAAGGTTGTTTCCAATCACGTCGGGGTCACCACTTTAGGGAACAGAGAGTATAGTTCCCTATGATCGGAAAAGGAGGATCCTCCGACCAGGCGAGGTGATCGTGCCTGGCGGGCTTTCTGCCCAACAGTTGTTCGTTGGGATTTTCTATCCGTGTTTATTTGCTTGTAAACTTTGCATGTGCGATGTAGGATTCTTGTGACGTCATCCGTTGACATGTGACATGTGTCGCCACAATACAAACAACTGAGTAAAAACGAGGTTTGTTTATGAATGCACTCATATAATAAGTGGGTTATATGTACAAATGTATAATATGAGTAATCTACAAATAGAATGTGGTAAACCACTTCGTGTGATGGCCTAATTAATTGGTTTAACGGACAAAATAGTAAAAATCTCTTTTTCTTAACATGTGTGATGTTTTAATATCGTATTAACTAAAATGTTAATACTTACTTTTATTGTTTAATTTTTGGTTCAGTTGTAACCAGTTTAATAGTTCCCTTGAAACTTCTGATTGAAACAGTTTTCGGTGAAATATTATCTGATTGGTACGATTGTACGTTTTTATAATTAAAATAGGATTTAGACCGATATGAGACTACACCGTTTTGGGGTGGAGAGTTTCTCCCCATTTACTAACTCAAAACTCCTTCAAATACTTTGGTCGAGCCATAAACGACATAGGTTGGTCAATCACTGTACAATAAGCGACTGCACGGTTACTATCCTTACCTCTATCCGACAAAATTTTTATTGGGTAGTCTTGGTTACAACTCCCTGGAGGTAAGGAGGGCAAGAAACCAACTTGCAGTAGCCTGTAAAGCTTTCCGTGGCACTATTGATGCTCCAGATCTACTGGAGTCATTATCGCGCTTTTACGTCCCAGATAAATATTGCCGGGGTAAAAAGCACAGGCTATTTGCCGTGCCCTCATGTCGTACCGTCGCACGCGCTAATTCACCTGTTCTTCGCACTCTGGCCGCGCTCAATGATCTCCTGGTTTCCAATCCAACTAGTGATCTGTTTGCGGACGGATGGAAGGAGATTTTATCAGAATGCTTGAAGTACTGCGAGAGAAACTCATGAATGGTGTTAACCCCTGTTTTAACTAAGTTTTACTTTTCTTTTGTTTGTGTTTTATTGTTGTATCAGTTACTGTTATTGGATTTTTATGCCGTTGTGACTGTTAAAAAATAAATAAATAAATAAAAAAATAAATAAATAAATCACACACTTTTTCAATATGGCCGAACTAACGTAGCAACATATATTTAATACTTAAAACCATCACTGATAGATATCATAAACATTATTCCAACAGAATACATATTTTTGGATTAGACAGCTTCCTTTGTTTTGTTTAGAGATCAATACTTATAAACGTTTCTTTCATGAACGTTTCTTTTTGTATGACGATGTGAAATATCGTACAAGACTTTGGTATTAAATGTCAGGCGTTATAAGCTTGATAATCCGCCCTGATATTCGTATCCAATGGGTTGGAAAGTAGGGTAGGGCTTTGGGGTGCTTTTCAATATGGCACAACTAAACGATTTTAAGAAGACGACTTTATTAGAAAATGTTGTGGATTATGTTTGTTTAAGAATCCTACGTTCTTAAGAAGAAATTTCCAAATGTTAAATTATTTTGTCCTATCTTTTTTTCGCGTTTAGTCATGTCACTAACTTGACCGGAGAAGGTGAAAACAATACGTTTTTCCTTCCCTGTAAGTCTTCAATCAGTCTTAAACTAAAACGGAATATGCAAAAGATTTCGTCACCTTTAACCGACCACATATTCATTATCGGAAAAGAATCAATAAATTAATAGAACACTATTCCCAATTTGAAGCAAAAGCGCAAAATTTTATAACAGAAATTGGCAGCATGCCGAGAAATCGAGAGGACTCCCAAGTTGTGCACAATCAATAAGTGAAAATTGGCGCGAAGTGTTTAACCAGCGTAATTTATAATAGCTGAGCTATACACTCACCATATGGTCACATCCCACGCGTGTTAGTGGCCGTGGACTCTAAGAGATAATATTACGACACCACTCAAACTTAGATTTTATTATTTGCCATATAAATTCGCGTGGGTGTTCTTACGGAGGCAATTTGCATCGAGTGTCATTGGCGTCGGTTAACTAGCATACATTTTAACCTACTATTTGTATAAATTGATTACTGGAGATCTACAAAAGAAAGGAATGCATTAGCAATTAGGTCGAAAACATTAAACGTGTGAAAAATACTTAAAGATTTTTTTAGCCTTGAATTTTAGTTCACGCAAATATTTTGATTGCAGAATTTGACTCGGATGTACACTCAATAATACTGATCATACACAACTTTTTAGTGGTCGTCTGAAACGTCGATCTTACGATTAGACATTTACTACAAAATATGTCCCAAAATCCCCTTACATTTTCGGTACTTTTGTCAGACTAAAACCAAAAGCAGAATCTACGTAGTACATATACGTATTTAGTTACATCTGAGCCTCACCTTGACCCAGTGGCTCGCCGGCAACGTACTATAATATAGGACTATAGGTACTTGTATTCGAAACCAGTTCTGGGAACATTTAGGCACAAAATGTTGTCAGTTTATTTATTTTCCTCGTATGAGACATAACTCTTAATTTAGGTCGGGAAGATGTTTTTTGTGGATGTAAACGTTTATTGGAAAGGAATGGTGAATAAGCCAGTCTGTAAGATTGTAATTAAGGTGGTCAGCACACTGAGAGATTGGGTAGTTGGATTTTTCGTTTGATTAGGAATTAGGATGTTTACCGATTGTAGAACTGTATTTTAAAGAGTAACAATGCTCTTATTTTTTTTGGTTTTATGTTTTTCATACTAATCTACATTTTGGAACGAACTCTTAGCTTCTTTGTCGGGAAATTCTATTCTGACATTTCAAAAGTGCCTATATATGTTTGTGCTTCAATTTTGAACTAATTTCTGATTGCATTTTATATACATTTCTCAATGAACAAGCTATCAGTGACAGCATTTGTTTTAAGATGATAACATTTTTACCCATTGATATGTAGCATTTAGTAATTCATCAACTTCTTTACAAAAGTTCTTCAATTACAAAGACATCTTACCAACAACAATACAAACATCGTCACCATTCATAGCAGAATTTCGATCCCCTAAATACAAACTCCACACAATACGACCCTCTTTCCAATCTCAATATTATCAGCAGACATTTAGTTCCCGTCCATAATCATCTTGGACAAACACAATCAGCTCCAAGGTCCCATCAGGTCCAAATACCGCGCCCTTTCAACTACACCCCAGGTGGGGGACATTGCGAGGGGGTGATTTGTGAAAGTCACGTCACGAAATACAAAAACAAATATGGACGTATTTTTTTGGATTAGGTGGTTATCGCATGTCGGATAAGCGTGTTTTATTACTTGGGATTTTGAGAAAATGTGGAGCGTTTATGCTTGTGTGGATTGGGTGTGATTTAAAGTAAAGGTTTCATAAACTTTTTTATTTTATTTTAGGGAGTTATAGAAGATTTTATAGGAATTTTGATTGTTGAGTTTTACGATAAAGATGTTGCTTATTATGTCTTAGTAATTATTTAAGTAGTTAGGTCCTCGCGGAGAACCTAACGGGTAACCGGGGCTCCGGGTCGACGTGCAGGAGAAGGAACGGGGTGGTTTTTAGTCAGTAAGAGTCTGACACTCCCTCCCGCCGCCTCACCCAGGCGGGAGCAGTCATTCGATGATTTTCCCCCCTTCAAAAAATGCTTGTGGTTATTGGAATTAGCAATGAGGTAGACCTCTAATCTTTTACTGTTATGGTCCCATAGTCTCATAAGTAGATGTAGTTTACGTTAATGTAAAGTTGATATTTACAAATATACTTTGTCGTATCATTCTTCTGATTCTCCTTAGAAAATGGCACCATGTCATTTGGACGATCAAATTATTCAGTAGAACAACAGTTCGAAATTTAATTTTGTGCACTTACTCTACAACAGTAAACAAATATGGCATCCTCAACTCAAGATACCGTTACCATTCTCGTACAACACATGACAGATACCCATCAACAAATACAAGATTAAAATCGAAAGCTTACAAAAACGAATTTAAACTAGTACGGTACCGTACTATGTCAGTACTCGTATAAAAACTATGAATGAATGCGCGTTGGTCGGCCGGGTTGCGTACGCGCACCTAATATGGCGAACGCTTATCTGCTCTTGCGCATACCTTACTGGATTGGAGGTTTAGAGGATTTATTGTTGGCAGTCACGTGCTGGATTGTAGGTCGAAATTGATTATTAATCAATTGAATAATTTATTTTGAATTTGGTATGCAGTTGTTTTACATACTTATAGTATGTAATATAGGATTTGAAAGGCATTTTTAATTGAAAGACGTTGCCCTCCACACTAGGACATTTTCCTGTATGCATTCCTGTTTTACTTCTGCCTCGTTGGCCTAGTATGGCCTAGTGGTCGCAAGTGCGACTGCCGGGCAAGAGGTCTCGGGTTCGATTTCCGGGTCAGGCAAAAGTATTACTGGGTTTTAAAATAAATCTCAGTAAGGAGTAGCATGGAGTCTGGAATTATGACCGGTATATGGCAATAGGCTCACCCCTACCTATTATATGTGACTCAAAACGTAAATAGTGAAAAGTGGGTGTTACATTGTACAATGGCATAATGTACACCTCTGCCTACCCCTTTGATAAAAAGATAAAAGGCGTGATTCTATGTATGTATGTATTCCTGTTTTACAATTTTACCCTGCCACCCTAAGCAAGAATGCAAAAATCAAACAAACAGTTTACTAGGACGAAGAGGAATTGTGCCCGCTAAACGTTGCGCGACAGACTGTTGTCTATCCACTGCGCCAACAGTGTCTTGTAAGTTCTTGTAAGTTTATTACTTTTTCTATTGTCAAACCGAGAGATACTGTTACACTTACACTAATCAAATGGTACCGTTGACAATACAAAGCTGCAATATATATTACACGCGTTTCGTTCATAGTTCGCAGAAACTTCGAGATCAAACAATGCAGGCAGAGCTTATCTCAAACTTTCACTTGGATACAACAGGGGCCGTTGTACGCAAGCGCATACTAGGTAGAGATAATTATGTCTTTGTAGGTGCATTATGACATGCTAAGCATTCGTTGTTCGTAACAAATACAGATAGTGATGGGTGCAGTCTATAATGATATTATTATGTTTCTGTCTGATGCATCATCCTTTTAATTTTAAACCCCAAAAGATATTTAAGGACACTATTCTATTAGCTCTTAGAATAAGAAGCGTTAGGTGTATTATATTAGATACACCATTATTACACAAATTAGTGAAACAGTCGGGTAATAGATGGTAAAGGTTTTTTTTAGTCTTTTTATGGGATAAGCCGGTAAACGATCAGACGAATCACCTGAGGATTGTTGGGGATTGGGGAAATTGGAAAGGAGCGGGGTATTCGGACCTCCAGTAACCTTACACGACGAAACGCTACGCAAGCGTTGTTTCACGCCGGTTTTCTGTGAGGCCGTAGTATCAGTGCGGTCGAGCCGGCCCTTACGTGCCGAAGCATGGCTCTCCCACACTTAAAAATTGTCTTGTCATGATAATGAAGAATTTTTTGTGACTTAATTAGGTCTCATTGCTTAACAACGCTGATAAGAAACTAGGCTATACAAATATTTGTTCCGTGTGGGAAGGACCTTACAATGTTCTAAAATACTATTAAAAAGCTTTAGTTTCATAATTGATAGTTGACGTTACTTATTCTCGTACAGTTTCTGTGAAATGTGAAGTCCCTTAGTCGCCTCTTACAATTACAACACTTATGAGGAGAATCAGGCTGGTGACATTTATTTATTCTATCGTACCCGTACCTATAGGGAAAAGTTTTTTTAAGGGATAATAGCCGGTAAACAGTAGCAAGCATGATATAGATATATTTTGTACAAGCCTGAGGAAAGCTAGAACTATGATAAGTGGAGACTTTTTTAATAACTGATTTTTGTTTTTTTTTATTATTGTTTTATTTTAAATATGTATTCACCTTTCTTTTGTTTCTATATTTAAATAATTTTCTTGCTGTGTGCCTGTTTTTGGTGTATTTATAATTTTTATTTTGTCCTAGCTGTTACCTATTAAGTCAGTATTCGTGTGAATCTATAAGTGGCTCAATGTTACTATTCTTCTGCTAAATGTATGTAATGTAGCTGTTGATTCACCATTCAATAAATAAATAAATAAATAAATAAATAAATAAACGAGCAGACGGTTCACCTGATATTAGGCAATCGGCGCCGCTCAAGGACACCCAGGACATCAGAGACGTTACAAGTGCGTTACCGGCCTTTTGGGGATTACGAATTTGAGGATTGTAGGGGATTCAGGGATTGGGGAGGGGCGTAATTGGGCGTCTGATAACCTCACTCAAGCGACATAAAAAACCCGAGGGCGTTGTTTCACATTGGTTTTCTGCGAGGCCGTGGTATCACTCCGGTCGAGCCGGCCTATTCGTACCGAAGCATGGCTCTCCCACACTTAAATCAACAAATCAATAAAGTCAATGCGTATAAGACCTTATTCTTCGGAGTCTAATAAGTACGTCAATTAGAGCAATTAATAGTGTCTGTCATGGCCCACAAAGAGTATAATAAGTATAGGGGAAATGGCCCATCTATTCTACCTATCTACGAGTGCATATTAAACCATGTTCTTCGGGGATAATATCTAGTTTCTATCAAGGCCCGTGCCTACGTAGGCCGTCGTTGCAAAGTTCAATCGCATGTTAATTTCCCCTTTTATGTGAACGAGTGGAAATGACATTCTGATGTTAATGGCGCTTTCAACAGCAAAGATCGCGCTTTAAATGTCAAGATATAACTTGGATATGTTGCTATTTTTTAGAGATGTTATAAGTATTTTTGTGCAGGTGTTGGAAGTGCGTTGTTTCTTGTACTTATATTATTTATCTCAGGGTTATCCTCTGAATTCATCTAGAGAAGTATACCGAGCAATGTTTTGTGGGTCACTCATCCCTGTACCAAGTAAACAATGTCTAAACCTACCATCTTTGTCTCCAGGTATCGCGTCTGGTGATCCTCCATGAAGAAGCAGAAGATGGCAATGCGATGCCAGACCTGGCGAGGCCGGTGCAAGCCGTGTCCCTCGCCGTCAACAACCTTGTCAAAGTAAGTGGTATACTTTATTAACTAGTATCTTCTTTGTATTGCTAGGGAAAGAGCAGGCAACTATTTTACTTCATTTTCTGTTGTTGGGAGAGAATGTTTCAAGCATTTAATTACAAAATATGAGAACTGCTCATTTGAAAATATTGTTAAATACTTGGATCTTATTTTTTATGGTATAAGGCGGCAAATTATCAGCCTGGTCACCTAATTGTAAGCAACCGGTGTCGTCTATGGACACCCGGAATACCAAAGAAGTTATAAGTGGGTACTTTTAGTATTGGGGATTCGGAGATTGAAGACCATGTTGAACTGATTAAGGGTTTTTTTTGAGGGGGAAAAATCATCCAATGTCTTCTCCCGCTTTGGTTTAGGCGAGAGGGAGTGTCAGACTTACTGACTAAAAACCACCCCGTTCCTATTCCTGCTATTCGAGCCAGAGCCCCGGCAACCCGTTAGGCTTTCCGCGGCTCCATATCGGGTCTCAGCTCTATTGGGCCCCATCTGTAACTGAATAAGGGTAACATCTCTTAATGATACAAATGAATGACCAATATCTAAAAACCCCCCTTTTACATCTTCTCCAGGTTGGACACGAGACCATTGAGTCTTCAGAAGACGCTGTCCTCAGACACGACATGCCGGGCGCCCTGCATCGCGTGGAGACTGCCGCCACACTGCTGCAGCAGGCCTCCGATATGCTGCGAGCTGATCCTTATTCAGGACCTGCTAGGTAAGAGGGTGGGTAATGGTTGTGGTGAAATGGACAATGGCCATGATGCAGCCATTTTATAGTTCGTCCAAATGTCGGTTTGAAACCACTAGTCCAAATGGATCCAATCCATTAGTAGTAAAATAACGATAACATTGCACTTTGCCAATAGTTTGTTGCTATTAGCCAGGATGACACAACGGCATCGTCTTGGATATTTAACCATTATAGTGAATAAAAGTCTTTCTTATCAAATCAAACTACAAAATGAACTCATGTGTTCGAAAGTTACAAAAATTTCCGACATCACCTAACAAAATAAAATTTTAGTTTGTAAACTTTCGACAGGAATTTCCATGTATATCATCTGTCAAAAAAGCTACTGGAAATTCATACTTTCCGTACCGCAAATAAAGCTCAAAATACACACTAAAATCAACAACATACCTTACATAAGCATCCGCTATTTTAAAATCAATACCGATCCGTAATTCATCACTTCAAAATATTCAGATCAATGCTGCAAAACTGTATGTCATTCACCTCTAACTATATCAATCTAAGGTTCATTATTGCATGACAGTATGCACTTAGGATTTTATAGGAAGAATTTTGTACTATTGTCAAGACAGTTCTTGGTTTCTTGCTATGATAGTCTAGTCACCATGTCGATGTCTATCGATGCAAGTTATTTTACCTTCGATTCGGATAATGCAAGTGTTAGGGAGTTAAAAATAAATATTGTTTGCAGAAAGAAGCTGATTGAAGGCTCCCGTGGTATCTTGCAAGGGACCTCGGCATTGTTGCTGTGCTTCGATGAATCTGAAGTCCGCAAGATTGTGAAGGAGTGCAAGAAGGTAAGGTTTACTTCGATAAGTGTGTATGTGTGCAAATACTCAAACGTAATCCAATTTTAAGATGTTCTCTAAAACATTTCTGTCTCTATATTTTTTTCGGAAAAGACAGAGATAGCACAATATTTAAATAGAGCTTAAAAGTATAAAATATTCATTAATCTTTAGAGTGCCACGTCAGTCACCAGTGCCTGACGCTAGTGGAGGTTTGACACAGAACATATTGTTCTATGAGGTCTGACCATTTTAAACTAGACAGTTAAAGTGTTATGAAATAGTTAAATGAATGAGACAGGTGACGCAAAAAATGATAAGTCATCGACCTCTTTTTCAAAAATTGTTATAATAATGATTTTTTTGCATTGAATATTCCTGTTGAGAGCTTCTTATAAATTACGTGTTACCACATGTGTGTATACGAATTACGTAATGTTTAGTTTTATGCAGTTTTTCGTGAGAATGTTCTATAAATCAAACAGTAACTTGTTTAGCAAACTTATAATAAATCTGAGAATATTTACACACATGTCTGTCTGACTGATTGTTCGTAACATTCATAAATAGCATAATTTATACTTTTAGTAATAATTATAGATGTGATTATTTGAAGTGTGTAACTAGTAACCTGTTTACTTTATAAAAATTGACTAGATGTATTGTAATAAAACGATTATATGACAAGGGCACGGATCAAGAGTCCGTAGAGAATTAATTTGTAACATAAAAAATGGCATATTTTTTCATAGTTCTTATGTATAAGACTATGAGAATATGAAAGTGTATTGCAATAACTTCTATTTCTATTGGGATTGTTCTCAGCGTGAGAAATAAAACGTTTTATAAGGAAAAATATAATTTGAAATTGAATGGGTTAGCACTAGTATGGAGTTAGAAAGTGCATACATAACTTTCTACGATCGATTCATGCAAGATGTTCACATACTGAAATCAATGTATTTTTTGTTGACTAAGAAGATGCTAAGTACCTACTTATAAAATAAATAACAGCATATAACGTCACGCCTTTTATCCCCGAAGGAGTAGGCCGACGCGTACATTACGGCACGGCTACTGTACAATGTAACTTATGAGTCCTATGTAAGAGGGATAAGCCTATTGCCACAACTATATTATACTCGGCACAATTCTAGACTCCGTGCTACTACTGAGGTTTTTTTTAAAACCCAGGCATATTTTGCCCGACCCGGGAATCGAACCCGAGACCCTTTGCCCAGCAGTCCCACTTCCGATCATTCGGCCAACGAGGCAGCTCATATCAACCAACGGGGTAGTTAATAAATAATAATGATAATTAATTGACGTCATGACTTTGTAGTCTTCGTAAAATGCCTAAAAAATTAAGAGAGAACACAGCAAGACTATTTAGATCGCAATTAAATAGATTATAAGATACTGATTTCACGAAAGGAGCACGGCGACCGGTTACAAAAATATCTCAGTATGATATTGCTTTTTAGTGTGTCCGGTGTATAGAAATAAGTTCATCTCTGCTTATTTACAAAAAATGTGTGATATTTTGTACTATACCCATATATTTTATAAATTCCAGGTGCTAGACTATCTAGGCGTGGCAGAGGTGATAGATACCATGGAAGATTTGGTGCAGTTCCTCAGGGACATCTCGCCTGCACTCTCCAGGGCAGCTAGGGAGGTATGTATCATTTTTATATCGAAGGAAAAAACTAATGTCGTGGTGGCTCGGTTACGACGCTCGCTTCTCATGCATGAGAGTGCCTGTTCAAAACATCGGCAAGTACCAAAGTAACTTTTCCGAGTTATATGTACTTTCTAAGATTATTTAAACACCACTGACAAACGGTGAAGGAAAAACATCGAGACGAAACCTGGGCTTATAATTTCTAATTATAAGTTTGAAATCGCCAACCCTCTTTGAGCGAGCGTTGTGATTAATGCTCAAATCTCCGTGCGAGTAGAGGCCTTTGGTCAGCAGTGGCCACTTATAGGCTGTTGACTTCGATAACTAGAAAACATCTAATTTTATCGGAAGTCCATTTTACAATAAGACAATAAGAAAAATAAAGCCTTTGATCTGAGGTAGCTAAACATTAATGCTATATTCCGTCGCAGGTGGCAGCCCGCGCCGCGGAGCTGACCCACCCGCCGCACGCGGAGACATTGAACCGTTGCCTCGACAGCGTCAAGCAGCTCGCGCCCGTACTCATCTGCTCCATGAAGATCTACATACATATACTTACTGAAGGTACACAGACAAAAAACATAGTTTTATATAACATTAAAATTGTTTTTATAATAACTATCGTGGGACATACTAAATTAACTAAGATCGCGGGTTACTCACGAAAATATACTGAGAAGAGAACCCCTCTGTAGTTCGAAACTAGTAGAGCTTTTATATTCTCAGTATATTCACGTGAGTAACCCGCGATTTTCAGTTAACGTTAGAATTATTATACAGGTTGTTTGTCCAGTCAACTTAAACATGACAGTCGAATTAATTAAGGTCATCTCTGCCATACTTTTACGTTCTTTTTTTGCTGTTGCAGGAGGCAAGGGAATGGAAGAAGCAGCTGAAAATAGGAACTATTTAGCTCAGAGGATGGCTGACGAAATACATGAGATTATACGGTAAATACTTATAAATTGAGAATGTTGAAAATAAATTCATCTGCAGGAGTTGCAAATCGTGTTTTGATTGTGTGAATTGATTCTCCGATGGTACAAGTCTTAATGTGATTCACAATTAATAGTCTTTCCGGGTGTATTCGAAGCAGTTTTTTTTTACAAAAATAAGAAAAAAAAATTAGTCCTTAAATGGCTTGTATTTTAATACAACATAACATAACATCATGCCTTTTATCCTCGAAGGGGTAGACAGAGGTGCACATTATGCCACACAACACAAAAGTGGGTACATGGGTGAAATAGGGGGTGAGCCTATTGCTATATACCGGGCACAATTCCAGACTCCGTGCTACTACTGCAAATTTTTAGAAAACCCTGTGATACTTTGCCCGTCCCGGGAATCGCATTGCTACCACTCGGCCAACGAGGCAGTCTTTTAATACCTTCCTTATTATACACACAGAATTTATGACATATATTGTTGAAATAATCGTTGATATGTGATCCAGAGTCCTCCAACTGACATCGTACGTGGAGGACGGCGGAGAGAAGGACAACGTCACAGTACTGAAGGCCTTGCAGCAACAGATACACGCCAAGATGGCCGCCGCGCACGAGTTTCTTAATGTGAGTACTTTTTAGAATCGTTTGTGTTGCTTAAGTAATAAGTATGCATGGTGGATACCCCATCTACACGCACAAAGAGTTTTACTTTTAGTTTTTCATAAGAACTGCTAAAGAGTAGGATTCTTTGCCAGAGTCTGTGTTTCCCGAAGAGGAGAGGATGTCTTTAATACCAAGGGAAACAGGGTGGTAATAGAGTAGATGATTAATTTTTATTTTAATGTCTGTATGGTAGATTATTTAAAATCATTAGATATGTATTTTTTATTTTACAAGACACAGATACTTTCGACGATATATTGATTTGAAATATCGCAGTGACGTCACTTTTGTTTACGTTTTATACTCAAAAGTGACGTAGCTCCCAACTCCTAAACTTTGATTCGTTTTATTTAAGTATTGCTTTTTCTACGAGCAAATAAAAAATATGTGTATACTTTTTTATCAATATCTAACTGACGGACTAATTAGATTTTTCATTTTCGTACCCTGTCATCATCCCTATTATATTTTCTAATTTATTTCCTTGCGGGATGCAAGACAGTTGTTAATGTCCTTATAGGACGTACAATTTACTGTTGGTTGTATAATTTACTGTACATTCAAACTTACAAAGAGTTGTAGTGAATTTGAATGGTTAAGGCGGGCTTTTTCCATTTTTAAATACGGATATATTAAGTTTTATTATAGTTTTTTTTCTATGGTATAAGCCGGTAAACGAGCGGAGGGATCACCTGCCGAGCAGAAAACTGCGCTTCACGTCAGTTTTCTGCTCGGCCGTGGTATCACTCCGGTCGAGCCGGCCCATTCGTGCCGAAGCATGGCTGTCCCACACTTAGTTTGTTAGGAATCCTTGGTGTTGTTTAATGTGAAATTCATCGGAGTTTTATATGATGTGAGTATGTGTCCCCCAGGACCCGGACGCGCCCCGGACGGGCCCGGGCGAGCGCGCGCTGCGCGGCCTGCTGACGTCGGCGCAGCGCGCTGCAGAGCATCTCGCGCCGCAACCTGCTGAACTGACGAGGAGACTTGTCCGGTAAACGTTCACTTACATTATTATCTCTAAACAACATAATTATTTTCTAATTACCCATATTCTGACAGTTTATTTGTGCGACCTACGCAAATGTTCGTTAGGTTGGTATTGTTCGTCGAATCAATCAGCCTCACCTGTTCATTGAGCTGACTGTAAACCGACACATGCGTACTGCTTTCAGAACGGGTCCGCTGAAGCTGTTGTGGTTCTTTCCTCAAAAGGCCACTACAGAAAGAACTTGCACGGTTCTCGCACATAATCTGTTATACATATTGTCTGGACTTCAAAAGAGACGGACCTCTGAGTTTATTTCGGCATTTCTTCTCAAAGTAGTCAGTTAGGAAATGTCGGCCTCATTGTTCGCTTGATAAAATTGACATGTAAAAGTGCTGCCTTGTAGCCTATTTGTTATAATAATAAATTCACTTGTTTCACTATTACCTACGGTAACGGGACTAGTTCAAGGTCCCGATAATTAAAAAAAAATTTAATAACCACATGCATTATATGCATGCCGTTTCAAAAACTGCTTTCTGCATCAGGCCTTTGACCCACTCATTTTACATTAGCCTACTCAGGTATTGGTCAAATCTTTTACCAATGACGCCATTAGCAGATACGACTTTTACTTCTTATTTGTAAAGCATACAATCTCGGGTTCGATCAACTTCAAATAAATTAAAATCATATTTTTACAGATCGGGAGGTATAAACGCAGACCAATTATGCGACGAGCGTCAATACGGACACGGTAGAGAAGCCAAGGTAACTATTAAAATATTATGCCGTACTTTTTAATGCTATGAAATTTAATTTTTGCTACTACATTATTATTACTTATTCGCGGTTATGTTACATTTCAGGCACTGAACCTGGCTTCAGACCTTCGGCACCAAATCAACGAGCTGGACGCCATCGTCAACGAGGGCGTCAGGGCCGCTGAGAAACAAGGAGGGAAGACTATGCAGGCTAGGTTAGTGACGTCGTCAAGAATAGTTCATTGTTCAACATGTTTATTTTTTATTATGTTTTAGTCTTACTCACGTAACTATTTGACGAGGAACTCGACTAGTTTCAAGCTATGTTAGAGGCTCATACTCAAACAGTTACGTAAGTAAGCCGAAAACATAATAATTAATTTAGTATGTCTCACGAAAGTTATAATATAAATATGTTTATTTTTTGTATATAGGGACTATCTAATGGAAAGTAATCAGTTCATTGGATTTGAGGATGTGGGAGATTAAAGAGGGAAGGAATTGGTCCGTGAACTCGTTTCAGTCGTTTCACGTTCGTTTTCTGCAAGGCATGGTATCACCCTGGTTGATCCAGCTCATTCATACCGAAGCATGGCTCTCCCACATTGGATTAGTGTGGTCCGAAAAGACTGTACCGTCCATAAATAAACGGCATTTCTTTCTTCTTTCAGACTGGAGACAGCCCACAAGTGGTTGCTCCATCCTGCCGCGGACCCAGTGACCAGGGTGGAGGGACAGAAGGCCATCAACAGCATCGTGTCGCAGGGACAGAGGGTACGTTGGAAAACTTTACTACACATAATATACACACGGAGATTTAAGTACTCTTAAAACCTATCATAAAAATCCTACATCGCACATGCAAAGTTTACATGCAAATTAACACGGATAGAAAATCCCAACGAATAACTGTTGGGCAGAAAGCCCGCCAGGCATGAACACCTCCTGGTCGGAGGATCCTCTTTTTCCGATCTTAGGGAACTATATATATACTCTCTGTTCCCTAAAGAGAAGTATCCCTGTTGTGATTTTGGCACAATGCGTTTCTTTTTATGAGAAATGCCTTCCCCTTAACCTTTTGAACGCCAGAGCAAAAACGCATGAACTTGCCCTCAACGCCAGGCCACAAATTCACCGCAAATACCTACGAAAAAAATAGGGATTCCAAAACTTCATCGATAATCAATTTTATTTTCATTTTCGTCTTTAATTTCGAAATATAATGTCCTTATAACATTGAAATTTAATTCAACATTACATTTCTTCCTATTAAAGTAATAGTTATACACTATTTACAGACTTGTATAATACCGTAATAACAGATATGAGACTACAATATATTTAAATATAATAACTGTAGGTACAACACTATTCTTGATCTGCTGTCTTCATATTGTGACCATGGCGTGGACGGCCCGCCATTTTAATAACTACTTCGCTTCCGAAATAAGGATGTGGCAACGTAATATCTCGTTTATCGATGTTCTAGTACAATATTATTTTATAATAAATGAAACACGTTTTTTAAATCAGATTTATAATTCCGAATGTAACAGGTACTTAAAAATATATGATTGAAATAGGTTAAGAAGGTAAATAAAAACTATGAAAAAATAGAAAATTTTAATAAAATGTTATACAGTATGTACTATGTATACATGTTTTTAAATATTAAGTTCTATAAACCTGGCATAAAAAGTAACAAATTAAAACAATTAACGATTATATATAATTATCACAATTACCAATCAGTCTTATACTAATAAATCTTTTGAATAATAGAACAAAATTATACAAAATCTACAATGCAACCTGCATTCTGATCATCTAATTCGCTGGGTGCAAAAATCAAATTCGTCCAAAGATTCTGTTTCCGAAAATTCTTCGTCATCTAAGACTCCTTCTAATATGCGAAGAAGTTCTTCCGTAGTCATTAAATTCCCACTCATTATAATAGTCACTTAATATAAATCTTGAACTCGATATCACAAGTAAATTAATCATAAATATTATTCATTCACTTCACTAATTTCTGGTCGCCGCGCTTGTGACGTCACGATATTGTCGTCTAGTCGTGACCATGGCGTACAGGGTACTGATAATTCGGGTTGCGTTAGGGATGCGCTTGAGTTGGGATTAGTGAATATCGAAATTCGACCCAACCAAATTTTATTTTTGACTATGTAGCTTATTGAATGATTTTTATTTTTTAAGACTGGTTTTATAAAATTAATGCTGCTTTATCCTAGTACCAAATTATACCTAAAATAATATATTCCAGAGGAAAGTTTCGAATCGATCTTTGATTTGAAATAATGATATTATCCAACATGCGCTACATCACTAGCGGTCACGCAGTTATGACTCTGGCGTGTGAGGACATTCTTTTTTCAGAGTTTATTTCTTTCTTTTTAACGTAAAATTTCTCAATATTTATAATGCAATTTAATTAGTTTTATGGAAATAAATAAACTTTGGACCTTCTATTTTACAGGTATATAAATAAATAGGCATTAAAGTAATGTTTAAATAGTTTATTTCGTGTTTTAATGTACCGCTGTTTTTGTCACATATTTGTGTCGTTGGCGCTCAGGGACAGTTTTCGCTTGTCACGTATTTGTGACCCTGGCGCTCAAAAGGTTAAAAGAATGAACCAAGCTGGTACAGCTATTCTTGACAATTGTATTTTAAAACGTTCATTTCAAGTAATCAACTAGCTAATACATTGATTTTTATGTTCTCTTGTTATTAAGAACAAAAATATAAACATAACCAAGAACTGTGTGAAAAATAATGATAATTAATTGAATGTTAAAATGAAGTAAAATTCATAGTGTAATTATTTGTCTACTAGATCGCGGACGGTCTGCAAGGCAGAGAGAAGGCGGAAGTCCTCCAGCTGTGCTCGGAAGTCCAGCGACTGTCGGACAAGTTGGGGGACCTCTGTGCCTCGGGCAGGGGGGACAGCGACGAGGCCAGGGCTGTCACTAGGTAACAGACTCTTTCAATCTTGTGTTTAGAATGTACTTGATATCATCTGACTAACGCATATATATCTTTTTTTTATTTATTTTGCCTATCAGAAGAAGTTTTTTCCATTTTTCCAGAAAAGTAGTCTTTATTTCAATCAGACCAATCAGGCACTTATTAAGCTAATCCTTATTTATGTGCTTGTTTTACTGCGTGTCTAGATCATCCATAATTTCCTCTGCGAATAAGAATCTCCATGGTGACTCTTTTTCTATCAGCATCAATCAATTTACAAGCACTAATTACAAAGATTAATCTCTAAAAGAATCTCTTGAAAAACTTAATTCATACCCTATCCACCATAACTAAGATCTATATTCCTTTAACAGAGAGCTGACAGACAAGCTCCATGAGCTGAAGCGTGCGACAGAGCGCGCCGTCGTCAACCGCGTCGTGGAGGACTTCATTGACGTCGCCGCGCCCCTGCGGCACTTCACCGACGCCGTCAATACTCCGCCTGGTAAATATTTACGCATATTTGTTGAAATGTGGACATTTATAATGCTTTTTGATGTGTTTTACAGCGGTTTTGTGATGTTTTTGTAGAGGAAATAAAGAAATATAAAAGTTTTATTGTATATTTTAAACAAGCTGTTAAACGATCTAGAAGCTTGTTTTTTGCGCTAGCTTTATTAATGAATTTGCGCAAATACTGCAATGGTTGCGCAAGTATATTATTAATTTTTTGTCCTATAATTATTAAATCCAAGATGAATAATATGTCTAAAGAGCAATTAGTTGCATTAACTCAAAAATCTGAGTTAACTTCACTTGCGCAAAGTTTGCGCAACAATTTCTCTATTCAGAATCATTTCTTATTTCTAGATTGGTTTATTGCTACATGTAGACTCTTATGCCATATATTTCTAAATAAATAATATTAAACATCTCATAATATTCTTTATTTAAACACTATTTTAACGGTTTTATAGAATTGTACTCTCTTCCCGACGACAGATCTATCTGATATTTGGTACACACTTCTAATCTTGACGACCATACAATATAATCTAACTTTTTCTGCAACTACCTCTATGTATATGTATCGAACGAAGTGCTTGATTGGTAGAATAGAGGTCATTAGAACCGTTTAACTTAAAAACATATTGATGTATTTATTACCTGTATTCCTCAAGGTACTCCAGGCCGGGAGAGCAATTTCCAGGACAAGGCGGCGGCGCTGGCCGCGTTCAGCGCGCGCGCGGGCGCCGCGGCCGGCGTCGTGGCGGCCGGCGTCGGGCACAACAAGAGGCTCGCCGACCAACTCATACACAATGCGCAACAGGTACGTACATTAAAATAGGCTTTTCCTAATTTTTTAGGAGCCCCTAAGCTGGATAGGTGACACGTAATGACGTTTTAGTTTTCACCAACCTATAATCTAACAGTGCAAATAAGGTTAGTTTAAGTGCTCTTTCGCGATTAGGATATCTTAGTTAACACATTGGATGCCGTGTCGGACAATGATGTCCGACGCTAGCGGAGGATTAGCCTTTAACATTTTTATCGACAGGCTTAAGAGGGGGTTGATGAAAGAACAGCCATTAGTCTTAAATGGTTTCTCTTCTCGATCGCTTGCTTCATTTCTGAAGGTCGTGCCCCTAAAAGGCTTTCATTGTTCTCTGTGTTATTTCCTTCCATCTTGTCCTGTTTTCGGCTTCTCTTAGGGCTTTCGTAACAGAGAGTCCAGTGTAGTTGGCAACTTGGTCACACCATCGGCTAGGTGAACGGCCACGTGGTCTTTTTCTTCTTCGGATTTCCTGCTCACTTCCACCCTGGTTCGTTATCATAGACCCAAGGTACACAAAGTCGTTAGCAAATTCCAGATCTGAGAGTTCATTAGTTCTAAGGAGTTAACCGGATCTGTCAATAATCATGACTTTAGTTTTGGTATGGTATTAAATGGTTTAGGGACTACAAATTCTTTTTTTACAATCATTTTACTCTCATCAAACTTCATCTCATCGCTAACGCCTTTTTCTTTAATATCATGCGATAGAAGAAGAATTAAGTTAATATTTCTTCGGTCATCTTTTTCCTTTCATAATCATCATATTCCTTGTCATCTTTGTCATCATGATATTATGTAATACACACTATTATTATTACTTTTACAGGTTGAAAAGCTATCACCTCAACTCATTGCTGCAGGCAAGATCAGACTCTACAACCCTGAGAGTAAGGTATGAACTCTAACTAAAAACTTAGTCGATGTATTCAATAGCACCGACAACTAGAAAATTTAACTGTTTTATTCAAGTGCACCCAATAATATTGAATTCAACACCATTTTTAACGTATCAGGTGGCAGAGGAACATTTCAACAACTTGAAGAACCAGTACGCGGACGCCGTGCTCCGTGTCAGAGACCTCTGTGACCAGGCGGTGGACCCACTGGACTTCGTCAGGACTGCCGGTAAGTTATTATACAAAGGGTCGAATTTGTGAGAGATGGGGTAAGAAAGTGTGATTTTGGAGATAATTATGACCTTGTTATCATTATGACAGTCTTGTAATGTTTTGCGCAACGAATATTAATTGCGCAAACATGCGCAACAAGACAACCTATATTCAAACTTTAGCGCAAAACTGATTCTTAACTCGTCGAGTACCGGTTTTATAGACACAATTAAAGAACAATAGGTCGCGGTCACCGGTGACCGCTTGGTGTTTGACAGATTAAACAGTTGACTATTGGTTTAATAATGAGTTATTGCGCAAAAAGTTGCGCAATTATCAATTCATCAATAAATGACCAATGATCAATCAAAAATAATAGTTATATTTCCTATTAATCAATAACAATTAAATTCTAGGGTATTTTCTATATAGAGTCTATTTTCTTGGATCTTTTCAGTATATATTTACGGATATAGTGAGATTAATATGATGTTAAAACCATATTTTGGGTATTATGAGAGGCTAGAATTAAGTATATATTTCTATACAACAGGTGAACTGATGCAGAAGCACACGTACTTGTGTGAGGACGCGATACGTAACAACGACTCGCAGAAGATGGTCGACAACACTTCAGCCATCGCCAGGTAATGTATTACATTAATTATCTACTACCAGCCGTTGCCTGCAACTTGGTCTACGATGAATATTAAGTGTGTTTTTGAGAATGTATATGTTCCAATTTCCAAAACAAATTATACCCTATTTCTCAGATTTATTAGCTAATAGCCGTAAAACAAAAATACATTTATCCGTTTGTTCCGGAAAGTCTACTGTCTAATGGCTACGGGGTGGGGCGGGCCCGCAGTTAATGCCGCCCGAATGTCTCGCTACACGCTCACCGCGCCCTGCAACTGTATGGTCAAGCTCTTATTGTTCAAGTGGGATATAAACGCTATAGCAATCGTGTCAGGTGGCTGGCTGCCTCGACGATCAACCGCTAGTGTGTCAGGGGACTAAAACTTAAACCTTTACCCCTCTATCTCCCAGGCTAGCAAACCGAGTCCTCCTAGTAGGGGGAGCGGAGCGCGACAACACGGAGGACGCGCAGTTCGCGCGCGCACTGGGCGCCGCGCAGCAACGACTGCAGGCCGCCATCCCGCCCGCCGTACACTGCGCCAAGGCCGTGGCGCTGGGGGACCGCGCCCAGGCCCCGGCCTGGAGGGCCGCCAACTCTGAGGTATGGGCTTTCTTTATAAGTATTGATGTTTCTAATGTTTTTTATTCTGTTCCTATCACTACGGATCTTGAAGTCAGGATCAGCGGTGGTAACACATCTAGATGTTTAATTTTGTCTTTTACCACCATATTTAACTCAACATAATATTCTCGCCCACAGATAATAAACGCGGCCGGCGAGGTAGAGTCAGCCCTGTCGGGGCACTACGCGCCGGCGCCGCCGCCGCCCGCGCTGCCGGAGGCGCTGTCCCGCCTGCAGGTGTCGGGCGCGGCCGCCCCGCCCCGCCCCCCGCCGCCCGCCGGCGCCGCGCCCCCGCCCCGCCCGCCGCCGCCCGCCGACACCGACGACGAGGGAGAGGACATCTTCAGAAGGCAACCTCATCCTAGCCAACCTATTTTGGTTAGTGCACTTTTAAGTACATACATCTTGAAAGAAATTTCTTGCCTTGTTGATAGGGGAAATCTTACTGTGCCTTCACACTAGTCTTTGTCCATCGAAGGAAAAAAACGAAAGCAAAGCAGCGAAAGAGTTGTGCATTAACGATAGGCGTTTTATGGTTTCTGTTTATCTTGATGGGACACAGGGGTCAAGATATTATGCATTCATAATAACCACTATTCACTGCTAAACATAAGCCTCAATGAAGACAAGCCGGATCGGTAATTCTGAATAATAGACTGGAAATATATAAGCTGCGTGTACGATGCAGGTGGCGGCCCACAACCTGCACAAGGCGGTCCGCGAGTGGTCGTCCAAGGACAACGAGATCATCGCGGCCGCCAAGCGGATGGCCATCCTCATGGCGCGCCTCTCCGAGCTCGTGCGCTCCGACTCCAAGGGTACGACCACACTGCTCTTATTACTGTTAAATGCTCTTCACTACTAACTTATTACTATTGACTCATTTAAGTCAAAGAAGCTAATGGTTACTTTTTGATCTTTAAGCAGTTCAAGAAAATAACAAACCTATATTATAATTAACATTCCAAAAAATTAAACAAATGTTTACCAAAGAATCAATTGCTTTTATCAATTACCTAACTAATCTCTATGATAAATTGTTCTCTTTTATAATAACTATCGTGATACATACTTAATTAACTAAAAATCGCGGGTTACTCACGTGAATGTACTGAGAAAAGCTCTACTAGTTTCGAACCACAGAGGGGCTCTTCCTCATGAGCAACGCGCACGCTGCTTATGCACATCTCAGTATTTTCACGTAAGTAGCCCGTGATTTTTTAGTTAAATTGTTCTTTATGTATATGAACATAAGATCTACATTACAATTTCGAAGGTCCCACGTTTATAATCCAGATGTATGTAATTCTGTACTTGCTGTGTAACTATAAGCTCTATATTGTACGCACTATCCATGCTAACACTGTGTCGTATACTGTACAGTTGTATAATTAGGCGCATATTATTTACCTAGCTTTTCCCTATTTATATTCTTGTCAAATTATAAGAAAACAAATGTGCCCGGTATATAGCAATAGGATCATCCCCTATTACATAGGACTCATAATATACATAATGAATAGTGGGTGTTACATTGTACAGTGGCATTAAGTGCCGTAATGTGCATATCTGCCTGTTATGTATGTATAAAATCTCTATTGATAACGATGTTTCAATGCTAAAAAATAGCAAATTGATTTTTCTAACAAAATTATCATTAGTTAATGCAGTGAAGTGTAAAACACCAAATATTTTGGGATAAAGACACACAGGAGAAGAGTTAGACTTTAAACTAATAATTCATTAATATTTCTTGTATGTTATAAAAATATTTAAGATTCTCAACATGCTTAGTAATATGTTAGTAATAAACGATTCCCAACCTGCAGCTGTAGCCAAATGCCACTTAGCGCTTGTCTACATGTAGAATAGGAAACCAAATTATATGGAATTCACGTAAATTTTGACACTTGTCAGTGTCATCCGCATACATTTAGTTTTCTACTCTCTCTGTAAACAAGCGCTAAAGTGGCGTTTGGCTAAAGGCACTGCATTGCCTCCTGGCTTTTTCTAAAGAAATTAAACTGAATATACTTTTAAAAAAGTCCTCCTAAGGCTTTAACAAAGATATTATAATATATCGGTCCTCGCTATCAATGTGTAAAACAATGCTTATATAACAATAATATGCGCTTAAGTGTATGTATATGTATTATGGTTGTATGTACCCATTGTACATGTCTCACTGTCGGAGCAGAGGTCGCTTTGAATCTCAGCGGTAAGTCACATGCCATGCCGTCGTTTGTAGATATATGTAGATAATGTAGAAGGCACGGAATATAGAATACAATGGAAGTAGCTTGAAACAATATTTCTGCCAGAACCGGTGTCGCCAAACTAATACATTTATAATTTACTCATACTATAAATCGGAAGTTACGATTGGTTAGAAAAAAAATGGGCGTAAACGAAATGCAAAAAAAATATCATACGATATGCAACTTTAAAATCAATGCACTATAAATCAAAATAAAAAAGTATATTTTGGACTACCAAGTACCAAAAGTGGTACTTGGTTTGAACTTTAACGTCATAAGAATAAAGGTGATATTTGAATGGCTTATCACTGGCTCGAATGCGGGTCTCTACTCAGATAGTGATGTAGCCTAATTCGATAAAAATAATATCGATAATATGAAAATCTGTTTTAAAAATAATGTGAAAAAAAATATTGACTGCGATAGTGTGACAGTATTAAAATAATAAAATTAATATGTCGTTGATAACTTTTTAAACGTAACAAAAAAGGGTAAGTATTTATTTGCATGTAAATTAAAAATCATTTTGTTCGTATTTTTTATTAGTTTCTTTTTTCAAAAAAACATTTTTTTTTATTTCACATAGGCAATATATGTAACAACTATTACATAAATTTTTACAAACTTTATATGGATAATGTGATAAATGAGAGGGATGGCGATAAGGATGACGGTGCTGATCTGCTCCGTGAAGTGAAGGTTGCTTCCAATCACGTCGGGGTCACCACTAAAATAATAATAAAAAAATAATCTAAATAAATGTTACATTAGACTTGCATCGATATCAATCGATAAATTCAATATGTGATTTGACTACATCACTATTTGAGTAGCGTAGAACTGGCGAGAATGTTCTATTGAATGGAATAAATCCAAAATAAACTTTATCTTGAAGGCGTAAGGTTGATTTTGACTAACCGTTTTAGTAAATAATATTATTTTAATGACCGTTTTTGTAAATTGAAATAAAATAAGATTTCTACAAGAAAACAATGAAAATTGTACTTACCGGTGATACGAAACATCTCCATTTTTACGATTTTTCGGTTGCTATCAATTTTACAGGGCCAAAACGGAACAAAACGGCATAGTTGAGGAAATATGTATTTGTCACGAGACTAGAAACTCGACGCCATATTCGAACGAGACTGAACTCGAATTTGCCTCGAGTACGCAGTACACGGCTCAGTTGTGGCACGCGTGCCACGCCTACTTACTACTTCCATTGTATTCTATATTCCGTGGTAGAAGGATTGTAAAAGTAGTATACATGTAGAGTTAGACATACATTTGATTTTTTTATTCACTGTTTATCAGAGGGCTTAGACCGCGTTCAGAGCTCTGATTGGCCGGTAGCAATGAACCAACCGTCGTTTCGATTACTTAAACGTAAAACAAAACCGCATTAACGCCCTCTGATTGGTGGATTTTCAAAAGTTCACAATTTGTTTCTTATTAAAAGGTATTATTACAAAAAATACAGTCAGATTGAGAACCTTCTCATTTTTCGGAAGAAGTCTGTTGGTAATAATACAGCTCCAAACACAAGCATGCTATTTACTCAACTCCACTGTTATTTCGTCATTTTATTTTATGAAATAAACCATATTGTTATAATACAGGGTGTATACGTAACACTCCCAAACGCTGACAAAAAAGAAATTGATTTTACAATTTGTGTTATTCATGCAACATCAGCCTTGTGCAGTTGATTACAACTATTATTATATAAAAGAAACATATAATTCCTTACTTTTATGAAAATAAAACTTGTTTTTGATCGTCACTTGTCGGCGTTTTGCCGGAGCGTTCCGATTACACTTTATAATTCTCGCCTTTCCTTAAAAATTCTCTTTCAACAATGCATGACCGTTTAAGCATGTCTTAATCACCACCCTACCAAATATTTATCACTAATCCCCACTCTCCTATCACCAGGTAGCAAACGTGAGCTGATAGCTACGGCGAAGGCGATCGCTGAAGCTTCCGAGGAAGTCACCAGGCTTGCCAAGAAGCTGGCTCTCGAGTGCACTGACAAGAGGATCCGTACTGTGAGTATATGTCAAAGATAACATAGAAAATGACAAAAATGGCGTTGGTACAGACGTTAGTCTAAAACTGGACTCGTAGTTCGAATAATCATGTGTAACTGCCGCCTTAGGTGTTTCGGATACGTCATTGTTTTTTTTCTATATATTTTTATCGTCTTCCCAAATATTAGCAAATGCATAAATATATCTAACAACACATTTGCGGAACATAGTGTTTCATTGTTTTTTTTTTACATCATAAGTTTTCAATGCATACGTTTTACAACATTCTATTTGCATATCAAAGACAAGTGAGTTTTAAAGCAATTATCTTAAACCGATTAAGCTCAAATTCAGTATAGTTGCTCAAATTAGATGACAATACAAGACTGCCTCGTTGGCCGAGTGGTTGCAAGTGCGACTGCCGGGCAAGGGGTCTCGGGTTCAATTTCCGGGTTGGGAAAAGTATTACTGTGTTTTTAAAAAAAAATCTCAGTAGTAGCACGGAGTCTGGAATTGTGGCAATAGGCTCACCCCCTATTACATGGGACTCATAACATAAATAGTGAAATGTTGGTGTACAGTGGCATAATGTGCACCTCTGCCTGCCCCTTCAGGGATAAAAGGCGTGATGTTATGTTATACAATATTTCTTAATAATTACACAATAATAATAATATTTGTTTATACCAGAACCTGCTCCAAGTATGCGAGCGTATCCCGACGATTGGCACGCAGCTCAAGATTCTATCCACCGTCAAGGCGACCATGCTTGGCGCTCAAGGTAATTATACTGCTTACCCCTCTTTCATATATTTATCTTCAATCTTCTTCTTACTAATCTATAAGAAGTGTTATTTAGCTTTGCTAACAATACGCGTATATTGCAAAGTATTCAATAATATATGTTTTTAAATACAAGCTTTTTATAACTGCTGATATTATTAATTTATAAGTACGGCTCGTTATTTATAATTGGGACCAACGGGGGCTTACAATAAGCTGGCAATTTAAAAATTGTAATCATTATAGCCTAAGATTGGGTATTCAACTTGTTTCGGACCATGATAGGGACCTTTAATTAGGATTTGGTTTGTTTTTTATGGATTAAACTGGTAAACGAGCAGATGGATCACCTGATCGTAAGCAATTGGCGTCGCCCATGGACACCTGGAACACCAGAGACGGTACAAGTGCGTTACCGGCCTTTTGGGGATTAAGAATTTGAGGATTGGGGAGATTGGGGATGTGGTAATTGGTCCTCCAGTAACCTTACTCACGCGACGAAACACGACGCTGTGGTTGTTTCACTATAGTTTTTTTTATCGTTGGTGGTATCACTCCGGTCGAGCTTATTCGTGTCGAGGCTTGGCTCTTCAACACTTATAGTTTGTAATCTACTCATGGTTATTGGCCCCCACGAACAAGTTGAATAACCTAAATATATAAAATTGAATAATATACAAAGCATATGTTTTTTTAAAATATTATAACGTAGCTTCTAGTACATAATACTAAGCTTTCTCTCTATTAATGCTATGCTTCGCTTTAACAGTCGGCATGCCGGACTACAAAGGTAAAGCATTATGACGTCACACTGTCAATAACACACATACTCATGTCTAAAACTGTATATATTTACTCTACATTGAAAATATCTGTGCAAGATAAACATTCTAATGTGTGTCTTCATAAAACACAAATTCATTGGTTGTGGCGTTGTTGTGGCTACTATGTCGCAGTCAACTATCTTAATTAGCCGTTTAACTAACAACCTGAATGTGTAGCTGGTTAATTAAATGGCTGAGTCTCGTTGAAGGGTGAAAAAGTATTCATTACATGCAAGTTGCTACACTACAATGCGGTAGTTTCCTAAATTTTATTTTAATGACTATCTGGTAGATTAATTTAAAAAATTAAACACGTATGTTGTCTTTTCTCATAAAATTAAATACTTTTGACGATATTAATTGAAATATCGTGTGACGTCATAACGTGCTATATTTTTTTTAGCAATTTGTGACGTAACGACCGACTTAAACTGTCAAACACCGCGAGGACACCGGTGTCCGCACACCTATTGTTCTTTAATTATGTCTATAATGACGTTACTCAAAGGGTTAAATTTAGGAGTGGGACTCCTAAATTTAAGTCCATTATATCTAAGTATACTATTTACGAGAAAATAAAAAATATGTGTCTAATATTTTTTCATTATCTAACTGACTAGTTAGATTTTTAAGTTTCATACCCTGGCAACTACCCTATTGGGGTATAGTTTAGGTTAGAACAGTGAACCCGACGAATTCTAATCACTATAACAAAGTAACTGCAGCGGCGTATAAAAATGCCATTTATTAAACAGACTAAGCTATTTTTAAATGGTTAATTAAGGTCGTTGTATGCGTCAACCATTTAATATTTTCATATAGCTGTGTACTAAAATACATTGTTTATTCATGTGATACAGGTAGCGAAGAGGACCAGGAAGCGACGGAGATGTTGGTCGGCAATGCTCAGAACTTGATGCAGAGCGTAAGTTGTTTTAGTTATCTTTTTATGTATATTTTAAAATTTAAAATTTATTAATTTCAAAATCTTCAGTTTGTTGTTAATTTTCAACATTGAGTTTCTGTCAAAAACTTTGGTTATTTCAGTTTTGGATAGAATTTGGTTATTAGTTTCGGCTGTAAGTGATTGAAATATCAGAATTTGTTTTATGGCATAAGCCGGTAAACGAGCTGACGGATCACCGGATGGTAAGTAATCGGCATCGCCCATGGACACCTGGAACACCAGAGGCGTTACAAGTGCGTTACCGGCTTTTTGGGGATTAGGAGTTTTAGGAACGTTGGGGATTCAGGGACTAGGGAGATTGGGGAAGGGGAGGGTAATTGGGCCTCCGGTAACCTCACTCACACGACGAAACACAACGCAAGCGTTGCGTCACGTCGGTTTTCTGTGAGGTCGTGGTATCACTCCGGTCGAGCCGGCCCATTCGTGCCGAAGCGTGGCTCTCCCACACTTAAATCTGGATCGAAATATTATTATTTAGTTAACTCAAACTTTATTCCATTAAATATTTTGTTTACCGTTCAGTAATAGGCTGTTTTTTGATAATATGTGGACTTCCACAGATATAGACAGATATAGATACACGACAGATATAGATATAGATAGATAAGATATAGACCTCGTTGTGTTTTTTTTATGGTTTAGAAAGTTTAAGATTCTTATAACTTGTTAGAGAAATTCCGAACGGAAATTTAATACACGACTCAATGTATTTTCTTTTGTAATCGTGTATTCTATATATAATATCGGTATATCATTCAAGTGGTTAAATTCTATGTCTCCCATCTGCAGGTGAAGGAAACAGTGAAGGCAGCAGAGGGCGCCTCCATCAAGATCCGCACCGAGCAGGGCGGGTACAGGCTGCGCTGGGTACGGCGCTCGCCCTGGTACCAGATCTAAACACCTGGACCTGCAACCCTGTCTGTACTAACCTCTGTAAAATGTGGAGTCAAGGTCTTCAATTTTATGGTACTTGTTAAACATCTTCTATGTGGGTACTTCGAAAAAGAATTCCAATATTTACTGGCGCCCAACGTGGTACAAGAATGCAATATACTTGTGGCGAGAAAAAAATATAATCAAAGAATAATATTATGAATAAACAGAATAAGCGTCGATTATAATGTTCCCAACTTCGATAAAAACTAAATTCTAGATTCATTCAGGTCAGTACACTTATTGTGATGAAAATTATAGGCCTTTGAAAAATTTATCATAAAAAATCATGTTAATTATTTATTATTCTTAAACTGTTAATTGAAGTCAACACAACGTATCTTTTTCTATCTTTCTCATCTTCCATTTATTAAATACTGTCTTTTAAGATGCGCACACGCATACAAGATCGTTACATATTAAAACTATAAGTACATGAGAGATTTATCATTATAGTTTCATGTTTTAATAATTATTAATCTTTTAAGATAATAACCTCGTTAGTTTAGTGTTTGCTTGACTACTGACTATGAGGTCGTTGGTTCGATTCCAGATTCATGTGGAGAATTCATTAAAAGTCGTGTCCGGTATCTGGCAATAGGCACGCCCGTTATTATAAAAGTGACTAAGTACCGAAAACATATATTAACTCTGCCTTCCCTCTTTCGGGCACTAAGCGTACTGTCAAGTAGTTAAGCTAAATATTTATACAAATGTAATGTGTGTAATTTATATGCGATTGTTATATTTTATTTTCATTGAAATTCACGTCTTAGGGTGATTATAATAAGAACTATGTAACTCAGGCAGCTTCATAACTTTTGTTTTAATGATACATCTCAAAATAATATTTAAGAAAAGTATAAGGACAATTTAAATGAAATTCATTCAACATTCAGTACTACTGTTACAGTAAATCTTCAATAATTATGTTCCAACTTATTATAATCATGATGAAATTCTAAACTACAGTGACATTAAGTCCATAGCAATAGGCTCACCCCCTATTACATGGGACTTATAACATAAATAGTGAAAAGTGGGTGTTACATTGTACAGTGGCATTAAGTGCCGTAATGTACACCTCCGCCCACCCCTTCGAGGATAAAAGATGTTATATATGAAGAAGATTTAAAAAAAATGAAATTATTTTCAACAACTGTTAATTTTATGAACAACGAATCGTTTTATTTAGAACTAGATATATAAATATGAAAGATAATGAAACGTGATAAATAATGTGTGATTCTGAAAGTAAGTGCCATCTCCGTGCTTTACTTAATAGGGTAGGTCCTGACGCCTTCAAATATATCCTATATATACAACATACAATCATACATATATACTATATTATATTATTATGTAAAGGCAATAAATTGTGGTATATGGGAGCTAAGTAACATAACTGATGAAATGTAGGTGTTTATTAAATATTAAATAATGTAAACAATTAATCTATGTATTTAAGTATATAATAATGTGTATGATTTCATTGGCAAAATAACGTAGCATATACTGTGAGCACAGTATATATATACTGATATACAGTACCTGTACATCGTGAATTGTATACTCAATTAAATGTTATGTTTTTCGGTTAACTCACGTAATTACTTGATGAGGAACTCGACTAGTTTCAAGCCATGCTAGAGGTTCATTCATGAGCAGCATTCCGCGACTCGCGATGCGGCGAGTGTCGCACTGGTACTAGTCCTCGTAAAATAACTACGTGAGTAAGTAATAATTAATTTAGTATGTAACACGAAAGTTATAATATAAATTGTATTCTCGCTTGAAGCAATTTACGATCTACGATTATTTATGGGTCTGAGTGTTGCATGTTTGTATATTTGCAACGTATAGCATTTTATGTTTACTATTGAAAACATCCAATCAAAATGGTAAAAGTATTGTTTTTAATTTGGCGGCTATCGTTTTTCTGGTCATCAGCAGCTGTAGCCAAATGCCTTTAGCGCTTGTCTACGTGTAGAATACAAAATCAAATTATATGGAATTGACGTAAATTTTGAGACTTGTCAGTGTCATCCCCCATACATTTAGTTTTTTACTCTCTCTGTAGACAAGCGCTAAAGTGGCGTTTGGCTAAAGGCACAGATGTGGTAAATGTAGGAAGAAGTTTAATCCAATCACTGCAGCTGTCAAATTTTGAACGTCCAATAGTATGCCACGATTTAATTTCCTATTGGACGAGGAACAAGAAGTTCTAGCACTAGCGTAATCTAATGAGCAAAAATTCTTTATGCCTCATTGCCAATGAATTCACAATTTGTTTAAGTACAATATTATAATATACACTTTCTTATAGTATATTGCTATAGTAGGTGCTCTTTCTATTATATAGTAGTTAATATAGAGGCCTACAATAATAGTATTTTAACATAGTGGCCTTAGTATCGCAGCTATTTTTACATATATGTTGCTAACGCTGTTTTCACAAATTAATGTGTTATTCTGATATTTTAGGTAATAGTAATTAAGAATGTTGTAAATTTTAACATCAACGGGACTTATTTAAACGTTTTTTGATCTTTATTCGTTGTAGATGTGGTTGGTACAATGCTACGCCATGTCATGCGAAGATGCTTCAATGCCTTTAAACGGTCTCATTATAACACATAAAGTCATTCTAGTGTGACAAATAAAAAATAAATAGTAAACTATTGTCCAAAGACTCAAACGTTACTCAATTTTAAGTCTTGCTTAAGTATAGTACTCACTACAAATTCTCTGTAAAATGAAAGAGATAACACGATATTTAATCACAACTTAAAATTGTAGTAGCCGTTGCTATGAGAATAATTATATGATATAAAACCTTTAAAATTGTGAAAACAGCTTAAAATTAGCACATATTCATATAGTATTTTTTCGTGTTGTGGTATATTCTAGAGCTATATAACATAGTATATTTACATATATAAGCGTAGGACCGTGGAACGAGAGCAATATTTTTGTATGTTGAGAGTGTGCTACTAATATATTAAAGCCTTTTCCTACGAAGTTGCCGTTTCGAACAACTGAAACGGCAGTTTTGTAGGTAAAATATATTTAATTGAAGGTTAAAATAACATGTAAGTTTATAATATTTGTAAATAACTTTACTAGGGAGCGTTGTATGTAGTGTATAGGTTCTGTATTCGATAGACTTGTATCAAAAAATCTTTAAAAATATCCATTTGTCCCGTGTTTGATTCTTGAATAGGATAAAACAGTATTGGGATATTTACTTTTTACTGTTGTTATCGTTTCGATTCGTGCGGATTGTACAAATAAAGTTGGATTCCGAAAATTTGAACGTCAAAAAGTACATCTTATACTAATTACTGATTATTTCATTCATTTTTCATTCACGGAACTTCGTAATAAATGGTATTGTGGTAGGGAATTTGCCAAGTCTCGGAGGAAACTTCGTTTTTAGAGAGACCTACTGAATTAAAGAATTTTTTACCATTAAAAATCAGTGTGATCAAAATTTCGATATTTAATCCACAAGTCTATCGATAACTTTAAAGTTAGTTGTATTAACGTTTGCGTGCTTATTTTATATTATATCTAAATCTAAGTCTTGTACACTTTACATTTATTTTGTTTTAATATTTTATTTATTCTAATAAAGATTTTTTATTTATATTTTTGTTTCTTTTTGGCTTCCTTTTCTTTGGTTACATTTGCTAATAATTAAAAAAAACACACTGTACAGTAATGTAGAGTTCCATAGTATTTAGTACGCAGGTAAGAAAATACAGATTTTTTCAGTACAGAGACAGTAATTTAGTAATTCAGTAGTGGTACATGGCAATAGGCTCACCCCCCATTACGTGGGACTCATAACATAAATAGTGAAAAGTTGGTGTAACATTGTACAGTGGCATTAACGCCTTGAACGCCATGGGGGACAAGGTATGGGCCACGATAGCGGAGAATTTACCTTTAACAGTTTTCTGTCGGCAGTTACACTGTTAAGTGCCGTAATGCCACCTCTGCCTACCCCTTCGGGGATAAAAAAAGAGATTTGTCGTTCGCAAAGAAACAAGAGCTACTGTCTCTGTACTGAATCAATCTTTTATTTTCTTACCTGTGTATTAGTTTTGCTGGTAGTAGTCATAATACGATTCATTATTTTGAAATTAAATAAAATAATCATTTTATAGATAATTCGTCTCATTACATTTTTTGTGTAGTTTTATGATTTTTTTAATACAAGAAACGTCATTATAGAATTGTAAGACGCAATAGTGTTAGATTAGACTAATACTAAGAAATAGAAATTATCTGTGGTTCACACATCTGTAGACAGGATACTTTAAAGAAATAGTAATAACGTTTGAACAACAATAAATGTAATAGAATAATGTAAACTTGGTGCTAGAATCACATTATTTTCGTATGTACAAGTAATAGTCTTATAGATATAACTTATAGTCGATAGAAATAGAAAATAAATTGCAATTACCTCGAAATTATGTTAATACAAAAGATTAAACTTACAATAAGAATAAATTTCATACAGACACAGAACAAGCTATATTTATAAATCTCAACCTCAAATACAAACAAAAGAGAAAAAAAAAACTATTTAAAAAACATCATTTCGATATAAGTAATAATTTGTATGTAACGATATTCATTAATTTAAATTAATGCAATGAGCAAGTTTCCACCTGGCCTAAAACAATAATTAGCGGGATTATCCCTCTTAAACAATGTTTTAGAATAAGCTTATTTCTAATTTAGGTATTAATTTATCTAATTTTAGTAGGTTTCAATTTATTAGGCCCCTTTTGAACTTATTGGACAGGAGAGTCTAGCTCTTAGTACTCAGAAGGATAATACTAAACTATAAATATAATATAATAAATAGTTGAATATAATTTAGACTTACTAAATGTAAGTCTAAATAAACAATAATTCTAATTCAATTTTCTTAATCTTGAATGAGCTTTGCAATAAAAATATATAATTTTGAAACAAAGAAGCTAAATTAATTCTAGTTAGGTCATGCTTGGCTTATTATTCGAATGGTGGAAGAAAGGGGTTTTGGGTAAAACGTTTATTTTTTTTGGTTCTTCGGAAAATACATAAAACATTTGTCAAAATTAGGTATTACACAGTGCACGATGACGAAATACGTGCACCTTTGCTTGTTTATTAACGGTGTGATGTTACATTATAAAATTAATAGCTTTACAGTATGACTTGTGTAGTTAGCGTAATAATAGTGCTTATACGAATGCTGTAGTCAAATAATCTAAGTAGACTGAACTATTTTCTTATAGAGATTAAACATTATTCTTTATAAACTTTGTATTTTTATTTATTTATACCCAGTATAAAACCTTTATTGTATCTGTTATTTTATTTACTTAATTATATTGACTGCCTTGTTGGCCGAGTGGTCACAAGTGCGACTGCCGGGCAAGGGATCTCGGGTTCGATTCCCGGGTCGGGCAAAGTATTACTGGTGTTTTACAAAATTCTCAGTAGTAGCACGGAGTCTGGAATTGTGCCCGGTATATGGCAATAGGCTCACCCTATCCCCTATCACCTATACCCTATTACATGGGACTCATAACGTAAATAGTGAAACGTGGGTGTTACATTGTACAGTGGCTTAATGTGCACCTCTGCCTACCCCTTCGGGGATAAAAAGCGTGATGTTATGTTATGTATACTTAGTTATTGTAATCACGATAGTGTAGTGGCCAGCAGATCAAGGTAGGTACTCCAATCTGTCTATTCCTTGGATTTTCTACTTTATGTCAATACAATTAAGTTGAAGATGTATCTAATAGAGAAATTTGACAGGTAGTGGTCAGCAGGTCAACCTTTTACCTGCTGGTCACCGTACCATCGTTATAAGTGGCAAAAATGTATGAAAATTTAAAAATAAAGTAATATAAAAATAGATAGATGACAAGGACAAGGATTGGCCGCAAAAAGCTTTACATAGAGAGGAGTGGAAGGAGGCCTTTGCCGTTCAGTGGGACGATCATGGCTGAAAATAAGTAAAATAAAAAAATATACATAAAAATAGACGTTAATTATAAACAGATAACGGCCTAAACCGATAGTATGGTCAAGGTAAGTAAGAAATCCCCATGTTACTAACTTGTACATTGTGGTTTAGAATAACACACAAGCTACTTTTTCCCACAGGATCGCGGGTGAAACCGTTGGCAGAAGCTAGTTTTTTTTAAACTGTCAAACACCAAGCGGTCACCGGTGACCGCGACCTATTGTTCTTTAATTGTGTCTATAAATACGGTACTCGACGAGTTAATTGAAATAAAAAACAATCTAGTTATTGCTGTTTCAAAATAATTGGACCAAAATGGGAGCTAATGAAAATAGTTCTAAGACGGGTTTTTCCTGAATTCCTGAAGGTATTTGTGGTTTTCTAATTATAAGTCACAGTAAACATGCGGTTAACATACGTCATTGAATTCTTTACATTAATAAAATTATTGTAAACACACAATATCCTAATACTGTACCTACAGTAAATAATGTAAGTCAATATAGGTACACTGTACTCTTTGAGCGGTTTGGGGTTGAGACGCTAGGTCCGTGGGGTCTGAGTGCACTTAAATTATTCAAAAACATTTCAAAACGCCTGGTTGACACATCTTGTGACCAGAGGGCTGGTCTTTTCCTTGGTCAGAGGTTAAGCATTGCCATACAACGTGGCAATGCTGCCAGCCTTCTGGGTACTTTCCCCACTGACGTCGATGCGGACGAATTTTTCGATGCTTTATGTAAATAGTTGTTTTTGTTTTTCTTTTATATACCTAATTTTAATCTTAAGTTGTATATATTTTATTATTAATTTAGTAATAGTTAATTTTAATATTATTTAAGTTTTTATTGGAAATTTAATAAAGTTATCGTGTCTTTAACTTGGTAAACTGTTAATCCGGCATACACAAGCCTAACTTATACAAAAATCAACTGTTTATGTATGTATAGGTAATAAAGTAGTTCTGTTAAAGTTTTTAACTTGTGTGGTTTATACTTGTCTTACAAGCGGTACTTTTATAAGTTAATTTAATTGTAGGTCTTCTTTTTTTTTGAGGGGGAATATCATCCAATGTCGGACTTTTACTGAATAAAAACCACCCCGTTCCTACTCCTGCACTTCGAGCCGGAACCCCGGCTACCCGTTAAGTCTTCCGCGGCTCCGTATTGGCATCAGCCCTGTTGGGCCCCATCTGTGGTGGTCTGATGGCTCCTTGAATTGTAGGTCTAGGTTTAGTGTTTGTTTGGCAATTTGAGAGTAATAATATGTAAGTAGGTACACACCTACCTAAGATGACTGAAGCATAACAAATCAAAACGTTTTATTTGTGAACATAGGTAAAATTTACAGCAAACTGTGAGTTACAGATAAGTGGCTACCTCTATGTTTTACATTACATCGGCACATGCATACCAAATTATATAATCATATTTTAATGTCAAAATTAATGATGTATATAAAATAAAAAATAATCAAAATTATAACTCAATCAGAATGTGTAATAATTATTATAGATTAATTATATATTTGCCTCGTTGGCCGAGTGGTCGCAAATGCGACTGCCGGGCAAGGGGTCTCGGGTTCGATTCCCGGGTCGAGCAAAGTATTACTGGGTTTTAAAAAAATTCTCAGCAGTAGCACGGAGTCTGGAATTGTGCCCGGTATATGGCAATCGGCTCACCCCCTATTACATGGGACTCATAACATAAGTAGTAAAAAGTGGGTGTTACATTGTACAGTGGCATAATGTTCACCTCTGCCTACCCCTTCGGGGATAAAAGGCGTGATGTTATATAATATGTATATAATATAATTATATATTTTTTGTGCTTCAACCTAATCAGTCACTGTAATAACTTATAATAACTTACCTTTTTGTAATGAAGTTGAAAATCTATGATATATGCGCTACTGAGCGTCCGATTTTAAAACTTCCAGCTGTATGTATTATAATTTAAAGTCAGTTAAAAATAGGATTGTTTTATAACAGGTAAATTTTATTATAAAGTAAATCATTGAATACCTAAAACGGAAAAATAACATATAAATACCTAACTAGCTAGGTATTACCTACCTTTGTCATAAATCATAATATTACAGTATCCTGGTAATCCTTATGTAAAAGAGGTTGAGTAGGGAAGTCTGGCATTCGTAGCGATGTCAGTAATGTGCCATGGTAGCCAGCTGCCAGCAGATAAGAATAGTTTTGTAATGTTTATGTAAAACTATCTCAGGGGCAGAAAGACTGCTAAGGAGTGGAATTCTCTGCCAGAATCTGTGTTTCCTGAAGGGTATGACCTGGCCCTAGAGAATAGGTTGCTTATGCGTCGCCGTGCTCCATCGTAGACCGCATCATCGCTTACCACCAGGCGAGATAGTGGTCAAACGTTGGCCCATCAAATATTGTATAAAAAAAACTCGAATGCCGTTGCGCCGTGGGGGCTCTGGGGCTGGTGTACTAAGAGGACCTGGTGTCTCCATTAGGTGCAGATTGTAGCCTCGGGGAGGTTTTAATGAGGTAAACATCCCACATTCCGCCCCTTCAGAATGTTCCTCCGTCAACAAAAAAAATAAAAGGGAGCCGCTGAATGCATGTCGCCTCCAACCGGCCTATCTGAAAGCTATTTGGGGTGGTCTATGTTTAGTGTGGTGGACGTCTTATGCCAGATATGATGATGTAAAACTAGCCGTTCATTACAGTTTGACTTGGGTGCTATTTCCTGGGTACCTACCTAAATGGAAAAATTTAGGGAAAATTCTCGTTTCTCGTAGTAGCGCGAAGTTTGGATTATTGTACCCGGAATGTAATATGTAGTTCGACAATAGACAATGTTGCGGCTGTATGGGCGACACCAATGGCATACCATTAGGTACTATTAGGTAAGCCATTGGTGCTCGTTTACCTACAACTGTTTGTTTTATTAATTAATTTATATTACTAATTGATGTCCGATGGGCGGCTTGTTCGTCCGCGAAACACTTAAGGGGCCAGTAGATCACTGCGAGGACCGCCCTGAGGACACGGTGGAACACACAGTGGGGGAATGCCCTGCATGGGCTAAGCGCAGTCGTGCTAGATAAGGAGGAGGCAGGACACGCAACCTAGCCATCGCGAAGGACACTCCGGGCGTCGGGGATCGCGAGCATGGATGGTTCGCCGCCCGACCGGAACTAGACCCGAGAATACGGCTCAAAGAGTCATCAGACAACCACGAATGGGGCCCAATAGGGCTGATGCCGATTTGGAGTCGCGGAGAACCTAACGGGTTACGCAGGGCTCCGGCTCGAAGTGCAGGAGAAGGAACGGGGTGGTTTTTAGTCAGTATCAGTCTGACACTCTGACCTTCCGCTTCACCTGGGCGGGAGAAGCCATTCGATGATTTTCCACCCTTAAAAAAAAGGGGGGCCTACCAGCGCAAGGCCCTGTCTTGCACATGCTGAACTGATCCCATTCCACCGCAGTCTTGGGATATGAATATGTACCCATTAGTATTTATAAACTAACACTATAATCTATAATGTCACTTGTTTTAGCGTGTGATATAGAATTCCTTTTTCCTTTTCTTTCTGTCTTTATTTCAATCCAAAATAATCTTATCTACCTACTTATAGCCTACCTTTATATCTATCTCTATATATGTAAAAATTGACGCCTAAAAATAGCCAAATGGCTATTGAATATAGAGACTATAGGTCAAATATCTACCGTCATTGAAACAAACTGCATCGGATGCGCGTACGCCGACCACACCTAGCCACGTCACGGTCAGCACGTGTGTGTCGCTCATCTCTCTAAACAATCGCCTTCTGTATACACCTGGTGAGTCAAAGGGCTCAAGGATTGTTGTTGAACAGAGGCACGTGTGTTATTAAATGTTATTAGATAATAATTATAATACTGTGTGATGTGTTAGAAAGAAAGAAATTAAACAGAATGTGGGATTTCAGAAATTGTTTCTAAGACTGCAGAGATTGCTAAAGATAACCGACCGACTGCTGTTTAATAACCCGTCGCGGTAACAGAATAACATAACATAACACCACGCCATTTATCTCCGATGGGGTAGACAGAGGTGCACATTATGACACTTTTTATATTGAGAGACAGCATTATCGAATTGGGTGTAACCTGTTAGGATGTGTTGATTTTAATACCTAAATAAATTAATTAATTAATGCCACTGTGCAATATATCACCCACTTTTCACAAATGTTAATTAATAACCCAGTAATACTTTGCAAGATCCGGAAATCGAACCCGAGACCCCTTGCTCGGCAGTCGCATTTGCGACAACTCGGCCACCGAGGCAAACAACAGAATATTTTTTCTATAAACCTGGATATTCTAAACTGCAATCACTAAGTCTACCAAAAAGCACAGAGTTCAGCTGTGGAATTTCACAGGCTTTTGATGATGATAAAGTATGTCATTCACAAGTTCTCTTATAGGTAAGTGCATCTTCGACACTGAAGGAAATCCTGACATAATGCTTTACAGGTTCTTTTCTGCCTGCCCTCTCAGTCTCGGGTCAAAAGCAAGAATTCATCTCATACAAAACGCAACGCTCCCAAATTTCACCGACAGCTGGTGAAAAAACAAGTTTTATTTTGATAAAAGTAAGGAATTCAAAAGGTTATTTGATATGTATATAATAATAGTTGTAGTCAACTCCTCGAGGCAGATGTTGCATGAATAATACGAAAACAAAATCAATTACAATTGTAAAAATGATTTTTGTCAGTGATACGACCTTCAAACCTTCAAGAAAAGAGCGTATTCCTTTTTAAAAGGCCGGCAACGCACCTGTGACTCCTCTGGTGTTGCGGGTGTCCATGGGCGGCGCGGATCGCTTACCATCAGGTGATCCGTGTGCTCGTTTGCCTCCTACTTCATAAAAAAGCTATCTGTTAAAACCCAGACTCAAGGACTTATAGAGGTGTCTCTATATATATATCAACAAAAAACAGGTAATGTCAAAAGCCAAGGGAATTGAATTCGAGATCACATATCTAACAATCGTCGTTGTGACCACTCGATGAACATAGACAGCTAAAGTAATATGGCATAGCTGATGATAATATTCAACCGATTAATTAATTTATTATGTCCCTCATTGACGAGTAGTGATATGAAGTGTCTACGTATAAGTTCTTAACGTTCTTAGGTGACGTCACTTTGTATATGTATAAATATTTCTTGTCTATTAATAGATATTAAATTAATATCATCATATCGAATTCTGTACCTACATTGTTTGATTTTCTTCTTGTTTGTCCTCTTCCAAGTTGCTTAAATCACTTGCTTGGGTACTAGGATCCCCTAAGCTTTAAGTTGTTAGTGGCCTAACTTCGATCCCTAAGGAAAGTTACCAAGTGTTAACAATTAATTTATTATTATATTTGTGATTGTTTAACACAATAAATAAATATTAGTTTGACTGTTGAGTCCTCAAACCATAAACAATATTTTATAATAAGAAACTCCTTTGACACGAACTAAGTCACCACAAATACATATTTCTATCAATTAAAAAATGATGTTGGCTGGTAAGAGGCGGGGTTTTATAAAAAAATAATAAAGTAAGGATTTCAAAAAATGGATTGGATTGTTGCGGGACACTTTTGGTTTCTGTGATAAAAAATATGATTTATTTAAAGTAAAACAGACTAAATACGATTTGTATTTTAATTAATGAATAATACTTATATAATTTAGTAAGAATGTTTTCCTTTTATTTATGTGGTTTTAACACAATTGACATGGTACCTAAACCCCCGATTAAGACGAAGGCCATTGCATTATAGCAGTCGTGACGATCAGTCATTTTCCCGATGTTTTCTTCTATTAGGATCAACATTAATAGAAACACTAATAGTTATCATATCAACTATGACAAAACAACATATTTATTGAACACAAGCCTATTAAAATTACAACTTCCTCTTCAAAAACCCCATCACAACCCAATATTATTATTTAATGAAACTAAAACATTATATATAGTGTAAATACTATCTGGATATATAAAATTAAGGAAAACGTTGACATTTGTAGGTAGATACTATTGGCAGGACGCGATGAAATCATTGCCTTGTATTAGCTCATGAGGTAAACAGCTTCGCCAGTGAGTTGAGTGCAGTGGACAGTATCAGTGCTGTGTCTGTGGCGGTTAAAAACTTTTAACTGTAACCTATTATTATAGTGGTTTTTTTTAAATCAGTGGAGGATTTTGTTCAGCAAGTTTTGAAGGGCGTGGTCGGTAAGATTACTTAAATAAATTAATGTTTTTTTTTTAATAATTTTGACATTTTATGGGATAAGCCGGTAAATAAGCTTATGGATCACCTGATGGTAAGCAATCGGCGCCGCCCATGGAACACCAGAGGCTTTATAAGTGCGTTACCGGCTTTTTGGGATTAGGAATTTGAGGATTGCTGGGGATTCAGGGATTGGAGAAGGGGGAGTAATTGGGCCTCCGATAACCTCACACACAAGATGAAACACACCGCAAGCGTTGTTTCACGTCGGTCTTCTGTGAGGCCGTGGTATCACACCGGTGGAGCCGGCCCAATCATACTGAACCGTGGCTCTCCCACACTTAATAAATAATAATAATAGTGATACTTGATAAATAAACAAGTAATAAAACTAACAGTAATTTTACATTACAAGATCAATTGTTGTATGGGTCTTATAGATTATGTCAATGTTTTAATTAGGTAATAATTTAGGTTTAAAGATTAAAAGGAAGATTCTTCGACTAGGCGAGGTGACGTGACATTGTATGGAAATCAAGTGGTTGTTTATTAGATAAGTGTAATAGTTTTATTATATATTGGAATTGTGATACTGTTAAATAATATTTAAGTAGACAAACTCTACCTAAGAGTTAGCTCTACAAGTGTAGGAGAGCCATGCTTCGGCAAGATTGGGCGGCTCGACCGGAGTGATACTACGGCCTCACAGAAAATCGACGTAAACTAACGCAAGAGTTTTGTTTCGTCGTGCGAGTGAGGTTACCGGAGGCCCAATTACACCTCTCCCCAATCTCCCAATCCCTGAATCCCTAACAATCCTCAAATTCCTAATCCAGAAGGCCGGTAACGCACTTGTAACGCCTCTGGTGGTCCAAGTGTCAATGGGCGGTGCCGATTGCTTACCATCAGGTGATCAGTCAGCTCGTTTACCGGCTTATCCGACAAAATAAATTGGTACCTAGTAATTTAGTATGATTTCTATTCTTAATCACTACATAGTAGTGTATAAAATAAATAGTCTATAAAATAAAGTTGCTATCCGCCGTCTGTCTGTCCCTATGTATGCTTAGATCTTTAAAACTACACAACAGATATTAAAGCGGTTTTTTTAATGATTCTTAAGGTTTATACTATGTATAATACATGTATAGGTATTGCACCCGTACGAAGCCAGGGCGGGTCGGTAGTACATAATAATAGAATTATTCTAATATTGTAAGGTGGCGACCATACAATATTAGAAAGATTCTATTATTAGATGACCTAATTATTAGTTTTTGAGTCATCATTTCTTGATCTTAGGATGTAGTGATTGATTTCTGCTTTTTATGAGTCACAACAAATACACAATGTTTCACTCAGAGAAATCCTGATTGCTATTTTACGATGACTAATACACAAGTCCCCAAAGTACGTATCCATCTTATTTAATTTTGATATGAGTGTATAGTGAAGCCGAACAGTTATACTCAAGTATCAGATAGGAATCATTGAGTTCCTGAGAATTTAGTGATGGGTTTGAAGATGTGACGTCATACAAATGTAGATAAACACCTGTCTTATGTCCTATTGCCCTTGTATATGTAGGCTAGGTACAGAATTTATCTAAATACCTTATGCAAATTAGTGTCTATTAATGGATCTAGGCTTTTATTAGTAGCAGCTTAGCATATTTTCTTAGGCTGGTCTCAACCAATTTTACTTACGGCCATTGTGATTTCTTTTTTTTAAACTATTTTTTGAGTATCGTCATTATGTGAAATACTTAGTATTTAGTTTTTATCATAACTATCATTTGTACCACCGTTTCAAATCATTAAATTTAATTAAATACCCCTGTTGGTAAATATTTTATGTAAGGAAGTATGTATTCGTTGTTTCTTAACTAAAATAATATAGGTAATACTTGGAAATATCAGCAGGGAATTAAAAACCTTAAATTAGCCACATACCTACAATAATAAGTAAAATAATAGTAGTCTATGTTATTATTATTAATAACGCCAGATTTACCAGGAAAACGTACATAGTTTGTATTGAAATAATGATATCAACGGCAACGCTTGCTCAGATTCCTAAAGGAAACAGGGTGATTCGTTTTTAATGATACAATATTTTATGTAGTTTAAGCAGCGATGAATTTATAAATGGTAGTTAATTTTATTACTATTCTATGTGTCGAATCTCATAATATCTTCTGATTTATTTCGTTACGGGAACCAAGATAGTTATTCATGCCCTGAGACACGCTGGACTTCAGTGTTCTGGTATTTTCATGGTTGTATCTACTGTAGATCCTGGTTTTACAGGAGTTGCAGCGGTTTTAGGAGGTTGTGGCGGGCTTATCCCATTAAAAAAAAGACAGACGCCCCTCTCGCCCCACCCAAGGCGAGAAAAATTATGTTGTAGACCAGATGTTGATGACGATGGTGTTTCCAGGACTAGCTCACAATGCCGTCCCTCTCGCTGAAGATAGTGCTGGACGAGGGCGCTGTGACGCGCAAAGTGAAGTTCAATACGAACATGACGGTGAAGCAGGCGCTCGCCGTAGTCAAGGATAAGGTCATCGTGCCTGATAAGGGGAAAGGTAAGTCATACTTAAGTACTACCTATATCTAGGTCTCTGTTAATGAATCTCTAGTACCCATTGTTAGGACAGGCCGTGGTGCGGGCTAAATATGTAAAGCAAAGGGTCTTTAATGTCGAGTTTTTGAGTTATGTCTTAGTCCTTATTCAATACGTATGTACCCTTCATTTCAAAGCCGAAAATCTATCCTTTCCTCAAAAACTGTGGAGAAGTAAGTAGTAGCTTAAATGATCATTTTCATCAACCATCCCAAAACCATCTCTTAACTTAGAGCTACTTAGCTAGAGGCGGCATAACCTACACCAACCGTTTACTTTTAGGTGTAACAGTATAGGTGAATAAAAACCAAATGTCCTTATGGCTTATCTCATTTTAGGATTCTTTAAAATTCAAGAAGGTTAGTGATAACGGTCATTGGTCGTTTCGACAATAATAACAAACACAATAACAGACAAAATTTTAAGTCAAATCAAAATCATTTATTTCAATTAGACAAGAAAGGCACTTCTGAACGTCAACAACAAAAGTTTAGAAGTGAAGCTATTTGCTCATTCCAAGATGTAGATGTCTTATGTCCTATGGAGAAGAACGAGTTAGAAACTCCATAGGTTACTCTTTCTCAATCAGGTTTACAATAAGAAAGAAAGAAAGAAAGAAAAATAATTTATTCGCCACCGACATGGACCACCGAATAACACACAAAATAATAACAAAATAACATTGAAAAACAAAAAAAAAATAAAAATAAAATAAAAAACAATAAGAACAAACAATAATAACATAAAAAAACAGCAGTAAAAAATAAAACAACAATTAAGGCAGGGTGGCAGCATGTCCGCGACAAAAGGGCTCACCAACTCAGTTTAAGCTGGGCACAGTAAGTACCCAACACTGGTTTTCAGTTGGCACCCCTGCAGTGACGCACGGACGGAAGCAACGAAGAATAATTTTAAGGAAAATAAAATAGTTACATAAGACACATGTTAAAAAATATAATGATAATAATAAAATAAAAGGAAGAATAAAAACAGACCTCTAAGTATGTACATTGTGCGATAAATAAATGAATAAAAATGAGTATGCATACATAAACAAGTGTAACGTGTACCGTCACCGAAGGAAAAAAAATAATAAAAATAAAATAAATTTATAAACTGTATCACGACAATAAAATTAGTGTGGGTATGTCGTGAAGCCATCGCGCAGCCCGACACTCATTGCGCGAAGTTGAAGCGAGAGACAGGTCGGTATTTCGCCAGCACTGCGGCAACAAGGGGCCCAAGGGTGAGTTTTCGAGATATGCTACATTACAATAATACTGAAGTTAATAAATAATTATATAAATACAATTCTCTAGTTACATAGTTTTATAAAGAGATCGAAAACGAACATAAATAAAACAATTTGTTATTATGCGTGAATAACTTAATGTTTGAAAGGGTAAATCATTTCAAACCACTATAGGACTCGTAGTAGAGTTTTTTTTTTTTAAGGGGGGAAAATCATCGAATGACTGCTCCCGCCTGGGTGAAGCGGAAGGGAGTGTCAGACTCTTACTGACTAAAAACCACCCCGTTCCTTCTCGTGCACGTCGAGCCGGAGCCCCGGTAACCCGTTAGGTTCTCCGCGACGTAGTAGAGTAGCATTGCGCCACTCTAACTAACGAGTAGGTACCTAAGCTGCACGCTACTAATTAATTCACCTTCTCATAGAATACGCACTATTCCTCCGGTCCGCCGATGATGACATGACGGGCGTGTGGCTGGAGGACGACAGGACCTTGGACTACTACATGCTGAGGGACGGAGACTCCCTCGACTACATCTGCAGGATCAGGACGCTGAGGGTCAAGCTACTGGATGGTGAGGAACTAGCTTCCGTTTTATATTTAATAACTAGTTGTGTCAGATACAAGGTGGATAGATGGTCTGATAAAAATCACTGCGACGAGAGACAAGTTTAAGATTAGACATAACCTACAGAGGGTCAAATTTTCAATGCTCAGTTTTTTAACTGAGGAATAATTTTCTTTATTTGACAGTTCTTCCACACTAAAAAATATCAACTTTATTCTACAGATAAAAATTAACTGATGATTGAAAAATCGGCCCTTAATAGAATATTTGATTACCTAGATATTTTTTTTCGATTTAATTATAATAAATTGTAGAATCTATACATACTTTCATAAAAACGAAACATTAGGGCATTCGACGCTCTGATTGGCCGGCTCTAACGAACCCACCAATCATAGCGCCGTACGCGGTCTTGTTTATCAAAACCTACAGTAATCAAACTGTAAACATAAATCAGAACATTGTATTTAATTTCTATTTCTATACCTTTTAGTCTGTGGTAGACTTTGCAGAAGTCTGATTCTCTTTTGATGGATTGAGTCTAAGACATATTGAAGTGCGTTACATAATATAAAGTAAGTTTAGTGGAATCATACTCAGGCCCTGATCCTGTTATCTTGTCCAGACACGGTAAAGACACTCCAAGTGGACGAGGCAAAGACGGTGGGCGAGCTGATGATGAGCATTTGTGCCCGCATCGGTATCACCAACTATGATGAATATGGATTGGTAAGTGGTTATTACTTATGTATATGTTTATGTGTAGGAGAGCCATGCTTCGGCATGAATGGGCCGGCTCGACCGGAGTAATACCACGGCCTTAGGGAGAATCGACGTGAAACAACGCTTGCGTTGTGTTTCGTCGTGTGAGTGAATTATCACCCAAATCCCTGAATCCCCAACAATCCACAAATTCTTAATCCCCAAAAGGCCGGTAACGCACTTGTAACGCCTTTGGTGTTCCGGGTGTCCTGGGCGACGCCGATTGCTTTACCACCAGGTGGTCCGTCTACTCGTTTGCCGGATTATCCCATAAAAATACTTAGACTCGTCTTTTTACATCAATCTATTGTTATGACCTCATCAAAATCGATTCAGGCATTTAGGCATAGAAGTGTAAAACAAGCCAACTTTTACATTTGTTATTTTACATGTATTATAGCTATAAGTAATTTTTTGATACCTAATTCGTTACAAGTTATCATCCTTAATACTATCTAAAACCTTCTTCTTCTGTCTCCTCACACAGTGCCATGAAGAAGAGGAAGAGACAGAAGAAGCGAAAGAAGTGAAGGAAGGCACGGGCACCCTGACGTTGAAGAGGAAGCAAGCCAAGCAGGAGCGTGATGCTGCACTGGAACAGCTCAGTAAGAAGCTGAAGACTGATGATAATGGTAGGATGTGATTGATGTTCTAGTCTTTTTGTAGCTTAAAATAACGTAACACCTTTTATCCCCGAAGGGGGTAGGTAGAGGTCCATGTATGTATTGCATGTAATATATCTACTGTTTACCATTCTTTATATGGCTGCATGCGTAAATGGTTCAAAGGTATTTTTGAAATCTGAATAATAATTTATTGATATCGGCCGAACGTATATTGATCAGATTGGCGATATATTAAAGAAAGGTCAAATTAAAAGTACCCTTAACCGATGAACATTCATGAAAAGACTGATGGCTATTCGTTAAGAATCGCAAGCAAACGTAGCGTAGTCTATGCAGCCTACCCATACATTATTTTATTTTGCCACTACGTATGAAAAATAACATGTCCAACCTGGGAATACTTCTAAGTTTGCGCGTTATTTTTTCCCATAAAGCACCCAAAGGTCAGTAACTCGTTTGTAACTCCTTTGGTGTTCAAGATAGCGCCAATTGCTTACCATCAGATAATCCATCAGTTCTATTACCGCTCTAACTAACATTCCATCTGTTTCCAGTGGAATGGCTGGACCTGCACCGATCTCTCCGGGAACAAGGTATAGACCCCAAGGAGACCCTGCTGCTGAAGAGGAGGCTCTACTACTCCGACCGTAACGTAGACTCCAGGGATCCAGTCCAGCTCCACCTGCTGTACGTGCAAACTAGAGACACCATCCTCAATGGTACACATCCAGTTACTGAACAGCAAGGTCAGTGGATTTTGAATCTTGTTTTAAAGGCGATATGGTTTATTTTCATGTCTTTAAATTGTATAAATTATGGGTTAATGTTTTATTCGTTTGTTTTTGGATCTTATTGCGAGATGCTATGGTTTATATTCGTCTGTACTTGTGTGATAAAGGTGGTTGTTAAGACCTTTTTATTTATAAGATAACTTGGGTACCTTTCTTTAGGTACATTACGTTACTATCTACACATACTTCTATGGCTTTTCACAATAGGGTAATTCCTAGGGAATAAAAATTAAAAATCAAATTAGTCCGTTAGTTAGATAATGAAAAAATATTTGACACGTATTTTTTTATTTTCTCGTTTATAGTTATAATAGTTAGATAAAAAGGTGTTAAGTTTAGGATTGGTAGGTCGTTACGTCACTAAGTGCTACAAAATGTAGCGTATTGTGACGTCACTCGATATTTCAGATTATAATATCGTCGAAAGTATTTAAGTTTGTGAGAAAATAAAAAATACGTGTCTAATGTTACCTGCTACCCTAATAAAATTTAAGCAACTACCCTATCTAATCATTATTAGTAGGTACTACGTACAACTGTAGGTACAGTTATTCAACAGGTAGATCGTCGTGAAATTCTAGCAATGGCCTAGTGCTGGAAGTCAGCGCTGCGACTCGACCTATCCCGCTCGGGTCACGGCATATTAGCTGAGCACTGGCCTTTTTGCACCCTGTTCTGTTTTTTTTTATTATTTTTCTCGTTTTTTTTTTGTTTAATTTTTATAACGATGCAAATAAACTATTTTATTTTATTCTTTCTTTAAAAAAAAGTGACAAACGAAAGCTGTCCCTGGACGCCAACGACCCAAATATATAAGTACATGAAATCAACTATTTGATTCCTTTTTGGAATACCTATTTATTTATTTCTTAGTTTGTGCGGAATTTGTGGGTTGGCGTAGAGGGCAGATTCATGTGTTATTGCTCTGGCGTTCAAAAGGTTAATGTTAAAAATCTACATCTATATATACGAAAAGAGTCTGTGTTTCCTTAATGGTAAGTATAACCTGGGTGTCTTTAAGGCTTAAGATAATAGGTTTGTTTTTGGACAGATGTGCTCCATCGTAGGCCGCATCATCGCTTACCGCCAGGCGAGCGAGATAGAGCCCAAACGTCGGCCGATCTTATAAAAAAGAAATATTATAGTTTTATACTGGTTATTCTTATTAATTTCGGCCCTACCCTGATGAACTTCCTCCATTTCTAGCTATTTTAAACGATCTTATATTGTTTTTAACTTTAGTATGCTTATTATCATCTTTTGTAAAGTGTATTATCGTCTCGCTAATGTCGAGGCGAACGTAACACGACACATCGCGTCGCCCCACTGCGTTGTCAGCGCAGCGCAGCCCGATGCCCGATACTACAGATACGTATGGGTACGATAGCTTCGTGCGATGCCTGCAGTCCGGGTTTACATGGCGCACGGCAGTCAATTATGAGTCCCCTCTAACCGATTTGAATGCAAAATTAAAATTTAAAAAGATTGACATGATTTTTAGCTTCAGTTCTTTGGATTTCTTTTTTAAAAGTATTATTATACATTGTGTAATGTAAGTATATTAACATGTGCTGCGTCTATGTGTTGGCGATAAATTCAAAAACTACTAAAACGTTCTATCTATGTTTACAATCTACGGAAATAATTTGTTGAAAATAGAAACGGATTGCCCTTAATAGTACCCACATAGTTTATAATTATGGAATACGGGATAACTTATCTAGAAATTATGTAAATAACTCTAGACATATTCAAATTCAGTTTCAAAATATGATAATCTAAATTTAATTAGATTTAATTTTTTCAAATAATATTAAGGATTCAACACAAGGACGTTGAAAAAAAGGTTCAACATTAAACCTTTGTATCCAAATAAAACCTCATCTTCTAAAAAGGTATCTAAAATAAAACAAAAGCATAATAAAATTTCACTAATTTAAAATAAATTCGATCTGTTAAAAATTATTATCAACAACATTGGTCACCATAAAAACCTAACATAAAACTGTGCGAGCGAGAGGTAACGATACCGACCGAGACACGACGAGGCCGACGCCGACGGCCGACGAATCGAGGCGAGTCGACGACACGCGTCACCGACCAGTGTACGCCATGATGTTCAACGACAACCACGATATAACACTCATTCGCCTTGTCAAACAAAACCCCGTGCTATACGACACAAGCCATGAGAAATACATGGAATTTAACTCACGAGAAGTCGCTTGGCAGAAGATAGGCGACGCTCTAAAAAAACCCGGTAAGTAATATTTAGATTTCACGATTTGTTATTACTATTTGTTTTGATGACATCACGTTCGAGTTGCGATGAGATGAATGTGAGTTCGTTTTGTATGTGACGTTCATGATTGGTAAATTGTAATGTCTTAGTGATGTTTAAGTGAGGAAGAGCCATGCTTCGACACGAATAACAGAAAACCGAAGTGAAACAACACTTGCGTTGTTTCGTCGTGTGAGTGAGGTTACCGGAAGCCCAGTCCCTCTCAATATCCCCAATTCCTGAATCACCAACAACCCTCAAATTCCTAATCCTCAAAAGGCCGGTAACGCATTTGTAACACCTCTGGTGTTTCGGGTGGCCTTAAGCGATGTCAATTGCTTAACATCAGTGATCCGTCTGCTCGTTCATCGGTTTATTTCATACAAAAAAGGCATTTTTTGTTGCATAGAATTCAATGTTCCTTTTTATTAATTTTTCATTTTATTTCAGCTGCCGACTGCAAATTACGATGGGTAAACATAAGAGATGTACACAGAAGAATACTACGAAAAAAATTAATGGACCCGACGAACCCGTCGAAGTCATACAAATATGAGAGTGAACTTACTTTCATGAAACCTTTCTACAAAGACATTAATTTTGTCCAAACAGGACTCAATGATGAAGAGGAAGATGAAAGAGGACCCAACTCCTGGGTCGACCCACCCGAAGAAGAACATCAACGCAGCGATGAAGATTCAGACGTACCAAAGAAGAAAATTAAAACTAGAAAGAAAAGGTCCAAGAGGAAACAGGAACCGCATTTTGAAGAGGTTACTCACACGGTCCCTATGTTTAATGAAAGTATGACCACAGAGTTAGACGCGTCAGATTCTGTGGACGCGTTCTTACTAAGTATCGGATCCACATTGAAGACTTTTTCTCCATATCATTTGAATTTAGCAAAGAGCAAGATTTTCGCAGTGGTTCAAGATCATGATTTACAGCAGATTGTAGAACGTCAGAAACCTTCGACTGAAGGGTCTGAAATTAAAATTGCAACTACACAAAGTTACTATTCAGGATAGGACTTCATATCCTGAAATCAATCTTATGCTGCAAAATATAAAAGTTATTTTCGTATTCAGATTCTTACTAAAGTAAATACATTCTAAAATGTTGATTATTTTGTGTTGTCTCAAAGAGTACGTTTATTTTACTTAGTATTATTATTGAGAATTTAAATTATGAGTTGTGTTATAATTTATTTACGTATTTATGATATTATAAGTGTAATAATAATTTTTTTTTCCTGTTACGTGGAACAAGTGACTTAATGACATTTAGATAATAATTGTTGATTTTGTTGCAAATAAAGCATTTAATAATGTCAAATGAGTATTATTCAAAATAATTTTATTAGCCTATCAAACCTCAATACTAGAAATTGATGAAGATCGATAATTTTCTACTATTTATTATTATTTAGTATTTCTAAGTATACTTTCGGCCATAAAATTAACTTTTATTATTATTCTACCTCAATACATTGCATTGCGTTACACACGAAGTGAGTTCTCTTCGAGTTTCCAAAGTAGTGACGGTACAATGACCGGGGGATCGATAGCTCACGCACACATCGTCACGTCGCCCCGTCGGAGCGGCCGCACACTGCCCGACACGTGACGACTTCCCGCCGACTTTTTGTCGCATTCATTTCTTTAAGTTATGCGTTTTTTTTTATTCTGTTAGTTCTAAATATAGACGTCTTGGGTTTGATTTTGTTGGTTATTTTTTCTTAGTGTTACCTTACTTATTGTTATGTTTTGAATATTGTTAGGTTAAACCTATTTGTTTTTTATGAGTACCTATAGAGTATTGAATCGAAAATAAGTATTTCTGGACTCAAACATATAACTAATATTTACTTAGCGACATTTTGATACTAAACGGAAAGAAATAGTTATTAAAGTTACATTAAAAACCTAAGTCATTATTAAAAATCAATAACCAATAAAATTGATTGCAATACCTACCGCATACCACCAGCACATACCCACTTACCTAATTCCCACAATCTAATCACTAAAACTTGAGTGTCATTAAAATGATTACGTACGATAATTACCTTCAAGTAATCTGGAATGCGCGCCGTCCCTTACAAACCGGTCGCGATACGAACGGATACGAGTGCGACACGTAACGAGGCCGCGACGTTGCCGCTCTGCCGCTGTGCGACCCGCGCAGTCGCGACGCCGACACGAGCCCGATACGATGCCGCTGCCGTTTAACAAAAATTTAGACTTAAAATTACTAAAATTAGTCAAAGAAAATCCAATTCTATACAACACTAAGCACTCAAAATATTTGGATTTCGATTCGAGAGAAGTCGTCTGGCAGAAAATTGGAGACGCATTAAACCGGCCAGGTAAGTTGCTTTTTTATTTATACCTTATTTTCTGAGTGATTGAGTTCATACTTGAATGTTTTTACCTGACTGTAGGAAGGGTATTGTTTTATATTATCATCAATTTGTTTTATATGTTTATGACTAGGTAGTAACTATCATAGTTGTTAGTCACTAGGTTTAGATGTTATTCGTTCTGTTAGGCGGTGAGCAGAATTCTTGCCTTGTAATATAAAGACGGAGAATAAGAAACTTTATGTCAAAGTCGTTAATGTTGATAATTCATTGTGATAATGTTTTTCTACCGTTTTAACCTTTGAGCCTTTCGTTACATTGTTTTATTTGAGTGAATGTGTTATCGTGAATGCGTAATTAAATAAGTATGTTGATATTATGAGTATATAACGTACCTAGGACCTACCTATATAGGTAGAGGTAGATACCGAAATATTACCGATCAAATATTGTAACTATAGTCGCTTCTTTCTCTCATGGGTTTTCGATGACATTATCTGTGACATTGTGACATAAGGTCATCCATTTTACACTGGTTCTATTTCGTAGAAAACATAAAAATACATACACATAACATCACGCCTTTTATCCCCGAAGGGGTAGGCAGAGGTGCACACAGAAGTAACACCCACTTTTCACTATTTATGTTATGAGTCCCATGTAATAGGGGGTGAGCCTATTGCCATTTTTTTTAAAAACCCAGTAATATTTTGCCCGACCCGGGAATCGAACCCGAGACCCCTTGCCCGGCAGTTGTACTTGCGACCATTCGGTCATCGAGGCAGTCTAAAAAAAACATAAAATAAATATTAGCAATAATTAACTCCAATTGATAAATGGATAAAAAATATTTAGATTTTAATTTTAAAATTAATATCTCATATCAGAAAATAAAATCGATTCATTTGTGCCCCTAATCGATTTATTCTTGTATGTAGATTTTATTGGTTTGATAATTCAATAGATATTTTTGACATGATTTGTCAGCATCTCTCTAGTGAAACTTCAATGACTGCACGGTTGGCGTGGTGGTTGGGCAACTGGCTGCCGCGCAACCTGTCGAGGGTTCGATTCCCGTACGGAACAACTCTTTATGTGATCTACAGATTGTTGTTTCGGGTCTGGGTGTCATGTGTATGTGTAATTGAATGTTTGTAAACGCACCCACGACACAGGAGAAAATCCTAGTGTGGGGCAAAGTTTTTTTTTAAATAAATAAATAGGTACCAAACGTCATCCAAATCCAAATAAATAAATAGGTACAAAAACCAAGAGGTCACTAAGTGATCAATGTTTCTAAGCACGGGTTTTAAAAATATTCTCCATGAATGGCATGAATAATAGATAGGTACCACGGCCTCACGGAAATCCGACGTGAAACAACGCTTGCGTTGCGTTTCGTCGTGTGAGTGAGGTTATCAAAGGCCCAACTACCCGCTCCCACTTCCCCAATCTGTAACGCACTTGTAACGCCTCTAGTGTTCCGGGTGTCCATGGGCGACGCCGATTGCTTGCCATCAGGTGATCCGTCGGCTCGTTTACCGGCTTATCCCATAAAAAAGCCAATGGTTAGGAACATATATTAGTTCATTATTTGATCGGAAACTTTTTGTATAGTGTTAGTTATAACCTAACTATCTAATTGTATAGTGATGTACCGATTTAGTTACTGATTAAGTATCGTAAGCACTTAATACATAAGGATACTTATTGTTTACTAGAGTCTAGAATTGTATGCTTTGGTTCTTTTTAAAATGTTAGGAAAATTATGAAACTTAACTTTAAATTGAGGTACTAGGCAGGAAATTACTTAGCTATTCAAACATTAGTACGAGTTATAGTTATACTATTACAAAACGCACTGATAATATTTCTATCTTTCCAGCCCTCGTTTGCAAATCAAGATGGATAAACATAAGAGATATGATGAGGAGGAAAGTCAGAGATCGACTCCGGAACCCCAACGCATACAGCTATAAGTACAAATACGAAGACGAGATCTCCTTCATGATGCCGTACTTCAGAGAGTCTTCCTCCACCAGCACCACCGCCGAGGAGTACCCTGAATTCCTTGACGAGCCCTCCGAAATAGAAATGCCATCAGAAGTCTACGTGGATGAGACCTTAGACTTTGAAGAACCACGGGAAACGAAACCTGTATTCAGAAAGAGACAGACTGATGAAGCGTCCGCAAATTCTTCCAGAGATTTCTCAGACCAAATGTTTCAAGAATTGAACCCTGCTGATCCTTTAGACGTGTTTCTCCTGACTATAGGTTCCACGCTAAGGAAGTTCAGCCCTTACTACTTGAACCAGGCGAAGAGTAAGATCTTCCAGGTGGTCCAGGATTATGAGCTGCAGCAGATTGTTAATAAAGATGATCAGACCCCTGGCAGTAGTAGTAATAGATAGTGTTATACTTGTTTTAGACTTTTGACAATAAATACTATTATTTTTTTATACGTTTTATCTGTTGTTTGATTTTCGTGTTTATTATTTATGAGAGCTGAGTAGTATTCATTTGCCACCCCTTCTCTTCCCACGGGTGACGCAGGTAAGAAACGAGTAAAGGACTACGTATTTAACAGAGACTGGGCAGCAGCGCTTCCTAACAAACCTAAACCATATAAACTATCTTCAAAATCATCCTTACTTATCCTTACTTATATTATAAATCGGAAAGTGAGTTTGTTTGTTTGTTCCTCTTTAACGCCGTAACTACTAAACCGATTGCTTTGAAATTTTGCAGACGTAAAGTTACAAGTCCGGATTAAATAATAGGATACTTTCTATCCCTGAAAAATTGATATTCCCGAGGGAGAACAAAAGTATTGGTATAGATGGCGCTGTGTGTATTGGTAAATGTCACATTGGCTTTTTATCCTTTTGTGACGCGAGCGAAGCCGCGGGTAAAAGGTAGTGTATAATATGTTATTGTTATGAGATGAAATCGCCAGTGTTGTATCATAATTCATGATGTTATGATAACATGGGCTGATGATTTTTAAAAACACTCATATTTTCGTCATTGGTTGAGTTATCCTATTATAGGCGGTGGCGATTTATCGAGATTTTTGAAATCTACAATACGCAATAATACATTGCGCAACTAGGCATTTAAACCCGATAGAGATCGTGCTTAGTTTCCTTCCTGCACCTATAACTATTGTTTCGTTTCAATGAACATTGTTCTAGTTATATGTATATACTTCCAAACGTAAATGTTGCATACTTATGTAATAGGTAGGTAGAGACACTATGGCATTTTTTATATTTGATGGGTTGACGATGCGGGTGATGATGCGGTCCACGATGGAGAACGGCGTCACTTAAGCAACCAATTTACTCGGGCCTTGAAGACACCCAGGTTATTTATTTATTAATTATTTATTTATTTACATTAAAATTAAAGTTTACAGCAAGAGCTAAAATACTTACATTCTAGGATACAAACAAAAAAGAAACTTAAACCTATTACAATATTAATCACTTAGATAGTTCCTATATTATTGAGTTTATATTTAAAAACTTATACATTAATTTCCGTATGACATACGAGTTATCGTGGAACACATCTAGTTCTGAATGCTTATACCCTTCAGGAAATACAGACGCTGGCAAAGAATTCCACTCCTTAGCAGTACGCACAAGGAAGCTTAATGCGAAGCGCTTGGTGCGTGTGGGTGGGTATCTAACATGAATCGGTGACGCTTCACCGATTGTCTAGTGGTATAGCTACTGCTAACTGCAATACCTTCACTGTTTACAAATCACGAATTACGTGCTATATTATTGTGAAACCCTTGTTCGAGAACACATAGGCCAGAATAATGAATCCAATTAAATGATACTCCCCCTTCCTATTCAGAGGCCTTAGTACAAGTGTGTTTTACGTTTAAAGTAATCGTAACGAGTACGAGTTCGGCGCTCTGATTGGCCGGCACCAATGAACTAGCCAATCGGAGCGCCGAAGGCAGTCTCGTTTCGATTACTTTAAACGTAAAAAACACTTGTACTACGGCCTCAGTTTCTATCAAAGACATCATATCAAAGATCCAGGTATTTCAAATTAAAGTTAGTTTTTAGACTGTAGGGTGCGCTCCAGGATTTCTATGTCATGCCAAGAATATGGATGTTCGCTTATAGTCAGTAAAGTAAGAGTCTGATACTTCCTTTCGGCTTACCCATAGCAGGAGAAGTCGTTGGATGATTTTACAATCCCAAAAAGAGTGTTTATCAAGCACAAATGTAGTGTAACATATTTTTCTTGGTTGTAGCTGTTCAGTTCGCGGGTATCCAGTGCCAGGTGCAGTTAGGGGACTACCAGGAGAAGAAACACAAACCAGGCTTTATTGAGAAGTAAGTAGAGAACTACTAGGACTCCATGTAGTAAGTACTATGTATATTATGAGAAAGTTATTTTAATTTACCGATTTTCATGAACACTTGTGTGCAACTTGTCTAGTGTTGGGACTTTGTGTTGTATTGCGTATTGTCCATGAGAGGCACTGGGCTTCTACATCAGACAAAATACCGAAGACGATTGAGCAAAAATATTATAATTTTCTCCAGTTTATTAGAATAACCATCCACTACAGTAACTAACCACATCAAATAATGTACACGCCTTTTAACCTCGAAGGGGTAGGCCGAGGCGCATATTACGGCACTTAATGCCACTGTACAATGTAACACCCACTTTTCACTATTTATCTTATGAGTCCCAAGTAATAGGGGGTGAGCCTATTGCCATATACCGGGCACAATTCCAGACTCCGTGCTACTACAAGGATTTGTTTTTAAAAAACCCAGTAATACGTTGCCTGTCTCGGGAATCAAACCCGAGACCTCTTGCCTTGCCCTTGCGACCACTCGGACAACGAGGCTGTCTGATCAAAAAATTTGTAATAATTATAATCCTATAAAACACTTCTCTGTCTCAAAACTCCTAGTTTTGAAGAGTACCTGCCAGCTCAATACCTGAATGCATGGAACATTGAGAAGAAGATTGTGAAAGAGTTCTCCCAGCACCAGGGGCTGAGTGAGCTGGAGGCCAAGTTCCTGTACATCAAGACTGCTAGGTCACTGCCTACTTACGGAGTCACTTTCTTCTTGGTCAAGGTATGGTTATGGCAACTGATTTAGGTAATATACTCTACTGGTCTAGTAATATTGTTTTTAACCCAGACTTGTAGTAGATTTACCATACGTACTTTAATGGTTTTTTATTTATTTAATTACTTAATAGGTCGACCTTTGATCACCATACAGGGTGTAAACGGAACCCTGACAAAAATAACAGCTTTTAAAATTTTAATCGCTGTTGTTTACATGTTATTCATACAACGTTAGCCTTGAGCGATTATTTACAACAATTATTACATAAAGGAAACATTTAATTCCTTACTTTCATGAAAATAAAACTGGTTTTTGACCATAATCTGTCGGCATTTTTCGGGAGCGTTCCGTTTACACCTTGTATATATATTTAAATAGTTTTGATAAAAATAGCTCATTACAAAGAATGTTTGCTTTCATAAGATCACATTTTCAATTATATGTTGCACTAGGAGAAACAAAAAGACAAGAAGAAGCTTGTTCCTCGTCTGCTGGGCATCAACTCCCACGCTATCCTGCGGCTGGATGAGGTGACGAAGGAGATCCTGCAAGAGTGGCCGCTCACTCATGTGAAGACGTACCACGCAGGAAAGTCGCAGACCTTCACACTCAACTTCGGAGATTATAGGTTTGTTGGATTTGGAAGCAAAGTATTTAATTCAAATTCTCTCATAAAAATATCTTTTAACTTGCTCTCATCAAATAATTCACTAGTCCGCTAATTAGTGTCTTTTGTACCTGTCAAGAGATTAAAGAGAGCTGATGTGCTCTCTACTTGAGGGGCGTCTGCAGATGAAAGCCTGTAGTCTCTCCAAACGTCATTTGATCTTCAACTAATTTGCTCATAGGCTAGCGACTTATCAGTCTTACGATTTATGTACGTATTCATACCTGCGACGTTGCCAGTATTGATAGCCCATCCATTCATCTAGAGGACCATGTGCTCGTTTACTTTATGTATGTACCATAAAAATCCTAATAAATAATTAATGTGCTTTGTTTTTACAGTGACAAAGAGTACAGTGTAAAAACACAAGATTGCCACCGAATCCGTGACATCTTGGAGGGCTACATCGACATCATCAGACGTCGGATGCTGGCCAAACCATGCCGGGATCCTGGCGAGTCCATGGCTATCTGCCATGATAACATCCAGCAGGGCACGTGAGTAATAGTGTGTTGGCTAAAAGAAAGGTCACAGGAAGCCCTGGATGCTGATCGCTTCCATCTAACCAGCCAATCTGGAACTGGAAGTCATTGGGGAGATCTATTTTCCTCAGTGGATGCTTGTGGCTGATATGATGACGATGGTAAATGTATCGTACGTAATACCTTTGTTACAGGAGTCATTTGATCCAGCATGTATCCAACAACCCATCCAAGATAGTGACCGAGACATTTGTCGGTCCTAACAAACTCATGACCAGTGAACACGGTGAGTGACAACAACAACCGGTGAATTACATAAGTAGCTGCTTTAACTTGATAAGAAGGCAGATGCCATATTTAAGTGTTCATATAAATGTTCAATACTCAATACTCAATACTCAATACTCAATACGTTTATTGCACTCCATATGTTTATAAGGTGTTACATAATAATATAGTACAGTATGGACCCTGTAGGGCACGGCAACGTAGAAGAGAGGAGGACGCTAATTTTGTTTAGATTATGTATCGCAGATTTTTTATTACTAGTTATAAGTAGTTATTTTGTTCAATTTATTTTGTAATGCTATTAGTATTATTTATGTAAAATGTACTTATATATTCTATGTAGGTTCATATATTTATATATTAAACATTTATTTTAATTTTTTTTTCGTTATATATATTAAATATGTCTATTGTAATAGGTGATTTAATCATTAATATTATATATGTCGTACATATATTTAATTTTTAATTACAGTATTTATTTTAAATCTTTATCATTAATATATTCTTTAATATTATAATATGCTTTATTTATGAGTATTTGTTTTAATTTATTGGTAAATTTTATATTTCTGGGTTCTTCCTTTAGGGCTTCTGGTAGCTTATTATATATTTTTATAGACATTACATACGGACTATTGGAATGTAGGCTCATATTAGAAGTAGGTAACAGTAGTCGGTTTTTATGTCTTAGTGATCTGTTTGCATGTTTGTCTCCACGTTTTGTAAAGAAGGCAATATTGTTTCTCACAAATTTACATATTTCCAGAATGTAGATGCATGGTAAGGTAAGTATTTGATGTTTTTTAAAGTAGGGTTGACAACTATCAGTTTGGTCTATATTAGTTAGGATGCGGATAAGTTTTTTTTGAAGAGTGAAAAGAGAAGGTGTGTCTGTGCTATTTCCCCACAAAATAATTCCGTAGCTAAGCCACGCATATGCGTAGGCATAGTAAGTGGATAATGTAGTCTGAAAGTCAGTGGTCTTCTTGATTTCCCGGAAAGCGTAGGCGAATCTTGATATTTTTGCTCGGATATTTTTTACATGAGTCTTCCAGTTTAAATTTGTATCTACGGTTATTCCTAATAGTGTGAAATCTTTAACATTTTCTATTTTTATACAGTTGGTTGAAAAATCTATTTCTAATGAGGACTTTTGATATGGATGAAAGGTTATTAATTTAGTTTTTTGGTAGTTGATTTCAAGATTATGTTCTCTCATCCATTCTTCTATTTTAACAAAAGTGTTTTTGAGCCGTTCATTTAATCCGTTCATATTTTTGCATGAGGTGAGTAGTGATATGTCATCTGCAAATAGTACACACGGTTCCTTTGTAATCTTCGGGAGGTCATTGATGTAAATTAAGAAGAGTAGACATCCGATTACACTACCTTGCGGTATTGACGCATTTATGATTTTTTTGTCCGATCTAATGTTTATAATTTCTTTAAATTCAAAGTTATAATTATCTATTTCTACGTATTGCTCTCTATTTTTTAGATATGAAGTAAACCATTTGTGCGCTTTTTCTCTAATTCCTATTTTATATAATTTATCTAGTAGAATTTTAAATTGGACTTTGTCATACGCTTTAGTCATATCTAGGAGTATTCCGACTGCATATTGTTTGCTATTTATTATATTAATGGCTTCCTGCATATATTTATAGACAGCAAGGGTTGTTGAACGCTGTTTGCGGAATCCGTTTTGGCTTTCATCAAAAATTTCATATTTTTCGCAAAACTTGTATACGCGGTTGCACATAGCTTTTTCGAAAATTTTTGAAGCTGTTGGTAGTAGGGCTATGGGGCGGTAGTTATTCGGGTCGGTTTTAGAGTTTTTTTTATGTATTGGCTTAATTATAGCTTTCTTTAGTAGATCAGGAAATTCGCCGTCTTCAAAGGATTGGTTGATTAGTACACAGAAGGGCAGTGTAAGTTCATTTGCACATTGTCGAATAAGGGAAGGAGGAAGTTCGTCTATACCGAAACTTTGTTTATTTTTAAGATTATTTATGATATTATATATTTCACGATAGTTCACTGGTTCAAGGAAGAAAGTGTTTAAAGTGGAGTTAAGTACAGGCAAGTTCTGCGATTTATAGTCTGATTTTTGTATACTTTTTTCCCCGACTGATGCAAAGAATGTATTAAATTCATTTACTATTTGATTAGGATCTGAGATTAGAGTATTTTTTATTTGTAGTTGAATATTATGTGGTTCTCTAATTGGTATTTTATTGGTACGTTCACGTATAATATTCCACATAGTTTTAGTTTTGTTTTGCGATATTTTTAATTTATTTATGTAATGTAATTTTTTGGCTTTGTTTACTGTAAGTTTTAATATTTTTTCATAATTTCTGTAATATTTCTTTATAATTGGATTGTTAGATTTTATACATAAAGTTTTTAATAGTCTTTTATTTTTGCATGAAAGTTGTATTCCTTTAGTTAACCAGTATTTTTTACAATAATTTTTAAATTTTGTTCCTACTTATAACGTGCACCCGTAAGGTAGAGAGACAATAACCTAATGAAGGCCACAGTCACAGTAAGTTAGCCGTAGGACACAGGTCGTTTCCAACCGGCCAATCTGGAAGTAATTTGAGAAACCTATGTTCAGCAGTGGACGTTTTATGGGGGGACATTATGGTGATGAAATCTCAGCTTATAATGAAGATGATGATGATGTATTTATTGTCCACATGATTGTCTCCAGGTTCTCAGCCGCAGTCCGGTACAATGATCACGACGGTGCAGCAGCTGGTGGTTACTGACCATCTCCAGAACCAGCAAATGGCTCTGGTAAGTACTGCAGTAAACATAATGAGAATAGGAACTCGTAATACAAATGGCCGGTAACGTGCTTGTATCACCTCCAGTGTTGCCTGCCATAAATACCCACTCATGATAGGCTCTGGTCACTCACTACTAGGCGATCTACCAGCTCGTGTACCCCATAAAATTGACAGTCAACTGTGGTTTTTTAAAGAAAGGAGAGATGCCGCTCCGCAGTGACATGTCCAAGGACTGCATCAAGAAACTGAACAAGATGAACTCCAACTCTGTGAAGATCGTAGGACTACTCACAGGTAATGTCATACTTTTGATTCCGACGAGGTAAGCAGAGGCAAACATCTTGGATTAGAACGATCGCTTGTCGCCAGATATGTTATGTACCGTGTACTTGGAGACAGCCTATTACTAAACACGAGCTTAATCTTTGAAATCCATGCTGTTGCTATTGTGTTAAAAAAATATTTTAATCTTTTTAGATCCCACGGAACATGACTATGAAGAAATCCAAAAGATTGTGCGAGCTATGAAAGAAGATTTCCCAGATATCGATAAAGGTAGGAAAATAGTACCTACAATTTATTATAGAGGTATAGTATGTATTCTTTTTAATTGGTGATTTTTATTAAAATACGATTATTGTCTTAACTAAAATATTCCATATCTGACTTATTGAAATACATATTAAAAAAATAAAGATACATAGAGAAGAGTCTGTCTGTACAGTATAACTCAGAAAAAATTGTAATCACGGCCTTTAAAACGTTACCAGCGCCATCTACTGTTCGCAAATTTAACATGAACGTGTATTCTAGGCGTGAAAGAGACGGCAGATAAGCAAGCCATTGAGGATGCGAAGAGGATGCTCCTTGATGAACTGCACGACCTGAACAACTTTATGAACAAGTTGGATGCTGCTACCGCATCCGGACATTTCGTAAGTCATTTAATTTATTACTACTAATTAATAAAGGCAAAGCATTTATTTCAATTACCCCAAGAAGCACAAGAAGGCACTTTTGAAAGTCAAATAAAGTGTGATTCAGTACTCTAGTGAAGTGATTTGCTCGTTCCAAATTAGATATTACTTTCATTTAATCCTTAAACAGGAATGATTGCAACGTCAAAATTGAATAGGTCATCAGTGAAGCTAGATTTGTTTGGACAAGAACGAGGAAGAAACTCTATCGTTAGTCTTTTTTAAAAACTTTTAATGTTTATACACTATTTTCTGTTAAAGGATAAGGGAAAAACCTTCTAGTGGCATTTAGGTTTTAGGGATAAAGACTATGGATTACGGGGACTCCTTTATAAAACCCACCTTGTTAGTACCAAAATAGGAACCACACAGCTCTTGCTCAAGAAGGATCGCCGATTTTATACTAAGATGTCGAACCTGACTTTGTGGAATCTAGAACAAATTTCCGTGCGTTTAGGCGCTTTTGCCATACCTATTATTGGAAGCAAGTATAACAGCTCACACATAGGACCCACTTAGTTTTTAGTCAAATTTCGGTGGTGCTTTGCGACTGGGCTTCACCCAGTTGTACAGTCTCTTCTTTGTGCCTTTAGGCTTAATTCATTCTGTCTCCTGGAGTAATTCACCGTGGGAAGTGAAAACTATAGTTTTTTCTTCTTCTCCTCTTATAATATCTTTTGATTCACTTCGTTGTGGGAACCAAGACAGTTACTCATGTCCCTTGGACGCGCCAGACTTCAATGTTCCGGTGTTTTCATCGTTGTATCTACTGTAGATCCTGGCTTACAGGAGTTGCAGCGGTTTTAAGAGGCTGTGGCGGGCTTGTCACAAAAAAAATATGTCAAAACTTATATTGGCAATTGTCAGGTTTCGGACCCGCAGGATGCATAAGAATCTAGCCATCATCGTTCGTGTCAGGAACTAAGTACTTATAGGTACTCCTGAACCGCGTCCAACAGCTAAGCCAAAGACAAAACACGACAATGAAGCTGTTAATGATTTGTTACTATTTTTTGACCAGGACCGTGAGGGTGCAAAGGATGCGGCAGAGAACATAGCAGATCTCACTACACAGGTGTACTTCTCCTTGGACCCAAAGACTAGGAGACGCAGTGAACTGATCAGGGTTAGTTATACTTTGGAAGATTAGTTTTGTTTTTAATAAAAATACATAATATGTAGGTTTATAATAAAATTATTCTGTTACGATTTTGTGGGTGTTGCATGATGTCAACAGTGCAATAATTATTATTTTAAGCTTTTGTAATTACTTTACATTATGTAATTTAGTAACGTAATTGGTAGTAGTAAGCTACGTAATTTAGTTTTGTAATGTAATTTACATTAGTAAAAAAAAAAACAAAAGTTTACTTGCTTATTAATAAGTGTGGGATAGCTATGCTTCGGCACGAATGGGCCGGCTCGACCGGAGTGATACCACGGCCTCACAGAAAACCGTGTGAGTGAGGTTACCGAGGCCCAATTACCTCCCTCCCTAGTCTCCCGAATCCCCGAATCCTCCACAATCCTCAAATTCCCAATTCCCAAAAGGCCGGTAACGCACTTGTAACTTAGTGTTTCGGGTGTCCATGGGAGGCGCCGATTGTTTACCATCAGGCGATCCGTCCGCTCGTTTACCGGCTTATGCTATAAAAAAAACTTACTACATACTTGTAGTAGTATTCTATTTGTCCATGTAAACACAATTTTTAAGTGACTTTACCTAACCTACAAGCTGTACATTTAAAGTAAGGAGGAATTTAGTTAAACTACCCATGATATATATATATATAAAATAATATATAAATCATATGCGAACTCTTGCGCAGCGTTCCCGCAACAAAATGAAGGCAGGCGAGAAATCAGAACAGAGCATGCGCCGTGCATCATTCCTGGCGGCTGCAAACTCCGCGCAGCACGCACTGGATAGCGCTGTGGAGACGCTGAATGAGGTAAATATGACAATAGATGATATTTTTCATGTGGGAAAGCCATGCTTCGGCAGGCACTGCTGGGCCGGCTCACCAGCGAGATACCAATGGTAAATGTATAGGTAACGGTAACGATGTGTTTCGCCATGTGAGTGAGGTTATCGGAGGTCTATTCACAATCCATCAATATGCCAACAGTGCATTGTTATTGTGATTCGTTTTTATAACATTTTGTCTGTTTGTAGGACTATACAGGCCCAAAGCCGGATGCTGCTCAGCGTATGCAGCTGGAGAAGGCTCTCGAAGACAAAATGGGCAAGCTCAATGCTGCCATAGCTCTGTACCTTACTGCACATTCTGGTAAGTAACTTTTAAGTTAACTTCGTTAAACTATCATCTGGGGATGTTGATGTCGTCATGGGGAGAGTTTTAAAAAATATTATTGCGAACTGAATTATGAGTATCAAGTTGTATCGTAACTTTCGTGAGACATCCTTATTAACATTATAAATCGGAAAGTGAGTTTGTTTGTTTTTATCCACTTTCACGCCGTAACTACTAAACCGATTGCTTTGAATTTTGTATGTATGTATTGGTATATGTCACATAGGCTACTTTTTATCCTTTTGTGACGCGAGCGAAGCCGCGGGTAAAAGCTAGTACTAAATAAATTATTATGTTTTTGGCTTACTCACGTAATAATTTGACGAGGAACTCGACTAGTTTCAAGCCATGCTAGAGGCTTAAAAACTTAACGACTACATGCTCTTAGATTCTGGACCCATAAATATGAATTTAAGAGCAGTATTTCGCGACCCGCGACGCGGCGACTGTCGCACAGCTGGTTCGCGAAATGTAAGTATCAAGTTATAGGGAAACGAACGTCTTAATTGATAGTTTTAAAAGGTCTGTGAATCATATATGTTACTAATCTATCGTCTGCTGTATTGAAAGATAAGTTTTGAAGAGTATAAATAAACAAACCGTAACAAGAACAATATTTAGCTTAACTTTTGATTTTTTTATCTTAGACCCAGAGAACATCGACTACGCCTCTGCTATCAACTCTATGAACGCCATCAACGAACTGATGCCTGAAATAGCCAAAGGTAACGTTAGTTTCAGTGTTTCTAATAATAGGAAACGCATAAAGAGGCACTTTTTATAACAGCAATATTTTCTAAACCAATGAAATCGATCCGAGACCTCTGGCCTTTAAATCTACGTGGTTATTAATTTTTAAAAAGAAATACTTTTCCAACCAATAAAATCGACCCGAGAACCCTAACCATTTGTGGCGACACATGTCAACGGATGACGTCACAAGAATCCTACATCGCACATGCAAAGTTTACAAGCGAATAAACACGGATAGAAAATCCCAACGAACAACTGTTGGGCAGAAAGCCTGCCAGGCACGATCACCTCGCCTGGTCGGAGGATCCTCCTTTTCCGATCTTAGGGAACTATACTCTCTGTTCCCTAAAGTGGTGACCCCGACGTGATTGGAAACAACCTTCACTTCACGGAGCAGATTAGCACCGTCATCCGTATCGCCATCCCTCTCATTCATCATTTCTCCGCTGAGCGGTAATCAAGTTGCAGCCAATCAGCATCCTCGGCCTCATCAGGGACCACCATCGCCTGCAACGAAGTTGTGCAGCCTGGTTCTTCCCAACGAGGCTATCAATTTTTAAAACCAAATAAATAATCTTGACATCAAACTCCTTCTTGTTTTCATAAATCAGAATACTTATAAGCACTGTTACAAATCCCACAGATACACAAATCCTAGCCAGCACGTTGGAGCCGTCGTCTCGCGAGCAGTTGCTGGACGACATGCAGGAGCTGTGCGACGCCACCAGAGCTGTGTGTGGTACCATCAGCGCTGAGGATCACGCGGTCAGTATAGGGAGAGGCGCCATAGATATATTTTTGAATATGACTTTGACTGCCTCGTTGGCCGAATGGTTGTAAGGACGACTGCCGGGCAAGGGGTCTCGGGTTCGATTCCCGGGTCGGGCAAAGTATTACTGAGATTTAAAAAAAAAAAAAATGTCAGTAGTAGCACGGAGTCTAGAAATGTGCCCGGTATATGGCAATAGGCTCACCCCCTATTACATGGGACTCATAACATAAATAGTGAAAAGTGGGTGTTACTTCTGTGTGCACCTCTGCCTACCCCTTCGGGGATAAAAAGGCGTGATGTTATGATGTTATGTTATGTTATGACTTTACTAAGGGACTTTTGCCTGACATGTATCTGAAATTATCCCGGGAGTACTTGAGACGAAATAGACCAATCGGTACGTTATTACCGACAGTTATAACTAGTGAATAAAAAAAGAAAAGTTGTTAATAGAATTTTCGAAAACAGAACACCTATTTTATCTTTGCCTTGCTCGGTAGTCGACCTATCCTCATCATGTATTCCGTTCCAATGATAATAATAATCTTTATTTATATAATTCTTCTGTGAGTGTGTATGTCACTGAACTTCTCTCAAACTCTCAAAGATGACATTTTTTGTGCGTGTTCAAGGGGATCTGGGAATGGTTTAGATTCACAAATCAGCCCGGCAGATGGCGCTGCAGTCGATGTTTAGGTTCCTATCCTAAACAGCTGAACTAATTTGAATGAATTTTTGTTTATATATTCAAGTGGATATGCAGGACAACATCTATTGGGTCCGCTAGTATAAAAATTCATCGGCTTTCAGAAAATGCAAGAAGCGACGAACCAGTACGCGGGTATCGCTGGCAAGTTGATATCCACGTTCGCACGAGGAACCAACGCTGATAAGGAACATGAGGTTTGTTACAAAAATTAACTCACCTTTTTTTGGGATAAGCCGGTAAACGAGCAGACCGATCACCTGATGGTAAGCAATCGGCGTCGCCATGGACACCTGGAACACCACATCTGGAGGCATTACAAGTGTGTTACCGGCCTTTTGGGGATTAGGTATTTGAGGACTGTTGGAGTTTCAGGGATTGGGCAGATTGGGGAGATTTGGAGGGGGGGGGGGAACTAATTCGCCCCCGTTAACCTCAATCACATGACGAAACACAATTAACGCAAGCGTTGTTTCACGTCGGTTTTCTGTGAGGCCGTGGTATCACTCTTGTCGCGCCGGCCCACTTTAAAAACCTACCTACTTACTACTTGCCTTAGATTCTGGACACATTGTACTATTAATAGTAAGTAAAACAAAATGATAGTTTACTCACATCCGTGAAATGGCTTGAGGATACTTGACTAGTTTCAAGATACACTACTAGTATTCAGTTTATTGTTATGAAGCAGATAATTAATGATACTTTAACACATCCAGATAATAGAGCTGGCGAAGGACGTCGGTGCCAAGACGTCACTCCTGCTCGTGTCCACCAACGAGCTGACCTGCCAGGCAGCCTCCGAGCCTGCTGCAGCTGACGTAGACACTGCTGGAGTCAGGGTCGCAGAAGCTGCTACTGACCTTATTGCGTGTGCACAGGTGAGGGTTATAGGTGATAGAGATTTTTTGAAACAAGTATTTTCATATTCCCTGTTGAGAATTGAAATAAGATTAGGACCAGACATGTACCCTCAGGATGTAGGTACTCACTGGATGATTCGAGACGACCTATTGCAGTTCTATAGCAGTCGTTTTAACTGCGTTCAAACTGCATACGAACTGCAATCTGCAGTTAGATTGCAGTTGAAATGCGGTTCGTTTGTTTAAAGCCTTATAACCATTTTTATTGTAAGGCTTCGGTTACTGAATACCTAACATTATTTGCCTATGAAAATCCATTTGTTTGGTTTTTTTATAACTCAAACTACAATATGAAGTCTAGAGTTGGTTTTGTCTAGTCTGCTTTTTCTACAGTTTGTAAGTTCAATTATTACGTCGTTGTATTATGAAATGAAATAATTGGATCTATTTTATCCAGAAACTTCTTACATCTCCTGTTGTCACAGCTAACAGCTCCAGCCATCCACGAGCCACACTGCCAGAGCGCACTCACGGCAGCCTGCGAAGGTATCGGCTCCTCCGTCCACCAGCTGGAGACAGCCTGGCGTCCACTACTGGAGGACCAGACCAGGCAGCCCATGAATGACCAGCTGCACTCCAGGGTTGTTGATGTTGGGAAGGCGTTGGAGAGATTGAAGGATGCCTACGCTAATTTGGGAGGTAAGAATAATAATAATTATCATTTTTTTATTTGGTTTGTGATCAAATCTTACTAACGGAAATCAATAACTATGTCAATCCTAAATCTGTAGGTCAGTATCGATTTTAGACATTCGTTGTTATTAGTGAGTCTGAAAAAAATCAAAAACAGATTGTGTAGGTAATATTTTGTCCAACCCAGGAACGGGATTCGACTCCTTTTGCTCGACAGCTAGTACCGTCTTTACCATAAGGCCACTTGGGGCCCATGTCCAAGGCCCCCATACTCAGGGGGCTCTAAACGACCGACAATTTCTATGACGGACCCACACTTGCTACACTCCCGGTAGCTTGTAATGGGTTGTTGTGTTGTCCACAAATTGTTGTTTGGTCAGGGTTAGAAAAAACATCAAGGACCCAGAATTATTGTATGCTCAAAAGCCCCAGCGTAGTTTAAAAAGGCCCTGTTCGGCAGCCTCTAGACCACCATTATGTTTTGACAATTCATTAAAATGCTTAAAATAATTCACAGGTGTCGATGACGATGACTCGTCACTTCCAGCGCAAGAGCGGAAGCGGCTCAAGTTCATCGCAACCATGAATGGAGCCAAGGGTAGACTGCAAGGAGTCGAGGATTTGTGGAACCAGGTGAGTTTATTCATAATACTTATGAATATTCGACTGCACGGCTGGTGCGGTGGTTGGGCAACTGGCTGCCGTGCAACGTGTCGCGGGCTCGATTCCTGCCCGGAACAACTCTTTGTCTGATCCACAGATTGTAGTTCCGGGTCTGGGTGTCACCTACGATATAGGAGAAAATCCTAATGTGGGGCAATGTTTTTTTTTTATATTTTATATTTCTTATTTCTAATCTAATCTGGGTCTAATAATTTGGGTCTAATATTTCTTATTTATAACTTTCGATGCCTATAATAAAAGTTCTTAAGTTCACAACATTCAGTTATACAATGAAGTCAAAACACCTTTTTTACCATTTTTATGACGTAATTGATCTAACACTAGGGTTTTTTCTTCCGTCGTGAGTGCATCTTTATGAACATGCCACTCAGAGCTGGAATAAAAAATATCTTGCAAAGAATTAATAACAACTTTGTAGTAGACTATAAATAACTGTTAAAACAACTCTGCTTCCATCTACAGATAGTAAAAAGCGTAATGTTGCGGTGTCACTATAACATAATACATATCACGCCTTTTATCCCCGGAGGGGTAGGTAGAGGTGCACATTACGGCACTTAATGCCACTGTACAATGTAACACTCACTTTTCACTATTTATGTTATGTAATAGGGGATGAGCCTATTGCCATAATATACCGGGCACAATTCCAGATTCTGTGCTACTACTGAGATTTTTTTTTAAAACCAATATAATACAACATTTCTCTGTATCTACAAGAAACGCAAACCAATTAAATTGCAACAAATAATACATTTTTTAACCAAAAAATTATTAAAAACAAAAAAAGCATACCAAAAACATTTAAATCGTAATTAATTTTCAAAAAGTATTTCCATCCACTAGGCCCCGGCGAGATTCGAACTCGCGATCTCCTGTTTACTAGACAGGCGCTTTAACCAACTAAGCCACGGCGCCTCTGGCAAGATGGCCGAAATTATCGACCACTTCCTATGTAAATATAAATATACATAAAGATGTACAAGATTGTATAAATAGTCTGTCTATTACATTATTATAATGATAATAATTATGTATCTTATGTACTGATAAGTTATTAATAATGGAGAATTAATGTTATTGATAAAATGGCACTGATTTGGATATGTAACAATTGGAAACAATTTCTTTTAATGTTCTTCCTGATTTACATATGATTTAGTTTAATTTATATAAATTCTTGTCTGTAACCCATGGAAACAGAAATGGATAATTTTCTAGTAGGTACTATAAAGTTAATAGTTAGACCTCTGAGTTTGTTTCGGCATTTCTTCTCATAGTCAGTTATGAAATGTCGACCTCTTCGTTCGCTTGATAAAATTGACGTGTAAAAGTGCTGCCTTGTAGCCTATTTGCAGAAATAAATTCACTTGTTTCACAATATTTTCACGAAATATATGCTTTGAAACAAGTGAATAGCTTCGCCAAAGGATTGACAGACATATTTTATTTTTAGTATTTGTTACGAAGTTCAAATGTCTCTTTTTTACTAAAATGCTTTGATTTTGATTGGAGTAAACGTTTTATCGATTTCTTGAATAGATGTGGTCGATGTATATGCTATATTTATGCATCTCTACCCACCCATTTACGAAATAATGTGGTGTTTGTTTATGTCTTCAAAAATTCGGGTCGCGGAGAACCTAACGGGTTACCGGGGCTCCGGCTCGACGTGCAGGAGAAGGAACGGGGTCGTTTTTAGTCAGTAAGAGTCTGACACTCTCTCCCGCCTCACCCAGGCGGGAGCAGTCATTCGATGATTTTCCCCCCTTAAAAAAAAAATACGTAACCTTATGACAAGGTGGTCACGAGTCAACTAATTATAATTATGTAAAATATTCGCATAAGTTGTGTAGGTACCTATACATACTTATGTACCTACTCATCTGTAATTACAATAAGTGACTGTATTTGCATACTTTACACAGGTGAATGTTTACTAATATCAAGAAAATGTGATCTCTGGCAATATGAACGTAACATTATCTTAAATAATTTAATTGTTTCGTCAGGTGTAGCTTATTATACGGACCTTGTGGAATCTAGAACGAATTTCCGTGCGTTTAGGCGCTTTTGCCATACCTATTATTGGAAGCAAGTATAACAGCTCACACATAGGACCCACTTAGTTTTTTAGTCAAATTTCCGTGGTGCCTGGCGACTGGGCTTCACCCAGTTGTACAGTCTCTTCTTTGAACCTTTAGGCTTAATTCATTCTGTCTCCTGCAGTAATTCACCGAGGGAAGTGGAAACTATAGTTTTTTCTTCTTCTCCTCTTATAATATCTTCTGATTCACTTCGTTGCGGGAACCAAGACAGTTACTCATACCTAGCCGATTGTCTTTTTCTTTGTGTTATTTATGAAATGTTATAAAAAGCGCCATCTATGTTCAGCAATCGGCGACTGGCGTACCGTCGGATGCGGAGAAGGCGGAGGCTCAGCGTCGCATGGAGCAGAGCATGGCGCAGCTGAACGCTGCCATCGCTGCACTGGCTGCTGCTACTGCTGGTCAGTATCTTACAGCTTGGCGATCAATGACATTATTCTAGACAATTTACTTATTTGACACTCATGATTAATTGCTTACAACTTGTATGGCACTAGTCACAATACCTGCTTACTCGACATTTGTGTCTACATTCATTTTGCTTTGTTTCTTTGACATTCAGTATATTACTACCTAATCAAATTGTGAGGCAATATACTAAGACATTATACAGAATCTGAGTTACCTCCATATCAACTTGGTATCATCAATACTATTGCTTTCGACACACATGGTTCTACTTTCGATGTCAGTGTCACTAGCTGGACACTTGATCTGACACTATCTCTGTTTCACAGACCGAGAGAACCCAGACTACGAGACTGCGGAGCTGGCAATAGCAACCATATCAGAGCTGATGCCACAAATCGTACATGGTGAGGAATTTATCATCTTCAATAGCTCGCGAACGTCTGCAATTTATGTGACTTCTCTGCAAAGAGGGGATTGTCATAATCTTCTCACGCGGCGCCGCGGGTTGAATATGACAGTTTAAATGGCACTGTTGGTGCGATGACTGGGCAAGTGGGCAATTGGCCGCTGTGCAACGTGTCGCGGGTTCGATTCCCGCATAGAGCAATTCTTTGTGTTCCGGGTTCGGGTGGCATGTGTGTGTGAACTTATATGTACAACGTTTTTTTTAACTAAAAATCGCATATTACTCTTGTGAAAGTAATGAGAAAAGCTCTACTAGTTTCGTACAGTAGGCTGCGCGATATGATCGCGACCGCACACGCTGCTCATAAGGAAGAACCCCCTCTGTGGTTCAAAACTAGTAGAGCTTTTCTCAATATATTCACGTGAGCAAGCCTCAATTTTTGGTTAATTTAGTATGTCTCACGATAGTTATTATAAAAATAAAGTTTTTTTTTAAAAAGGGACCAAAATTATCAGAGCGTTATTACAAACATAAGAGTACCGAGCAGAGCACTCCATTATCTCTATTGCTAGCAGTTAAGTTGGGTGTTGGGATGGACCAGGGTGATCACTCAATCCTTAAAACACCAACTGCTGCAATTCTTTTGTGACTATAATTTGCATAATTCATTCTCCTTAGACGCAGAGACAGTGAGCTCCGACAAGGACGAGGCGACGCGTAACGCCATGCAGAAGAACATCCGCGCCCTCTGTGACGCTACAAGGAAGATTTGTGAAGGAGACGGCTATAAACATGTTCGTATTGTAATTAGCTTTACCTTAAAACTAGCGATTCTAGTTCTAGTGGTAATATGTCTATATGCCCGTCTGCTATGCCAATTGTCGATAATTCTACTCTTGGTCAAGAAAATTCTTTACTATATTTACATAAAATGTGTGACGGGAGGTTCCCATAGAAAAAATGCTTCAGGATTTTTACCATTAAAATGCCATGAACAATGCCCCGACATGTATTTTATAAGCTACGAGTATTTATTTCAAATCTTTTCTAGGTTGAAGGTGAAGAAGCTGCTAACTTCGCGGCAGCATCTGGCAAGCTGCTGTTCCTCATTAGCCCAGGAGCTGATAAAGGAAGACAGAAGTTTGTAAGTACTTTTGTTCAACACAATAGAAGAGTAGAAGGAACAGTTAAAAGAGTTAAGTGGGAAATGCTTTCAGAAACTTATTGAAGTAACAAAAACGCTGAAACAAAATGGATTAAAATTTGAACCTATGACACTTAATTTTTATGAGGTGACTAAGAACGAAATTATATAATTTACTTTGGCACAAATTTATTAAATATTAGATATGAAATGATCTACATTCGTCGCAGATCATGGAGGAGTCGGCAATAGCACAAGAGCACGCAGCTCAGCTGGTGGCAGGAGCACACCGGCTGCAGACACAAGTGCCACAACACACAGCAGCTGAGCTGGCCGGCCGGGCTGCTCGGACTGCTGGCGCTGCTAACGCATTGGGGGCTGTGGCACAGGTAGCTGTGGACCTTCTCGTATTTAATTACTTCAATATAATTGATATTGTCTTTGTGGGTGTGGGTTCTCAGGGGCGTGAAATAAAGTTCGACACACTATTGACTGTAAAACTGTATATATTAAAGTAAACTAAATATAAAAAAATGCACAATAATACGATAAAATAAAACTCAAATATTTCGCGGCACAAATACGGAGCGCGTGCGTCGCGTCTCCGGCGCGGGACTCGTTGTTCTATTGCGTGATGCGTGCGTCCTCCCACGCACGCGTCGAGCGGTCAGTGGCGGGGAAGAGGGATAGTGAGGTGGCGTGTTGTCACTAGAGTTGCGCGTGCGTCCGACACAAACCAAAATCGAATTGACGCGTTCAATTACTTATATACTGTTGTTGTTATGGGACAAGAAATTAAAAAAGTAGACGGATCAAGTGATGGTAAGCGATTGGCGTAAATAAAACCAGTATTATATTTAGGAAACGTTTGCAGGTTACTGCCCCAAGCATCTCTTCACCTCGTTGTCAAGACGCTCTCAGCTCTGCAGCCTCTCAGCTCCTGGGGTCTGCGGACTCGTTGACAGCAGTCTGCCAGCTGCAGGCGCACGAGCAGCCGGAGCTGCAGGCGCAGTGTGCAGTCTTAACTGACACACACCAGCAACTTGCTGACAGTCTGCACAGACTGACTGATGCCTGCAATGTGGGACAAGCCGGTAGGATTATTATTAATAAAGGTTTACTAGATAAAGGATAACACGATAATCCTAATAGACATTTGGTAGTTGTTTGTTCAAAGCAGTTTTATAAATTACTAGCTTTTACCCGCAGCTTCGCTCGCGTTACAAAAGGATAAAAAGTACCCTATGTGACATATAACGATATACACAGCGCCATCTATACCAATACTTTTGTTTTCCCTTGGGAATATCAAATTTTTCCGGGATAAAAAGTACCCTATTATTTAATCCGGACTTCTAACTTTACGTCTGCAAAAATTCAAAGTAATCTGTTTAGAAGTTACAGCGTGAAAACGGAACAAACAAACAAACTCACTTTCCGATTTATAATTTTAGTAAGGATTTTTCTTTTTTATCTAGATACATCTATGACGGAGCCTTCAGCACAACAGGAGAAGAAACGTCTTCAGTTTGTGAAGAGCACGGCAGCAGCCAAACAGCGCCTGGACACTGCAGCACAACAACTTAACAAGGTCAGTCTTAGAATAAAACGGACCCGGAGTCATATCTTAAGTCATCATCTTTGCAGTTAGAGATTAAGAAAGCGAGGTTGACTAAAAAATGACGTATTTTGTCAAACGAATTCTTTATTTACGAACTAGCTGTTGCCCGCGACTTCGTCCGCGTAGAATATGAATTTTAGTGCATAACTTTATTTTTGTTTCAATTTTCACAAATAAAAATGGCCTATGTTGATTATCACCTACCTTAGCCAATAAAGTCATGCAAAATCTGTCTAGCAATTCCAGAGATAAGCCAGTACAGACAGACAGACTGATAGACAGACAGTCAAACAAAAATTTTCTGTTTAGTTTATGAATGTAAAATATGTCCTTCAGCCCTTGAGGTGTCACATGATGGAGGAAGGCCATGCTGCAGCTCTAGGTCAGAAGCTCAACGACCGTATAGCTCAGCTTAATGCAGCCGTTGCAGCTCTTGCCGCCGCCACCTCAGGTAATGTACTAGGTGTAAGGAAATAGAAATTCTGAAGCTGTTAGAGGTTTGTACAGGTTAAGGAGCCAACAAATGTGCATAATATTCTGTTCTGATTCAGTGTTGTCACGGTAAAGTTTTACGGTTAAATTTCGGTTTCTCTTTGTCTTTAACGATTTTTTTGTTCTCATTGCGATAACTGTTTTCTTTTCCTTTCGACTTACTAAGTTGCTTCTAAATTTACTAGTTCTTGATCGTGGCTTTATCTCCGTCTTGTCCCTTCTTGTAATATAAGCTGCTAGTTCTAGGCATCTGTTTATTAAGGTTGTCAACTTTCCGTAGATCGCGAGAACCCAGACTATGAGGCGGCCGAACGCGCAGTGAACACCATCTCCCAAATAATGCCACATCTAATACAAGGTTTGTTAAAGAAGATGATAATGAATTGATGCGCTTAAAAAATAAAATTTCTCTCAATTTGAATTGTTATGGATCAGATTCACAAATGCTATGCGGCACGAAGTCAGACGCGGAGCAGGCGGCCATGTTGCAGGAGCTGCGCGCGCTGTGCGAGGCCACGCAGGAGCTGTGTGACAATGCTGGACAACCACAGGTGAAATAAATACACCAACATTTGTTTCAAGGACATCCATCATGTCTAAGACGTTGACTGCTAAAAGTAAGTCTCCTCCAATGAGATCTTGATCGGCCGGTTAGAAGGGATTTTTTTTACGGGGGAAAATTGTCGAATTACTTCTCCCGCCTGGGTGCAGCGGGAGGGAGTGTCAGGCTCTTGCTGACTAAAAACCACCCCGTTTCTACTTCTGCTCTTCGAGCCGGAGCCCCGGCAACCCGTTAAGTCCTCCGCGGCTCCGTATCGCCATCAGCCCTATTGGGCCTCATCTGTGGTGGTCTGATGGCTCCTTGAGGCGCGCGCTATCCGCTGGCCGTCTGTTTCTGGTCGGACGACGAGCCACCCATGCTCGCCGTCCTCCGGCCCGCGCTTACGGTGGCCGGAGATCGTCCCGCGATCCCCAACGCCCGGTATGTCCTTCACATTGGCTTGGTTGCGAGGAGGCCTCACGCGTCCCGCCTCCTCCTTAGTTAGCATAACTGCTTCGCAAAAAGAGCAGACGGCATCTCAATCCCCCTCGCTCTGCATCATGACCTGTACTAGGCCTGGACGCGAGAGGTCGCCATCGCTGCGGTTAGAAGGGATAAGTCAAGTATTTGTATTGAACTAAGATTTTGTTCCAGGGTGTGGGAGATGCTATTGCCAAGTACACAGACGCTTCGACAAAGTTGGTGTACTGCGCCACACCTCGAGCTGATAATGAGATGGAGAATGAGGTGAGCGTGAGAACTCTTCAATTTGTCTTAACATTAGAGTTTTGACTTTTCGCACGAGAACAGCAATAACACATTGTTTTTTCTCCAGATTCTTGGTTTGACAACCGATGCTTGTGGCAAGGCATCGGAGCTGCTGAGCCAGGTGCAGCATTTGACGGAGCGCGTGACAGATGCAGGTGCAGCCGCGGAGCTGGACCGCTGCGGGGCCAGCGCTGCAGATGCCGCACAGGCACTGCTCACTGTCGCACAGGTAAGACTGTAATGTGATAATGTCCATTGAAGATCACCAGGTTTATAAAAACTGCTTTCAACTTTTCTTATAATGTTTGTTTACCTCATAGGCTACTGCATCTACCATGGATAGTCCTTGCTGCAAGGATCAGCTGATCTCATCCGCGCAGAAGCTCCGTCGCTGCGCGGACGAGCTGACGTCGTCGTGCGAGCCTCACACAGCTCAGCTCCCGGACGCACGCCGCCAGCTCGGCACCGCGCACCGACAGCTTGCTGACAGTCTCGACAAACTGATGCAGGCTTGTCAGAAAATACCAGAAGGTGAGATCAATACTACAAAAATGGACATAAAATTATTGAATTCATATCCTTAAACGGTTTGTTCGGTTGGTCCAGGTTCCCAGAGTGGCGTGTCACAACCTCCAAAGGAGAAGCAACGACTCAAGTTTATGAACAGCTTGACAGGAGCTAGAAACCGACTCTACGACGCCGAGCAACAGCTCAAACAGGTCAGTTATCATTATCACCGTGTGGTGATACGTGGTGAGCTGTGTGTGTACACACGTACACACAGACACATGTAGTATCTTCAATGTTTAACTTGGCTATGTTGGATTGCCGGAAAGATAGGAATGTTTGATAGTTCTTATTCTAGTATTTTTATATTCTTCCTGCAGCCATTGCCAAAGCATCAGCTGAGTCCTGAACAGGCAGCAGCTCTGGAACAGAGGTTGTCGCAGCGCCTGGCGCAGCTCAACGCTGCAGTGGCTGCACTTGCCGCTGCTAAAGCTGGTCAGTATCAAGGTTTACAGACATCCCACTACATACATGATATATGCTTGTATGCTATGTATGATATACTTGATTTTGGTTATGGTCTTCGGAAAACGTATACGTATGAGGTTTTTTCTTGCTCTATAATATATTTTTTTATCAATCAAGGAAAAATTGTTCTCGGTGGAGACAAATGGGTGTTTGTGATCAGCGAAACAAATAATTATTTGGATTGGACAAACAAAGAACAGAGTTGCTCTGTTTTGATTCAGAAAAAATACTAAGTTTGATGTAATGGTTTTAGATCCCGAAAACCCTGACTGGAAAACTGCGGAACAGTCTGTGAAGGAGATATCTGAACTGATGGCGCTGATTGTACAAGGTATAAATTCACTTGTTTTTTTTTAACTGTTATCATAACTGTAACATAACTAGATGTATTCTTAGTAATAGTATATCCTAAATAAATATCCTTAATTTGATTTATAGTAAACTATTGGATTACTTCCAGACTCCCGCCAATTATCGAGCACGAAGGACGGAGCTGGGCAGGCAGCCATGTTGGACGATCTGAAAGCTCTATGCCACGCCAGCCGCAGTCTTTGTGAAAATTCTGAAACTGTAAGTTGATTAGGTTTCTTCAGAACTACGAACTGGTGATATTTACTGATTTATTGAATTATGACTGATTGATTGATTGACGTCAATCAAACCATCAATTTAAATCCATCAGGATAGGAGGATTGATTTCTTGGTTAATGTACCTATTGATTTATAGATTGATAGGTAGATCGGCTGTTCTTTATAGTCCTGATCGACCCTCCACAAAATAAAAACCGACACGTAAAGTGTGGTAGAGCCATGCTTCGGCACGAATGGGCCGGCTCGACCGGAATGATACCACGGCCTCACAGAAAACTGACGTGAAGCAACGCTTGTGTTGTGTTTCGTCGTGTGAGTGAGGTTACTGGAGACCCAAATATTCTCCCCTTCCCCAATCTCCCCACAACGATTCTCAAACTCCTAATCCCCAAAAGACAGACAACGCACTTGTAACGCCTCTGATGTTCCAGGTGTCCATGGGCGACACCGATTGCTTACCATCAGGTGATTCGTCTGCTCGTTTACATGCCATAAAAAAAGAAAAAATGGCTCCCAAAATATGTTCATGCGACCTTATCGCCTTTCTTGGACAGTTTGGGGTAGCATGATTTGCACTTAAAATTAATTTTACTTAAACTTCAGTTTTTATTGTAACTTGTAACCCATTGCTCAATACAGGATCCTAAAATTAGTACAAAGGAATTCCATAAGGCGGCCAGCAAACTGAAGTTCATTGTGAGCCCTACTGCCGACAAGATCAAGGAAAAACAGGTAAGAATTTTAGTCAAAATCCTTAAATAACTTTATCAGGTAAAGTGTAAATCTGTTAAAGTGCTTCTTAAGCGTCATTTATTATATTACAATAATTATAACCCGTCCTGCATTTCGGTAGGCCTTTTCATCTGACTTTATTTCGTAAAGCATTTTTTGAGCTCACTTTAAATAATCTATGCCATGGTTAATTGGTGACCTATACGGTCAAATAATATAATTTTATAAACAACGATTAAAATAATTCTTTTATAAACTACCTACGTTTAAAAAAACACCGAATTCAACCCCCTCTTTTTTTGAAGTCGCTTAATTAATGTATACAAAAAACTTTCTCTGGTAACAAACACTTTTTTAGGAAAACCGCATCCAAATTGGTTATGCCAATCGCAAGATAATCGCGCTTAAGCATACATACACACACACTTACATACATACATACATACAGGTTAAACTGAGCACCTCTTTTTTGGTTTTGAAGTCAGTAGAAAAACAGAACATACGATTTTTCTGATTTTGTATTGTGTGTAGGTAGTGGAGCTAGCAAAGGCAGCATGCAAGCAGGCGGAACGTTTAGCAGTTAATGCACAGACTGCTTGCCCTGCGCAGGCGCCGCTAGCCTCGCGCCTACATGAGGCCGCTGGCACCTTGGATTCAGTGGTGCAGGTAGGATATATATGCATAGTTTTTACATTGTCAAACAGATGTAGTATTTTCACATTCGGCTTTTCGGTTCCAACGCAAATTCTCACGGACGATTCTATTAAAAAATATCACTGCTTAACTAGGAGACTCTTCTTTGTCATTTACCCACAGGCTACAAGCGCCAGTCCATCAGACCCAAGATGCTGTGCAGCAGTCAACTCGTCAGTAAACAACGTGCGCCACTGTGCACAACAACTGACGTCTTCCTGTGAGCCACCTCTGATGACTCGACCAGAAGCTTGGCAACAACTACTGTCCTGTCAGAGACAACTGACGAATGACCTTGACAAACTCGTTCAGGCTTATCAGCCCGAACATGGCGGTAAGTTTGAAGATACCTGTGATTCTTAAACTCGATAACGCTCGAATATTGTAAATCTACTAAATTTTAAGTTGTACTTAGTACTAAAATATCGTGCCATCTCTGTCATTTTAGAGACAGAACTATACTTAAGCGCGACATAAAATTGAGTGATGTTTGAGTATTTCAGCGTACGTCATTTGACAATATTATGACGGGATAAAGGTCTGAAGAAATGATAAACCAGAAAAAATGTAACATGCAGGTACCATTGGCACTGGTTCAGGGCAACAAGAACAGCAACGTCTCAAGTTCATCAACAGCGCGTCTGGTGCCAAGGGTCGTCTGAACGCAACTGAACAACTGCTGAAAGAGGTCAGTTTATACCACAGGCATTATGTTCCTGAAAGCCACACTCAGGCGTGACGTGGTGGTACAATGTAACGTTGTGTGTCGCCAGCCGTTGGTGTGTCAGCTGCTGAAGGAAGAAGACGGCGCGGCGCTACAGCGCAGGCTCGGGGCGCGCGTGGCGCAGCTCAACGCCGCCGTGGCCGCGCTCACTGCTGCCACCGCAGGTCTGTGGATACTGCCGAATGTATACTGATGCTCCGTAACTCGCAGGTAGTACAAACTGTAACTCACGCGTTCCCGTCCGCAGACCGCGAGCACCCCGACTACGCGGCGGCAGACCAGGCCATCCAGCACATCGCTCAACTCATGCCGCAAGTGGTACAAGGTCAGTTGTCTAACGATTCATTCCACTCGATATTGTTTTGCCACTGGTCACTCGGCCAGTCCACTTCTGTCAGGTCCATCAAGTATCGCATTGTCCGCAGAGTCCCGCACGCTATGCGGCACGAAGTCAGACGCGGAGCAGGCGGCCATGTTGCAGGAGCTGCGCGCGCTGTGCGAGGCCACGCAGGAGCTGTGTGAGCACGCGGGACAGGCACAGGTTGGTGGAGCTCTGGGGGGATACTTCTATTGGGCAAGTGTCAGAACGAGTGTGACGAATGTATTCTCCTTGCTGCAGGGAGTCAGCGACGCTGCCGCCAAGTTCTCCGCAGCGTCAGGCAAGTTGGTGTATGTCGTCAGCCCCAAGACGCAAGATGCTCACGAGAAACAGGTGAGTAGCTAGTTCTGGTAAGGGTTTAGTGCTGTAGCATTGGGATTCCGGAATAAAATGGTTGGTTACGTTGCAGGTGTTGGCCCTGGCCGCCACCTCTTGTGGTAAGGCATCGGAGCTGCTGAGCCAGGTGCAGCAGTTGACGGAGCGCGTGACAGATGCAGGCGCAGCCGCGGAGCTGGACCGCTGCGGGGCCAGCGCTGCAGATGCCGCACAGGCACTGCTCACTGTCGCACAAGTAAGATCATTGTGCCAAGAAGGCCTATTTGAAGATTTAGTGAAACTTCCATTCTGAAACTAAGCATTGTATCTTCTATCAGACGACAGCTCCAACTATCAGCGACCCTCAGTGTCAGAAGCAGGTGATCTCATCCGCTCAAAAGCTGCGTCGCTGTGCCGACGGACTGATAGCCACATGCGAGCCTCACACAGCTCAGGATCCTAAGGCACGCCAGCAAATCGGCGCCTCACATCGCCAGCTTGATGACAGTCTTGATCAATTGGTGCAGGCTTGTGGATCGGTACCACACGGTAAGGAACATTGTACAATAATTCTTTTTTTGTTGGCTCGTAATGACATAGTACATAGATTGATTTGTCCCCCTCCTACTACTCTAGTCAACTAAGAAACTACGCATTTGATAAGGTCCAGGTAGCAGCGCCCTCTGATAAGATTTTTTAAATCTTTTAGACTGCCATCTCCAACCGTTCTATGAAGTGTGGAGGGTATGATAAGCCCAGGAATGTAAACGAAGCCCATAGTCCTGCAGTCACGGTCCGGCGGCGTTGATGTTAATTTACTATCTTTTCTTCTTTATTCCTGTTGTTATCCAAACTAACATGAGTTAGTTCAATACACTTTTGTACATTCTTCTCTACAGATGTCACCATATTGCACGTTTCTTTCATATCATGCCTTATATAAGCTTTTCATCTTTTCTCTGGTCCTGGATTTTCCATTCTATTTATTTACTTTTACATATATCTTTCACTTATATTTATTATGATCTTCATCTCTCGTCGTTACACGCCTAATGTCCATAATATGAAAAAATACAATAATAACATTTCAACTTCTTTGTCACTAGTATTACTTTCAGACGTTGATTCAATTTATATCGATGTTCTTCATTATCGTTCCTCAAATCCATTTTTTTTTTATATCTCTTGTGGTAATTATTCTTGTAATAGTTTATAGCAGAAAAAATATTACACGAATGATATTTGTATATTTGACACTTACGGAAATTAACACTTTAATTTCTGTCGTCTGCTAAAAATAGAGAAAAGTATTTCTTTTCTACGTCTCCAACGGCATCTCATGAATATTGCGGATACCAACATTCTTAGTTTAACCATACTTCGAGAGTGCATTGAATTATATAATTTTGATACTTTTTGATTGTTTTATAGTACAGACAATTATTAATATAGAGGTACGGTATTTGGTATAGACCCCAGTTTTTATTCTTAGCACGAGTAGAATCACTTACATATTATCTAGCTTGACCTGATGTTGAGCTACAAAATAAATTGTATGATATAATCTAGGTGCCGCCAGCTCAGGGCAACAAGAACAGCAACGACTCAAGTTCATCAACACCGCGTCTGGTGCCAAGGGTCGTTTGAATGCCACTGAACAACTGCTGAAAGAGGTCAGTTCATATCTCAGGCATTATGTTCCTGAAAGCCACACTCAGGCGTGACGTGGTGGTACAATGTAACGTTGTGTGTCGCCAGCCGTTGGTGTGTCAGCTGCTGAAGGAAGAAGACGGCGCGGCGCTACAGCGCAGGCTCGGGGCGCGCGTGGCGCAGCTCAACGCCGCCGTGGCCGCGCTCACTGCTGCCACCGCAGGTCTGTGGATACTGCCGCATGTATACTGATGCTCCGTAACTCGCAGGTAGTACAAACTGTAACTCACGCGTTCCCGTCCGCAGACCGCGAGCACCCTGACTACGCGGCGGCAGACCAGGCCATCCAGCACATCGCTCAACTCATGCCGCAAGTGGTACAAGGTCAGTTGTCTAACCGATTCATTCCACTCCATATTGTTCTGCCACTGGTCACTCGGCCAGTCCACTTCTGTCAGGTCCATCAAGTATCGCATTGTCCGCAGAGTCCCGCACGCTATGCGGCACGAAGTCAGACGCGGAGCAGGCGGCCATGTTGCAGGAGCTGCGCGCGCTGTGCGAGGCCACGCAGGAGCTGTGTGAGCACGCGGGACAGGCACAGGTTGGTGGAGCTCTGGGGGGATACTTCTATTGTGGAATGTCAGAACGAGTGTGATGAATGTATTCTCCTTGCTGCAGGGAGTCAGCGACGCTGCCGCCAAGTTCTCCGCAGCGTCAGGCAAGTTGGTGTACGTCGTCAGCCCCAAGACGCAAGATGCTCACGAAAAACAGGTGAGTAGCTAGTTCTGGTAAGGGTCTAGTGCTGTAGCATTGGAATTCCGGAATAAAATGGTTGGCTACGTTGCAGGTGTTGGCCCTGGCTGCCACCTCTTGTGGCAAGGCATCGGAGCTGCTAAGCCAAGTGCAGCAGCTAACGGAGCGCGTGGCAGACGCAGACGCAGCTGCGGAGCTGGACCGCTGCGGGGCCAGCGCTGCAGATGCCGCACAGGCACTGCTCACTGTGGCACAAGTAAGACCATACTACGAAGAAGGCCTTTTTTGAAAATTTTGTGAAGTCCCCATTCTGGAACTAAACAATGTACATATGTACTTTCCATCAGACGACAGCTCCGACTATCAGCGACCCTCAGTGTCAGAAGCAGCTGATCTCATCCGCGCAGAAGCTCCGTCGCTGCGCGGACGAGCTGACGTCGTCGTGCGAGCCTCACACAGCTCAGCTCCCGGACGCACGCCGCCAGCTCGGCACCGCGCACCGACAGCTTGCTGACAGTCTCGACAAACTGATGCAAACTTGTCGATCGGTGCCACATGGTAAGTAATTGCAATGTGGAGCAATGAGGGAGACGTGTTGGTGTTACGAATATCTTTAATTAAGTGTCTTAATATCTAACTTACACTACTTACTTATAGGGCGAGGTGTCACACACACTACACCTCCCCCGTTTTTTTGAAAAAAAAATATGCTAATAGATTTTTTTTAAACTGTTAAATATTTTTAAATAATATTATTCGCACTGTTGACAATTGTTACAGAATATTTGTTAAAATTCTATTATTAGTTTATCCTTCGTACATATTTATTTTTCATATTTATCATTATCTTTTACCCTAAACTTCTATACCTTTTATAACTAGGTACACATAATATATTTTATTCAAAACTTTGCACTATCATCGTAAGGTACATATACAATAACATTATACACATGTAAGCACATTATAATTATTTATACAGGACTCTCCGGTACCTGTTCATTAATTATTTATTTCATTATATTTATCCACCATTCTTCATTTCATTATTATACTTGTGCTTACTTTTATTCATATTTATATTCATTTTAAAATTTAGTGTCAATATTTAAGATTCTTATGATCTCCAATAATTTTCACAGAGAGAGCTCGTCTACACCATGATCAAACCAAGGACATGAACACTAAACTGTACCTTACCATGTGTACCTATTATATTTATTATTTACTTATTCTTAACTGTCAAACCTAACATAAACACAATCCAATTAAATAGCTTGATCGACAAAATTTTACGTTGTCCTTAGGTGATCAGCCTTCAGTCATACGCCAAAACTTGTGTACCAAGTCATTCCGAACTACCTAAAATCCAAACTTACATACTTATACGAACAATAAACACATTCCAAAACCTAACTAGTATCAAATTTCATTCAGCTAATTTATTTATTTCACAAGACAAACCAAAGTGTAGTTGTTATTGTTAATCGGTGTCGAGTAACACGATTCTTTCAATACAATCTGACACTCGGTATGACATCATTTACCTATATGGGCATGGGAACATTCCTTTAATCTGATTAATGTTAGCGAACTACGACATTTTAAAAAAAAAATCTCTAAATTACAACAAAAATTGCAAGGTTTCGTTCAAAATAATATTAAGTATAAAATGATTCAACATAAAAAAGTAATACTTACGATTATGATTGTCAACAGGCGTGAATTATATCAAGTAAAATTATGTGAAATAACTAAAATTAATATTATATAACAAACGTGGGCCTATTACAATTATGTTTATCTTACTACTACAGTTCCATATATTGGTGTCCATTTTCACTTTTTAACTACACTAATACACTTAACATTTAAACACAAAGTACTTTCGAGTCCGGTTACATCACGTACCCAGGGTAGCGGAGATTCTCTCAAACGCTACCTGGTCGCCAACATCTCCCGGCTCCATCCTCCAGGACACCAACTGCTCCCGGCAGGTCCACATCTGGCTGCATCGACACCCGGCAGCCAGCAATATCTCCACTTTTACATTTTGTTTTTTTTTTTCAGAGCACAATGCACTTTTTTTAGTCCACAGTTGAATTATTTAATTATTTTTAACAAATACAAATATCCAACATTGTACTCGTGCGCAGCGCTGCCCGCGTGGCAGCACTGGCAGGGTCGCCATGTAATGTGGAGCAATGAGGGAGACGTGTTGGTGTTACGAATATCTTTAATTAAGTGTCTTAATATCTAACTTACACTACTTACTTATAGGGCGAGGTGTCACACACACTACATAATATTCGATAGTATTTATTTTTCTCCTTCATATTATTATTACAAGTTACTTGGGGTCGGCATGATGTGTTTTCTATGAAAATCTGACAACGTTACCAATGCCAAATAGCTGCTTCCTTTTATTTCATTTTGGCTTTTTATTTAATATTTATTTCATTTTGCCGCCCTGCTGTCCACGAAATTCGAGGCACCGGCCTCATTTATACAGGGTGTCTCACGGCATAATTAGAATTTTAAATTTGAATATTTTAAAAACCGTTGCAAGTAAGGGCGGGGAGGAACGCAGTTGCTTCGTCATTCGTGCGGATTCGTTAGTCACGATGTCGTAGTGGTCGGGTGAGCACCGCGCGTTCGCTATCGAAGCGTTTTTGAAAGGTGGAGAATCGTACGTCGGGGCTCGAAGACAGTTTTGTTCTCACTACAATATCAGACGTTTACGCGATGGACCAAGCGAAAATTTGATTCGTAAATGGGTTATCAAGTTTCGAGCTACCGGTTCCGCTAAAAATCAACCGCGTCCGGGCCCAAGCAGAACTTCAAGAACGGAAGAAACAATAAACGAAGTTGCAGCTAGCGTTCGACGTAATCCACGCTTGTAAATACGCAAAAGAGCGGCGGCTTTAAACGTCACCAAATCAACCGTAGAGCGGATTTTAAAACGTGATTTGAAATTCCATCCCTATAAAATACAGATAGTGCAGGAAATAAATGAAAATGACTACAATTTACGTAAAAGTTTTTGCCAGACAATCATTGAGAGATTTCGCACTTTGAATACTGTGTTTTGGAGTGATGAAGCACATTTCAATGGATATGTTAACAAACAAAATTGTCGCTTTTGGTCAGAAGTCAATCCCAGACAAAAACATCAAAGACCGCTGCACAGCCCAAAAGTGACAGTGTGGTGTGCTCTTTCGGTCAATGGAATAATCGGGCCGTATTTTTTTGAAAATGCGACAGGTGCTGCGATAACTGTTTCTGGTGAGGCTTATCGGCAAATGATATCCAATTATTTTATACCCCAACTTCGAGAGCATCCAGCCTACAGCTCAAGAACGTGGTTTCAGCAGGATGGAGCCACTTGCCACACTGCAAGAGCCACTATGGACCAACTTCGTGAATTGTTTCCTCAAAAATTGATATCCCGCTTTGGTGATATTGCGTGGCCTCCGCGATCACCAGATTTGACCCTCATGGACTTTTTCCTATGGGGGTACCTTAAGAGTAAAGTTTACGTCAATACTCCGAGGAATATCGCTGAGCTAAAACAAAATATCCAACAAGAAATACGCGACATCGAGCCGGCTATGCTTAGGTGCGTTATGCAAAATGCGATGAATCGATTCCGTGAGTGCGTGCTACGAAATGGAAGACATCTGAAAGATGTAATCTTTAAAAACTAAAATGCGCATTATAGTTCAATAGTTTTCAATAAAAATCTTTTCACAAAAATATGCAAATTGACTTTTATTTCATTTCAAAATCCTAACTCTGCCGTGAGACACCCTGTATGTAACTATAAGTTTTTGTGTCGTTCAAAACTCGATCAATTTTTCTTTCGTACTGAGAAATGATAGACCAGGGTAGGCCTTTAAAAATTATAAAAAGGGGGAAAAAATTTGTATGATGAAACCCATCAGAAAAGGAGGGAAAATTATAAAAATCAAAGGAAGAATAATTTATGGGCGATCTGAGGTCGGGAAGGGGAAAAGGGTGAGTTTTTAAGGGTAAAAACAGTTATTCTCGATTTCCGGAAACTATAAAAAATTCAAACGGCAAAGTTGAGATGATAAAAACATTTGAAACTTTTATACTGACAGTCTTTTCACATTACCTCAAAATTTATGTGAAAAATTCAATTCGATTCAGTCCGGTCGATCCCGACCTTAGATCGCCCGTAAATTATTTTTCTTTTCATTTTATAATATTCCCCTCCTTTTCCAATGGGTTTCATACTATCTACTATTATTTATTTTATTTGGTTTTAAAAATTATCGACCCTGGTCTATGAGGGATGTTGATATTATTTTATTCTGCCCCTCCAAAGCCATTTTAGATTGATATTATTGTGATATTCATAACAATTTCTTTACCACTATACATACCTCTTTTGGTTGCATCCCAATCCCCGCGGGCTGGAATTGAGAAGGTGTCTTTAAGAATATTCTCATTATAGTCAATTATTGTGGACTCGAAAAGTACTTCACCAGTTACGTTGCTTTTGGTGTTACCTAAAAACATATCATATACTTCATGTACCCTAGGCGGTGTCAGCTCAGGGCAACAAGAACAGCAACGGCTCAAGTTCATCAACAGCGCGTCTGGTGCCAAGGGTCGTCTGAATGCAACTGAACAACTGCTGAAAGAGGTCAGTTCATATCACAAGCACTACGTATATTACTGAAAGCCACACTCAGGTGTGACGTGGTGGTACAATGTAACGTTGTGTGTCGCCAGCCGTTGGTGTGTCAGCTGCTGAAGGAAGAAGACGGCGCGGCGCTACAGCGCAGGCTCGGGGCGCGCGTGGCGCAGCTCAACGCCGCCGTGGCCGCGCTCACTGCTGCCACCGCAGGTCTGTGGATACTGCCGCATGTATACTGATGCTCCGTAACTCGCAGGTAGTACAAACTGTAACTCACGCGTTCCCGTCCGCAGACCGCGAGCACCCCGACTACGCGGCGGCAGACCAGGCCATCCAGCACATCGCTCAACTCATGCCGCAAGTGGTACAAGGTCAGTTGTCTAACCGATTCATTCCACTCCATATTGTTCTGCCACTGGTCACTCGGCCAGTCCACTTCTGTCAGGTCCATCAAGTATCGCATTGTCCGCAGAGTCCCGCACGCTATGCGGCACGAAGTCAGACGCGGAGCAGGCGGCCATGTTGCAGGAGCTGCGCGCGCTGTGCGAGGCCACGCAGGAGCTGTGTGAGCACGCGGGACAGGCACAGGTTGGTGGAGCTCTGGGGGGATACTTCTATTGGGCAAGTGTCAGAACGAGTGTGATGAATGTATTATCCTTGCTGCAGGGAGTCAGCGACGCTGCCGCCAAGTTCTCCGCAGCGTCAGGCAAGTTGGTGTATGTCGTCAGCCCCAAGACACAGGATGCTCACGAGAAACAGGTGAGTAGTTCGTTATGGTGAAGGTTTAGTGCTGTAGCGTTGGGATTCTGTAATAAAATGGTTGGTTACGTTGCAGGTGTTGGCCCTGGCCGCCACCTCTTGTGGCAAGGCATCGGAGTTGCTGAGCCAGGTGCAGCAGCTGACGGAGCGCGTGACAGATGCAGGTGCAGCCGCGGAGCTGGACCGCTGCGGGGCCAGCGCTGCAGATGCCGCACAGGCACTGCTCACTGTCGCACAGGTAAGACTATCCTGCGCAGAAGATCTTTTTAAATGATTTAGTGAAACGCTATTCTGAAACTAAACACTGTACTTTCCATCAGACGACAACTCCGACTATCAGCGACCCTCAGTGTCAGAAGCAGCTGATCTCATCCGCGCAGAAGCTCCGTCGCTGCGCGGACGAGCTGACGTCGTCGTGCGAGCCTCACACAGCTCAGCTCCCGGACGCACGCCGCCAGCTCGGCACCGCGCACCGACAGCTTGCTGACAGTCTCGACAAACTGGTGCAGGCTTGTAGATCTGTACCACATGGTAAGTAATATCCGATAGTATATACCTTTCATATTCTTGCAATTATAACAACTTACTTGGAGAGTTGGAGTTAGTCGGCTACTTCTTCTTATATAACAAATAGTTTATAGTTTCTTCCTATACTTTTTTTATGGCATAAGCCGGTAAACGAGCAGACGGATCACCTGATGATAAGCAATCGGCGTCGCCCATGGATACATAACATAACAACACGCCTTTTATCCCCGAAGGGGTAGGCAGAGGTGCACACAGAAGTAACACCTACTTTTCACTAATTATGATATGAGTGCCATGTAATAGGACACCAACACCAGAGGCGTTACAAGTGCGTTACCGGCCTTTTGGGGATTTGGAGTTTGAGCATGGTTGGGGATTCAGGGATTGGGGAGATTGGGGAAGGGAAGGCTAATTGGGTCTCCAGTAACCTCACCCACACGACGAAACACAACGCAAGCGTTGTTTCACGTCGGTTTTCTGTGAGGCCGTGGTATCACTCCCGTCGAGCCAGCCTATTCGCGCCGAAGCATGGCTCTCCCACACTTAAATATAGTTCATCAATAATCAATAATCGAATAGTTTACTACTTTCTTTTAATTCGTATAATTCCTATATATATATGTATAATCTCTTTTCTGTAAGATCATCGATCTACTGATCTTAGTAATTTACTTTCCTATTGAAAAATGAGGAATAATGATAAAAAAAAATTCTGCTCTTCCAAATACATTTTAAATTGATGTTACTGTGATATTTATAACAATTTGGTTACCTCTCTGGGACGTACATTATTTGGTCTGATTCTCTTTTGGTTGCATCCCAATCCCCGCGGGCTAGAATTGAGAAGGTGTCTTTAAGAATATTCTCATTATAGTCAATTATTGTGGACTCCAAAAGTACCTCACCAGTTACGTTGCTTTTGGTGTTACCTAAAAAAATATCATATACCTCATGTACCATAGGCGGCGTGAGCTCAGAGCAACAAGAACAACAACGTCTCAAGTTCATCAACAGCGCGTCTGGTGCCAAGAGTCGTCTGAATGCCACCGAACAACTGCTGAAAGAGGTCAGTTCATATCTCAGGCATTATGTTCCTGAAAGCCACACTCAGGCGTGACGTGGTGGTACAATGTAACGTTGTGTGTCGCCAGCCGTTGGTGTGTCAGCTGCTGAAGGAAGAAGACGGCGCGGCGCTACAGCGCAGGCTCGGGGCGCGCGTGGCGCAGCTCAACGCCGCCGTGGCCGCGCTCACTGCTGCCACCGCAGGTCTGTGGATACTGCCGCATGTATACTAATGCTCCGTAACTCGCAGGTAGTACAAACTGTAACTCACGCGTTCCCGTCCGCAGACCGCGAGCACCCCGACTACGCGGCGGCAGACCAGGCCATCCAGCACATCGCTCAACTCATGCCGCAAGTGGTACAAGGTCAGTTGTCTAACCGATTCATTCCACTCCATATTGTTCTGCCACTGGTCACTCGGCCAGTCCACTTCTGTCAGGTCCATCAAGTATCGCATTGTCCGCAGAGTCCCGCACGCTATGCGGCACGAAGTCAGACGCGGAGCAGGCGGCCATGTTGCAGGAGCTGCGCGCGCTGTGCGAGGCCACGCAGGAGCTGTGTGAGCACGCGGGACAGGCACAGGTTGGTGGAGCTCTGGGGGGATACTTCTATTGCGCAAGTGTCAGAACGAGTGTGATGAATGTATTCTCCTTGCTGCAGGGAGTCAGCGACGCTGCCGCCAAGTTCTCCGCAGCGTCAGGCAAGTTGGTGTATGTCGTCAGCCCCAAGACACAGGATGCTCACGAGAAACAGGTGAGGAGCTCGTTTTGGTAAGGGTTTAGTGCTGCAGCATTGGGATCCTGGAACAATGTGGGTGTCTCTGTTACAGGTGTTGACCTTGGCCGCCACATCGTGTGGCAAGGCATCGGAGCTGTTGAGCCAGGTGCAGCAGTTGACGGAGCGCGTGACAGATGCAGGTGCAGCCGCGGAGCTGGACCGCTGCGGGGCCAGCGCTGCAGATGCCGCACAGGCACTGCTCACTGTCGCACAGGTAAGACCGTCCTACGAAGAAAACCTTTTTTTGAATATTTAGTGGAACGCCATTCTCAAGCTAAACACTGTACTTTCCATCAGACGACAGCTCCAACTATCAGCGACCCTCAGTGTCAGAAGCAAGTGATCTCATCCGCTCAGAAACTGCGGCGCTGTGCCGACGGACTGATAGCCACATGCGAGCCTCACACAGCTCAGTTGCCGGATGTACGCCGACAGCTTGGCACTTCACATCGCCAGCTTGATGAAAGTCTAGATAAATTGGTGCAAGTTTGCCATTCAGCTTCTGGTAAGACATGTTAACTTTTTATTATCAGGAATAGGTACATAAGTTCTCACTTGTCTTACTAAATAAATACATTGACTAGGTGTGGTACTATCTCCTCAACAAGAGCAGCAACGCCTGAAGTTCGTGAGCTCCATATCTGGAGCCCAGAGCAAGCTGGACACAGCCGAGCAACAGATGAAGAAGGTAAGCACTTTTAATGCTTAGAATAATTCAGTGATGCATATTTGACATACATATTTAATTAACCCATTTCTTATACCTTTTTATAATTCTGTCTGTTAGCCGGTTGTAGTCCAGCAGCTGCAACAAGCAGACGGTGCAGCCTTACAGCAGCAACTGTCCCGTCGCCTGGCGCAGCTCAACGCGGCCATTGCAGCACTAGCTGCCGCTACCACAGGTCTGTATACCATATCATTTATGCCGTCTCCTCCTTTTGCGAAGCAATTATGCTAGCTAAGGAGGAGGCGGGACGCTTGAGGCAGCGAAGCGCTGCTGGGTTGCCCCCAGCCATCGCGACACACCAGGTGTTGGGGATCGCGGGACGATCTCCGGCCACCGTAAGCGCGGGCCTGCGGACGGCGAGCATGGGTGGCTCCCCGTCCGACCAGAAACAGACCCGAGCGTACGGCGCCGAGCGTTCCGCGCGCGCCTCAAAGAGCCATCAGACCACCACAGATGGGGCCCAACGATCCGATGCCGATTCGGAGTTGCGGAGAACCTAACGGGTAACCGGGGCTCCGGCTCGACGTGTAGGAGAAGGAACGGGGTGGTTTTTAGTCAGTAAGAGTCTGACACTCCCTCCCGCCTCACCCAGGCGGGAGCAACCATTCGATGATTTACTCCCCTTAAAAAAATACCATATCACTTTCTTGCTAACCAACTCAAGTTTCGGAGAAAAGTAAACCATAAAAGTCTACTGTAGACTGTGGACTGTGAACTATGAACTGTGGATTGTAGACTGTAGATTAGACTGCGTTTGATTTTTCATTTTTGATATACGACTTTTGACTTGGACTTTGTATTAGCTTCGTCTTCGAGCACTTATTTATAATTATTTATTTCTACTTGCTTTTAATTCAGATGGCAAGAACCCAGACTACCCGGCAGCAGAGCGGGCAGTCACCACAGTAATCGAGTTAATGCCAGAAATCGTCCAAGGTATGTATTCTGTGTAACGAGTTTTTAACCGTGTATAAACGACCAGTGCAGATACATTTGGAACCTGTCTTTTAATTACCTATTACTTACAGACTCCCACAAGATATGTTCTACGAAGGAGCCAGCTGAACAAGCAGCCATGATGCAGGAGCTTAGAGAACTGTGTGAAACCAGTCGCATTATTTGTGATAGTGCTGGACATCCTATTGTAAGTTCCTTATTATATATATTACTTGCCTTAGATATAAGTCTACACAATTATACATTTAGACCTTCGTTAAGAATCACTCTATACATAAGTAAAAATTGCATACGAATGTTTTATATGTTAATTGAGAAGTGTACTTTTCAGAAACTAAACGAAGCTACCGCAAGGCTGGCGGATGCTTCTAGTAAGCTACTCCACATTGTCAGTCCTGATGACAAACACCCAGGAGATGCTACCCGTGGTGAGTTACAGCATGAGTCATTTAAGAATCATACAAATGAATTTGCAAAAGTATGATATTAAGCAGTGACTGAGTGAGTGACTGACAATAGTCTTCATTGTTAAGACTCAAGCCTGCATAGCATAGAGGAGACTCATAGTCCAGCAGTAGATTATCTGCTGCTGCTGATATACAACATACAGCCAATAATATTGAGCGTAATAAAACAGTAGGTACCTTGGGAAGTGCAGAGAAAGATGTCCCGCTCGTTCTATGCGAAAATCAATTTCAATCCAAGCGGTCACCGGTAACCGCTCTCCGCTTACACCATTATAAACCTTACTTCCGAAGTTTAGAGACTACTTTTGTATGAACAAATATTGTGGATTTTCATAATCAGACATTAATGAGTTAAATTATTCATATAAATGTTATTCTTCGATATTCACAGGACCAAAACCAGCGGTACAGCCTCGCAAGCCGGCAGTACCAGTGCGAGACCCCAAGCATACCGTGGCTAAAGCAGTGCAATCTGGACAGACACCTGACGCACAGAGCTTCCTTGATGCCATGCGTGCAGAGGAATCTGGTCTGTATGACTTATTAGATACGACTGAAAATTTATGCGAATATTCTAAAAAAATTCTTTAAGTTATTCAGAAGTGGATGTTTTTTTATAGGTGGTCAATTAGGAGGTCACGTCAAATCATCGAAAACTGCTGAGGAAGAGAAGCTTGCACACAAGCAGTTCTCAGAAATGATTGAGAATGCTGAAAGGGGACTTAAATCTGCAGAGGAAGGGCTCCAAGTGGTAAGCAATTCAACCGATTCTAAACGGGAGAAGTTATAGAATATTCTTACTTAAATGCAAAAATGTGTTTATTTGTTCGTTTGTCTCTCTTTAAAGTGGTAATGGAGCGTTTAGATTACAAAATTAACCGGTAACCGGGGCTCCGGCTCAACGTGCAGGAGAAGGAACGGGGTGGTTTTTAGTCAGTAAGAGTCTGACACTCCCTTCCGCCTCACCCAGGCGGGAGCAGTCATTCGATGATTTTCCCCCCTTAAAAAAAGGGTTGCTAGTTGTGAAATTCAAGGTCCGGTGATCTTGATGATTATTTATTTATGGCAACTACCACTTCCACTTCCACTTCACTGTTAGATAGTTACAACTCTTGGAGGGATGAAAGGGACTGCGTGGCTATCGTCTTTCTGACCTCCCCTAGCTGGTGAATACCAGAAGACCGCTAGGCTATCGAACTGGAGTTAGTATCGTATCGTTGTACTTAGGTTCAAAATTGATTGCGTGGCTACCGAATTCTGATCCTCTAGCTAGTAGAATGATGATTACTTCGAGCACAACTCTGCTTATAAAGGCGGGTGGTTTGTATGTGTGCTCAATCTTCATTATAGACGTTTGTAGTTGTGCTTGTTTTGGATAAATTATATTAGATGGCGCTGTGTGTTCGTTACACTAGATTTTTTATGTTGTGAATTTACAGCTATATAAAGCTAAGAACGTGACGATAGCTGGTCAGACCCTACCGGCTTTGGAGGTGGTTAAGAGAGAACAGCACATGGAAGATACCCTCGCGAAGGCAGGAATCGAAGTGGCTGCACTGGTTTCGGCTAATTGTAAGTGGAATGATCAATATACCTTTTTGAATGAGCAGATTATTGCGTTGTCACACAATGCCGTATATGTGTATGGATCCTTTGCGTAGCTTGCAATTTTTGAGCTACCCCATTGAACAGTTGAGTAAGGCGTACAAACGAATTTATTGTATGTATCATAATGATGGTCATAAAATAAACAAAGAAACAAGTTTCAGAAAGAGTAAGGTAAATGATTTAAAAATAACAATGTGTTATTTCGAAGTATAGATTGGTTTATATATTGCTTATGTGAGAATTCTGAAGATATTATAATTATGTTGGCCGAGTGCGAAGTACGACTGCCTGGCAAGGGGTCTCGGGTTCGATTCCCAGGTCGGGTAAAGTATTACTAGGTTTTTAAAAAAATCTCAGTAGTCGCACGGAGTCTGGAAATGTGCCCGGTATATGGCAATAGACTCACCCCCTATTACATGGGACTCATAACATAAATAGTGAAAAGTGGGTGTTACTTCTATGTGCACCTCTGCCTACCCCTGCGGGGATAAAAGGCGTGATGTTATGTTATGTTAAAATTATATTGATTTATTTGACACAGATGCAGACAAGCTGGACTACAAAGCTGCAATGCAGCCCACTTTATCACTCACAGAATGTGTCAGGAGTGTCGTCAATGGTAAGTGTCGATGATATTGTTGAAAATGTGTATTTTATTCTAGTTTATGTTCTCCTTTAACGTCGTCCCACGTTAGAATTTCTTCCTGAGTCGTAAAGGTTTACAAACATAATACACAAAACACAATTAAAACTGCTAATATAATTAAATCAATTGTCGTGGTGGCCCGGAGGTTAAGACGCCTACTTCTCATGCTTGAGGGTGCGGGTGCGAAACCTACCGGTTGGTTGGCAAGTACCAATGTGACTTTTTCCGAGTTATATGTATGTACTTTCTAATATTATTTAGACGCCACTGACAAACGGTGAAGGAAAACACCGTGACGAAACCTGGAATTATAATTTCTAATAAGTTTGAAATCGTCAACCCACAATGAACAAGCGTGGTGATTAATGCTCAAACCTTCTTCATGTGAGTAGAGGCTTTGCTTAGCAGTGGGCATTGATGATGATGATGAATTAAAATTGTTAAATTAACCTTTTAAACTATGATCTCAATACTCGTCTGATTGTTGAAAATTCTCCTATCCTATATTGACGGTAATACATAAGATACTGTTCAAATCTTGCAGATGGCAGCGCAATCTGTACTTCTATGTCTGATGAGGCTCGCAAGAAGTTCTTGGAGGACATGATCGGTCTCTGCCAATCGACCAAAATCCTTTGTGACATTGCAAAGTCGGAGAAGGAAGTGAGTATTTTTTTTAAATAAACTTATAATACAGAGAAGTGAGTTTGACTGCCTCATTGGTCGAGTGGTCGCAAGTGCGACTATCGGGTAAGGGCCAAATATTACTGGATTTTTAAAAATCTCAGTAGTAGCACGGAGTCTGGACTTTTCCCCGGTATATGGCAATAGGCTCACCCCCTATTACATGGGACTCATAACATAAATAGTGAAAAGTGGGTGTTACATTGACAGTGGTATAATGTGCACCTCTGCCTACCCCTTCAACAACGGCAACATCACGCCTTTATCCCCTAAAAGGCGTGATTTTATATTATGTTATGTGTCAAGTTTATCGAAAATTCTTAGCTTCATCTTCTTGCATTGCGTCCGGTATATGGCAGCAAGCTAGCACTCTAATAAATAGGACTCATAATATAATGGTACTCCATTTGTGACAGAAACTGAACGACGCGGCCATAGTGTTCGGAGACCAGTCCGTCAAACTGTTACGTGTGGTCAGCTGTAATGTGGACCCTGCCCTGGAGAAAGAGGTATGTGATATCCACCCATTATCCATTAATCATCTGTCATCTGCCTATCAATCATCCATCCATTTATTATCCATCATCTTTCATCTAACATCCATCATCTATACGTAATCACTTATCGTCTATCCATCTGACGTTTATTGTACTTTCAGGCGATATCGCGAGCTAAAGCAATAGGCGATGCTGCATCTAGGCTAGCTCTGGAAGCCACGAGCTTGGCCAGTAGCACTAGTGAGGCAAACAATCCCGGGACCGCGGACTCGCAAGTCCGGGATATTTGTGCTGCCGGCACTAGCTGCGTCGACTCCGCCGGGAAACTCGTCTACACTGCTAAGGTAGAAAAGTTATTCTTCTTCTTGCATCTTCTTTTTACAAAGAATCTTGCAGTTAAAAAGTTATAATTATTTGATTTTCTTAGGTTTCGGTATTTCGGTAATGTTCAAAAGCTGTAGTTAATCTTTGATCTTAAAAATAAATCTTCTATTATGAAATTACTTACTCGTTTTTACAAAGGACATTGTTAAAAATGGCCTATGAATCAACACGCATGAGACATTTATTATAATTCTTAGTTCTTTTCAATATTTCTATAGAACGGGCACTTTTTAATTTCGAAAGCACTTTAAAAAGTATTCGCTTTCGTTCTCAGCTTCCGTCAAATTACTGTAATGACTGTAATACAAGTTATGTACAAAATCCTTTCTTTCACAGCTTATCGCGCCGACAATTCACCACGAAACCTGTCAGGATGCCCTGGTATCCTCAGCAGATAGCCTGTCATCATCTCTTACTACCTTCACCAACACCCTGGCTCCTCTGGCTTCCACCCAGCATCCTAATGTCCAAAAACTGTTGGGAGAAGCTGGTCATCTTGAGAAACTGGTAGAAAAGTTGAGGAAAGATGTAAGGGCTGGTAAACTTGGCAAGAGGAAGGAGGTAGACCCTGTTGTGGACCTGGACTTCCCCTTGAGGAATTTGACTCAGAAGATCATTGACAATGCTAAGGTCAGTATATCAATAAATAAAATTTCTATTCGCTTACAGTTTTTGTAGTGACTTAACGCGAGATAAATGTTAATTTAATTATGTACTATGGCTTACATACACTTAGTTTCTCCATGAGGCAACTCATGCCATTCATGGATCATTTATGGGTCCCTAGCATAGCTCGAAACTAGTCGAGTTACTTTATCGGTTATACAAACCGTGCAACTTATGTGCTTTATATCTTAACTCAATCTGCTAAATATTTCATTAATATTTGTCACTAATATAAAGTTTTAACTATATTTTTTACTATCCTAACTAATATTTCAAAGTGCTTATTAATTTTATTGGCTCAAGACGTGACGCTGACAGCCTAGGATACTCTCCTGCTGTAACTGCTTTGATTCTGATGGTATGTGATACGAATGTTTATGTAACTTAGTTTTTAATCACAAATAACTTTATGTAAATTAATTATAATTAACATGTTTTATTATTTAGTACAATAACTACCAATTTTCATTCAGAACATGGTACGAGACGAAACTATGAGCTCGCAGACCAAGAAGGAATACACAAATTACTGCGGCAAGCTGGAAGAGGCTCTGCGCGCTCTGGACCTGGCGAACGCGCGGTACCAACGAGCTCCTCATGTAAGTACTGACTAATGAGTAAATACAAAACTTTTGATATAGGCGACCATACTCTGGTATGAATGGACCAACTAGACCGAAGGTTACCAGGGCCTCATAGAACACCGACGTAGAACAACGAAGCTTTCATTGTGTTTCAACGTGTGAGTGAAGTTATCGGAGTACCAATTCTCAATCCACCTTGCCGAAGGTAATACACTTGAAACTCCACCGGTATTTCGGATGTCCATGAGCATTGCATATCATCGTATGATCCATCTGCTCGTTTGCCGCCTTATCTTGTAGTGCCGCTCATGGATATGACATCAAAAAACCAGACGAGTTTAAAGTACATTCTTTCTTTTCTTTCTTCCTTTTATATAAAACGTTGCCCCACACTAGGATTTTCTCCTGTGTCGTGGGTATGTTTACAAACATACAAGTTCACATACACATGACACCCAGACCCGGAACAACAATTTGTAGATCACACATAGTGTTGTTCCGTGCGGGAATCGAACCCGCGACACGTTGCACGGCGGCCGGTTGTCCAGCCACCGCACCAACCGTGCAGTCATCACAGTCACATTACTTGCCTCTTGATGGTTAGGGATTTAAAGATTGCAAATTGGGACCGGAGGAAGGAGGGAAGGGGGAAACTGAGTCTCTATATTGACTTAATAAATTGATACCCTTTTTTAGGACATAAACAAACGTAATGAATTCGAGATGACGATCGACGAGCTGCAGATGACGGTGCTGCAGTCCAGACCTGCTAAAGCTGGACAGGAACAGAACAATATTGTGGACTTCAGGGTATGTATCCTGTGCACCATATCTGTGGGGAGGAATGAGGGTAACCAATGAGTTTACTAATAGGATCGCTGGTGTAGCATGAGGTCACTTGATTGTGTAGAACTTATGTACAAAAGATTGTTATTGCATTGTAGGTAACTCTTTGCTAATAACCTCTTTTGTAATTCAAAATTACGCTCGAAGCGTAGCAAGAAAAATGGTGGTTACATGTTGTTTTTGCGCAAAAATTTTAAGCGTAATGAAACATCGTAGCCCTTTCAACGCCTCCCTCAAGTGGGCACCGCGTTCGCGCCAACAGTCGCCGCCGAAACGTTTAGCGTGTGAGCGTGTATTAAAAACGCTCCGCCTTCCCAATTTTCTCAGTTTCTTCAATTCATTGTGAACAACATCCAGCCCCAATCTGGTATCGTCAATTTTACAAAGCGATTTACTAATCGTTTATATTAAATACATAAGGGCTTCTTAGCACCTTACTTATACCGTTACTGTAGAATTTTTAACATAATAATAACTACATTTGACTTTCAGGACTTCTTGCAAGACCTAGTAAATGAAGCTGGAGACCTTCAGAAGACGGTCAGGAAGAATGAGGGACCTATAGGCAAGAGGACCAGTGAGGTAAGTCAAGAAGTTTTTCAATTGAATTTAGGCTATGACTGCAGTTACAATTAAGTCCATAGTCTCTGAAGAATATAAATTTTTATTTACTCACTTGCATAACTTGGCTGACGGCACATAACTATTATTTGTTTGGACAGGACATCACTATGCTCTGCAGTAAGATTAGCGAGGATGCGTCGAGGTTGTTGAACCCGAACGATAACTTCGGTCAGAGTGTCACTGTTATGAACACCGTCGATGATATTCTTGATATCGACTTGTTTGGACAGGTAAGAATAACTTAATTTTTTATTATCTAAGTTATCTATTAATATCGAATGACAGCCCACAACATAACATAAGAGATCATCTGTACATACTCTTATGTACAGATGATCGCAAACACCTCTGTGTTTGCGATAGTCATAGCTGGCCACCGTTAATCAAATAGTTAACTTCGTTTATCGTTAATCCGCTACAAAAACAGTTAGCTTCATTAAACGTTAAAGCGTTACATTTCGGAAGAATTAACGCAACTTAACGTTAATCGTTAATCCGTTAATATGTGTAAAATTACATTTTTATATCGTTTCTTTAGTGAACTTAAAAAACTAAAAAAAAATTCTTCGCAGGTTTCTCACTCGCACGCGCCGGCCAAATATATCTAGTTTTGTTTTTGTTTCACGCGCTGCCACGCGCCGCCCGGCTCTGGTCATTTCATACTTTTCTGAACCTGTTTTTCGCGCCGCGCCGCGGTGCCGTGCGGTAAATAGTAGGCATTGGATTTGTATTGGCCAGGGATTCGCAGGAAAAGACTCAAAAATACTCAGCAATTAGAAATTTTATGAGGTGTTAACTCAACGAGTGCAGCACAACAAGTGAGGAGATTAGCGTCGGTACATACAAAATAAATACAACTACTTAATTGCTAACATTATACTAAGCACATGTCGTTGCTATGGTATATCCATCAGGCCCTCTTTGAACGCCCTCCGAATGACTCCCGTAGACATCTGTATATCAGCTACTCGAACAATGCCGTCTGTTCCTGGGTGAACAGCCACAATTCGTCCTAGTCTCCACTTTAAAGGAGGAAGATTGTCTTCCTTAATCACCGCCAAGGTTCAGCCTTAAAGCATCTTTGGAGGAGTGCCACTTGGTCCGCACCTGCAGTTCGGATACATACTCCTTGCTCCATCTGCTCCAGAAATGCTGGCGTAGTTGCTCTATTCTTTGGAATCGAGACAGATGGTTTATAGAATGATCCCGGTAGTCAGGCTGCGGTAAAGAAGTCAAGGGTCTCCCAACAAGAAAATGACCGGGCGTCAGTGGAGTATAATCTGCAGGATCCGATGACAATGGCGTTAATGGACGAGAGTTCAAAACAGCTTTCGTTTCGTTCTTTCTCGCTTCGTTCGTTCAAAAAAAATGGAATTTTATTCCATCATTCGCCGCACTTTCACCCAAGGACGAGCTATTAGCCTTTAAAAACTTAGATAAGTCATTGTACGCACCAACAAACGAGGTACCATTGTCAGAGAAAATATTAATTAGTTTACCTCTTCTAGAAATAAATCGATGCAAAGCTAGTAAGTAACTATTGCTAGATAAATCACCAACAAGCTCCAAGTGAAGCGCTTTGGTTGTAAAACAAATAAAAATTGCGATATATACCTTTACCAGCCTGCATCCACGGCCTTGACGACTGGCACACATGATAGGCCCGGCGTAATCAACGCCGGTGCTCTCAAAGGGATAACCTGGATTCGGTGGAATATTAAAGTTACAAATATTTATTTCACGACACGGAACATTACTAGTAATGTATGGCAACACAAAACAATGAAGTTCGAAGTCATCATTTAACGATTCTATTTTAAATCGACATAGTTTGCCTACGTTGGACGTGAGATTATTAATACCAAGTATACACCTATTTACCTGGCTAGTTTGTAAGTTTAATTGTCTAATCACCGGTTCATTATGAATGACGATGTGCTGCCGCTATCGAGGACTGCGCGAACGAGATGCACACAATGATTGCGGTCGCGCTCCTTGACCAGAGCGGTTGATAACAACACGTCTCGCTGCATATGACCACTGGAGGACGCAATATGTGCTGATAACGCGATGTTATTTGTCTCAGTGGGAGCAGACGGTAACGAAGACGAGGTAGACAAGTTATTAGCAGTGTTATTATCATTAAGTGTACCCGAAATAGTGCCTTTAAAATCTGTGTGAATCAGTGTGTTATGCCTATGTTTGCATAATTTACAACCTGGCTTCTTGCATTTGTTAGCGTAGTGACCCGAGCGAAGACAATTGTAACAAATTTTATAATTGGGTAGTAATTTAAGTCGAACATCATTTGTTAAAGCGAGAAACTGTGGACAAGTATTTAGCGTGTGATCAGTGTTGTTACATTTAGGACATACTTTAGAAGTTAATTCAGTGATAGAACTAGTAGGAGACTGTGTAGCTACCATAGACTTAATTTTAGGACCTGTTTTAACTACCGGTTGGGAATTATTTGTGCGAGATATTTCTAATGTCTCGATTATATCGGCTCGACTACGTAAGAATTGCATAAAGACTTCAAATGTAATCGGGGTGACTTTGTCTAACCTACCTTTACACTCACGATACGTCTTTTGGTCAAGCTTACGAGTGACAATGTAAATGAGCAGCGTGCCCCACTGCTTTACTGGCTCCCCTAAAGATTCAAAAGCTCGGAAATCTTTATTCAGCTGATCGATTAAGCTCTTTAATGCAACAGAAGATTCCTTTGAAAGCGACTCAATATGAAACAGGGCAGATACATGATTTTGTACCAGTAATCTCTTGTTGTCAAATCGATCTCGTAACAACTTCCATGCCACAGAGTAGTTGCTCGACGAAAACTCAACAGATTTAATTACTATCGCAGCAGTACCTTCGAGAGATGCTCTCAGGTAGTGAAATTTGTTTGTCGTCGATGTCATCATTAGCATGAATGAGTAAGGAGATTAGCGTCGGTACATACAAAATAAATACAACTACTTAATTGCTAACATTATACTAAGCACACGTCGTTGCTATGGTATATCCATCAGGCGCTCGTACAGGATTAACGATTAATGGACTTCTGCATTTTAACGGAAGATAACGTGTCCGTTAACATTTTTAAAAGTTAATCCGTTAATCAAAATGACTTCGTTGGTTAACGGATTAACGAGTTAATGCCCAGCTATGGCGATAGTCTCCACACCTCCAGTCCACTCCACATCATTAGGTTAAAAAGTTCAGGCTCTCTTAAATATGCAGTTCCTTGATTGATTTTTAGGACACCGTCTTTCAGCTTCTAAGTACTGATTCTATTTACAGGAGTGTGATACTTTGGTAAAGGAGATAAACAACTCGATCCAAGGCGTTCAGGATCAAAAGACTAAACAGGAGCTCCTGGCCAAGTCACTGCCGATGTTGGAGAGCTGCCATTTGCTAAGGTAACGTATTCCTTATTAGGAATAGATTAGGGTATTTTTCACCCTGATAATGCGAGCTAAATTGGTAGCAGAAGCCAGTTATAATAATTTTTCTTTTACCGAATAGATTCGCAGCAAAGAGTCATATAATGGCGACCCAGAGCACAGCATATAACGAGATTATGCAAAACCTGGACCACTTCAAGAGTACCACGATGAGCACGTTGGCTGAGGAAGCTGCCAAGAACAGCGTCAAGCAAACCAAGGTACTCGAAATTACTTTTTGTAAAGATGAACCAAGAATACAAGAAGGGGAGGATTATGTTTTTACTGCTGAACAAAGCAAAGTATGGCTAGCCCTCTATGGATTGGTTACCATTAATCTGTTAGCATGACCTGAAGATCGCAGTTAGTTAGTTTACGTAATTACTATTCCTGAAAAAAAAAACACATAACATAACATAACATCACGCCTTTTATCCTCGAAGGGGTAGGCAGAGGTGCACATTATGCCGTTGTACAATGTGCCACCCACTTTTCACTATTTAGAGGTATGTTATGTAAATAGGCGGTGAGCCTATTGCCATATACCGGGCACAATTCCAGACTCTGTGCTACTAATGAGATTTTTTTTAAAAACCTAGTAATACTTTGCCTTACCCGGGAATCGCACCCGAGACCCCTTGCCCGGCAGTCGCACTTGCGACCAATCGGCCAATGAGGCAGTCAAAAAAAAATCTAGATATGAATTACACTGCAAACGATCATGATTACTTTCCAGCAGCTGAGTGATTTTGTCTTGGTAGTGCAATCGATATTTATAACATATCTTTTTCTTTGGTTTCGCTATAGCTTTATAATTTGTTTGTACTAGTCATACGCGAGTACCCTGGGCTCCCAGTGCTGCCTGGCCCGCGCCAGCTCGCGGCTGGTGGCGGCGGGGCAGCGCGCCGCGCGCGGGGAGCCGCACGACCTCGTGCGCGCCGTCACACACTATGCAGTCTCCAGCGCTGCTGGACCTCCTGCGATGATGATGGCACAAGATTACGAAGCCCCGAAAGTGATGGAACAAGTTGAGCAAGTCCCTGAACATTTAACGCCCAAGGAACAAGTCGAAGAAGTACCTTTGGAATTGGCGGAACATGTCGTTAAGGAGAATATGTTAGTGTCTTTTTTTGAATCCTCCAATTGGTTCTGGAGAGAAAGATGAAGGAGTATGACTGGTCCTTACATCATTTACACTATGTTGATGGTCATCATCAGCTCTTATAGGGATCAATCTAAATAGATCGGCTCCCTTTCTGATTTAAAGAGTTCTCTTCATACACCTTCGAAAATTTAAGGATGGATAACCAAGCAGACGGATTACCTGATGGTAAGCAATCGGCGCCGTCCATGAACACCTGCAATACCAGTCAAGTTACAAGTGCTTTGTCGGCCTGTTGATAAGCATTTTGATTTCGGGATTGGGCCTCTGATAACCTCAATTAGTTGGCGAAATACAACGCAAGCGTTGTTTTACTCCGGTTTTCTATGAGGCCAGGACTCCAGACATTGGTCAAGGCTAGACTCTTAAAATACACTAAAAAAAAGTCTATCATCCGTAACACACTATACTATATTTTAGCTAGTTAGAAATATTGTGATAATTTATTTTACAGATACACATCGAATTTAAGTAGAATAGTGGATTTGACAGACAGGATTACAAGTGCTTGCACATTGAGTAGGAATATAGCGGCCTACGAACCCAACCAAAAAGCAAGCAAATGTCTAAAGGTTTGTATATTATTTACCTCTAGCTTAAATACTTTACTGTGCATCAATCTTGCCTCGTTGGCCGAGTAGTCACAATTGCGACTCCCGGGTTCGATTCCCGGGTCGGGCAAAGTATTACTGGGTTTTTAAAAAAATCTCAGTAGCAATGAGTCTGGAATTGTGCCCGGTATATGGCAATAGGCTCACTCCCTGGTACATGGGACTCATAACATAAATAGTGAAAAATGGGTGTTACATTGTACAGTGGCATATTGTGCACTTCTGCAGTGCCTACCCCTTCGGGGATAAAAGGCGTAATGTTATGTTATGCATCAATCGCCATATCAAACGCCAGGCGATTTTGGAAGCGTAGGCTACTTAGGTTTAAGAGGATGCCTGGTATCTACTGAAGAACTTGGGTGGCCAGTCAGATAAAATCAGTTTAGTTGTTTCCATACATATCAAAAAATATTTCCAAGTTGGTTTAAAAACCTGCGCCACATAAAGGCTCATAGTTGACTGAGTAAATATATGTTTGCCTCATGGGTAGGTCACTCTCACATGCAACATAATGACTGTCAACCATAAACTCTTGAATTAGATTCTTGGTTACAATACCAGTACAACGTAATTCACACCATTTCATTTTCTTTTTGGAATGAAACTGTTTCCATTATATTTCAGGAACTTAATGAGCTGGACTACAAGCTCTACCCAAGGAAGGTATCGACCCAGGTACTGAACAGCGACGATATTGATAGGCTGCTGCTATGCCCACGAGAAACTGTAGAGGGCACTCCCAAGTAAGTGCATCACCTTGCCACCATGCTTTCGTAGGTTATAAGATCGGTATCGTATATGAAAAATGAAATCGACTGCACAGTTAGTGCGGTCACTGGGCAACTGGCTGCCGTGCAATGTGTCGCTACTTCAATTCCCGCACGGAACAAATCTTTGTTTGATCCACAAATTGTTGTTTCGGGTCTGGGTGTCATGTGTATGTTAATTTGTATGTTTGTAAACGCACCCACGATACAGGAAACAATTCTAGTGTGGATAAGGTATTTTCTTAAAAAAAATTAAGAGTAAATTGTAATAATAGTAGAAGTTATATCAATATATTTGAATGTTGGAACATATTGAGTACATTTTTACTCAAACTAGACTGTGACAGTCCACTGCAGGGCTTAGAGCATATTCCACAAACCCCTCGTTTGCCATAATGGATGATGGGCTCTTACGACTTGCCGACTGGTGAAGGGGTGGTAGCAAATGCATTTTATTCTATGGTCACTTTTTATTCGCTGTAAGAGATACCCTAATTTAATGTATCTTGAATGGAAGCCTAGTTCCGGCATTCGTAGCGTACGAATTCGACCCATAAGGTAGACAGACGACCTGGTAAACGCCGCTACCAACTGGCCTATCTGGAAGTCAATGGGGGAAGTCTACGGAGCCGCGGAGAACGTAAAAGGTTACCGGGGCTCCGGCTCGATGTTCAGGAGTAGAAACGGGGTGGTTTTTAGATAGTAAGAGCCTGACACTCCCTCCCGCCTCACCCAGAAGTTATTCAATGATTTTCTCCCCTTAAAAATGGGGGAAGTCTATGTTCAGCAGTGGACTTCTTGTAGTTGATATAACAGTGATAATGATGATGGATTCGTACAGGCAACTGGAAGAGAAGCTGCAGCAGTTGTCGTCGAAGCTGAGTTCGATGGGCAGCACGGTGGTGCTGAGCGTGAGCACCCCGAGCAGCCTGGCGCGCAGCCTGCACGCCGCGGGGCAGGCCGCCCTGCAGCTCGCCAACACTGCACGCGCATTGGCTGATAGAAAGGTATGAGCAGTGGGGATTCTCACTCTAATATGGACAAATGAACTACTCCCACAAGTTTTCCATCTATTGTTCTTCTAATGTGATGTCTTATATGACCTGTAAAGTTTGTCAATAGATAGACTATCCAGCAGATTCCAAAAATTTGCATATTCAAATAAACAAACGACGTCTAAATTTTTTGAAACGTTGTTGTTAAAAAGAAAATAGGTCAAGTATAACCGTTCTCCTATTTCAGAGACCAGCTCAATGTAAACTGATCGAGGATGCTGCACATGAGATGTGTCTTTCTACCTACAGCCTGATGAAGACTTCTGAACTAGTCTGTCAGGTAATATTGAGGTTACCTTAGTGTTAAGTAAAATTATGGTTTACTCAAGTGAATTATGTTTGAGAAAAGCTCTACTGGTTTCGAGTCACATTGGGACTCTTAATTATGAGCAGCGAGACCTCGCGCAGCAAACTGATTTTAGTTAATGATTATGTCTTACAATAGTTATTACACACAGTTTAATTTGTAGGAACCAAATCATCACGACTCCAAGAGGAAGCTGCTGGAAGCGTGCCGTCATCTCAACGACTCCATCAACAAACTGGTTTGTGTTATTTAAGTGTTAACTACATAATAATATTCGGAGTCGCGGAGAACCTAAGGGGTAACCGGGGCTCCGGCTCGACGTGCAGGAGAAGGAACGGGGTGGTTTTTAGTCAGTAAGAGTCTGACACTCCCTTCCGCCTCACCCAGGCGGGAGCAGTCATTCGATGATTTTCCCCCCTTAAAAAAAAAACTACATAATAATTATACAGGATGTCCCTTGCAGCATGATGGCTTCAAAAGTTATGACCAATTTTCGTTTTGTTCAGATTATTCCCGATATGCTCTAACAAAAACTGTCAATGTAATTTTTTTTTTAAACTTTCTACAAGAGTGGTGTCTTATCAACACATTTTCACTTAGTAAAATAATAGATATGCATCTAATAAACGTCTCAAATGTAAAGTTTACGGTTCCGCAAAAGTTAGTTAAATTTTCAAGTGATTTTCGTGAACACTATAAGAAAAGTTGGCCATGTACTGATGATGACTTGTCTATTTATATACTCAATACTCAATACGTTTATTGCACTCCATATGTTTATAAGGTGTTACATAATAATATAGTACAGTATGGACCCTGTAGGGCACGGCAACGTAGAAGAGAGGAGGACGCTAATTTTATTTAGATTATGTATCGCAGATTTTTTATTACTAGTTATAAGTAGTTATTTTGTTCAATTTCGTTATATATATTAAATATGTGTATTGTAATAGGTGATTTAATCATTAATATTATATATGTCGTACATATATTTAATTTTTAATTACAGTATTTATTTTAAATCTTTATCATTAATATATTCTTTAATATTATAATATGCTTTATTTATGATTGTTTTAATTTATTGGTAAATTTTATATTTCTGGGTTCTTCCTTTAGGGCTTCTGGTAGCTTATTATATATTTTTATAGACATTACATACGGACTATTGGAATGTAGACTCATATTAGAAGTAGGTAACAGTAGTCGGTTTTTATGTCTTAGTGATCTGTTTGCATGTTTGTCTCCACGTTTTGTAAAGAAGGCAATATTGTTTCTCACAAATTTACATATTTCCAGAATGTAGATGCATGGTAAGGTAAGTATTTGATGTTTTTTAAAGTAGGGTTGACAACTATCAGTTTGGTCTATATTAGTTAGGATGCGGATAAGTTTTTTTTGAAGAGTGAAAAGAGAAGGTGTGTCTGTGCTATTTCCCCACAAAATAATTCCGTAGCTAAGCCACGCATATGCGTAGGCATAGTAAGTGGATAATGTAGTCTGAAAGTCAGTGGTCTTCTTGATACATTACAACAAGTACATTTTAATTTAATAGACATCATTTGCAAATTGAATTGACAGTTGGTTGTGAGCTTTTTGTCGGACATGTGCCCTGATGGCTTTATTATTTCGATTACCTTTTCTGTGTTATTCTTATTAGTTCATGTATCATTATATTAATTTTGTGTTATAAACATTTTTTTTCTATATAATTTGTACGTCATAATGGCTTACCATGACTGTACTTGTGTCTTCTATACTCATGACACACTTATAAAACGATCTTTATCTCTATCTCTACGTAGGTGCGTAGTACAGGTACGGGGCAGAAGACGACGGTGGGGCGTGCATGCGGCGAGGCAGGGAGGAGCCTGGCGCTGCACCGCGGCATGCTGCAGGCCGCGCCGCGCCCGCCCGCCGCCTCGTCCTACGCACTCAGTCTGCACACCATGCACTCGCAACTGGACGTGCTCAGTTAGTACCCACACGGCTATTACTGGACTCTGTTTAAAAGTTCTTTGATTTACAAAATAGATTGAGGCATTACTTTGCGTAAATCCATAGAAAATTAATCACTTACCTAAGAATTTACATACATAACATTACGCCTTTTATCCCCGAAGGGGTAGGCAAAGGTGCCACTGTAAAATGTAACACCCATTTTTCATTTTTTATGTTATGAGTCCCATGTAATTGAGGGTGAGCCTATTACCCATTGATATATGGATACCAGGCACAATTCCAGACTCCGTGATACTACTGAGAATCTCTTTCTTTTTATTGAGAAAAATGTAATCTAATTCTATAATCAATAAAAGTTACTTTTTTTTCTAGTAACGTTGCCCTCCACTAATCTTGTTTCCCTTATGTTGTGTGTACCTATATAAGTATGAATTCCTCATATTTCATAACAATACTTGAAAATACAGTTTTGTTATTTATTATTAAACAGAAAAGCTGAACAGTGATGAGGCGATGTCTCGCGAGGAGTTCTTGAAGAGCATGAACTACGCAGTGAGTGCCGTCAACAACAGTGCGGAGTGCGCTGCTCAGGCTGCCTACCTGGTCAGACATACTTTATCTTTTAACAAGCTTTTGTTTATTGTTCATTGTACACAATGACCAACGCCATGGCACATGTTGATTGAATGAGTGTCGTGGTGGCTCGAAGGTTAAGACGCCCGCTTGTCATGCATGAGGGTGCGGGTTCGAAACCTACCAACGGCAAGTACCAATGTTACTTTTTCCCAGTTATATATATTTTATAAGATCACTGACAAACTGTGAAGGAAAACACCGTGAGGAACCCTGGACTTATCATTTCTAATTATAAGTTTGAAACGGCCAACCCGCATTGAGCAAGCGTGGTGATTAATGCTCAAATCTTCTTCGTGTGAGTACAGGCTTTGCTCAGCAGTGGGCATTTATAGGCTGGTGATGTGTGTGATGTGAATGGCCAACGATGCAGCACGCCTGTCCATAAGCAACTTATCTACAATTTATAGCCTTGAAAACAGTCTTCAGGAAATATAGACCCTGGCAAAGAATTCCACTACATAAAAGAACATCTATGATGAAAGGTTATTTGTGACGTACTTTTATAATAATGAATTGACCTTGATTTCATGTAACCTGTATGTATATAAAACTGTAAGTAATTTGACATTATACCTGTCCAACTGGCATTATAATGACTATAATTCCGTTGTTCTTCTATTCGCAGATATCAGTATCAGACCAAGATAAGTCAATTGGTCTGAAGGGCCCGGTGGACGTAGGCAAGCTGCAGAAGACTATTCAAGCAGTCGAAGACACCTGCATCTCTATAATCATCACTAATGATGATATACAGGTTTGAACCTTATATGATACTAGCTACTTCCGCGCGGTTTCACACGCTCTGCTCAGCTCCTATTGGTCGTAGCGTGATGTTTTATAGCCTATAGCTATCCTCGATAAATGCGCTATCCAACACAAAAAGAATTATTCAAATGAGACTTGTAGTTAAAGAGATTAGCGCGTTCAAACGTTCCGCTTTATGTAATAGTATAAGATATAAGATAAGATGCTATATAAGTGAGCAGACTATTTTATAGACTGCCTCGTTGGCCGAGTGGTTGCAAGTGCGACTGCCGGGCAAGGGGTCTCGGGTTCGATTGCCGGGTTGGGCAAAGTATTACTGGGTTTTTAAAAATTCTCAGTAGTAGCACGGAGTCTGGAATTGTGCCCGGTATATGGCAATAGGCTCACCCCCTATTACATGGGACTCATAACACAAATAGTGAAAAGTGGGTGTTACATTGTACAGAGGCATAAGTGCACCTCTGCGTATAAGGCGTGATATTACTTTTTTATAATTTCAATTTATTTAATAGGGCCCAGTTCACATTTCAGTTAGACCAGAGGTCGATAGTAGACAGTAAGCTCTTGAATCCAATTCCGATCGATCGACAATGGTATTGTGAAATTTCGTACTCTTGAATTGCAGCACTAGCGCCCATTGCATTCGTATTGCACGGATATTGAATGAACTAAATGGTATTGAGTTTGACTTTATAGTCTGTACTATATTATTTTGACGTGACAACTTCTTATAAATTGGTTTGCCGGGTGACACTTCAAGAAACTGCGTTACGCTCCGCTCACGTTATGCGCTCACAATGAGAGCGAGTGAGAGGCACGCGTCCCTTCCACTCGGGCATGGTTAGCCCGCCTAAGAGCGAGAGAGACAGAGCGAGAGAGAGAGAGATACATCCTTCTTCCTACTATACGAATGAATATTCACATTAAAATTATTTTACCACTCAAAGTCGTTGTCACGTAAAACTTTAGCCCGTATACCGACTTTACAGGCAACCAATATTTTCAGCTACGATTGTGGTTGTATAGTATTAACATTGAATAATTATTGACATTTTATTGGATTGAAATTGCAATGACATTGAGATTGGTTTCAAGAGTAAGCGCCCTGGAAAGCACCACGTCAAAATAAAAAATGGAGAAGAACGAGTAAGAAACTCCATAGGTTACTCTTTTTCAATCAGGTTCACAATACAATTCTTTCTTATATTCTTTCGATGTTTTGTTGGTCCATTTATATCTGATCTTCCATTTCCGATCAGCAATACCCTACTTCCCCAAATCCCTAATCTCAAAATCTGTAATCCATAAAAGGCTGGAAATGTATTTATAACTTTTCTGATTGTCAGACACTTATAGGCGGCACAGATGGTTTATCATTAGGTGATCCATCTAATCTGATCCTCTACTATGAAAAATATTAGCTGTTTGTCGGTTCCTCAAACATTCTCACCTACTATGATTTATTACAGGTAGCAGAAGAGAAGAAGACTCTCAAGAGCCAAATGAAGGATCTGGAGGACACCATGATGGACGCCATTGAGAAGACCAAGGAAGGAGAACTGAAAGAGATGCTGAAAGAGTGCACTAATGACCTGCTGAACTCTCATAATAGGCTGGAGGAAGCCATAGAATATGAATTTGAAAACAAGGTATGTTCCGCAGCTATTTACTTGAATATCAAGTTTACCATGAAACCAGAAAAGAAGAGATAATAAATACCAATAAAAGGTGGATAAAGGAGCTGATGGTTATCTATGTACTGGTAATCCGTTAAGTTATCATGCTGGTAAGCAATCGCTGCTACTCATGAAGCCTGCAATACCTAACTCCTCTAGTTTGTGGCTTTTGGAGAATGGAGGAGGGGGTGATTGTGCCTCCAGTAACGTCAATTTCACGATTAAAACCCTAATTTCATGTCGGTTTTCCGTGAGGCCGTGCTGTCACTACAATCGAACTAGCTTATTCGTGCCGAAGCATAGCTTGTTATCGCTGTGGGAGAGCCATGCTTCGGCACGAATGGGCCGGCTCGACCGGAGTGATACCTCACAGAAAACCGACGTGAAGCAACGCTTGCGTTGTGTTTCGTCATGTGAGTGAGGTTACCGGAGGCCCAATTACCCTCCCCTTCAACAATGTCCCCAATTCCTGAATCCCCAACGATCCTCAAACTCCTAATCCCCAAAAGGCCGATAACGCGCTTGTATCGCCTCTGGTGTTCCAGGTGTCCATGGGCGACGCCGATTGCTTACCATCAGGTGATCCGACTGCTCGTTTACCGGCTTATGCCATAAAAAATAGCGTCCTCTCGTGCATGAATCAGTGTCCACCGCTGACCAAAGGCCTTTTCTCACACGGAGAAGGTTTGAGCCATGTTTGAGCATTACACAACACGCTTGCTATGCGGTTTGGCAGTTTCAAATTTATAATTAGAAATTACATTGTTGTTACAGGTGGTGATAACATCAAAGGTAGCAGATTTGATGCACGACGTGAGCAATGTTGCCTCCTTGGTGGAACACCCTGATCTGGTGCCAGTCGCCACTGAAATCTCTGCTGATACCCAGAAACACGTTGACGAGATTGTCAAGAATTCACTGTGAGTATACTGATACGATTTTTGGTTGGTTGGTGACTTGAGTACTTAGGTCAGTTGGACGAGAAACAACGCAAGCGTTGTTTCACGTCGGTGTTCTGTGAGCCCGTGTATCACTCCGGTTGAGGTGGTCTATTCGTGACGAAGTAAGGCTCTCCCACACTTAAGTTTCACGTCGCTGTTCTGTGAGCCCGTGTATCACTCCGGTTGAGGTGGTCTATTCGTGACGGAGTAAGGCTCTCCCACACTTAAGTTTCACGTCGCTGTTCTGTGAGCCCGTGTATCACTCCGGTTGAGGTGGTCTATTCGTGACGGAGTAAGGCTCTCCCACACTTAAGTTTCACGTCGCTGTTCTGTGAGCCCGTGTATCACTCCGGTTGAGGTGGTCTATTCGTGACGGAGTAAGGCTCTCCCACACTTAAGTTTCACGTCGCTGTTCTGTGAGCCCGTGTATCACTCCGGTTGAGGTGGTCTATTCGTGACGAAGTAAGGCTCTCCCACACTTAAGTTTCACGTCGCTGTTCTGTGAGCCCGTGTATCACTCCGGTTGAGGTGGTCTATTCGTGACGAAGTAAGGCTCTCCCACACTTAAGTTTCACGTCGCTGTTCTGTGAGCCCGTGTATCACTCCGGTTGAGGTGGTCTATTCGTGACGAAGTAAGGCTCTCCCACACTTAAGTTTCACGTCGCTGTTCTGTGAGCCCGTGTATCACTCCGGTTGAGGTGGTCTATTCGTGACGAAGTAAGGCTCTCCCACACTTAAGTTTCACGTCGCTGTTCTGTGAGCCCGTGTATCACTCCGGTTGAGGTGGTCTATTCGTGACGAAGTAAGGCTCTCCCACACTTAAGTTTCACGTCGCTGTTCTGTGAGCCCGTGTATCACTCCGGTTGAGGGGTCTATTCGTGACGAAGTAAGGCTCTCCCACACTTAAGTTTCACGTCGCTGTTCTGTGAGCCCGTGTATCACTCCGGTTGAGGTGGTCTATTCGTGACGAAGTAAGGCTCTCCCACACTTAAGTTTCACGTCGCTGTTCTGTGAGCCCGTGTATCACTCCGGTTGAGGTGGTCTATTCGTGACGAAGTAAGGCTCTCCCACACTTAAGTTTCACGTCGCTGTTCTGTGAGCCCGTGTATCACTCCGGTTGAGGTGGTCTATTCGTGACGGAGTAAGGCTCTCCCACACTTAAGTTTCACGTCGCTGTTCTGTGAGCCCGTGTATCACTCCGGTTGAGGTGGTCTATTCGTGACGGAGTAAGGCTCTCCCACACTTAAGTTTCACGTCGCTGTTCTGTGAGCCCGTGTATCACTCCGGTTGAGGTGGTCTATTCGTGACGGAGTAAGGCTCTCCCACACTTAAGTTTCACGTCGCTGTTCTGTGAGCCCGTGTATCACTCCGGTTGAGGTGGTCTATTCGTGACGAAGTAAGGCTCTCCCACACTTAAGTTTCACGTCGCTGTTCTGTGAGCCCGTGTATCACTCCGGTTGAGGTGGTCTATTCGTGACGGAGTAAGGCTCTCCCACACTTAAGTTTCACGTCGCTGTTCTGTGAGCCCGTGTATCACTCCGGTTGAGGTGGTCTATTCGTGACGAAGTAAGGCTCTCCCACACTTAAGTTTCACGTCGCTGTTCTGTGAGCCCGTGTATCACTCCGGTTGAGGTGGTCTATTCGTGACGAAGTAAGGCTCTCCCACACTTAAGTTTCACGTCGCTGTTCTGTGAGCCCGTGTATCACTCCGGTTGAGGTGGTCTATTCGTGACGAAGTAAGGCTCTCCCACACTTAAGTTTCACGTCGCTGTTCTGTGAGCCCGTGTATCACTCCGGTTGAGGTGGTCTATTCGTGACGGAGTAAGGCTCTCCCACACTTAAGTTTCACGTCGCTGTTCTGTGAGCCCGTGTATCACTCCGGTTGAGGTGGTCTATTCGTGACGGAGTAAGGCTCTCCCACACTTAAGTTTCACGTCGCTGTTCTGTGAGCCCGTGTATCACTCCGGTTGAGGTGGTCTATTCGTGACGGAGTAAGGCTCTCCCACACTTAAGTTTCACGTCGCTGTTCTGTGAGCCCGTGTATCACTCCGGTTGAGGTGGTCTATTCGTGACGGAGTAAGGCTCTCCCACACTTAAGTTTCACGTCGCTGTTCTGTGAGCCCGTGTATCACTCCGGTTGAGGTGGTCTATTCGTGACGAAGTAAGGCTCTCCCACACTTAAGTTTCACGTCGCTGTTCTGTGAGCCCGTGTATCACTCCGGTTGAGGTGGTCTATTCGTGACGAAGTAAGGCTCTCCCACACTTAAGTTTCACGTCGCTGTTCTGTGAGCCCGTGTATCACTCCGGTTGAGGTGGTCTATTCGTGACGAAGTAAGGCTCTCCCACACTAAAGATAACATAACATAACGTAACATCACGTCTTTTATCCCCGAAGGGGTAGGCAGAGGTGCACTTATGCCTCTGTACAATGTAACACCCACTTTTCATTATTTGTGTTATGAGTCCCATGTAATAGGGGGTGAGCCTATTGCCATGTACCGGGCACAATTCCAGACTCCGTGCTACTACTGAGAATTTTTAAAACCCAGTAATACTTTGCCCAACCCGGGAATCGAACCCGAGACCGCTTGCCCGGCAGTCGCACTTGCGACCACTCTAATAACTTACTTAAGATATTAATTAAAAAACGATATTGATTAAGAAACTAATGCGTTGTAAAATGTTTACTTCTAGCACACTTCTGTCGAACACGGAGGAGCTGGTGAAACAAGTGAAGGCGGCCCCTGAGGAGCCGGAGACCATGAAGTGGGTGATGTTCAACAAGAGGAAGGATGTACTGGATGCCTTCGAGAACCTTCTTAGGAGTGTCAAGTGAGTATTAGTTGTATAATTCTTTGCCAGAGTCTGTGTATCCTGAAGGGTACAACCTGGGTGTCTTCAAGGCCCGAGTGAGTAGGTTGCTTATGGGACGACGTGCTCCATCGTAGACCGCAACGACGGCCCATCAAATATAAAAAAGCGGTCTTTACCATTCCATCTACCGTGCAGTCAAAGTTTGTGGAGATCTACCTATATATTTTATGCATATGACTATATATACTATTTACTATTATGTAATATATATGTAGCTATATAGCTATATTATTTAATAATTACCTTTTTATTTATTTTTTTCCTCTCTCTCTCTTTGCTGTTAGTTTATTCTCCGTACCTTATTTTTCGCAGATTTTCTATTTAAATCCTAAGGTTGACTGGTAGAGAATGCCATATGGCATTAAGTCCGCCTTATGTGCCATATTAAAATTGTGTACATTAAAGACTAAATAAATAAATAAATCTTTGTGTAACGTTTTGGTTGTTACAGTTTCGCCAACTTTGGTCTGCCATTTTCATTGTTATACACTTATAAACAACGTGTAAATTATGAAAAACTCAAAAGAAACGAACAAAGAATACACAAAATATAATACATAAAATACTCTGCACGGTTGGTGTGGTGGCTGGGGTACCGGCTGATGCGCTACGTGTCGCGGGTTCGATTTCCCCACGGAAGAACTCTTTGTATGATCTACCAATTATTATTTCGGGTCTGGGTGTTATATGCATCATCAACAGCCTATAAATGCCCACTGCTGAGCAAAGCCTCTTCTCACACGGAGAAGGTTAGAGCATTAATCACCACGCTTGCTCAATGCGGGTTGGCGATTTCAAACTTATAATTAGAAATTATAAGTCCAGGTTTCCTCACGATGTTTTTCCTTCACCGTTTGTCAGTGGTGTCTAAATAATCTTAGAAAGTACATATAACTCGGAAAAAGTCACATTGGTACTTGCCGTTGGTAGGTTTCGAACCCGCACCCTCATGCATGAGAAGTGGGCGTCTTAAACCTCCGGGCCACCACGACACGTCATACGCATGTGTACTTCTAAGTTTGTAAACGCATCCACGACACAGGAGAAAATCCTTGTGAAGGCAACGTTGTATTAAAAACAAACAAACGATATTAGCATAGCAACGTAATAAAGGAAGGAGATTATAACAATTATCATTTTATATTTTTTAGGTCCAGTGGACAACGTGTCAATCTTCTAGAAGCTGCAGTTGAGGAACCAGAGGTACCTAATTATATCATAATCTTAGGGTTTATCTGAATTACTTTGTTTATATATGATAATCTTACTTCTTGCTATATTATATATGAGAAACTTTGTGAGGCTGTATGTATGTGTGTGTGTTTATTTATTACTCTTTCACGCCATAGGCTGAATATTTTACGGTTTTTTTGTAAAAAAGTAGTAAAGGAATAATCCTTTACTGCTTTTTTCACACGGGAACGCTAGTGAGGCGATTGGTACTGGTATTGGGTATTGGCTATTGGTGAGAAGATAGTTAAACATAATGTTTTTATTTACAGGAAGACAAGAAGAGTTATGTGGAAACACAGTGAGTCATATTTTGATGTTTCTGGCTTATTAAAACAAGAGCACCTTTTTAGCCTTGTGCAAATAAGAGGTATTCCAATTATGATTATGATACTTATGTATTGATGTACACCGTGAAATCTATTATATCGTTTTCGTCTCGAAGTAAAATGGTTCTGTCTTTGTAATACAATAGTTATACAAAGAAGTAAAATGTTTAAAACCACAAATAACTGACTAATAATCGAAAACGCATACGAACTCAAACTAAGTATGTTCAATTGTTTCAGGTGCCTAATTACGTTAGGTACCCATGTCTTGGTTGTAATCCTACACATATCGACTCTATTGAATTTCAAATTTAATTCATTTTAATTCCATATTTTAATTCCATATTTAATTTAATTAAACTGTCAAACACCAAGCGGTCACCGGTGACCGCGACCTATTGTTCTTTAATTGTGTCTATAAAACCGGTACTCGACGAGTTAATTGATCGGAACTTTTATGTTATGTTGCTTGATCTTGTTCGAATATTATAATTTTTTATGTAACATAGTCTAACCGTTTTATGTGCATGCTGTGTTAGCCAGTAAGTAGGAGTTACACTTACCAAAGTATTATTTGTAATGATGTAATGAATGTATGAGTGTAAATAACTGTTGGTTAACCTAATAAATAAATAAGTATACGATCAAAACATCAAGCCATGTAATTCTTAAAAAGGTATTTTAATTGTTTTACGTCTAATATATCATGTGCGTATTTCTATAATTTTTTTGTAACGAAAAATAAATGACCAATTTGTTTTTTTGTTTTTACTTTATACATCGAGAGTACTTCTTATGGCAGGTTGTTTTGCCGCGGGACGAAAACGAATTAAATTTCATAATGTATACCTATTCTATGTAATCGTGTAACGGTCGCCATAGCTGAAACTGACATGAAAGGAAATTAAGTTATTAAATGTAATGCTATTTAACAGGTTCGACTTAGCATCCAAATGGCTTTCGAAGCCGATGTGCAAGCCGGAGGTGAAGTCGAAGGGACAGGAGGCAGTGCGCAACCTCGTGGACGTCGCTAATAAGGTGAGCTAATTTTTAGTAACTTAAAGTCAGTCAAGTCAACGTTGGCCGAGTGGTCGCAAGTGCGACTGCCGGGCAAGGGGTGTCGGGTTCGATTCCCGGGTCGGGCAAAGTACTACTGGGTTTTTAAAAAAAATCTCAGTGTTAGCACGGAGTCTGGAATTGTGCCCGGTATATGGCAATAGACTCACCCCCTATTGCATAGGACTCATAACATAAATAGTGAAAAGTGGGTGTTACATTGTACAGTGGCATAATGTGCACCTCTGCCTACCCCTTCAGGGATAAAAGGCGTGATGTTATGTTATGTAAACAGTCGAGTAATTTTTCAATATTTTGTTTTAATTCGTATCGAGATCCAAGGCAGTCATTCATATTTATATAACTTTCGTGAGAGATATACTAACTAAATTAATTATTATGTTTTTCGGCCTACTCACGTAATTATTCGACGAGGAACTCAACTAGTTTCAAGCCAAGCTAGAGGCTCATATTCATGAGTAGCATTACACCTGCGGCGACTGCGCGGAATAGTGGAATGCTTACGTGAGTAAGCTGGAAAACATAACAGTCATTCATGTCTCTCGGACGCGGCGACCTCGGTGTTCCGGTGTTTTCATGGTTGTATCTACTGTAGGTTCTAGTACACAGAAATTGCACATTCGGGAGGTTGTGACGGTTACCCATAAAATAAGCTAAGTTTGGTATTCCACAATACCATGATGGGACTATGGACCTCTACAAAAGTGATGTTAGCCACTGTTTCCACGCCTGACAGAGTTGGAACTCACAGTTCAGGTTAATGAGAGAGCGCTTCTAGTCTGTGTTAAATGTGTGGTCCCTTTTATCTATTCTTCTATCTATCTATATTTTATCTACTAGCTTTTACCCGCGGCTTCGCTCGCGTCACAAAAGGATAAAAAGTAGCCTATGTGACTATCCATACGTTCAACTACCTTCAGTTAAAAAATCACGTTAATAATTAGTACCTCCGTTTTGCTATTTAGATTTTTCCAATAAGTAGGTAATTCGTTGACTGGTTTTAAATGACATACAACGCCATCTATACCAGTACATACAGCGCCATCTATACCAATATTTTTGTTTTTCCTAGAAAATATCAATTTTTTCCGGGATAAAAGTACCCTATTATTTAATCCAGACTGCTAACTTTACGTCTGTAAAATTCCAAAGCAATCGGTCTAGTAGTTACGGCGTGAAGGCGGAACAAACAAACAAACTCACTTTCCGATTTATAATATAAGTAAGGAAGTAAGGATTCTTCTATATAGGAAGAGAAGAGGTGGCAAACTGAAGACAGATAGGAAAGAGATTGATGGTTCCAAATTGTTATATTACTCTCATTTTACAGGTGGCAGAGGATCTGCAAGGCTCTGACAAGGAAGACATGAAGAACCTGATAGTGGAAACTGAACAGCTGCTTATGGAATGCAGTCAGAAATATGACCAGGAACTGTACAGGTACGAATTGTTTTCGGGTGTTTAACTTTGTTAGGTTGCATTAGCTGACTTCAAGAAAGGAGGGAGTGACTCAATTCGATCGTGATTTTTATAGGTAAGTTACCAATGTTACCGTATTGCTCCGGCATTTATGGTTTGGTTTGAGAAAAATGATATTTATAAAAATATGATTGTAAATGTGGAAGAAAACCCTTAAACGCTTCGAAATTGAAGAGAATACATTGTACGGTTAACTTTCAGTTATGCCAAATCTAAAAAAGTATTTACTGATTATTATATGTTTGTTAGTGTGTTACTGGAGCGGGTTCGAGAGCTGAAAAAGGGAGTGTCGCGAGGAGTGGTCTCCAAGTTGGTGCAGGACTTTATGCAGGCTGAGGAACCTCTGGCTGACCTCGACCTCATCGCTGAGTATGAGCAGGGTTAGTTGATACTGTTGACTACCAATTTCATCTTTACAATGGTTTCGCACTCAGGTTTAACATTAACCATATTTTCTCCAAGTTTTGGATAAGCAAGTTACCTATAGAATTTCTTATTTTGTTGTGAGTGCTTGATTATCAAATATTCCAGGAGTATCACTGCGCCAATAGTGCAGTCAGCTTGTTATTATAAAACCTTCATATTGTGTGATTATGCACACATGCTTGCAGTTTTTATAAAACATCTTTGTCCTCCGTTAAGCTATACATGAGCTGACATTATACTTTACTCAGACGAGTCCAAGCGCAAGTTTATGCTGGAGAAGAAGATAGCAGAGCTGCTGGCCCAGCTGGGCAGGGTCACCGCCACCGCGCGCCTCGTCGCACACACACACGCACACCGCGCGGACGACATCGGCCACTGCAGCCAGCAGGTACACACCGACATACAGCTCGGCAATAGCTGAGGACACTCTACTGACACAAGCCTCCTCTACACAAAAGGCGGTTTAAAAGGTTTAAGGTTTATTAGAGACTAGCTTTTACCCGCGGCTTAGCTCGCGTCACAAAAGGATAAAAAGTAGCCTATGTGACATATACCAATACACACAGCGCCATCTATACCAATACTTTTGTTTTCCCTCGGGAATATCAAATTTTTCCGGGTTAAAAAGTACCCTATTATTTAATCCGGACTTCTAACTTTACGTCTGCAAAAATTCAAAGCGATCGGTTGAGTAGTTACGGCGTGAACAAACAAACAAACAAACTCACTTTCAGATTTATAATATTATAGTAAGGATTGATAATAAACGACCTCTTTTTATATAAATAAGTACTCTCTTATGCTGAAATACTCAAACACCACTCAATTTTAAGTTTTTTTTATGCTTGATGGGCCGACGTTTGCCCACTATCTCGCCTGGTGGTAAGCGATGATGCGGTCTACGGTGAAGCACGGCGACGCATAAGCAATCTATTCACCCGGGCCTTGAAGACATCCAGGTTATACACCCTTCAGGAAATATAGAATCTGGCAAAGAATTCCACTCCTTAGCAGTACGCACAAGGAAGCTTGATGCGAAGCGCTTCGTGAGTGTGGGTGAGACATTTACCATGAGAATCACCTTCTCACCGCTTCGCCGATTATCTTGTGGTACGATGATGGAAAGAACTACATTCGCGTTTAAATATATTTCTGTCTCTACAAGTTCTTAGTAAAGTGACAGAGATGGCACGATATTTAGTCACTCGCAAGAACAGAAGGGGTGTAGGGATTGAATTATTATCTTCTATTTCTTTTCAGACCGAGTTGCTAGCGCCGATGCTTGTGAAAGCTGCTCAGGAAAGGATTACACGTCCTGATGACAAGGTAAGTTAAAACCTTTTTTTGTCTTTGGTGGAAACATTCAAAAGGTTTTTGGAGAGAAAGACTAGGATTCAGGCGACTCTTAATTTACTTAAACATCTGTCTGGTGTTCATCATCATCATTTAGCATCGATAAAGAAACCAAGACCCCAGAAAATACCAGTTGCGGAGCCCCAAATGGTGAGTGAGATTACAGAAGTCCCAATTACTCCCTTCCCCCAATCCTCGAATCCCCCACAATCCTCAAATTCCCAATTCTCAAAAGGCCGGTAATGCACTTGTAACGACTCTGGTGTTCCAGAAAAAAATGTTTGTTATGGCCATCCATAATGTCTCCTTGCATCTGCGCTCTACATAGAAGCACGTGATCACTGTGCCATCATCCTTGTAGCTATTGAGTAGACGTTAAGAGTCCCTATACTTAGTCGGTATGACCTATGAGTTTCATGGTTTTCATTTAAAATTAAATAGCATAATCATTACAATGTTATAGAGAAGAACTAGTAATTTACTTATATAGAATATTATTTGTATCGTTTTCTAAAATATTATTTTCGTCTACAGGCTGTAATAGAGAACTATAAATCGCTGCTGGCCAAATATGTGGAGTCGATGTCCAAGATTCGAGACCTGTGCGACCAATCTGTTGATCCCATGGAGTTCGTGCAGACAGCTGGTAAAATATCTTCATAATTATTATTATCGTTTAACCAATAATAGCTTACAATTTTATAATCTCAAAATTAAATGATTTTTCGTTTCGATCCGGGAGAAATAATCTTGCTGTCTCGTTCGGAAAGTCATAGATGAGACGACACGATCACACGAACTATTCATTTTATTTTAACCTTCATTTTCTTACAGTCCACTTAGCTCCATCTATTAATAATTAATTTAAAACTTGTAGGTGAGACGATAGAGCGCATGCGTGAGGAGTCCTCCACACAAAACGACCCGCTGCACAATGCACACACATCGACCGCCATCTCCAAGTAAGATTATAATATAATTTTTCTTTAAAAAAATGCCCCGTACAGGATCTTCTAATGTGTCGTGTATGTGTAACATACAATTTTATATACAGTCCATTCAGACCCGGACCTACTTGATGTGGCTTAGGTACACAAATATTTGCTCCGTGATTTGTGATTCGCATCATTCGTTATATTTGAACTGGTTTATAGAGTCTTTAGGCATCAGACTTGGAGTCTCTTTTAAAAGACCCGGTGCCTCCATACAGGTGTTGAGGGAAGCCACCGTGGTGGTTTTAGTGAGGTAAAAGCCCCACACTCCCTAGTCTTTAATCCCCAAAAAGCTAAGCGCCTCCTCCCGTCAACAAAAAAAGGCATCAGACTTAGAGCGAGTTGAAGCGTGATCTTGAGATTGATCGCGTCACGAGGACATTTGTAACTGTTAGGTAAAAATAAATGAGTTTTTTTGAAATGTTCCGTGATGTATCCAGACTAGCCAACCGAGTGATCCACGTGGGCATGTCGTCGAGCACGGCGCGGCGCGACCCCGAGCTGCAGCGCGCGCTGGCGGCCGCGCAGCACCAGCTGGCCGCCGCCACGCCCGCGCCGGACACGCGCGCCAGCAAGATGCCAGACTTCAAGGACACTACCGCCAGGGTAAACTTACTATATAAGCCTTTGATTGCCAATAAAAAACTGTTGAAGATAAATCCTCCGCTAACGTCGGTCACCGGTGCCCCCATGGCGTTTAACGTGTTAACTGGTCCTTTGTTACCTATGGGATGAAGTGACAAGTCTGGGATTTGCCCACTTTGGTCATTCATCATCATCAACAGCCAACATCTCATCCATTGCTCGACATAGGCCACTCCAATAGCGGAGGATTAGTCTTTAACAATTTTCTGTCGGCAGTGAAGTTTCTGTGCACTGCCAAAAGCTTAATGATTGTCGAAAAGGGTAAAAATTTTGATAAAAACGCTGAATAGATGAATAAGATTTTCATCACATTTTATAAAATGTACTTATTTACGACTTCAGCCCAATAGCAGAAGGCAAGTTTCACATAAGCAATTGTTTCGTACGGGAATCAAATCCTCGATACGTTGAATAATAGCTGACCGCCCGGCTACCGCACCAAAAATGCAAGCTATCATCAGTCTTAATTCTTCTTTCACCAGATTCTACAAGCCACGGAAGAAGTGGAGTCCCTACTGTGTGGAGAGACCATCTTCAAGCAACAGCCCACGCAGGACCAACCAATCTTTGTACGTATTCATGTAATTTGTTTCAATATTAAAGATGCCCGACTAGTTTCAAGCTATGACGGGGGCTCATAATCACGAGCAGCACATGGTGCCAACTCCTTCGTTTAAAGACGTTAGGAACGTTGATTCGTCGATTATAATAAGCAGCAGTTTTCACATTTTCAACTAAATATCAATAACAGCATTTTTTTTTACCAGAACGAAGCAATGAACCTGCACGTGGCTATCCGCGACTGGTCGTCCCGTGACAACGAGATCGTGGCTGTCGCCAAGCGTATGGCAGTCCTCATGGCTAAACTCTCCAACTTCATGAATAACGGTAATATTAGTAAAATATACAGTTTGAGGGCGCTTGGGGTAATTTAAAACTTAGAAAAAAAAGACTTTAATTGGCAGTAGCGCCATCTATTGTCCAAATGTGGATTAATTGTAATAAATACTATTTACATTGGATTTACAATTCCAAATCACCTTTTTTATCGTCATGATTATAGCTAATGACAATCCACTGCTGTACTATGGGTCTTCTTTACACAAGTGAGTTTGCTGTAGTACCCACGCCTCAATATAGAGTGGTTTACATCGTTTCTTGAAAAAAAAAAATAATAATCATGTTTACTTATACTGCCTCGTTGTCCGAGTGGTCGCAAGTGTGACTGGGCAAGGGATCTCAGTTTCGACTCCCGGGTCGGGCAAAGTATAACTGGGTTTTTTAAAAACCTCAGTAGTAGCAAGGAGTTTGGAAATATGCCCGGTATATGGCAATAGGCTCACTCTCAATTACATGGTGACTCATAACATAAATGGTAAAAAGTGGGTGTTACATTGTACAGTGACATTAAGCGCCGTAATGTGCACCGCTGCCTATCCCTTCGGGGATAAAAGAAGAGATTATGTTTTATGTTTATTTATACAGGAGTAATAGCATATACAATTCACAAAACACAACTTGAATTTTATATTCTTTCAGACAAGCAACGCGAAGTGCTGGCGACGTCAAAGTCGATAGTGTTGGAGTCCCATGAGGTGGCACGCCTCGCCAAGAAACTAGCGCACGAGTGTACTGACCATAGGATCAAGACGGTTCGTTACTATTTTATTAATTAACGTGTTGTTTTTAATATTACTAAGTGTGCGAGAGCCGTACTATGGCACGAATGGGCCGGCTCGACCGGAGTGATACTACGGCCTTTTATGGGACAAGCCCGCCACAACCTCCTGATACCACGGCCTCACAAAAAACCTAAGTAAAGCAGCACTTGCGTTGTGTTTCATCATGTGAGTGAGTTTACCGGAGGCCCAGTTATTCCCAATCCCCCCAATCCCCGAATCCCCAACAATCCTCAAAATCCTCATCCCCAAAAGGCTGGTAACGCACTAGTAACACCTCCGGTGTTGCGAGTGTCGATGGGCGACGCCGATTGCTTACCATCATGTGATCCATCTGCTCGATTACCGGCTTATTGCATAAAAATTTTATTTGTTACGTAGAAGAGATAAAAGCTTAGTTGTTACAACAGTTTTACTACAGAGTCATATTTGAATTCACATTTTCCATTTAATTATAATCGTTCCTGCATTATTTACCCATTGCATGGGTGCCCACTGAAAATCAGTGCTGGGTAACCTGTATGCCTGGCTTATACTGAGTGGGTGACCCTTTTAGCATGGGCATGTTGTCAGCATCTCTTTTCTAATTCTTCTGTTTCAATTTTTCAACTCTTATATCTTTATTACTTCTACTGTCACATCTTGATTGTCTTTTTTATTTTTATTTATGCTGCATCGTGCCTGGTGCTAAATAAATGTTTTTTCTTTCTTTCTTTTTTTTTCTTTCTTTCTTTCTTTCTTTCTTTCTTTCATTAAACAGCACATGTCTTCTCGTGTGTACAATCTGTAAATACTGATTATGTGAAAAAGAGATGACACGATTACATCGGTATGGTGGTGTATAGCCCTATCTCAGTCAGTTCAAAACCGATTCTAAACGTTTTGGTATGTATAGATATTCCTGATAATATTGTTCTAGAACTTGCTGCAAACCTGCGAGAGGATCCCTACCATCAGCGGCCAGCTCAAGATGTTGACTACTGTCAAAGGATTCTCACTTGGAAGACATGGTACGTTGATATTTTCTATCATTTTTCTATCTCCTTAAAGTCTGTTTTTTTCTTTTCTTTGAAAAGGGGGCTATGCTATATACACTTGAATATGGTCCGATATTTGACTCGTAACACGTTCAGTAGCAGTCGGTTGGCTCGCCAATTCAATCAGTCAAAATATCGAAAATTCAATGAGACTTTAAAGAATACTATAATAATTTATTTTATGACTATAATTTTGATAGCAAGTTGGCTACAATTTTGGAAGCTAAAAGTCTTATTATACTGAAATTTCTTTCCCGATTGACACATATTATGAAGTTTTAACATTTGTTGTATGTTTCAGGTACCCAGGAAGATAAGGAGGCGATGGACATGCTCGTGGGCAACGCGCAGAGTCTCATGTTGAGTGTGAGTGCCTTTTTTAAAGTTGTTGAAATTTCAATCACGCGGAAACTACTGAATGGATTTGGATGAAATTTGGTATACAGGCAGGGTATGGGCTGACTTAGGTAATAGGATACTTTTTATCCCGATTAAATGTTCCCATGGGATAAAACTAGGGGATAAATATAAATAATAAGTAGTTAGTTCTTTACTAGAATTTCAACGGGAAATAAGAAACCTAACCCCTAAGCTAGTCGCGGAGAACCTAACGGGTAACCGGGGCTCCGGCTCGACGTGCAGGAGAAGGAACAGGGTGGTTTTTAGTCAGTAAGAGTCTGACACTCCCTCCCCCCTCACCCAGGCGGGAGCGTCAATCGATGATTTTCGCCCCCTTAAAAAAAACCCCTAAGCTAAGATAGGTGACACTTTATGACATATTGCATTTCACCAACCTAGAATAATACCTATCAGTACAGATAATGGGTTAGTTTAGGCGCTACCTTAAGATACGCTACGTTAAGACATGATCTAGACCCCTAGATCATGTCTTAACGTAGGTTGGTGAAATCGCCACTCATTTTGTGCCTAGGAATCAAACTTATATACTTCCACATAATCTTTCAGATACAAGACGTAGTGAAGGGCGCAGCGAGTGCCTCAGTGAAGATAATGTCACAACGCGGGCCTCGTATGAAGTGGGTGCGCAAGACTGTCTACTGAGACCCCTAGTAATTACATAGCGTTAAGTCTTGACACGAATTATTAACATTCCATTTATTAAGATAAAATGAATGAAAGATACAATTTAGGCGTTATAAATAGCTTGTTGCAGAATTATGGCATTGTCATATACATGTATGGCATTGTCATACTCATATATGGCATTGTCATACTCATATATGGCATTGTCATATTCATATATGGCATTGTCGTACTCATATATGGCATTGCCATAATTCACCTGTGCCATAATAAAGTAAATTGTCGATAGAGGTATCATAATATGACACTGTCATATAATTATGTATATCACTGACATAACGACAAGCTGTTTATATAATTCAATTGCCTAAAATTTATAACCAAATAATAATATATTTAGATTTTAAACTGAAGTGTATTTTTCTACTTTTATTAATGCATTTAATTACAAGCTTCTTTTATAAAAATCGTTTTCATTTCCTGTAAATATATTGTGTTCTTTTAAACCAAACATAACATCACGCCTTTTAGCCCCGAAGGAGTAGGCAGAGATGCACATTACGGTACTTAATGCCACTGTACAATGGTACACCCACATTTCACTGTTTATGTTAAGAGTCCCATGTAATAAGGGGTGGGCCTATTGCCATATAGGAGAGGTTAGAAAAACATCATAATTAATGATTTAAATAAGATATTTTATTATATCTAATACAGAGTCGATCATGATCAATTAATACCTCACGATGGTCCGCGGCATACATAAATACAAAACTGATTTTTTAAACGACAATTTCAATGATTAATACCTTTCACAGAAACATGGAACAATTCAAAACTATTGTCAATCCATTTTTTACTCTCTATAACTAATAATAAAGTTAAATATTGTATGGAACTATATTGCTTCATATTTCTGTAAAAGGTTTTGATGAGTGTGTGCGAGTGAGACGTATATATAGGTATTGCTGTATATGCGTCTCGCTCCCACTAGCCTACTACAATTCTAGAGTATTTGGTACTTGGCACGATTGGATCACAGTTTCGGGCGCAGATTACTTCCGTCTGCGAGCCTGTGGACAAAAGTATTGCTAGATTAGAAAAATATTGAAATTACCATTTTGATGATAGGTTTGGTAGGTTTTTTCTACTAATTGTACTGTGTGGTGGAGATAATAAGCAGATAAATGATGCATGCATTATTGTGTTTTAGAAATTACTTTTAAATGTCTTTGATATCAGTATTTCAGTAATATTGAATGTAGTTTAGTACATACATTAAAACTGCTAAGTACAATAACAATTTTCGAAATATTATTGCAAAGTAGCTCATTTATAGGATCAGTAAGGTCTTGTATCATCCCTCTTATTCTCCCCCACCCAGAACACAAGCTAATTTAGCTAATCTACTCCAAAGTCCTGATGCTTACCACTTCTTTCCTGTCCTTGGTGACACACACGGAGTGCACCCTGAATGGGTCAGCGTACACACAGGTGCAGTCCTGCACGACGCTCTCGTGCAGCAGCCGCTGGTTGATGGCTGCAGCTGCAGTCGAGAGGAACTGCTTCTGCTGTCCAGGGTTCATGCCGTGGAAGTTCGTGGCAGAGAACACAATGCCGTCAGACTGTTGGGAGAAATTCATGGTTAGAGCATGAACTTTATATAAGGGATTTTTGATAAGTGAAAAAATATATTTTTTATAACAAACGAGCTATCGGATCGCTTGGTGGTAGTAATCGGCGCCGCTCATAGACATCCGTAACACCAGAGTAGTTAAACTATTATATGTTTGAATGTTTTTGGTCTTGCTAAAAGTATGTCACTTTCTGAAGACCATAAAACCGTCTGGTTATGAACTCACCGACTCAACGAAGTCCCTGCAGGCGTCAGGTATCTTTGTCAGTGAGCTCCTGAGGTTCTCAGCATCCTTGCCGACCTTCTTGTCTCCCAGCATGATCACAGCGCGTTCAGTGTAACCTGAAGAAGAGAAATTCAAATTGATATAAAGAATTTGTGACTGCTTTGATAAAATTATGAAGATAATCTGAAAACGAAAAATATCTCGAAAATGTTGATTTAAAAGAAAATTATAGAAGTTTATTATTATCCCAAGTATACTGACCGACAATCTGGGCGGGGTTCTTGCCGTTGATCTTGAGGGTTCCAGAGGGAGTGACGGTGACGATAGAGTGGGAGTAGGCCATGTTCTCGAAGGCGAGGCTGTACGCGAGGGAGCGGGCTACTTCCACCTGGACACAGACATAAACATTAGTAAAAAAAGTAATACTGATAGAAAAAATAAATGAATGTGAGGTGAAAATTACTTAAACATCCCGACATTCTCTTTTTATCAGATCGTTACATTTAGAAGGAACTTACCAAGAAGAACTGACTGATGCATTCCTCTCCAACGACGCTGATGGTGTGCTTGACGGCTCCAGCGCGGAACGGAAGGTCGAAGATGGATTGGTATCCAGCAACAACGTTGGTAAGTCCTGAAAGACAAAAGATACAAAATTAGTTTATTATTTTTTAGAGCAATCAGTTTTTGACTGCGATTTTAAATGAAACAGGCTTTAGCTTGATAAAGTTGGGTGTTACATGAATAGCCTTCTTCATCAAGGAATCATAATTAGGATTTTATGATACTAACCGAACTCAATCCTGAGAGCATCGATGATGGAGGCGATTTCGTGCAAGTAGCGGTCGTAGTGACCATCCTTGGTCTTGAACTGGTTAGCCAATCTCTGGTAGCGGCTTTCGTCAGGGAACTGAACCTTGGCGTTCTTCAGTCTCTCTACAGGGAAAAAACAATTTCAATTAAGTACTTAGTACTTATTTTACGCCAGATTAAAAGCAAAATACTTGTGTGATGAAAATACTAATCAGTGTTGCTTCCTATACGATAGACCATTAAATTCAACTTACGGTCAGTGTCGTAGATGATGGGGTATGGGAACTTAGGTGTGATGCCGACAAGGTAGACTTTCACATCTGTGATGCGCTTGGCCTTGAGACCGTCCAGAACCTGGCCTACTAGGGGTACTACGATGTCCTTGAAGTTCTTCTCGTTGTCCTGGAGAAAGAGGTTGGATTAGATGTGTTTAAGATTGATATAAATGAAGCAAATAGTTTATGAAAGAGTTTTCAATACCGATGGTTTTTGTCAAAGCAAACGTTTATTGTAGGGAAAATTAGAATTAGCCCAGAAAAGAATCTCAATATTTTTTTTAAAGTGGTCTTACCTTTGTCGTTTCGAATGCAACAACAATGTCAGCCTGCTTGTTGGGGACCTTGAGTTCATAGCTTTCTCCCACATTCCTAGGTTTGTCAGCATCTTTGCACTGTACACACACATCGGGCAGGATAGCAGGCAACATGCTGCTGAGAGCCAGCGCAGCGTAACCACGAGCCAAGTCACAGGCCTGGTGCAGAGCCTCCTTGGAGTCGCCAGAGCAGGCGTGGATGCAAGCTTGTCTGAACGGTGAAATGTCAAGGAACAGGCTAAGAGGCCTGAGTGGTGAGGATCCTCCGAAGACCTGTTCACATGCTGGGGGCATGGCCATGTGGTGGAGCTGGTGGTGGTTGTGTTCGGGAGTCTGCACTTGTGGGCAGCTGCGGACCAGGCGGTAGGCGTTGCCGAATTCGCTTTCTGATGAGGAGATCTGAAAGTATAGTTAGATTAGTGAAATGTTTCTGGGTATCACAAAGAGTATTTATTTACTGGATTCTTAAGTTATTTACTGGAACTATAAAATCTATAATATTAAAGTTTCATCGAGGGAAAGATAGGTGATAAAGTAATACATACCTTGCCGTTGGGTAGACGGAAGTCATCGAAGGGCTCGTTGTTACCGTCTCCAAGAAGACCGCGCAGTTTGCCGAGGTAGAAGCCGTTCACTTCGATGTAACAGACCTGTACAGATATCAAAAGTTAAGATTCAAAGACCGATTATTAACGCATCTGAAAATTTCAAAAAGTTATTACTTTATTCATGTTGTTAAATAAAAATGAAATGATTACAAACCTCAAGTTTGGTGGTACAGAAGGCCATCAAGCCGTATAATGTTCCGAGTCCGATGCGGCCGTTAGCCTGGCGGAAAGCGAAGGAATCCTTCTCGATGACTGGGAAGCCGTGGTTGGCACCGTTCAGGGTAACCTGTGGATCAGGATATTATTATATAGAAGGATAAGTCTTTAATAAACTATGTTTAAAAAAGCCAAATTTACACCCTCAATTTTTAAGTCGGTTAATTACTATACATAAATCTTCTATTAAGTGTAACACACACTGAAAACCGCATCAAAATCGGTTCAGCCAATCCTGAGAAAATCGCGCATACATACATACACATTATATTCATGTTAAACTGAGACTATCTTTTTGAAGTTGGTTAAAAAGGCATAAATAGCAAATTATCTTTTATCAATGAATTTTAATGTTCTACAGTATCCGAGATACGAACCTGTCCATTTTCCTTAAGCTCAACAACGGTGCCGCTCTTGTCTTCCAAGACCAGAGCCTTGGGCTGTCCATTGGCGAGCTGCATCATGAGTGTGAAGTTCCTGTCGACGTGGTCGTGAGCCAGAACGTAGCGGCAGTTGCCAGGGAAGGTCATGTGGCGGCCGTCGAATGTGAAGATGTGTTGGCCGTTGACGACAACAGCACGGACTATAAAATAATTAACAGATTAGGATCTACGTTTCTAATAGGTCATTCGATTATATAATTTGATTGTATTTAGGCCTGCTTGTTGTACGGTAGGCTAGTGTAGCAAATTAGCATTTTTTATACGTTAATTATACGATGTTCCCTTCATCATAAGTAGGTTAAAGTATTAAATTAAGTATACGAATTGTACTCACGTTTGGCGGGCACCTCATCCAGAGGGTTCAAGCTCTTGGGCCTGTAGGACTTGATCAAAGCGAGGACGTCAGGAGCGTCTCCTGTCAGCAGCTTGCTGAGAAGGCTGGCTGATGGTGGGCTGCCGAGGGCTGGGGCAGATTGCACGGAGCCAGGGGAGAAGGATAGCTGGAGGCATAAGAAGAACATTAGTATTATATTCAAAGAGTCTTTGATGTAAATACTTAGATACTATTTTAATAACCAGCAAGGAGGTTTGCACTGGGGAAAAGTAATTGACTGTATGTGATTATTTATGAAAATAGTCCGTGGATAACTTTTGATTATTGTTGAAAGACTTCAAATTATTGCAACAATTAACTTTTTTTTAATTGAAAGTTGTATACTGACCGGGTTGAGGCCAAGAGGTCCGGAAGGTACGCCGAACTGACCGAGCTGAGCGCGGATGAATTGGATCAGAGAGGTGATGGCGGTGGACAGTTTCTGGTAGATGATGCGGAGTTCCTTCTGGTCATCAACCTTCTCTTGTTTCAGTTTCTAGAAGAAAAAAGATAAGATTATGACATGGCCTTTTTGAGTTCCCTCTGTAAATGTCTGATAGAAACAGATGCATCGAATATGTTTCAATCATCAATTTATATTAGGCAGTTATAAAACGAATAAAAGATGAAATCTATAATGCTTTATCGTCTGGCGGTGAAGAAGTTTTCTTGACGTTGTGACTAGAAGACTTACCCTGGTGACGTAAGAGTGGAGGGCGTCAGTGAAGTCCTTGATCTCAGGAGTTGGGATCAGAGCACGGATGGTGTTGTATGCGTCTCCAAGGAGAGCCAGGGCCTGTTCTGGGATGGCCAGCTCTTGGTACTGAGGGAAAGAATAAGACATGTTATTAGCGCATTTAAAAAATCATAGGATATTACAGCTTTCTGTCTTCTATAAGACAATATTCATTTCAGTTAAGTTTAGGCTGTCGAGTTGGATGTGTTCTTACTTTCTCCTTCAGAAGGGCGAAGATGGGCATGTCCTTGATGGACTGACCAAGCTCGGTGGTGAGGGCAGCGACACGGGCACGGAACTCCTTGATCTGAGCGACCAGCAGACGAGTCAGGTCTGGAATATAAATCGTAGATTAGTCAGTGGCAAGCAATTACTTTATAAGATCGAGAGGAGAATGGTTATGAAAAGTATTTTCAAAGTCGTTACCAAAACATTGAAACAGATGTTTTAGACCAAAAAGGTGCCTTAAGGTTAACAAAATAAACATGATTATTATAGGCCTTACCCTTGAAGATAGCGGTAAGGGCGTTGGTGAGTTCCTCAAGCTCTGGCTTGTGCTTCTCGTAGAAGTCAGCAGTGAGGGCGGAGTAGCGAGCGACCACCTCGATCAGAGAGTCCAGGTATTCCTTGAAGTATTTAGCCAAAGTAGCGTAGAACTGTTTCAGGGCTGGTTCGAACTGGAATATGATATGAATATGTTATACATTTAAATTGTTTAAGGCGTTGAATAGATGGTTATTTTAGTTGAAAAGGGAGAAATGGTTTCCTTCGCACTAATTAAATCAGATGCATTAATTGGGAATATTAAATGTCCCAGTAGTTAAAGAATTACCAAAGCTTGTAACATACCTGCTTCTCATACATCTCCTTGATCTTCTTGGCGGCTTCAGTGTAGGTGTTAAGAATGTTGTCCACCAATGGTTTAGTGCTCCTCAGGACCTCATCCAACATCTTGGCGAAGTACTGTACGATCACGTGGCTGGAAATACATTATTCATTTAATAAACGATTTTTACTTGTAGTAAATTAACTATCTAATTGTTTGAAAGATAATAAATAAATTTGGATCCAAAAGTTTCATTTTATATTAAAATGGTATGCATTAAAAGAGAATGTAAAATGAGGCATGAATTATTGATCTTGATCCTAATAATAAAGTTTATTAAGAGTGTCTTGTAAATACTGGCGCTAACAAAATTTAAAGTTTAAACTACTTACAAGGCCTCAGAGATCTCCTTCAGCACCTTGTCATCAGCGATTTCCTTGTAGAATTTAGCCAGGTCATCATTGTAAGATTTCTCAATCTGCTTGAAGGTCGGCTCAGCGCGCTGGAGGACGGCCTTGAAGTCATCGTTAGCCTTGTCTCCCAACTGCTTGATGCGAGCTTCCAAGTTGTCCAGATCCTTACGGAGGGCAGACTGTTGGAACACATTAAGATTAGCTTTTCTGTTTTATTTTCTGTTTACAAAAAAACAGCAGATCAAAATTATCAATGCCACTTACGTAGAAGTAGTTGAAGTTGTCCTTGGACATGCCGTAGTCGGTCTTAAGGTTCAGGCTGTCGTCCAGGTACAGAGCACCATGGATCATGTTCTTCTTCTCTCCTCCAAGGATCAGGTCAGCACTGACATCCACACGCTTCTCAGGTTGGACGTGTCCAACGATAGACAGTTTGCGGTCAGACTCATCTATTGGACAGGTACATCATTAGTCTGATAGTTCCATAGTTGAAATAATATTGGAATTATGAGGTTTTGAGGTGAAAAAAATTTAAGATCTGTTTCAGCTATAAGTACTTCTTACGTTCAGAAAGTAACCATAATGATATGTTATTGAAATTGTTTCGCTCCAAAACCTCACAATTAAAAGCAATCAAAAGCAAAAACCCGTCATAGAGAATTACCATACTGGATAAGACTCGTATGACTAGGTACTGTGGCGATTGGCTTACCACCAATCGCCGGCAAATTGGCAAATAATCACCGCTATAACCTGTGCTGAACTCGAAGTACTGGTAGTCCTTAGCCATGGCCATCACGCGGACTGGCTTGCCTTCCAGCAGACAGACCTTCATCTCTCCCTTCTGTAGGTTCTCATTGACTGTGGCTGTTCCTTCCAAGTCTACTACTTTAACCAGAGGAGTGTTCACCTGGAACAGTTAGATTTTGTTAAAGAAGAAAGAAAAAAATTATCTGCACTTTGAATATTATTTTGAAAATTGTAAAGAAACTTACCAAGAATTTGAGGTGAGTTGGTGATCCTTCTAACAACAGTTTGGATTCGCGGTCCTGGAAGTAAGTATTCATTAGTTTTAGCTCTTAGGAGTTCAAGAAAAAGGTATCCTATTTTAGGCAATAGAAGGTTTAACTTACGGCGCCAAGAATTGGGTGTGAGATGGAGGCAGAAGTCTCAATCTTGATAGCGTTCTGTTGAGGATGGAGCACGGATCCATGGACCTTCACTACTGCTTCCTGGATTGACAAACAAACGTTAATTAGATTAATATTGATTTAGCGTGTTATATGCGTTGTAAGAGTCAAATGATTATGTCACTGTAAAACACTGAATTTCAATAGAATTTGTATATTATATTTTGACCTTAGTGTAATTAACTGTGAATAGGCTAGGAGAAAGACAATAAACAACATAAAAGACTAACCTTCTTCAATTTAGGATGGTTGAATCCGAACTCAGCAACGGCAGACTGTTTCTTGTCATTGGAGACGTCCATGTCAACCAGGAATCTGGCGCTAGTCCTGTGACCCTGCTTGTTCTTGTTCAGGTCCAGGCAGACCTCACCACGCACTGGGAATGGCAGACCCTTGTTGGTTGGGTAGCTGACCACGGATTCCAAAGCCATGACGCGTTGAGGCAGCTGGATGGTGATTCCAGACTTGGCATCTAAAAGAAAAGATAGGCAAATTTAGTATTAGGTCATTATTTTCCAAAAAAGCGTGATCTTGAATGCTGTCTTCATGTTAATTACAACTTACTTCCGAATTCAGGAGTGTTGTATACGTGCATGTGGTACTTCTTGTCTTCCTTGTTGATGTGCAGGTCCAGGGTGTACTGTGGCAGTCTCTGGTCTGAGACTTCGTCCTTGATATTCAGGCCGAATTCGGGAGCAATACCCAACTTGCGCAAGTCAAAGCCAGCGCTGATAACGTTGGTGATCACACCAGGTTCTGTTGAGAAAAATTGGAGTTTTAATAATAGTCTTAAAATGGAAAAGTGATGGTATTCAAGACTTTTGAGGATTTTTTAAATACTTACTGGACATATCGATCTTAGAGTTGATTTCAGCGTGGGCACACTGTTTCTTCTCCTCGCAGTAGACGTATGAATTCTTGTACTCCAAGTTGGTTACGCGAGACTCAGCGACGTAGCTGCGTTCTCCAATAGCCATGTTGAAGAAGGTCTGAAGGTGGAATGGTCAGATGTTCCATTAGACATATAATAATTAGATAAATTATCATATTCTGATGATTTATTGAGAAAAGTTACTGGATTTTGTCACAAGGACTCTAGAATCAATGAGACGGGGAAAATAAAAATTATGGCCCGGATACGAACCTCAACTCCCTTCTCGTTGCCTTCACCAAGGATGGTGCGGATGTACTTGAAGTTAGCGGATTTCTGGTCCTCCTTGACTTTGACGGCACCAGAGCCTTCGATGATCATCTTAGGACCTTCCTGTTTGCTGATGTATGATGTGCTGGAAAAGGCAAATGGAGAATATAAGTTTATATTCTATCATCTGGCTTAAAAGTTATTAGTGGGAAATAGTTTTTAAGTCTACGTACCTTCCACTAAGAACGTTCTTGTTGTCGTTGGTGGCGTGGAACTCCAGTCGCTTGCCATTACCAGCGTCCTTGCTGGCGATCTCCACCTGGTAGTTCTTCAAACCAAGTTTTTCCGAGTTGGCAGTCATTTTGAAGTTGACATTGTCCTTCTGCACGTTACCTTCGGCAACGCTGTCGAAGTTGATGTCGCGGATGTTCTCAACTTTCACCTCGATCTTGCCTTGGGTGGAGCTCAGAGAGCTTCCCTTCAGGAACAACCTGGAAAACAATATTTGATTATGATTACTTCACTTCATGATTAATTTCGGTTAGTGCAATATCTAGACATACAGTTGCTAGGTGATATTTAGTGGAAGTAATTCGCAGGATAATTTTTTTTGTGTGTATTACAGAGGGTCCCAAAATGGGGCAATTATTTTTGAAGAATGAAGTATTTTCTATGTAATACAAATGTACGTATGTAAGTAATTACGTATATACCTGCTAGGTTTAGGTGTGGAGGGGCTAGTGTATTTGACATCGATCTGAGGATGAGCCTTGGAGAACACAATGATGGAGTCAGACTTGTAGACACGGCCGTCAGCGTCAACGATCACGTTGGAGATGTAAGTGTCGGGTGAGGGGTTCTGCAAGTAGATAATGAAAGGAATGTTTTAGAAGATAACATAAAATTAAATTTTTGCTGACGTAGATACATTTTAATATGAGATTTGCATAGGATTATTTTTTATTAGATCTTATACACTTGTTATTTAGTCGATTACTAAATTGAAACATTTTTTGTTTTATAAATCTACATAGTTACTGCAGTACAGTAAATATATGGTATTCTATACGGATTTTATGTTTGGACTCTTACCTTAGAGTGCACGCTGAACTCCAACTTCTTCAGACCCTCAGCATTAGGAGCATTAGCCTTGATGCTGACCTTGTTGTCACGAGGAGCAACTTCAGCGTCCATGGAGATAATAGCAGACTTGCCCTTGCCGTACTTAGCCTTCAGTTCTACGTGGTTGTCGCTCTTATCACCTATGGAGGTAATGTTAAAGCTAGTTTCACTGAAGTTACTTGGTCAAAAAAAAAATATTTCGTACTCTTTGCAAAGCGATAAACTCACTCTATACTACATGAGATTCAGTTTCATATAAGTTACGAAGTAATAGTACATACCATCTTGGTCAATCTTGTAGTTGACATCCAGGACGACAGGGTCCACGTGAGGCACGAGGAGCTTGAGGGTCGAGAGACCAGTCTGAGGACTGACCTTACCGTTGGCATCGATCTTGTAGACATCAGCGTTCACTTGGACAGATTCCACAATCGTGAACTGTGGAAGAAGGAATTATTTGTATTAAGGTTCCTAAAAGTACCAAGATCAGAATTTAACTAAAGTAAACCATATTCAAATCTATGTCATAAATAATAAAGTGCAATCTACCTCAACGACATCCTTGTTCTCGGGTTGAACGTACAAGACAGTGGACACAATCCTGATGTCATGGGCCTTCTCGAATGGTAAGCGCACGTTGACAGTGAAGTCGTCCAAGTACCTGTTGAAAGAACAAATGTGATTAACTTCATATACTCTTATTTAAAATAGTATTGGCTTGATCTAGGATCTAAGTGCTAAGCAATGGACCTAGGAATCAATTCCCAGTTCAATTGCTTAGCAGTTACGTTTGCTATCAACAATAATATAAATTTCATTTAATTTTATAATTATTTAACGTTTTGGACAGTATTATCTTATAAATCGTCAGTAGTTACGTAGTGACTTACTTCTTGTCTCCCTCCAATAGCTTAGCTTGGAAGACACCAGCGAGCTCGAAGTTGGTGTCATCACCATAGCTTCCCTTGATGCGGTACTTGTCATCAGATTCAGTCAAAGAGTCCACGTAGGTTCCACTGGCTACCAGGGACACAGGCTTGGGCAGCAAGTTACCAGTGACGTCGTACTTGAAGTCAAACTTGAACTTGTCTCCTTCAGGGTTGTTCTTGAGGCTGAAAGTGTTCAGCAAGTTCTTGCCATCCTTCAGTTTCAGTTCCACTTGACCTTCGTAGTTGATGATGTCCTTGTCCAGGTTGGTGTTGCTGGCCTTGCCCTTGTAGCTGATGATGGAAGCTGCTCCTCCACGCTTAGCAGCATCAGAAATTACGACCTCGGCGTGTCCGTTGTATTTCTGTGAATTGAAATATAATATGGTATTAGTATTACTGTTTGCTGTAGTTTGAAGTTTGTCAAAAGTTTTTAATTTATTTCACTATGTTTTCTACCATATAGTAGCCATATTATACTTACATCGTTGCTCTGGGTAATATCACGGTCCACCTTCAGGCTGATACACCTTTCAGTGGGCAGGACGACCTCGATCATGCCGTGTGTCTTGCCAACAGGGGTGAATACTCCATCCTGGCGGGCGTTCAGCTCGAACTTCTGGCCAGAGTACTCGAACTTGTTCCTAGGTAAAATAATAGTTTTATTATTATAAATGAAATACTGTTAAAATTCAGTGGGACGTGAGTGCTAACTTTTAAGGTGCTTTTTAAATACATAAAACAAATTTTAAAATATGAATGTATAGAATCTGTGGTTATTATAATGAACATCATTCTTACTTGGAGTCCAGCATCTTTTCAGTCCTCTTGGTGTTGGTGCTGAAGTGGATCTTGTCGTTGTTGTTCTTCTCGTAATTGAGGTAGAGGTCGACGTCAGCGCCGTATGCTGGTGCCTTCGCCATGAACTTGAAGTCTCCCTTGATCTTGCGTTGAGCCTAAGTAAGGAATTATTTCGTTATAGGTTGCATCTCTTATTTAAATAAGCCAAGTAAGGTTTTTCTCTACCGATGTTAAAAGACCAAGTGTGACTAAGATAAGGTAGATAGTAATTGTAAAAGATAAAATGATTGTATTAAAACTCACCTGCTTGAAATCAACAATGATCATTCCGTTGCCCTTGCCATCGCTCTCAGTGAACTTGAACTGTCCGTTGGCAGAGATAGCATTCTTGATGATCAGCTTCAGTTGTCCATTGGCGTTGGGTCCACGAGTGGTCTTCAGCAGGAAGTCGATGATGTCTCCCTGAGCTTCGGATATCTTGGCGTGAGAAGAATACAAGGTTGTGGTTTCGATGGCTCCAATGTCGAACCTGATGATAAAAACAATATTAACATTTACATTATTCGTACAATTTGAGAGCGTTTTAACAAATAAAGAGAAAAAGTTGTGCATGCACATATTTATTAAGAGAATAAACTTACTTAATGTCCTGTGTTTTGCTGCCGACTGTGGCCTTCAGGTGACCAATGGCACCAACGTTCATGTCATTAGGTTTGGTCTTGTGGAGCAGCACTCCAGACAGTTCGTATCTGCCAATGTTCTTGAAGTCAATGTAGTTTTCGAGGTTTGATTTGTCAGCAGACACGATATCTCTCTTCGCGAAGACTTCGACTCCATTCTTGTCGTACAGTGCCTTCATCTTGATGCTGTAGTCTCCTGGTTTCTTGATGTGACTCCTGGCTTCCAGGTCAAAGTCGGCCTTCTTGTCCATGTATTGGCCTTCGACTTCAATATCAACCTTTTTGGGGTCAATGTCAGCGTCGAATTTAATCTTTAGAGGAACGGCGTGAATTTCGACTGTTCAGAAAAAGTAAGTTAATTAAATTTATTATTTATCTGATAAATCTAAGGTTTAATTTTATTTGGTAGGTATACTTACATTTGTTTTTGGTAATAATGTTGAAGTCCTCGGCGTTGTTCTTGTGGTATTTCAGCATTTGTCCGAAAACAACGCGGTTTTGTGTGTTGCGGAGATCACCACCGTAGATCAGGTCGATTTCATTGCGAGTCTGTTAACAGAATTCAAATAAAGATAGAAAATTTGTCATGGAATTATTGACTAATAATTTTCATTAAATTTGGAATATTACTTACAACAGGTTCGTATTCAAAGTGACCCTTCAGCCTGAAGTTGATGTATGGGTTCAACCTGTTCTGGAACTCAATGTTGACATCGTTCTTCTTCACGGATCCCTTGAGAGAAGCCAGGTCCTTCACAGTAGTGTCGAATTCAACTTCCTTGTTGTCAGAAGTAGCGAAGTGTCCGTCAATGCAGATAGGTTCCTTGACACTAGGTAAGTTCAACTTGATGTTCTCAATAGAGTACTTGGTCTTGCCACCACCGATTTCTTCGACGACTTGTCCAGAGATAGGAACGTTGTGCTTGTCCTTTTCTCCTGGCATTTGGTACTCGGCGATGGGTTTGTAAACCTTGCGGTTACCACCACCTTGCACGTTGAAACCAACTTTACCGTAGAGTTCGCTGGCATCGTACTTGCCCTTGACAACAACGGTCAATTCACTGGGCTTGCGGTTGAAAGTGGCTTGGCCAGAAATGGTCTTCATGGGCGAGTTGAAAGCGAGAAGAGCACCCATCTCATTTTTGCTGTAGACGTATTCACCCAAAAGTTGAGCACGACCGTACTTGGCACCTATTAGGGAAATTAGAATAAGTTTTATTTGTTTTTGTAATTGTTAAAATAACGTTTTCAAATGATTGCCTTTAACTCGTCGAGTACCGGTTTTATAGACACAATTAAAGAACAATAGGTCGCGGTCACCGGTGACCGCTTGGTGCTTGACAGTTTAATTCACAAAATTATACAACATATTTTACCTTCAGCGTCAAAGAGCAGTTCGAAGGACTCCCTGCCGCTTTGTGGGTCTGAGCGGACTACACCCTTGATGTGGTATCCCTTGAGGTTCTGTTTCTCCAACATAACACGGAACTTGGTCTTTCCAGTCAGAGGGTAGCTTGACAAGTACTTGGCAATCGAAGCTTGAGCATCAGGTCCTGAAAGTAAATAAGACGTTATATAGTTTATACAATCGAAGTAACACATTCTATATTTTGAGTTTAGGAGATATATTAGATAGAATCTTACCGGAAACAGTGAAAGGCACGGTCATCTCTCCACAGACAGTTAATCCAATGAAGTCAGCAGCCTGGTCGAAGCAACCAACGTTCTCCTTCACAACATTGTCCATCTTGACTGGAGTGTGTTTTTCAGCTTGTCCCTTTTCAGCGTAGAAGTAAACCAGGTCGTTGGAGGCGGTGACGATCTCCTGCTTATCGATCGGAAGACCGACTTGTAGGTCGAAGCCGCGGCCATTTTCAAGGACTTTAGCGACAACATGACCACCAGTAGAACTGTGCAGGTTGACGATGACTTTGAGACCAGCGGCGATAGCATCAGCGTCGACTAATAAAGCACCAGTGATCTCGATGTCAGTGCTGGGGACCAGCTTGATGTCGACCTTGGCATCCTTGGGGTTGCTGATGCATTGACGGATGTCGATGTTTGTGGCGACCTCGAGGCGACCAGTGGCAGCTCCAACAATATCAAGCTTCAGAGGCAGACCAGTGGAGGTGGGATAAGCAAGCTCGGCGTCGATGAACAGCATATGAGCGCGGACTTCTTGCTAAAATGGAAAATATAAATGTCATTAAAATAATTATAAAAATATAATTATGAAAATAAAATATCATAGTTTCCTTCTAAACATCCTTCTAGTGTTAAAAATGTAGTTCTTACCTGGAAGTGCTTAACTTGGTTCATGCCCTGGTTCAGGTACTGCATGAACTGATCGATGATCTTGTCGAAGTCGAAGCCCTTGTCGTCACCAAGAGATAGGAAGACAGCATCAGTTCCGAACAGCTTAACGTACAGGTCCAAGTCCAGCTCGTTGTTGAAGGGCTGAGCTTCGGCTTTCAGCTGTGACAGAATAATTAATGATATAAAAAAATAGTAATTTGAAATATTTTGTGCTAAAAGATATCGGTAGAAATATTGATGTAAATGAGAATTTGGAAGAAATTCATCAAGAAACTGTTAGGTTTTTTACTCTCCAAACAACGCTCCTTATCGCCTTAACGCCCCAGCAGTAAAGACAACTTACGTTCTTGTCAAAGCTGTCGACATCACTCTTGATGGAGCGACGGCCCCTGTGGAAGCCACCCTCAACCTTATCCTTGTACTGGTTGAACTTCTGGACGTATTTTTCGTACAAGTCATGGGGTTCCTCAGTGCGCAAGAAGCTTCTGGGTCCGAAGAGATGCTCAGCTACACGGTCCAAGTTGCCTTGACGACCACCAACCTGATTGTGATGATAGAAATTATTATAATGAATTAATTCTGAAGAGTTTTTAAAAATAATCTTAATTCTTAAAATAGTCTTAACAAGAATTGAGTATGGTGAAAGAAAAATTAATTAAAAGGCTTAGAAAAGTAAAGAAATTATATTAGATATTTTCAAAACAACTGTTGAAAATACGAACCTCAAGAACATTCAAGCTGTGTCCGAAGACCTCAGCGGTAAGGTTTAGGTTCACGGAGCGAGGTAAGAATGAGTCCTGAGAGTAGATGACGTTCTTCTCAATGTTTCCACCGAGACCCAGGGCATCAATGTTGAAAGATTCCTCCTCAGAGAACGAGTATTTCCTGGAAATAAAGTGGATGGTGAAAAAAAAACCATGAAAAGAGGCTGCCGATACATCTACGCTTTAATCAGTACCAATTTGGTACCTATATAATGCACTGAAGAAAAAGTTAATTAGTAGAAGATGTTAGCACAATTACGACTGAACGAACTGTATTTAGTCAAATGTAGTATAACAAATTCGATAGTTTAATAATGAAATTGGACAGTTCAAGTAGAATTGATTAAGCTTTAGCATTAAGACATTTTAAGTATTTAATGATCTTACCTGACGTCAGTGTTGAACTTGTTTGGTGTGCGGATGAGACCATAGTGTTGGCGAGCCAACTTCTTGTCAGGGTTTGAAGACGCGCGGATGTTGCGGAGGGAGGTCGAGATGAAGTTGCCAACTGCAATGGATATTTAAATTAATAAACATATAAACAGCAGTTCGTATAACAAAAACTGTTACAACACTGTACAGTGGATTAAAGTTTCAAGCGCTATGTTTCATTTCCAGAAACAAGAAAAATATTATACTTAAGCTTTCTGTGTAAGTAAGCGATAGTTTAGATTTTTGTAAAGCTTTAGCAAAAGACTGGATCTAGTCTTTAAAATTGCAGTTTCTCTTACCTTGGTGGACAGGTTCAGTGTCAAGCAGGTTCTTGATCTCAGAGGCAGAGTGAGAGCAGGGGCAGGAGATGACAGCCAGGTAAGCCTTGATACGGATCTCAGAGTCCAGCTGGCGGTTCTTCATGATGTCAATGGCAGCTTTCTTCAGCTGTTGGTAAGAATTATTGGATTAGATACAGGAGAAAAAAATTATTCAATTTGTATAAAAAAAGTTAGCTAATGTCGAAATGTTTGCAAGTAAATTATGTTTTGAGAAACTGCATCAAATGGGATTATTATTTTTTGCGGTGTAGAGCATTGTTAGAACAGTTTTTAACGATAAATTTATTAGGATAGTCACAAATTAACACTCTTACAAAATTAGCCCCAACCGCTAGTTTGTCTCATCACATTCATTTTACATAAAGCACATTTCATATAAAATTTTAGGAGTTTTATAATTATTTTCTTACCTTGCCAGCACAAGGGTCAGCCTGGAAGGCTTCTAGTGCTGCAGCCTTAACCCTAGCCTTGACATTGTTGTCGCTGACGCAGTGAGCCAACTTGTCGATCAGAGAGTCCTCCAGGTGACGGATGTTACGGATACCCTTCAGCACTGCTACGATCTGGTGGAGAAGATTTAGAAGATAAAAAACGCTGTTCTTTTATAACATATTATTGGATCAGCAGCTAAGTTGCTATGGTTGGTGTTTTGTACGGAACATAATGATGACTGACTTTTTTTTTTGGATTTTGAGATCATATTTAGAAACCCACCAATTGTTGTTTTAGGTTTATATTGGATGTTAATGTTTAGTGCTTGTAAATTATGCACGACACAGAAGATAATTGTAATTTCAGAAAAAGATTGAAAGATGGAAAATTTTCAATCAACTTACGTTGTCCTCTTCAACCTTGCTCTTAGGCCTGCAGTTCTGCAGCTTGGCTCCAAGTTTGTTGCTCAAAGCTACGATACCATCGTTCTTGGTGTGGTGACACTGGTGCTCGCGGCAGAAGGCACCAGCTAAGGCACCAACGCCGAGGTACACTTCCCTGGGGAGGTTCGGCAAGTCCAAAAGACCCTGGGAATGGAAGAAAAAAGAGGATGTTTAAAAACTGTGGTTATTTTTATAGTAAACTTTTATATATGGTAATGGTAATGATAAAAAAATAAAATAAAAAACTATATCGATATTGATATGAGAAGTCGGAGGTAACAGATGTTAGGAAACAAAGTATCATAATGAATTTTTCAGATGAATATTTGCGAAAAGAGTTTTAATCAACTTACAGCAGCAGCCTTCAAGGCATCGTTGTTGGCGTGTCTAGCGTTGCTCAAGGAGAAGAAGACCAGCTTCTGTTCGATGGGGCCCAGCTCCTTGCTCTTCAGCAACTGGATGGAAGCCTCAATGCTGTAGCCAGTTCCAGCACGGATCAAACCGTCTAGGAAGACGCGCCTGATGGAATAAAAGAGACATTAATATTTGGAATGCAGACTAATACAAGAATTATTACAAGTAAAGTATATGAGCACTAATACTTTACAGTTCCAATAACATTATACCTAATTGTTTTTATTACTGGACGTTTGTTTTGTGATTTTTTGTTATTGACATTATTTGCATTATTTTTTTGGGATTTATACTTCAAATTACATATCAAAAACTTACTTCTCAACGTTGTTGCCCTTGACGTGGCTGTAAACCTTCATGAGGTCATCCTTGGTGCATGTACGGAGGATCTGAAATGTAGGGTAATATTAGAAACATGATTATAATGATGTGATAAAAATGAACTCTTAAGAACAGGTGATCAGGTACGTAAGAAAAGAGACTGTTGAAACATCGTATTTAATTAGGGGAACAAAGATATCTTATAAGTAAAATGAAATAAAGAAGATTAGTAATAATAATATGACTGCTAAGAATGTCTAAAGAAATTTTTTGTAAGAAAAGCCTTATTTAAATAATTTCCTTTAACATATGGTACTCACCCTGACGAGCTGAGCGAAGCTTCCAGCCGACTTGGAGCTGGCTTCAGTGGCAACAGTCTTGGCGGTCTCCTTGACGGCGTTCAGGGCGGATTGCATGTTGTTCTGGTTCATGGTGACACCATGGGGGTTCTCGAAGATGATGGTGCGGGTTTCCGTGCAGTGGCCTAGGATAATATTGACGGTTATTTATTTAGAACTTTGGTAGGGCTGATAAACCAAATAAGAGTTTTCAGACCAAATCCCCCTTAAGAGTGAAAAATTAAAAGCTTTTTATAAGATTTTGAAATATCAACACAGACCTTGGATCTGTTCCCAGTGTATAATTAGAAAATTCTCACTTAACCGAAATAATATGACTTAATCTTTTCGAACACTTACTTGGGTTGTTGGCAGCCCTGGCTTTGCCGGTGAGGGTGAGTTTGGTGTGAACTCGAGCCCTGGCTCCGTTCTCTCCGACGGAGAAGGGTCTGTACAGGTACTCCTCAGTAGCGGCCACCTTCTCAGGCACTCCATTGTTGACTTTGGTCTCCACGTTCATTGAGGACTGAAGAACTTGCGTGTCCTTGATTTCCTGGTTAATGTAAATATGTAGATAATATGTATCTAATATGTATTAGATTCTGGTGTGTAATATAAAAGTAAGCTTATTTAGTGAAACGTAGTAGTTTTGTTTAGATTGCTTTTCATTTCTAAGGACAAAGTTCGAGAGCAATCTTTTAATAAGTTTTCATATCTTAACATCAGTTAATAGAACTACTACACTATACTTACGGCGCTAGGGTTGAAGACGCCAGTGACGAGGTCGTTCTTGCCTTGCTCGCGGTGTCCACAGCGGGACAGGTCGCGGCTGCGGTGGACCAGCACTGCGCTACCCTCCTGAGATGATGATACTTCCGTGGGGCATGTTCCGAAGATGTCCACCTGTAGATAATAAGAAACTGTTAAAGTCTAGGATCGTGCTTATCATCGTCATTATTTTTCAATTTCTTCGATTATTGTAAAACTTTATTCTGTATACGAAACGACTATAAGCGATTCAATTAATTCGGCATTCAGTTTTAGTAAAAAAATATAAAGAAAATTTAGTATTAAGTATCTTAATTTCAAAAGACTGTTTCCACACCTGAGTGGAGGACTTCTGTTCTGTCTGCAGCAGAGAGATGATGGCCCTCTTGATGTTGAGGGAGCGGCGGGTGTCGCCCTCCTCGGCGCAGATCTCGGGACCGGTGCGACCATCTTGCAGGGTGAAGCGGATCGGCTTGTCAATGCCTGGTGGGCTCTGGTGTTTCTGTAGAGAAATGTCATGGTTAGATATTGTAAAGAATAAAAAAGTTACATTTTTGTCCTTAGTTTATATGAAAACAATTCCAATTCTATAATCACGCGAAATTAATGGTTACTGGATGTTAATAAGTTATTATTGATTGCACATATCTCCTAAATAATAACTCTTAGTTTTTAAATAAGCTGATACGATGTGCCAAAGGCTATTCATATTTTTTTTAGTTTTATTTGAAGCCAGTGTCATTAAACACATTAAAATTACAAATTTTCTTGAAGATGGTTTTAATGTGATTCTTCCAAAAGTTCCAACTAACCTTGCCATCAGGGCCAGAGATGACCAAGTTCTGCACAGCCAGCTCGTGCACACAGTTGCCTACAGAGGAGACAGAGACCTGTCCCAGGAGTTTGACGCTGGTCTCCTGGTTGGAAGCTCCTGTCAGGAAGACGGTTACGGTGCCTTCGACGCCATAGTTGTACTTATGTCCGTTTAGAAAAGATTGGGTAGTCGGGGCTGGAAGTAGACAATTGTAAATTAATCCAACTGTGCTTATGCATTTTTGATACTCGATGACGCTTCTAATATAATTAAAAAGCTTCCTACAAATAAATACTTTTATGACAATAAAATAGAAACAGATAATGATAAACTTTACTTTAATTAAGTTGTAGAAATGCATAAAAGTAATAAAAATGACAATTATTGTCAGGGTACAGGAAATGATAATATTGTTATTGTTATTATTGAGAAAGGACATTATGATAATAAAAGTGTAACGTAAAAGATAATAAAAGAAAAAGTATACTTACATCCTTTGCATCCTAACGAGCATTTATCTGAAACAAACAAAGTAATTTGTGTCAATTACTTAATTATAAGAGTAAAGAGTAATTACACAGTCGCTGATAAACTAAATGGCAATAACTTCTTTGTTATAGAGAACTTTACTGATGACCACACAGGAGATATTTATAAAAATAAATCACTTTCTAAAGAGCCAATAAAAGATGATTAAAAACAAATATTTGTCTAGCAATTCATTATAAATTTCTATTTAATAGATGTTAACAATGTTGTTATGGTTCACCCTATAGATAACCTTTGGAACAAAACAAATAACAAGTTCAAATAGATTGTCACGTAGGATTTAACTATCAACAATTTTTCGTTCATCTTTAAATTATTTCCGTTGACCCTGACATTGTGAACACCTTCTATGATACTTTTTAGTGTTTCAGTGACGTATACATGTATTTGCAAATCAACTTATATTTCTACCTAATTTAAAAGACGATTATGTTGTAGACCGTGCTTGATGCTGTATTACAAAATAATTCGTGAAAATACTTCGTAAACGATAATAATTTGACAATAATCCAAACAACAAAACTATGTAACTGGAGAATTGTATTGTGAAGTTGATTGAAAAAGAGTAACCTATGGAGTTTCTTGCTCGTTCTTCTCTATAGATTTCTACTCCTTTGAATGAGCAAATAGGTTCACATTTAATTTTTTTTGTTGACGTTCAAAAATGCCTTTCTGGTCTAATTGAAATAAATTTTGACTTTTTTGAAAATCAACTTTCAATCCAAGATTTATCGGAATGTCTGAAATCACCAACTTTCCTTTTTTGCAAAATCATAGTAATCTAAAAGTGCTTTGACGCATGTGAAACAAAATTAGACTCAAATAAAAATCATAAACCAATTCATAACAATTTGCTCGCGTACAATTAGAAAACGCAAACAGAAGACCAAGATAACAATATTAACTACAAGAAATTTGATAACAAAGCTATTGAAGAAGTAAATAATCATTAGAAAATGTAAACAGATAGTTCAAGGTACAATTCCGCTATTAAATTAAACACTGACAACAAAGTAGATCCCGGATCGATGAGGTCAAATGTGAACATCACACGCAATGACCGTATGACTCAGAATGATAAGGAACCATATGCTATTTCAAGGCTTTCTTATTTACCTATTGATGTTGAAGAAAGTAATCATGTAGTTAATGTTACAATTAGTTCTGAGATTGATGATGGATTTGGATTTAGAGATATCAAAAAAGGGATACAATTAACTAAAGAGGATTAAGTTCAGTAGATGATTTTACCTATTTAGAGCAGAGGCTGAAAGATTGACTGATTGATTGGCTGGACTATGCGATCTAGGTTGGGTTGTACTAAAGGACACGAAAGAGGTTATGCCTATTAAGACTGTTTACGCATTTGCGAAATAAAAATATACAATTCAGTAGTGTTTCGAACTTTTGGAGACCAAAATCCCTAACAAAATGTTGGTCATGTTTACTCTTTGTTTCAATTAGAAAGCTTTTCTCTCTGTCAGCATGACAAGCACACACATGCACAATGTCCCTCAGAGGCGCGTCCCTCTTGATAAACAGCCGATTATCCAATTTGTCTCGAAGAGGGGAGAGGAGCCAGAGTTTGGCGACCCGCCACAATAACCTCTAAATTAAAATTATAATATACGACCCATATTTGGTCATCCAGACTGTTCTTTGGGACCTTGAAGTTATTTTGGTGTTCAGAGGATTTTGTACCTAGGACAAAAGCTGTTTTGGTCTGTTTTTCTAAAGGGGAGTTCGCTAAGATTGCGTGATGTTACTAATGAGTATGAAAATCTAACATTATATTTCATAAAGGTATGATTTTGGACATGAGTAACAAATTCTATACTAAAAACTATGTATCTTATACTATTATATAAAGCGGAAGAGTTTGTTTTTTTGTTTGTTTGTTTGAACGCGCTAATCTCCGTAACTATAAGTCTGATTTGAATAATTCTTTTTGGATAGCACATTTATCGAGGATGGCTGCAGGCTATAAAACATTACGCTACGACCAATTGGAGATAAGCAGAGCGTGTGAAACCCGCGGAATTAGCTAGTAAAAGATAAACAGAATACGCATACACACGAACTCAAGTAATTACCCCTTCTTGTACACTATGATTACTAATATAAGACATACAGACACAGACAATGCAGTAGACATAAACCACAAAGTAAGAAAACATAAATATTTTTCATTTATCAAAACGATCTTTCAAAGAATAGAAACTCTTTTAAAAGTCAACCATATTCATGAGAGCTTAAACTCTTAACATGTTTGTATGTTTGTGTATCAAACAAGCAAACACAATGAATTCGAGCTGATCTTGTCGAGAGAACGGAACAAAGCTTTTAACGTCAGTTAAAGAGATCGATAAACTGACACATCCGTACACAGCTGGGATGCGAATAATTGATGCTGACGGGATATGAACCCAACTGTGACCGTATTACTGCTTTTCAAAAGCATCGTAGTCATGGTCCTTTTGGTTTTACCAAGAGATCCTTGACTAAAAATTGGTGTCATTCATTAGCAACTTAATCATATTCTAATTAATGATATCTTTCTTTAATCCTATTGAAAAGACAGTCTGCTTTTTTTTCTTCCTTAGCGATTGCAATTGCATCCTTAGCAATTATTTTCGGAAAAAAGGTTAAGTAGAAACCATTAAATGGCGATATAACTATAATCTACATAACAATATGACATCACGCTTTTTATCCCCGAAGGGGTAGGCAGGTACACATTACGGCACCTAATGCCACTGTACAATGTAACACCCACTTTTCACTACACTATTTATGTTACGAGTCCCATGTAATAAGGGGTGAACCTATTGCTATATACCGAGCATAATTCCAGACTGCGTGCTACTGAGAATTTATTTGAAAACCCAATAAAACTATTCCTGATCCGGGATTCGAACCCGAGACCCTTGCCTGGCAGCCACTTGCGACCACTCGGCCAACGAGACAGACTAGAATTTATCTCGTACTATTCAGATAAATGGGTAATAAGGTTAAATATTTCTTATACATCGTGGTGGTAACCTTATGAACCGACCTTCACCTATTATTTCGATCCTTCCACTGATCCCAGTAGACCAGACAATATCCAATTATTAAATGACAAAGAACAATCGCTTGATAAGCTCCGTTCGTGATAATTTTAAGGTAGAGTGCTAAATGTTATCTACACACGTATTTAATAATATTATAATATAACCCCTTCATTATCACTGGACAGTGGCCATTGTCAAGGCTTTTTGGTGATAAAAAATTGTTACTTGAAAATTGTTATCGATTTTTTTAAAGGAAACTTTAGTATTCAATGCCTACTTTTTTCGTTGAGAAGAAATTAATTTCGTTGATGAAAATGTAGTTAATCAACTTTAATTGTAAAGTTAGAAATGATAACGAGTACTTAAGTATTGCTATTTTATTCTTATGTCAACTTATGCTTACTTATAACTTTACTAAGTTAGGTATATGTACACGTCTAAAATGAAAGTTAAAGATATCAGAGCAATTATTATGGCAACATTTTAGTAATTTAAAAAATACGAGTCCTAAAGTCCTGATCATCTATCTTCTTATTAGCTATGATACAACAAACAAAGTCATTAGACAGACTACACATTTACAAATGACCATAAGTTTACCTTACAATTAGGCATACAATTAGACATTTGATTACATACAGAATATGAAATTGTTGACAAATCTAAAATAACTAACATAATGAAGCTAGATAGCTACACTGACAGACTGACGGACAATTTTGACGCTACAAAAGAGCTAATAACATAACATCACGCCTTTTATTCCCGGGGTAGGCAGAGGTGTACATTATGCCACTGTACAATGTAACACCCACTTTTCACTATTTATGTTGTGTCCCATGTAATAGGGGGTGAGCCTATTGCCATATACCGGGTACAATGCACAAGGCACAAAGGCCTAATTAAATAATAAATTGAAATAAATGCTTTGAATTTGACTTTAAAGAAAATAACGAAAACTTTGTAAAAAAGCAACTATTAACGTTAATAAAATACCTAATATTGTGTCAGATACCCGTTACTGACATTGCGGGAGATACGACAATCTTAGGTCAAAGTTGAGCGGTATCTGTTACTGCAAATAATAATATAATTGTTACCGTTATCGCTTAGTTAACTACACTTTGTTCTTCATTGTACTTATCGGTATTTTTGGCAATCATGTTTTTTTCCTTAACTATCTTTTTTAGATTAGTATATTTTTCTGAGAAGCTGTTGCTGTTTGCCCAGTGTGTAGGTGAATTCATCATTTTATCGTGGTTTATGTTCATTGGAGAAGATTGTTAGACTTTTACAATGATGAGTATAAGCATTGTGCTTTCAATTGCAAGTAAAAGTATGCGGTTCAGAGCATTGATTTTGAGACAAAAATTAACAAATATGAACGGATTTTTACAACATCAAGTAGACCAAAGATTTCGTATTTTATGGGAAGAATTTGAGCTTTTGCCGTCATCTGTATGAGTATTAGATTTGACAGAATTTGGTAAGCAGCGTTCTCTGATGAACCTAAGCCTTTTGAGCGACGATCTGTAACCTGCATGCAAAGTGTGGCAAAACCTCTAAGCAGACGAGGCCCGTAGTCTAAGAGTGGCCTTTCATTGTCTACTAATGTTGATATTTCTTTGACCTTCATTGAATTTGATAAAGTCTCTGTTTTGACTAACGATTTTCGATATAATTACAAGTTCATGGTCGGCTTTAAAAGCTCTATAATTAAATCAATTAACAATGAGACAGTGTAAGATAATTTTATCGTGTAATATAATTTAATTTCGTGTCATAAGTTCAATTCTGATACGTTTGTACAGTTTTTTCTGTTAATTGAAGTATATTTTGTATTAATCTAAGAGACAATTTCAGGTGTAGCTAGATTGATCAATAATTTATAGAGAAAATGAAAAATGTGTTAACATTTTCATGCTAAAACATAAATAGTTTGATATGTTTTGTACCGAACGATTCAACATAATTTGTAATATGTAATTGTAAGCAAGACTCAATTTTAAAATAGAAGCTGTGTATAGTTTTGGTCAATAAAATTCAAAGAGCTTTTATACAGAAGCAAGAAGAAGAAGGTGATTGTGTAAAACATTTATAATTACTAAGTAATATATAACTTTCAGTAAACTTAAAATGAACTTTTATAAAGTTGTATTAAATCAATATTAATTTTTTATACCATATACTACCAATTTTATTTAAAAAGAATAATATAAACCACTCACCATTGGCGTAAATAGGATTCCATAAAACGGAAATTACTAATATAACACTTAAAACGCTAATACTACTTTTCCCCATCTTGAAAGGGGTAAAAGTAACACATAAAATCAGTCTTTTAAATTGTAACTATAGATACGTCTCCCGGCTACCTGCGTCTGTAGGTAAATGCGCCCGAGTCGACCATGACACCCCTTTATATAGACGTTTGTCATCGACCAATCAGGAGTCACCAAATTACGTATACAAAATCTAATAAGAGTATTTTGTAATTGATAAGTTGGTGGCCATAGGTCAGTAGTTATGTTCTTCTATTCAAGATTGTAGGGATAGTTTTCGCTTTACTTGTTAGATTTTCATTTGTAGGCATTTATTAGTGAACTCGCTTCTCTAGAGCTTTGTTCCGTTGAGGGAGAGATAAAAAATAATGCGTGAGATTTTTTTTCAAGATGAACGAACTCCATATTTCTTTCGTATGCGATTTTTATTCTTATAAACATTGCAATTAAATGATTAATAGATTATATGGGGTTCATAAATTATGAAGTGTGTGTTACATTGAAAACGTGGTCCATTACTATGCTTATGGGTCTATCTTTATGTTACGATTTTTAGGGAAATTGTAATAATTACTGAATGTTTTGACTTAAAAATGACATCTATGTTTTCATTATTAATTTCTTCGGTTTTGTTTATTAAACCATTCCTTATATTGTTTTCTAAAATAAATATTTGAACTGACATTTATTGATGGGTTAAATGTAAGTTCCTATTTATAAATACTTAACTAATTGCAATTGTAGTTTGTTTTATTTTGTAATGTGTTAATACGTTTATGAGTATTTACAATTTGAATGATATTGGATTTTGAAGGCGCTTGGTACAGAACATTTTCAAAAAGTATAAAAACAAAAGAAATGCATTGGCTGATGATTGTTGATGAATCGAAAGAGGTATGTAAGAATCGTAGCAATTGGTGTTCCATAGTCTCTGCCTACCTAGTAATTTAGGTTTAAGATTCCTAGGTTCCTAGGTTCCTAGGAATTAAAGCATATTTTGGGATTGAAACAAGTGTGTTGTAAGGAAGAGCCTCTCTTTGGCTCAGAACTAGTAGAGCTTTCTCAGTATATTCACGTGAGTAACCTGCGATTTTTAGTTCATTTAGTCAAGTTCTGCTAATCTCCTTGAAGATACGGTTTTCGTAAATTATGGACAAAAAAAAACAATGTATGACTGCGAGTAAGGACTTATTATTATCACAATTTTTTTTAGAACTAGTATTTGAAGCAGTTTTGAAATAATATTTATCAGTATATTATGTTTAATAACAAAGACTTGTCATTCTTTATAACATAACATAACATCACGCCTTTTATCCCCGAAGGGGTAGGCAGAGGTGCACACCATGCCACTGTATAATGTAACACCCACCATTCACTACTTATGTTATGAGTCCCATGTAATAGGGTGTGAGCCTATTGCCATATACCGGGCACCTATTCACACTCCGTGCTAGGTACTACTGAGATTTTTTTAATAACCCAGTAATACTTTGCCCGGCCCGAGAATAGAACCCGAGACCCCTTGCCCGGCAGTCGCACTTGCGACCACTCGGCGAACGAGGCAGTCAAATACTTATAGTTTAGTGAAACACAAAATGTAATTAGATGACCACCTATCTTAACTTAGAGATTGCTTAAATAAGAGAGTTTGGTGAAAACAGGCATTAGAATACTAAGAAAGTACTTTCCTTATTTTTTGTTCACTTGATTACAAAATACTCAGTAACTCATAATACAATTCTACCTACCCTCAATCAAGTTACATCATGTGACTCAGAATCAAACGTTTATTGGATTCATTCTAATTTTTATTCGTTTTGACCGCAAAAGGGTCTTAAGTTCGACGCCCTGGACCAGGTAAAGTATTTTTGGATTATGAGGCTATCGATAATAACATAAACCCTGGATATACACATTCAAATGTGTATAGTGTAAGCCTAATAGTATTTAATGGTAATATTACTGACATAATTGACAATTGTTAATACTCACCTAGTCGAATATCATGTCCAAACGGATGTACTTAATAAAAACTTTATTTAATACCTAATATTTTACATTTAAAGTTTAACTTTATATAAATTAAGTATATCTATTTACAATTTTGTGATTTAATAGTTTAATTAATAGTATTGTCATACTTGAAATTATTGGATATTGTTTAATAAATAGGACGGTCAATTGATTTTGTTAGTTTGGAATACCCACGTGTATCATTCGAAACGACAGTTGCTTGTCGACCGCCATAGAAAGTGTTTATGGAATAAAGTGTACTAAATCAGAGAATAACCGTGTTTAAATTCTACAATCCCTTGATTCTGAAGTTACTCCTTTAATAGGCACTTCTCTTAACTCTTTGAGTACCGTCATTATAGACACAATTAAAGAACAATAGTTGTTGCGGTGTTTGACAGTTTAAACATGAATAACTACTTATGTTTTTGATTTGAGCAGTACTGCCTACAAACTACATTTTTTTATAGCATAAGCCGGTAAAGCGGAGAGATCACCTGATGGTAAGCAATCGCACCCAGCACAGCACAGCACCCAGTTGCCCGGTCGCTGTGCAAGTCGTATAGTTTATTGTTATTTCTTCTACAATAACAATAAACTATACGACTTGCATTTGAATATATCGTCATGTAACTTTAAGTGTTGAAGAGCCATGCTTCGGCACGAATGGGCCGTCTCGACCGGAGTGATACCCGACGTGAAGTAACGCTTCCGTTGTGTTTCGTCGTGTGAGTGAGCATACCGGAGGCCCAATTACCCCCCCCCCCCTTTCCCAGTCTCCCCAATCCCCGAATACCCCACAATCCTGAAATTCCCAATTCTCAAAAGGCCGGTATCGCACTTGGAAACACCTCTGGGGTTTCAGGTGTCCATGGGCGACGTTGATTGCTTATTAGGTGATCCGTCTGCTCGTTTACCGGCTTATCCCATAAAAAAAACCATAGAACTGGTCCTAACTTAACTTGTAGGTTCATCAATTAAAATATATGATAAGATTACATATACATGCTGTTATGTAGTGATCTATATAATAATATTATTATTTACAAACAACCACATTCGATACACGTGTTCATATACTTTGTAACGAATATTAATATTAACTAGTTACTAAGAAATTAACTATTTGTACCGACCTAAACCCAGTTAGGAAAAGCCAAGGACATAGGTTTAAATAAATAGAGAAGTGCCTACATCGGAGAGAATCGAATTTTAGAATAAAGGGTCATACACATACTTCATTATCACCATCATCATCAGCTAGAGCATAAAATATCTGTATTGCTCTTATTTCCATACTCGCAGCTTTTTTATTGAGTGGGGAAAGTCATCCAATGACTTCTCCCGCCAGGGTGAGGCGAGAGGGAGTGTCAGACTCTTACTGACTAAAAACCACCCCGTTCCTACACCTGCCTTTCGAGCCGGAGCCCCGGCAGCCCGTTGAGTCTTTCGCGGCTCTGTATCAGCCATACTCGCAGCTTGGGGATGTCTTAAAGGTCGCAGAAAAAATATAGGATGCTGTTATTGATCCCACGACTGCAGTTTTTGGTATACCCTGGCTCAAATTATTAGAAGTTGTAGTATATTTATGGGTGGATAATATTATTATTTAAAATAGACAAAGTTTAATAATAAGCCTTTTTACGTGTAATAATTACATTGTTTCGGCTGGTGCCATAGTCATCCATAGTTCCTAATTTACCAGTCCACAGCAACCCGTCCATAGCCCTACCTTTATTTTCCATTATCTACAATAGTTCTACTCTAACCGGGGACTGTCCTTGGGTGCATTTCCATAGTGCATACAGGGATAGTCGCCGGTTTGTGTGTCCTTTTATACTAAAGTTGTCTAAAGGGCCTCTGTGTTGGCTTCGACCCCTCGTACGCCTCCTAAATAACCGGGACCCTGTAGTCCCGTGAATGGTAAAGACACACATCATCAGGCAAGATAGATTAAATATAAAAAAAGAAAGAAAAATATTATATTTTCCGGTATTTTAACATCTATGAAAACTTACTAGGTACAATAATAGCAGGGCTAATTATTACGATTATTATTATATCTCAAAAATTGCCTAAAATCATCCTTACGAAGTAATTGAAATGATGTCGTAACAACAAAATTAAATTATAATTGATATTGTAATACAATGTTGGGTACAAACAAACAGATAAACTCCTTAGTGATTGGGTGACTAATCTCGAAGGTCAGTAATTTGGAGCAACAAAACAAATCTATAAGTTCTAAACATTCCATTAATATTTTAATTAGCACTAAGTGTTTGTAGGCTTAGGTGCTATATCAATAAACAATCACATGTCTTCAAAACGAAAACCGCTGCACTGCCATGAAATAAAAATAATACAAATATTATTAACTCACCCCCTATTACATGGGACTCTTAACATAAATAGTGAAAAGTGGATGTTACATTGAACAGTGACATTAAGTGCCGTAATGTGAACCTCTGCCTACCCCTTCAGGGATAAAAGGCGTGATGTTATGATGATGTAATATTATTAATTATTAGATATTGTAAGAAGGATGGTTGACACTTCAGGTGATCGAAGGGCTGGCTACTACCTTGGGCAAATGTTAAACATTGCCATGCAACGTGGCAATGCTGCCAGTCTTTTGGGCACCCTACCTCACGATAGCGATGAGAAAAATTTTTTTTCGATGCCTTATGAAAGCATTTTTTTATTATTACTTTTTTAAGGTGTTAATATTTTAGTTTTTAGTTATTTATATTTTAAGTTGTATATACATATTTATTTAATTTAAATTCTTATTAATGCTGAGGATGTATATTTGTTATTATTTTACTAGACGGATTTAGTTGACAATTGAGATAGATTATAGTTTGGAATACATATATTTTCATCTCACAAACGCGGGCGAAGCTGCTCGCGCATGCACTGCTTCACAAAGCTGCATGTTTCAGACATTTTCACAGAAGAAGCTTAAGCCACAATATTCAAGTTTAAACTGCTCTAATTAATTCATTTATATATATAAAGGTTCTGAGAAAGAAATACAAATACAAACTTGTATACCTCATTGATAATAATTATTTATCACTAAACTAACTAACCAATATGTTACTGACATGAGTGACATGCCCAATAATAACGTTTGATTGTTGAAATCCAGAAAAGTCAAATGTTCGAGAAGTTTTGACTTCCAACCGGATTAGCTATTCAGGGGTCCAGGTTACTCTGCCAGGTTACAATTGCGTTACCAGCCTTAAATTATTTATCGTATAACTTGGTTTCTAGGAGTTGCAGTTGTTTTAGGAGGCTAAGCAGGCTTGCGCCAAAAAAACATTAAAACATTTTTTTAGGTGTTTTGTTATTATTTTAGCAGAAATAGGCTGTGATAATCTGAGAAAATTTTGAATCCTGCTAAGATTAAGTACTAAACAAGTACACCTGGATATCCTGATAGTATTATTATAAAACCTAATAAACTTATCTTTATCATCACATCAGGTTTAATTCGAGCATAATAATACATAATATATAATACATCTTAAATTAATTAACCGCACGTAATTTGGTTCCTTCCTTTTCTTTATTTATTCCTGAACATATTTTATCAGATAAGTACACTTAATTATAGAAAACAATAGGCTTATTTCAGAACATAATAAAGTAAAAGGGGCGCTTAGTGTTAAAAAAGGATCCAGTTTATCTGAGAGTGCTTATACATAGTCTTTGTCAAATATGTGGTCCCTAATAACACCCTTCAAATGATTAAGGGTGGTGTAAAATACATATATTCTTCTTTTATTGGATCAGCTGGTAAACGAGCAGACGAATCACCTGATGGTAAGCATAGGTATCGCTCATGAATACCCGGAATACCAGAGCCGTACCAAGTGTTTTACCGGCCTTTTGGGGATTAGGAATTTGATGATTATTTGGGGATTCAGGGATTGAGGAGATTAGGCATCTGGTAACCACACGATGAAACACAACGCAAGCGTTGTTTCACGTCGGTTTTCCGGCCGTGGTATTACTCCGGTCAAGCAGGCCCATTCGTGCCGAAGCATGGCTCTCCCACACGTATTATTATTGTATTGTGTAAATAATTGTAGGGTGCGAGTTCGAAACCTACCAACGGCTAGTACCAATGTGACTTTTTCAGAGTTATATGTACTTTCTAAGATTATCTAGACACCACTGACAAACGGTGAAGGAAAACATCGTGAGGAAACCTGGACTTATAATTTCTAATTATAAGTTTGTAATCGCCAACCCGCATTGAGCAAGCGTGGTGATTAATGCTCAAACCTTCTCCGTGTGAGAAGAGGCTTTGCTGAGCAGTGGGCATTTATAGGCTGTTGATGATGATGATGATGATGATGATGATGTGTAAATAATTCTATTGACCTAAAAGTGAGTTAAAAGAAAATGAATTAAAGGTTAACCTATGCAAAACCTATGCAAGATAAACTGTTAACAAATGAAGCTTTACTCACACAAGTTACATTTTAACTATCTCAACTTAAACATTTCATTAACTCGTGATTTATAATGTGTTGGCCTATTGTTCATGTTATGACGTCATATTATAGGTCATAGGTCTTAAATAACGCACGTGGTTTTGTACATTATAATAAGATCCTGTTGTAATAGATAGGAAATAATAAAGATAAGACTACATACTTCGTTAGCCGAAAGATGAAAACCCCTGGTTAGGCAGAAAATTATTATGTATAGTAGAGTAGGGCTGATGACGCTCATTTGCCAATAGGGCTTATGTCGCCTTGTAGGATTTGGGACTGAAAGCCGATCCACAGTAATGGACGGTCTATTGGGCTACCGGGAGTCTAGCTCGAAGTAAAAGAAACGCGGTGGTTTTGAGTCAATAGAAATCTGATACTACATATCTCTTGCCTAACCCAAACATAAGCAGTTGGCAAATTTTGTCCCCCAATAAAACGCACATACATAACATCACGCCTTTTATCCCCGAGGGTAGGCAGTGTTACACATTACAGCACTTAATGCGACTTTTCACTATTTTACAATGTAAACCACTTTTCACTATTTATGTTACGAGTCCCATGTAATAGAGGGTGAGTCTATTGCCATATACCGTGCACATTTCCAAACTCTATGCTACTACAGAGGTTTTTTTAAAAACCCAGTAATACTTTGCCCGATCCGGGAATCGAACCCAGACCCAACCCAACCCAAGACCCCTTGTCGTCGCATTTGCGACCACTCGGCCAACGACGCAGTCCATAGTCCACTCGCTAAAACGTCCACTCCTGAAATTAGGTATATTAGCAAAGAGTCTGGTAATATGCCCGGAGTATGGCAATAGGCTCACTATTACATGTGATTCAAAATATGTAACTGTTGAGAAGTATGTGTTACTTATATGCATAACATTTCTGTCTACTCCTTCAGAAATTAATATGCGTGTTTGTTTGTTCAAACACGCTAATCTCTGGGACTACTGGATTTGAATCATTATTTTCGTGTTGGATAGTGCATTTATCGAGGAATCGAGGAAGGCTATACAACATCACGCTGTGATCAATAGGAGCTGAGCAGAGCGAGTGAAACTGTGTGTAAGTAGCTCATGTTAGGATAAAACCAAGAGCTCAGAAATCAAAGTGCAAATTACCATCTAATGTTGTTTATTAAGTTGACTAAGTAATAATTATTAATAATTAGCTTCCGTCCTTAACGAGTCGACTAATTTAAATTATTATGTTTGTGTTTTCAAATAATTATTAGTAGAGGAACTATAATATTAGTAAATAGGTCGTTTTAATTATTTAGAAATCATTATCTAGTGGGTTTTTATAAGTATGTATGTATACATTTTACTTTGTAGTTAATTTAGACAGTCTTAATTTTCAAGATTTATTGATAACTAGGCAGGCAGTTGAGGCTAGGCAAAGCCTCAACTGCCTGCTTGCCTCGCCTCGTTGGCCGAGTGGTCGCAAGTGTGACTGCCGGGCAAGGGGTGTCGGGTTCGATTCCCGTGCCGGGCAAAGTATTGCTGGGTTTGAATAATCTCTGTAGTAGCACGGAGTCTGTAATTGTGGGTCCCACAATATAAATAGTGGAAAGAGGGTGTTACATTGTACAGTAGCATAAGATGTACCTCTACCTACCCATTCGAATATAAAAGGCGTGATGTTATGTTATGTTACGTTCTTGGCTAGCCGGCAATTTCGTAGATAGATCAAAATTTCTGATACAACTTCAATAAAACTAATGTCTAAAACATCGACCATTAATTATTTTTACTCTTCTATCCAGAAATCTAATTAAATATCACTAAAGAACTGTATAATTGTTGCTTTTGTTCGCAATAAAATGCAGTTAACTCAAGTCTGAAACTTACAAATGCTGACAAATAAGCCTACAAATTGTCCCACTACTGGACATGTCTTTTTGTACGGAGACGGAATAAGCGGTAATCTCCACCACCACGCTTGACTCACGGTAGAACACATTTCCCTTCGTGTAAAGATGCTAATCATTAGACGTACCTATATAAAGGTGAAGAGTCGAATAAACATGTAAATAGACTAGTCACAACATGGACATATATCTATGTATAGGCAATTGTACATAACCTTATATTCTTTATAGTAAGGTTGTCTGTTTCATGTATTTGTTTCGTGTAGGGTACTACCGTTTTAGGTATAAAGGGGTCGTGGTGGGCCGGAGGCTTAAGGCACCCACTTCTCATGCATGAGTGTGCAGGCTCGAAACCTACTAACGGCAAGTATCAATGTGACTTTTTCCGAGTTGTATGTTCTTTCTATGATTATTTAGACACCACTGACCAAACGGTGAAAGAAAACATCGTGAGGAAACCTGAGCTTATAATTTCTGATTATAAGTTTGAAATGGCCAACCCTTGTTTCTTTTTTTATGGCATAAACTGGTAAACGAGCAGACGGATCACCTGATGGTAAGCAATCAGCGTCGCCCATGGACACCTGGAGCATGGACACCCGTTACAAGTGCGTTACCGGCCTTTTGGGGATTAGGAGTTTGAGGATCGTTGGGGATTTAGGGATTGGGGAGATCGGGGAAGGGGAGGATAATTGGGCCTCCGGTAACCTCAATCTCACGACAAAACACAACGCTCTTGTTTCACGTCGGTCTTCTGTGAGGCCGTTGTATCATAATTGAAGCATGACTCTCCCACACTTAAATGTTCCTATCAATGGAGATCAATGGAGTTCAATGACATACACACGTACAGCAGAATTATATGTATAAAGATAACAATAAAACAGTATAAGACTATGAACCTATATCTGTACCACATTCATAACCCTCAGTTTTTTTACGGAAGAGTGACAAACGTACATACACCCATCTTAACCAACCATAAAGTTTTGCATGTATAATACTCGTTCGATTGAAGGTTTTTTTTGTGGGGGAAAATCATCAAAGACTTCTTTCGCCCGGGTGAAACGAGAGGGAGTGTCCGACTCTACCCGTTAAATCCTCAGCAGCTCCGTATCAGCATCAGCCCTATTAGGCCCCATCTGTGGTGGTGGAACACGTCGCGCTATACGCTCAGGTCTGGTTCTCGGTAGCCAGAGATCGTCTCTCGCAACGGCTGGGGCGTGAAGAGGTTCGTTCCCTCATGCTCTCCGCCTCCCCCATAGCTAGCATAACTCGAGAAGACGGCAATCCAGTCCACCTCGCTCCGTACTATAGTCTGAACTAGAGCCGAACGCGAGAGGTCGCCGTCGCCGATCACATCCCTGAGGACACGGCAGTGCTCAGCCCACGCAGGCGTGTCCTCCGAGCAGTCCTCGCAGTGATGACACCCGGGTGTTTCCTCCCACCCAATCAGAAACAGGTACACAGCTACAACTGCGAAACTTCTTTGTCCGAGGATTGAAGGGGTAGCTCTAAGCTCACCAACCGTCCCTCCACTCGTTGCTCGTAACAAATTGTATCACAATTTATTAATCAGAGTATGCATAAGATATAAATGTTTACAGTAGCGGAACATTGCTCCCCCGATATGATGGCCGTCGAATAAACAACACTTTATTATTCTTTGTTCCACACGTATTTTTATATTAAGATTGACATTAAATATAAATTTAGATCGGATTTATTGTCGTTTAATATCCTAGTTGCTGTGTGAGGTGGATTTTATTATTTCTCTTGACTATCTTGGTCGTAAAAGCGACTGTTGAACGAAATTGATTACCGAGTTGAGAAAAACTGATAATGTCTTTTTATATTTTTAAAATTGCCAGGCGAATATGACATATAAAACTGATGTGGTAGGTTAACGGACTCAGAGTGACATTCTCCATACTTTATATATGTATATAAGGTAATAGGGGTCAATATTTTAAAGAAGTTGTATCATTTTAATATTGCGCTTCTGCCACTCTCTTCGGGGAATGCAAGGAGGATTAATTTCTATCTTTTTTGGAAGTTTGAAGACTTAGATGAATGCCACTACCTATTTTTTCAAAACATGGATTAACCATGTGAATTGTATGTGATATTTTTGAGTTAATTTGCCATATCATGCCTATTTTTATATTTTTGAGAGATTAAAATGATAGCTGCCAAGTGCGACTGCCGGACAAGGGGTCTCGGGTTCGATTCCCGGGTCGAGCAAAGTACGGAGTGTGGAATTGTGCCCGGTATATCGCAACAGGCTCACCCCGTATTACGTGGGACTCATAACATAAATAGTGAAAAGTGGGTGTTACATTGTACAGTAGCATTAACTGCCGTGGTGTGCACCGCTGCCTAACCCTTCAGGGATAAAAACGATAGCTACAGTTCTACCGTACCAACATACTCTCCGAAACACGAGGGCTAAAAGTCATCGAATTTCCTACTATTGTTGAAAAAATAAAATAGGTTTTTAGGTATATTGTTGTTTATCCCTAGTTATATTAGTCACAGATAGCCGAGGCTAGTACTATCAACCTCTGCTCCTCATTAGTACACACACGTAGTTGCGAGGTTATCTCTCGAAGGTAGACTGTTGCTACAATTCTGCTGACCACTTTCATTATGTTATCATTTGCAGCTGCGTGTACACGTGTTGTTATACCGAGGTATGCTGGATATTTCTTAGTTAATTATCCCTTTTTTGTCTTCATGGTGGAGTATTTCTATTTAGAAAATGATTAAAAATCTATTGACTCAAAAATAAAATGTCAAGTTGAAGAAGGTAGTCATTTCGGTAAGACAAAGGGGGCTGTCCCATTTTCACTGAATATAATATAATAACTAATAACTAATTGCTTTGAATTTTTGCAGATGTAAAGTTAGAAGTCTGGATTAAATAATGGGGTACTTTTTATCCCGGAAAAATTGATATTCTCGAGGGAAAGCGAAATTATTGGTATAGATGGCGCTGTGTGTATTGGTATATGTCATATAGGCTACTTTTTATCCCTTTGTGACGCGAGCGAAGCCGCGGGTAAAAGCTAGTATCTTTATATCCTGTCGCGGAGAACCTAACGGGTAACCGGGGCTCCGGCTCAACGTGCAGGAGAAGGAACGGGGTGGTTTTTAGTCAGTAAGAGTCTGACACTCCATCCCGCCTCACCCAGGCGGGAGCAGTCATTCGATGATTTTCCCCCCTTAAAAAAAAAAGTATCTTTATATCCTGAGATCCTAGTCCTAGCTAGAATAGTAAGGGATGGGGTAACTTGCAGAAAACGGCATGTACACCTTGTGGTAACCCTATTAGGGCACGATGATTGTGAAGTGTGCAACAGAAAAGGAAGATTTTTCCAAAGAGAAACAAAGGTTTTATAAAAAAGAAAGAATTTCAAATTACATTACATTTTTACTAGAAGAATTTCGAAGTGTATGTTTTCAAATTGAATCTTGGTTGTAAATTCTATCAAAATTTTTTACTCCTATCACTAAACAAAATACAGATCAATAATAGATAAGACGACCAATTTTCATTTTAATGTCCGTCTGGTAGATTATTTAAAAACATTAGATACGTATTTTTTATTTTCTTACTGTAACAAATACTTTCGACGATAAATTGATTTGGAATATCGCGTGACCTCACTTCTATGTACGTTTTATACGTAAAAAGGACGTTTTAGGTCCCACTCCTAAACTTTGATTCGTTTTATCTAAGGACCTACTAGCTTCTGCCCACGACTTCGTACGTGCAAAGCCGTTTTTTCCCGTTGACGTAGGATTTTCAGGACTTTTTTCTGTCATAAGAACCTTCTCTTGCCAATATTAAAACCCAACAAAAAAAAAAAATCAGCCAATACAATCTAGCCGTTCTCAAGTTATGGCGTGACATCGGGAAACATTTTTTTATATATAAAAAATAAAAAAAATACGTGTCAAATACTTTTTTCAGTATATACCTAACTGAGGTACTAAGTAGATGTTTAATTTTCATAACCTCTTATCATTCCTATTGAGGAAACATGACAAACTCCAACTACATTATAACAACTAGACAAATACAAAATTTGTTTACGAAGCTAAACCAAAAGATATTGATGTTTGAGAAAGCAGGATGTTGTGGCCTTTGGCCTTGCAAGCATCACCACAAGTAATGAATGAGTCCCTTAAGCATGGTACTAGTCAATTAAATTAAATGTTTAATAGATAAACAATGATTGTTACAATAAAACAACATTGTATTCTGTATGTTTTGCATTATTTTATCAAAGTGTTGCCGGATGCGATGCACGTGGTAATCATTAGAACTTGAGTCATTTTCTGTTGATTATGATTGTGTTAATTGTTTTCGGACACGGGTTTGGGAGTGACCTCGCGTTGTGGGGTCTTATGGTGTATCTATTTTCTCATTTTTGATAACAAAGCAAATTTTAGAGAAGATAAGAACAAGAAAACGGTGGCTCTTTGTTTTTAAATGGGACTAGCCCGCCACAACCTCCCAAAACCGCTGCAACTCCTGCAAGCCAGGATCTACAGTAGATACAACCATGAAAACACCGGAACACTGAAATCCGCTCGTCCCAGGGACATGAATAACCACCTTGGTTCCCGCAAGAAAGTGAGTCGGAAGATATTAAACGATAGAATGACAGAATGAATTAAACGGTAAGTCTGTCGTTTTTTTTCTTCTCCTCTTATAATATCTTCTTAGTTCTTTCGTTGCGGGAACCAAAGAATCATTCATGTTCCTGTGACAGGACTTCAGTGTTCTAGTGCCATGGTTGTATCTACTGTAGATCCTGGCTTACAGGAGTTGCAGCGGTTAAAAGATGAAAAAGAAGAGAGGATATTAAGTTTCATGTTTTCTGTGTGCACATTTAAAAGAATTTGGCGATTGGATTGTTGAAGTGATGATTACATATTACTTGACGTCTTGAAATTAAATCTCTAGAAGATGCGTGTTTCCACAGGTTTTTTTTAAGGGGGAAAAATCATCGAATGTCTTCTCCCGCCCGGGTGAGGCGAGAGGGAGTGTCAGACTCTTACTGACTAAAAACCACCCCGTTCCTAGTCCTGCACTTCGAGCCGTAGCCCCGGTAACCCGTTAGGTTCTCCGCGCCACGTTTCTACAGGTTTAGATATTTAATTTTCGAGTTTGTATTCCTAAAATGAATGCAATATTCATTTTTTCGATTATCGGTTATTGCTTCAAGCGAAATAAGGAAGTTCAAATTGTTTACTATGTTGGCTTCCAAGAATTACTAATTGAAGTCATCTTCTTAATAATATTATTAGTTCCGCGAATTGATAAATAAATATATTACTCTCATGGATTCTGTATTTTTATTCTACTAGATATCTATTTGTGTGGGTTAGGTTATGCATGTTACTCTCTGTGACTATAACCAGAACATTTACATCTAGGTACTATGGATTTTTTTTTAAGGGGGGAAAATCATCGAATGGCTGCTCCCGCCTGGGTGAGGCGGAAGGGAGTGTCAGACTCTTACTGACTAAAAACCACCCCGTTCCTTCTCCTGCACGTCGAGCCGGAGCCCCGGTTACCCGTTAGGTTCTCCGCGACATCTACTATGGATATGAAATCTATTGTTAACAAAGGCCTAGGTGTTGAAAGTAAAAATATCTTGCCGATCGATATAATTATGATCGAGTATTTAGCAGTCGGTTAAGTACTACAATAATACAATTTTAATGTAACATAACATTTATCCCCGCCTTTTATCACGCCTTTTATCCCCGAAGTTGGAGGCAGAGGTGCACATTACGGCACTTAATGCCACTGTACAATTTAACACCCCCTATACAATATTTATGTTAAGTCCCGTGTAATGGAGGTGAGCCTATTATCGGACACAATTCCAGACTCGGTGCTACCTGAGATATTTTTTAAAACCCAGTAATACTTTGTCCGATATTGGAATCGAACCTAAGACACCTTGACCCATGAAGAGCTCCAGACGAAATGGCAGCAACGACCCGCAACCGAGGGCTGGGCTCGCTGCCATTGCTCTTTGAGTAGTGGCGTGAGAGATGCTACGCCGTCTTCACAGCCCAGCCGTTGCGAAGGACACTCCGGCCACCGTAAGCGCGGGCCTCCAGACCCGGGCGTGCAGCGTGTCGCGTTCCGCGCGCGCATCAAAGAGCCATCTGACCACCACGGATGGGGCCCAATAGGGCTGATGCCGATACGAAACCGCAGAGAACTTAACAGGTTTTTTTTTTTTTTTTTTTTTTTAAGGGGGGAAAATCATCGAATGACTACTCCCGCCTGGGTGAGGCGGAAGGGAGTGTCAGACTCTTACTGACTAAAAACCACCCCGTTCCTTCTCCTGCACGTCGAGCCGGAGCCCCGGTTACCCGTTAGGTTCTCCGCGACTCCGAATCGGCATCGGCCCTATTGGGCCCCATCTGTGGTGGTCTGATGGCTCTTTGAGGCGCGCGCGGAACGCGACGCGCCGTACGCTCGGGTAACTTAACAGGTTACCGGGGCTCCGGCTCGAAGAGCAAGAGTAGGAACGGGGTGGTTTTTAGTCAGTCAGTGTCTAACACTCCCTCCCGTCTTACCCAGGCGGGAAAGGTCATTCAATGATTTTCCTCCCTTAAAAAAAAAGACCTCTTGACAGGCAGTCGCACTTGTGACCACTCGGCCACCGAGGCGGTTTATAGAATTGTGTTATCAGAAAAAATCTTTAGTTTAATTATTTTTGTAAGATAAATCTATTGATTATACCACTGGATAAGAATAACACTTGTAATTCTTTGTGAATAATCACGGAGTACAAAGTTATCATTGGTTTCATTTTTCCGACTTTTTAATGGCTACGTAAACTTTGTTTACCACCTAAAACCTGGTAGAATCTATAGTAGAAAGTACTGATATAAAGTTTAAGAGAGCCATGCTAGGCACGAATGGGCCGGTTCGACCGGAGTGATACCACGGACTCACAGAAAACCGACGCGAAACAATGCTTGCATTATGTTTCGTCGTGTGAGTGAAGTTACCGGAGGCCCAATTACCCCCTTTCCAATCTCCCCAAACCCTGAATTGCGAAAAATCCCCAAATTCCTAATCCCCAAAAGGCCTGTAACGCATTTGTAACACTTCTAGTGTTTCATGTGTTCATGGGCGACGCCGATTTGATTACCATCCGGTGATCCGTCTGTTCGTTTACCGCCTTATGCTATAAAAAAAGTAGAACGAGATTTTGAGAACTCAACTTTACTTTTTAACAGTCTCAGTAATAAAAAATTACAATTAAAATATTTGAAAAAACCATGTTATAATATTGTTTTTACTTATAACTGCATTTTACTTATAACCACAAATTGTTTCGAGTCTGATGTGATATGTATGTGGAATCTATAAGATAAAATATATATGGAAAAAAATTAAGTAAGCTCATCCTAAAACGGTCTGGTATGTAATATATTTCTACCTACCCTTCTTAATACAGTTTTAAAACAATATTACAAAGCTAAAGAACTAACAAGTTTCACTTAGCGTGACAACAGCGATACTGAGAGCGTTGCTCGGGTTATCATTGCTCTGATAACAGCGGGTCGCAGTAAGAAATATTCCTATTTGCACTTGGGAACACCAAGCTTGGTGTCAAGAACATTCATACACGTGCCCTGTCCAACGATACCCGTTCTGGGAAACTGTTAATGCATCTTTGTTAAAATAATGAACTGTTCATCTCATCACACATAATCTTATTAACCGTCTAAACACCCGTGTCAATAAAGGCGAGACTTCTGAGTGAAGGAGATTGTTTTAAAAAAAGATATGCTACTGTGTTAGCTAATACACTTAAGTCTTTTTTTTAATAGGGTTTGTAAATAAACGAGTATAGCGCCGCCCAAGGACGTGCAACTTCAAAGGTGCGTATTGCCACTAGCCTACCAGTCTCTGAAGGATTTGGACAGGTGGTAACCTCTCTAACATGGCGGGATACTGTGCAAGTATTGTTTAACGCTGATTTTCGGTGAGGTCGTGGTATCACTTCAGTCAAGCCGCCCTTTGTAGGCCAAGCACTGCCCTTTCTTGGATCTTCTAGCAGAATGCAATTACTATAGGTAGCCTATTTATTTCTATTAGGTACACAAAAAGCTTGACTATGTCCCGATAAGGTTATACGCTTATATATAAATTCAATTTTAACCAATTATATAAATAAGAGACGTATTAAACAAATCAAACGTAATTCTATAATTATGGTTGTAGCTTTAAAAACTTAAAGCAATATGTTATGTATCTCTTTTGCACCACAGGTTTGTTGTAGGATGTTTAAAATAATTATGAAAATGTAAAGGGTCTCTTGGATCTAAAGATAACTAAGGACATTTGCACTGGACACACACTCGTCACTGTGAACTATTGTTCTATATCGATATGACCACATTACACAACAATGGAAAAAGAGTGCACAGACCGTACACTGTACAAATATATGTGTAGTGTGTACCCACGTAATGAATGAGGTTTAAGACGCCTGCTTCTTATGCATGAGGGTGGCAGTTCGAAACCTAACAACGGCAAGTATCAATGTAACTTTTCCTGAGTTATATGTACTTTCTAAAATTATTTAGACGCCACTGACAATCTGTAAAGGAAAATATCGGGAGGAAACCTGCGCTTATATTTTGTAGCTATAAGTTTGAAATCGCCAACCCGCATTGAGCCAGCGTGGTGATTAATGCTCAAACTAACTGAGAAGAGGCTATGTTCAGCAGTGGGCATTTATAGGCTGTTGATGATGATGATGATTGTTTGGTTGGATAGTAGGTTTACTTGTATTTAATAGAATTGGGCTTTAGAATCAAAATAGCAATAGAAGTACTTACGACTTGGAAATCGTCATTGTCATCGTGAACAGTCTGTGACGATGAATCTCATACATAAGACGGTTTGCATAATTCCTAAGCTTATTGGGCAGGTTGATTACAATTCAAAAGGTTCAGAATATCAGGGCGCTGCTACCTGGTCTCTGTGATATATGGAGTTCTCTAGTCAGCTTTTACTCTCTCTACACGTTCAGAGGTTAAAAAACCTACTTCAATTACCCATGGCCAAGTTCAAAGCACTTTCATATCACAAACATACCTACATACCTATTTAATTATATTATAAATATTGCGTAGATCTAAATATTACGCCTGTAATGACCGTTTTAAGTTCAATGCCGTTCAATGCCCTTTTAATTATTATCTCCAACTAATAATATAATTTTAATAATGATGATATAATTACACACGACGTTTCATTCATTAGTACAATTATTATTTTGTAGTTTTTTTTTATTGTGGTGTAATAGTTATTTGAACCTTATTTGTTTTAAATTAAGAACTCAATTGTACTTTTGTTTGTCATATGTAGAATAGATAAGGTATATTTGCAATATTTTTACTTACTCTTAAATAAAATTGTATTAGGGAAGGTGACAGGGTGTGAAAATTAAAAACCTAATTAGCCCATCAATTAGGTAATAAAAAAATATTAGACACATATTTTATTTTTTTTGTCGTGTAATAAAGCAGTACTTAGATAAAACGAATCAAAGTTCTATATGTAGAAATTGGAACTAGGCCCGTAGTTACGGCACACAGAAGAAAAGGAGTGGTGACAATTAATGGGGTTAAGAACCTTAAAAAGTTTAAAACCATCAGAAATTGTCCGATTGGAGGCCCTTACAAAACAAAGGACGGAAAGTTCAAAAGTCCAATCAATTAATTGATAACGATAAGAAAGTGATTTGCACTCATCACTCAGTAAACATACAATGTATGTTTGTTTGACACGAACAATTATTGTTTCCGTCATTGATATTATTTCAAGACAATCAACTCTTATTTAGACGCGGAGCAAAAGACCAATTTGTGTTCTAAAACATGAACGGGTTACCGGGGCTCTGGCTCGAAGTGCAGGAGAAGGAACGGGGTGTTTTTTAGTCAGTAAGAGTCTGACACTCCCTCCCGCCTCACCCAGCGAGCGGTAATTCGATGATCATCCCCGTTAAAAAAAACATGTGCATTGTTTTAAAAAAATTGAACGATGAGACTTGAACGAGATTTGAAACTTAAACCAATTTAAAAGCATTGTTTTGGTAATCAAAAGTTGCTTTAGAAATAGTAATATTATAATATGTTCGCTATATGTATTGTATGTAGGTATATCGGTATGCATAATATATTCTTTACCTATTTTTTTCGTTTTGTGTTACCAACCCCATTTAAATATTGTGTCTACTAACAAAAAATGGATCTATGTAATATGAAATAAATGAATTGAATTGAACTGAATTAAACTTGGAATGGACGTTGTGATTGCGAACCCCGATCACATCATTTGTTATTTCAAAACTCATGCTTACAGACTACCTATTTTTTGAACTTATCGAGTTTCATCTGTAGTTTGTTTATTACTTTATTAACTTGTATCTAAAAACAAATATCATCACATGTTGTAAAGAGTTCTTATTTACTACACTTACCTCTTTGGAGAAGATACTAGTCGTGCCATCTCGTGTGTCGGTCATGAACTACGTCGAATTTAGTTCTCTGGTCTCAGCTAAAATGTTGCAGCGCCGTTTTCATTCTGGAAGAAACAAAATGACGTAAATATTTTTTAAATTATAGCTAAAAGAATCTAATACTGTGGATGTATGACCTGATTTTATGAGAATCTTAAGATATGTTTTCCTACTATTAGTGTTTAAAGCCTCTGGCTTTTATTATCTTAAACTGTAGATAATACAGAAAAGCCAAATATTCTTGTACAAGAGCATTATCAAATAAAAATAAGTAAATTATAACACAAGTGTTCCAAATAAAGTCAACAGCGTGCGCCAAAGTATGCACCAAGGCTTTACAGCACTAAAATCGCAGAAGGATCGCAGAGCGCAGAAAATTTAACTTTAAAATTTTATAGCCTCACAAAAGGCATAATTTTTGATATATTGCCGACGATGTAAAGAATGCGTCGCATAATTATAAAGCTACTGTCTCTTTGTAAGCGAGTACTGTGACAATGCACTGAGAAATAAATGCAACGCGGGATTTCTGCTCAAAGGACCATGTTTTGCTTTCGGAATTCGGTGATTTTTACACTAAGAGAGGGGACGGAATCGCTCTGCCTATGTTTATCGCTCTCCGCTCTTATAGTGACCTTACCAAAAATTTATAAGAATGGCGTCAACTAGTGATCCTGTTTATATTTATTAGCTCAAATGTAGGCACTTGGCCTTTTCCAAGCACTTTGTGTCCAAGTATTTTTTCTTGTTGTTCTCTTATGACTGTTTTAGAAGTTGCCATTAAATTGGCTTGATGCGTTTGTGTGAGCAATAGCCGATTTAAGGAAGACATAATAGTTTGGAGATTTTAAAGTTGGCTATATTTGTGTAGTAATGCACTCGGCTGTATATTTCGTACTCTATTAGCGTAGTGAGTAATGGTTTATTGGTATTGTTAATTTGTTTCTTTTTAATGTCTTATTTATGTGTTGGAAAAACCGCGGTATTAAAATTGCTTTAAAGAGTACTCTTGAGGCTTTGGACTCCGGTTTAAAGCAGGAGTAGAAATGAAGCAGTGTTTAGCCAGTACACTCTGACATTCCCTAGTCTCACCCAAGGCGGGAAAAGTCATTGGATGATTTTCTCTCCTCTAAACTTAGAAAAGTACCTTAAGCTTTTAGATATACTAGATTCGAAACTATGTATACCCAACGAAAACGAAATAAAGGACACAAAATTCCCAAATCCCACATTACACAGTAAATTCAATCAACGTTATTTGTCTCCAATTTCCACTTACGAATCCGAACGACCATTTACAAATCTCATATCCCAATCCATTCCAGGACATTTCCCATTTTCCATTTCAAAAGGTTTTGCATTTTGGAAACGGTTAAAAAGTATGACATAAATCGTTATGTGGTTCTAGCTTGTAAATCGCCGCGGCTCTCTGGCGACCGCCCAAATGGTTCGGTTGCATAACCCCATAGAACAGAATACGTTACGTGAACAAAGTGATAGCTATCGAAGTTTCTAGAAGAACTTTGAAGGGTATATTGATAAAATGTACGGCACTTATCTAATGGTTAGGTAAACTAACATTTTAAGTGTTTGCTCACAAAATATAGGTAAGCAAGTTACTGTGAGTTTGTAGTGGAATGTTGTTCGTTTGTGCTGTGGAATATTTTCGAGTCTTAACGTGTCTCTTTCTATGCAGATCTAACTAAAGACTGATACTCAATTTCTACTTAGTTTTATCTTTGTCTATCCTACTAATATTATAAATACAAAATTTTGTTTGTTTATTTGATACTCTTTCACGTCAAAACGGCTGAAGGGATCGAGATGAAATTGGAAACTGGGGTAGATTATGGTCTAAAATAACTGGACCATTTTTATCCCCGAATAAAGCTACTCGCAGAAGCTAGTTTGGTTATATTTGTTTAGCTGACATTAGTAAATTATCGACATTTTCTATAATTTATTTGAATATTTTTTAATACTCGAGGGAAATAAAATAAAGTAGGTACTTAACTAAATTCTTACTCACCAGTCTCATCTGGTTTCATGCTCCAAAGGACCATTTGTCATGTCTTTTTTCCAAGCCTGAAATTAAACGGATTCATTACAATACTACTCAAATTTCAGTACTGTATTCCTGAAAAGATACTCACTTTATCAAAGTTGTACCTCATAATGTAAAATTCAGGTCATCTGAAAACATACTCGCACAAAACATTTAGTGATTATGTTATTTCTAGAAAATATTAGTTTTACATAAAAACAGTATATTTGAAAAAATGTGATGGACCATTTCGAAATACATATAAAATAATATTATATCCTGTGTTTGAAACTTAAATTAAAAAAGGGACAATGGCCACCAGATCAATTAAATCCAAATTTATTCATTAACTGTTCGACTTTTTACCAATACAATAAAGGTAAAGATGTAACAGGATACAACAACCTGGATAGGTCGACCTGCTAGCCACCGAACTATGTATTCTCCAAATTCTAAGTTAGTAGGTACAATACTTAAAATGTCATAAAGTCCGTCTTCTATAAAAGTCGTTAAAAATAATACTACAGAAAGCAATACCCAAAAAATTATCAGCCAATAATTTAAAGGGCATTGTCGGAACATAACAAACATAAAATCGAAAAAAATGTATGAAAAAATGATTTGTACCGAAGGACCAAAAAAAGGACTAAATAATAAATATACAAAAGAAAATATAAATGTCCTGTTGTAGTCTTGTAGTATCTATCATAGTCGATGATTATTTATGATATACAACGATTGCCAAGCCCAGTGCTCAAGTTGACGACCCAGACAATGGCCAGATAACTACAGAATCACAAATCGAATATGTAAATACCGCACAGTGGGCCAAACGTGGATAAAAAGATACAATTGTATGTTAGGCGGTAGTAGTGCGACTTAGGATTAAAGTTAGCACTGTTCAATTAAATCAGGTGTGATTTGTAGACAAAAAGGTTCGGAGTTTAATTCTTGAGCTGGACAGAAATGAAATTTGAATGAAAAATTGAGAAAACATTTATACTAAATTGGGTAGTGGTTTACACACATTGAGAACACGCTGTAATAATTCTTGTTATTTTAATTTTCTAAAAGATTTTACTTTTTCTATAAGCTTTCGAATTGGAAATTGTGGTATCTCTTTATAATGTGGTTATGATTTTTAAGATCGTACAAGATTTTCTGTCAAATCACTAATAAACCCGATAGCACAATTATTATCTACACTTTAATAAAAACTAAAATATCCACCAGGATAATTTAGTATAAAAAATCCATACAAAGATGGACTTAACGACATTTATGTTAAAGTACATAATTGGCTGTCGAATGGTCCAGTCTAGACGTTACGTTATAGCCAATGATGTTTGCGACCTATTTCTGCGGTACTATAAAATAGTTACGCGTACAAGTGCTTCAATGTACTAGCAGTAACATGATCCTTCCGTACGGAATACGCAATGGAATGAGTGTTTTTACGTTTGTTTTATTTTCAATTAGAGTCATAAATTGTTTTTGGTACAATATTTGGTATAGTCTTTTTATTTCTTTTTTGTATATTTTATGTCTTTTTTTAATATTTCTATAACCTACTGGTTAGCAAAGTTTGTAAAATTATGGATTGGGTTAAAGAGAATAACATATTATGTTTTATGTCCAACTCAAGAATTCAACTCAAACGCTCATGCCAAAAATCACGACATGGCAATTTTTCTTTAGTTGTGTAACGCTTCGCCACACTGAAATTTTGGAAGCTATTACGTTTTGGGTACCCCAAAATACTTCATAGTCATGGTCTATTGTCAGTATGTCAGCTTGGTCTTGGTCAGTAACAAGGAATATAACTTTATCTTTTTACGTTTGGTTCTCATCATCCGTTTATTCGTCCTCTTGTCATGTCTGTCCATGAATACCATCATGAGGATTTATCTCATGGTGCATTCAGTAACTGGATTTCCATCCATAACTTAGTCTTTTAGTCTGCGTGATGAATCAGTGTCTGTTTTTGTCTTTTTTAGTCTTTTTGTTCAGTCTGTCACTATATAAATACCTCTATGTGCTATCGCGATGATTTCCCTCATGGCGTGTTCGGTGTCTGGGTCGTGATGTCGTGGCGGAGGCCGAGGGTCGGCAGCTCGTGCCAGAATCTGTCGCACCACGTCGCGAGGCGGTGCCCCTAGTGGCGTGGGACGCGATGAGAGCCCCAGCTGGTGAGAGAGGGTTATTGTGAGAAATTTTGTACGATTTATCTTGGATACTTTATATGAAATAAATGATAAGCTACATTCATATTCAAATTTGAATGTTTCTTGTTTCCCATAATAATAATTTTATAAATAAGTTTTATAACATTCCTTAAGTACCTAATTGCAGTTTGCAGAGTACGTAGTATTGACAAGACTATAAAAGTCTATAGAGATATTAGAGATGATGTGAGACTTTCTTGTTTCTAGAAAACCAAATGGAAAGAGTCCATATTTCTTCCAAGTTTAGGAGAATCAGTTCTTTCTCTTCTTCAACACACATTTCTTCTGTTGCCTATTAGGAAGTGTGATATTACCTTGGCTAATATTTGTGACTTGATGCGCTCTAGCCTGGCAGGGTCCTGGTGGGAGTGCGCAGCGGTCGCTCGGCAGGGCGCCAGCGCGAGCGCCGCACACACGACGAGCCAGGCGCGCATCGGCGCCTAGCCGCGACGCGCGTTCACCCCGCGCCATCGAAGCCGCGCCAACGCGACATCTCCGCGCCTGCGCATCAAAATATATTAAGTACATGAAATCAGAGACTTCATAAAAATACAATAAATGAAACTTATAATCCTAAGAATGATATCTAATATTAAAATCACAGCAATATCACTTTGATTGTTTACAAATTAAATACGGTGTTGGTTTACCTACACCTGATTGCCTGATGGTAACCGACCAGTGCCGGCAATGAATCAACTTAAATTTTATTTTATCGACAAGTTCATTTAGTCCATGTCAGGTTGACTTTTTTAAAGTAGATTACGTTATTCTTCAACAAACTCAAGTTGTAACTTGATTTCAACTACTACTACCAAAGTATACTACCATATTTCATCTAGCATTTTCAAATTCCACATCCAACCTTCCGTACTTTCAATAAAAATCTATAACTAAAATATGTAAATTGAATATTTGCATTCTAACCTTAGTTTAGCGATGTCTCCAAAAGTTTAGTTTCTGAACTTGGTCGGTCAGACTCTTCGTGTGAAGTCAGTTGCAAGGATTCGAACTCGCTACTTTCCAGTCCAGTCGCTCAGTCAGACATCAACACTCGAACATCTTTGACAAACAAAACAGAAAATAATTAAAACATGGCCAACTATTAAGAAAGAGAGGACATTGTGGACAAGTTATTTGATTATGAAAAGTACTTTTAAAAAAAATGTTTTTTTTAACCATTGTTAGGAAACATAGAGTACGTCTTTAATGATGTCTAGTTTAACCACCTTAACCTCTTGTCAGTCGATAATGAGGCACAATAGAAAACAGATTATGTTTCGCGTAACGTTCCAAAAAGAAAGAGGTTAACTCGTCGAGTACCGTATTTATAGACACAATTAAAGAACAATAGGTTGCGGTCACCGGTGACCGCGCGGTGTTTGACAGTTTAAAGGCCTTCTTGAGAATGATAGTAAAGAAACCATTGAATCTTGATTTGTCTTTCTTCAAAGAAGCTTAACTTAGATTTAACTAAGTAAGTTTACTATTAACTCGTCGAGTACCGGTTTTATAGACACAATTAAAGAACAATAGGTCGCGGTCACCGGTGACCGCTTGGTGTTTGACAGTTTAAATGGATGTAAATATTTTAATGTTAGTTAAACAACATTTATTGTTTATATAGATTGTAGTCTCTTTTCACGAATTGTCATGTACCAAAGGACCAAACAAACGACAACATAACATAACTTCACGCCTTTTATCCCTGAAGGGGTAGGCAAAGGTGCACATTACGTCACTTAATGCCACTGTACAATGTAACACCCACTTTTTTTCACACACATACGACAACGTAGTCTGAAAAAACAAAATGGAAACTTAACACATATAGACGCTATATAGACAAACACATATTCCACGGTAATATTAAACCTAATGACTCAATTAAGTCACTAAGCAAAGCGGGTAAGCAGAAAACCAGGCCATCAGTTAGTCTCGCTTGATTTATCGCTGTATTACATCAAGGGCAGGAAGATAGGGTGACACCCTTCTGTGGATGGTAAGAGTTAGGGGATGAAGCGGATTGGGGAAAATGTTAACGGAATGAAGTGAGGATTGCAGATAATCAGGAGGAATATAAGTAATACTCGAAGCATATCTGCAGTTATTACTAGACTTTAGTTCTAAACTCCGTAGAAGAATAAAGTTAATTTTTACACGCGAATTAACTAAGTAAGAATCAAAGAGAGTAATTTGTAAATACATACATACATACATACATAATTTCACGCCTGTCTCCCATGGGGGCAGGCAGATACTATTGAACGCCAATTGTTACGATTCCTACATACCTCTTTCGCTTCATCAACAGTCATCAATCTTTTCATGCATGCTCGTCGGTTAAGAGTACTTTTAATTTGGCCCTTCTTTAATATATCGCCAATCTGGAGGCTTACTCTTGAATCCAATTCCGATCGATCGACATAGGTATTGTGAAATTTTGTACTCTTGAGCTGTAACACTAACGCCTATTGCATCCGTATTGCGTGGATATTGATTGAACTAAATGGTATTGAGTTTGGTTTTATATTCCGTACCCTGAATGCTATTTTAACAGCTACGATAGGGGTTGTATAGTTTTGACATTGAATAATTATTGAGATTTTATTGGATTCAAATTGTATTGACATTCAGATTGATTTCAAGATAAGCACCCTGGTCTGTCAAGGGCACCCTCTACCGACGGTCCCATTCATATCCTGTACTATATATATATTTCACTAAATAATGAATTATTATTAATTTACACGCGTGTCTGCTAGTTCTATTTCCATTCCGCAGTAAGTCTATACCTCGCACCGTCTCCATAACTTTACGAGGGAGCCTCACGTCAAGTTTCACCTTGGTACCATGGTTTAACTTCAGTTAAAGGTCTCGTTACGATCCCCGGCACTTTTTAGTGCTTTTTACGGTACTTTTAGTGCTTTCGGTACTTTTGTCTGACCGACTGTGTTATGTACAATTTTCTTTTACGACTTTGGTTTATCGATGTGTCTGCTCTGCCTTTTTATGTTTGTTCGTTTCGAACATTTTTCTTGTATTTAAGTTCGATGGGTTGTTAAAATTGAATTATTTTTGCAAGTGGTTTCAAGGCATTTTAGTGTTGGTTGTGGTTTTTAAATGATTGTTTGTTTAGGTTGTTTTATTTTATAGTATTATAAATAATGCATAACATAACATAACATAACGTCACGCCTTTTATCCCCGCAGGGGTAGACAGAGGTGCACATTATGCCACTGTACAATGTAACACCCACTTTTTATGTTATGAGTCCTATGTAATAAGGGGTGAACCTATTGCCATATACCGGGCACAATTCCAGACTCCGTGCTACAACTGAGATTTTTTTTTAAAAACCCAATAATTCTTAGCCCGTCCCGGCAATCGAACCCGAGACCCCTTGCCCGACAGTCGCACTTGCGACCATTGCATATCAACAATATGAACACAAACATTGAAAGTAAGAAAATGATAGGGATAGAGAAGATATGTTGTATTTATAGTAATTGAAAACTTAAAGTGCTGTTTCAAAATAAAATAAAGTAAAACTACTCTATATACGTTTGGAGACAGCAAAAAAATATTTGTATGCAATGTTAACCTGTGACTATTTAACTAATGAAAATATTTTTCAATACAAATATATTCTTAATCTTTATTACTTTCAGATCACTACCTAAGTATAACTACACATATATATATAAATGTATAAGTTACCTACATACATACATATGTACAACTCTACCTACCCCTTCAGAATAGAAATAGTATAAAGTTACGTCACGTTAAGTTATAAAGTGCTAAGTGAGCATGCAATAAATCATTTTTAAATTCACCGACGAGTCTATAAGTTTATAATTCAAGGTGTAGGTCGCTGACATGAGACTGCAATTGTTTCAACCCTGCAATGCTTGTGGTTGTAGATATGTGTTATGAATTCGAAGACACAATTTTTTTTTTGGAATAATCCTGTAACCGACCATACGGATCACCTGATGGTAAGAAATCGGCGTCGCCCATGGACACCTGGAACACCAAAGGCGTTACAAGTGCGTTACCGGCTTTTTGGGGATTAGGAGTTTGAGAATCGTTGGGGATTCAGGGATTGGGGAGATTGGGGAAGGGGAGGGAAATTGAGCCTCCGGTAATCTCACTCACACGACGAAACACAACGCAAGCGTTGCTTCACGTCAGTTTTCTGTGAGACCGTGGTATCACTCCGGTTTAGCCGGCTTATTCGTGCCGAAGCATGGCTCTCCCACACTTAACATAAAAGTTTTGCCATAAAAGTCAATCACGCATTTAGGGGCTAAACTAATAAACGAAATATAGCAAAAGCGAAAGAGACTTGACTAGAAGTTCTCATGAGATTGGGTGTAATCTGATCAGCTGATGGTAAGTGATCACGCCGATATATACCCGCAAAATCAGAGGGACTTACAACCCCGTTGCCGGGATTTTTATTTACAAACGAGTTGATATACTTGTCTCTTGTCGGCTTTGATGATCGTATCAGTTTGAAATTTTAGAACATAACATAACATCACGCCTTTTTATCCGGAAGGAGTAGGCAGAGGTGCGCATTACGACACTTAATACCACTGTACAATGTAACACCCACTTTCCACTATTTATGTTATGAGTCCCATGTAATAGGGTGTGAGCTTATTGCCATATACCGGACACAATTCCAGACTCCGTGCTACTACTGAGAAAAAAAAGCCTACTTCGTCTGTAATAATAATATCGAACCCAAGGCCAAGGCCTTTTGCTAGGCAGTTGCCCTTCTTGTTTCTTCTTCCAATTACTTTATTTGAATCATGTTTTTCAATTCAACATTCAAGGTTTGATTTATTCTACAATGCAACATGGCGCGGGCTCAAGGGTACCAGCGTGGTATAGCCATGAAGTATCAACTATGTTACTGTATGTAATTTTATGTGAGTATCGTCGCCAAATTGTGGGTTCTGTCATTTTGTGGTATGTACAATGTTGATACTATAGATATTTATTAAGGTTAGAATTGTTTTATGAACAACACTTTGTGTGGTCCACAAATTGTTTCTTCGGGTCTGAGTGTCATTGGGTATATGAATTTGTATGTTTGTAAACGCACCTACGACACAGGACAAAATCCTAATGTGGGGCAACGCTTAAAAAAAATAAAAAAAGATAGCAGTGTACTGTACTATATATATACACTATAATTTTAATAACGATGTTAATTAAACTTATTTTTTTTATAATAACTATAGTAAAACGTACTGAATAACGTAGGAATAACGGTTCACCCACATAAATATACTAAGAAAATGTCTATTCATTTTCTACTATATTAAATTCCTTTACTAAATCAAATCAAAATCTCTCCGAGTTCAAGAAAAATAACTTGACATTCAAACAAAACTCCACCTGTTATATTCTGAAGGAAAAGCTTTAAGTTTTTAACCGTTAACCGGTAAATTGAACGTTTAATTCAAAGTTTTAAAAGGAAATGGGAGGGGTGGGAATTGCACCCTTTTGAACTTAACCCCCCAACCCCAGGTGGGGTGTAGTTTAATGTTATTACGGCTAGCCACTTTAGGTATTTATGTGGTTAATTACTTAGTATCTTATAGTAAGGGAAAAGATATTGTAAATTTACGAATTTAATAGCTAATTATTAAGAGCATCTCATAATTAACTGCTGGTCTTTTTTATGGGATAAGCCGGTAAACGAGCAGACGGATCACCTGATGGTAAGCAACAAGCGCCGCCCATGGATATCTGAAACACCAGAGGCGTTACAAGTGCGTTACCTTTCTCAATTCTCCTCGTTATCCTCAAATTCTTAGTTCCCAAAACGATTTGGGGATGATGGAGGGGGGAGGAGGAGGGCTGAGGGTAATTGGGCCGCCAGTAACCTCAGTCACATGACGAAACACAACGCAAGCGTTGTTTCACGTCGGTTTTTTGTGAGGCCGTGGTATCACTCCGGTCGAGCCGGCCTATTCGGGCCGAAGAATGGCTCTCCCACAATTATCCCTCTCCCACGCTATATTTAGGATGTCTGTACGTATAAAGGGTTTGCTAGAATTTACACAATTAGGAGGTGGATTGAAGACATACCTCACGCCTTTCTCCCATGGGGGTAGGCAGAGACCATGGAACACCAATTGAACTACAAGTCTTACATACCTCTTTCGCTTCATCAACAGTCATCAAGACTGACTGTCTTTTCATGCATGCTCGTCGGTTATGGGTACTTTTAATTTGGTCCTTCTTTAATCTATTGTCAATCTGATTAGTATATGCTGTCAGTGGGTTGAAGATCGTAGTTTCAATGGTACATGTTTACCAGAATTCTACCTTTGTATAGTAGGTATTTAGTCTCCTAGTCAGCTCTTATCATGACTATCTCATCTCTTTATATATTAAATAATAATAGGCATTTTATATGAAAGCTTGCTAGTTATGAAAAAAGCCTAGACGTTGCTCTCAAAATGAGTCTGTGTCTAAAAATATAACATCATCCTGAAATTGATTAGCAGATACGCCCACACCAACATGACCTTTAATTTAATAGACTGTCCTAAAAATAAGAGGTCACCTTATACTGGATATTATATTTTAATAACCTGCCTATAATATTCTTTGATTACAATCCCGGCGGAGGAGACGCTTAGTTATAAATAGAACCGTATTTCTATTATATCGCAAGGTACATTTTCGAATATTAAATTAGGCTTATTGAAATGAAATTCCCATTGGCTCAAGGGTCATGAACTTGACTGTCAAACTTTGAATCCTAAGTTATTGAATTTGATTATATTCCCTAGCTGGGTTATATTGGAATATTCTAGAAGTTACACCTAGAATATAAATAAGTTGGAAAGGTCCCGTTGCTTTTTTAATTTTTGTGATTTTCGAATCACGTAGAGTACGAACTGGATTCGATTTTCGTAAGTTATAGGAGTGTGTGTTTAATACATCAATACATAACACAGTCAGTAAACTGCCTCTGCCTACCCTTACTTGGTACTCCAAGTAAGGGTAGGCAGAGGTGCACAACACAATATTAGTTGCCATAATTATACCTGGCTTAAAATCACAAGTTTAATGAGAGATTCTGTCAAAGGCTTCAGACGTGTTCCTTGGCGATAAAGAGTAGCCTGTGTTCAGAAGAACACAAAGGCTACTCTATGCAGAGGTTATGGTCTAGAAGGACCATAACCTCTGTTTCAGTAAGAGTCTGACACTCCCTCCCGCCTGATCTCACTCCAGAAGTCATTCGATGATTTCTCCCCCTTAAAAAACCCTTCAGCTGTTTTGACGTAGTAGGGACGTAGTAAGGACTAACAAATACACAAAATTTCGCACCTACAATATTATTAGTAGGCTTAAGAATTTTTCAAAAGTGCCTTTCTGGTTTAATTGAATTAAATAATTTTGACTTTAACTTTGACTTTGAAAAACCGGAAAAAACATAACTATTATAAAATAACTAAAAATCTCTAGTTACGTAAATATACTCAGAAAAGCTCAACTATTTTCGAGGCACAGACATTCTGCGCGACATAAGCGCACCCTATTCATGAGGAAGCTCTCCGACTCGAAACTAATAAAGCTTTTCTCTTTATATTTACTCACACTCAAATTTTTCAGTTAATTCGGTATGTCTCACGATAGTTATTAAAAAAAAAACAATAAAAAATAGTTAAAAACACAGTCAAAATTGTAAGTGAACGTAAAATTCGAACCACTCCTAAATGTGATATAAATATTATTATGTGGACAACTGACAATGTAACATGTTTGCTTGCATTTTACGAGGAAAACACTAAACAAAGATATAACATATTGATCTCTTGTAGAATAGAAGTTTTAGTGAATAAGAACTGATGTTAAAATGTTGCAATGTAATCAAATAGTTTTACTATTCCCAATTCATTCCTGTCCTGTGTGTAGTTACTTGATTCTTATGCGACGTGTAATAGTAGCCAATTGTCGTACAAAGAACATTGTTCAAATATATTACTACGTGTTCGGCTTAGTCACGTAATTATTTGACGAGGAACTCGACTAGTTTCAAGCCTTACTAGAGGCTCATATTCATGAGCAGCATTTCACAACCCGCAACGCGGCGACTGTCGCGCTGCTACTGATGCTACTGCTACTGAGCCTCTAATATGGCTTGAAACTAGTCGAGTCCTCGTCAAATAATTACGTGAGTAAGCCGAAAACATAACTATATATTTAGTACTAGCTTTTACCCGCGGCTTCGCTCGCGTCACAAAAGAATAAAAAGTAGCCTATGTGACATATAGCAATACACACAGCGCCATCTATACCAATACTTTTGTTTTTCCTCGGGAATATCAATTTTTCCGGGTTGAAAAATACCCTATTATTTAATCCGGCCTTCTAACTTTACGTCTGCAAAAATTCAAAGCAATCGGTTGAGTAGTTACGGCGTGAAGGTGGAACAAACAAACAAACAAACTCACTTTCCCATTTATAATATTAGTAAGGATGTCTCACGAAAGTTATAATACAAGTGTTCAAATATATGTTTGTGAAGTAATTATTGTGAGACATAGTAAATTCATTGAAAATGAGCTTACTCGAGACACGTTGCGCCGCTTACGCTACTATGAATAAGACACCCGTGATGGCTTTTTAATTATTTCTGAATCTGAACGTGTATAAGCTGTTACTTTCAATTAGTTTAACCGAAAATACCATAACCTAGCTTAATTGCTCAGCAGTTGAGCTTCAACCTACTGACTTCAGTTAGCAAATTGCATAAGAAAGTCGAAAGAAAGTATAGGTATTTATAAAAGAAAGTCCTATTAGTTACACTATTTATATCTCTAGAATGGCTGAATAGAGTTGGTTGAAAATTGGAGGGGAGATAGCTTAGAACCAGGAGACGGACATAGAATACTTTTTATTTAAGGATTTGCCGAAATGCCAACGGATTCGGAGAAAAAACTGGATTGCGCGCACGAAATCGCGAGCAGAAGCAAGTATATTTATATTTTTTGTAAATGTATCTTAATATATATATTTACAAAAATATCAATAGCTACAGTTCTTTCAGTCAAACCCCATAAGGAAAATGGCGTGATACATACATCTATACATCGTTACAGTCATTCCAATGATTATCAAAAAACATTTCTGTCGATACACAAAATAATGTCTTATGGATATTTATATAGAGTTGTGTTTCCTGCTATTATGTTTTACGATGTTATGGGGGGCAGGATCCTATGTAAATGTTGTCTGAAGTTACGTTAAGTTAGTTTATGTTAAATATAACATTTGGGTTAGTGGGGTTTTATAGAAATGCAGTCATTGTATGTAAGTAACAGATCTCTGGCCACCCTAAGCCTGCGGTCGGCAAGCGCGGGTAGCTCGCCGCCCGACCAGAACCAGACCCGAGCTTACGGTGCGTCGCGTTCCGCGCGCACCTCAAAGAGCCATCTTAGCGCCACCACGGATGGGGCCCAATAGGGCTGATGCCGATACGGAGCCACGAAGAACGTAAAAGGTTACTGGGTTGGCTTTTAGTCCGTAAGTGTCTGGCCTCCCACCTCACCCAGGCGGGAGAAGTCATTCCATGATTTTCCTCACTCAAGAAGGAAAATTGTAATCCACCTAGGTATGGAAAAAGTACACACGTTCACTTAATCCACTTTTTACCTGTAACATATTGTAAGATTCTCGAGCGTGGATTTTGGTAAACACAGGAAAAAATATCGCTTTGAATTTACGTGCGAAATTAATTATATTAGTCTTGGGAGAAATTAATTAACTTTGTACCTTACTGGCTGTCACTCAAGCAACCTTTTAGCTTAACTGAGTTTAATAGAATCGAGCGAATAGTTAAAGATATAAATAGAAGATTAACATTTAAACGTTATTAGTAAATTCAGCTAATTAAAACCTAAGGTACTACTAAGCAAACAACTTCTAAAATACACCACTTTAAATACAGGTACTATACCAAATTTACAATTAACATAATTTGAAATCCCATTCAAAACTCAGACCTTTCAACTTAAAATTAAATTTAGAACCCTACTTACCACTTAATAAAGCACAATTTCAATTGAAGCAACCACTTTGTAAGACACTTATTGAAAATAACTTCTACTGAAACTGAATTTCAGTAACACTTGTGATCTTCATAAAATAGAGTAGCCGACTGAAAGAAAAACCTTTGGGTCCTTCTATATATACTCCTCTGTACTAAGTATATATTTATATATACTTATATCAAATTGTCTATTAATGGAAAATCTTCTTGCCAAAGATAAAAGATACTGGATGCGACACTTTGGAAATGGACTGGCGAGATCAAGTCGATGATTGGTTAATGAAAAGTGGAAGTAACTACATCAACTACGTTTAAAAAAAGCGACTTCAAACGCCTCTTTTTTTGAAATCGCTTATTTTATGTACTAAAACCTGTTTTTAGCGTAAGAAATGTATGTAACCAATACATTCTTTCAATACTAAATATGTTAGGTATGGACTATCTTAGGGAATGCTTTTTAATATTCGTATTTGACGTTTTGACTCTATAACGTACAACTCCTAAGACTAATAAGTAAATCTGTTTATAGTGACAACAAGATGAATGTATTGCTAGTAATACTTATGGACTAATTTTCTATAACATTAAAATTACATAAGACGTTATTCAAATCTAACGGCTAAAGTCTTTCTCAAAGCAAGTACGCTCATTCACAGACTTGTTCAACGAGTCACTTCTAGTATCTTGATATCTTTGTAAAGGATATTAATACTCAGCGCCGTGGGCGACGCTTATTTAAAGACTACCTTTAACATTTCGCCATTATATATATTTGATCTTACGTATATATAAAGATCAAGGCTGTATAAGAGAAATGAATTAAATTTCTATTTGAAGTGAGTTTTTCATTTATTTATTAGGTAATGTTCATGTCTATTCGTGTGGGCTTACATATTAATCCACTGTACTAAAAAGAATCGTGACCTATTCTTTTATTTTGAACTTAACAGTCTTTTGTTTTGAGTTGAATTTTCTTTTTTTCGGGTTATTAACAATCTTATATGAATAAGCCATTTAATTTTTTTTTATATGGCATAAGCCGGTTAACTACAGACGGATCACCTGATGGTAAGCAATCGGCATCGCCCATGGACACCTGGAACACCAGAGGCATTACAAATGCGTTACCGGCCTTTTAGGGATTAGGAGTTTGAGGATCGTTGGGAATCCAGGAATTGGGGAGATTGGGGAAGGGGAGGGTAATTGGGCCTCCGGTAACCTCACTCACACGACGAAACACAACGCAAGCGTTGCTTCACGTCAGTTTTCTGTGAGGCCGTGTTATCACTCCGGTCGAGACGGCCCATCCGTGCCGAAGCATGGCTCTCCCACACTTAAAATATATATATCTAGACTCGTGTTCCAAATTTCATCCTGATCCTGTGACCCTTCAGCTGTTTCGAACAAACGTACACACAGACACACAAACTTTAACATTCATAATATTAGGTAGATTTTATGGTTAGAAAGGAAAAGATAGTGTTGAAAATAATATTTGTTTCCCGTAAAACAAGCCTTTTTCTTGTTGTCAATCACAAAACCAGAATTAATTCTGACATAATCTACTTTTTCTTTAAAAACCATTGACGTAGACTGAAACATATTTCTAACATGAAAACAGAAAATTCGATGTTTCATTGCAACAGCGAACAAATTCTGGAAGCGCCATAAGTCATGTTTAGCAATTTAACTTGAAATAGTTAAAACTTTGCGAACTGTAATTTTAAAACTAGGTCGGCCATATTGGTTCCGAATGATATTGCGTACTTCAGTATTAATTCCCTTTTTTGGTTTGCAGAGAAAATATCGTAAAGATCAAGATGTTGTTTTCAATGGTATAAGCCGGTAAACGAGCAGACGGATCACCTGATGGTAAGCAATCGGCGTCGCCCATGGAAACCCGAACGAGCAATAAACTCCTTAGGTTACACTTTTTCCATCAGATTCACCTTGCAATTTTTTTGTTACTAACATAGTTGTGTTGATTCAATTGTGTGAAAACAATGTATTGTTCACAATATATTTGAATCTTTAAACCAAACCAAGAAAGCGCCAAACAATAATTTGGCCATCAATGTTGGAAGTCGATCCACCAACGGAACATGTTATACAAATCCTAAAATTCCTCATGATCAGCTATTTTATTTGGTTAATAGAACAACAACGTGTGTGAGTGAGTGGACTGCACGGTTGACGTGGTGGCTGGCAACCGACTGGCGCGCAACGTGTTGAGGGTTTCCCGCACGGAACAGGTCTTTATATGATTCTCGGATTATTGTTTCGGGACTGGGTGTCATGTTTACGTGAACGGGGCAACGTTTATTATTACTTCTTTTTTATATATTTGATGGGCCGACGTTTGGCCACTATCTCGCTTGCTGGTAAGCGATGTTGCGGTCTCGATGAAGCGCGTCAGGAAACACAAACTCTGGCAAATAATTCCACTCCTTAGCAGTACGCACAAGGAAGCTTGATGCGAAGCGCTTCATGCGTGTGGGTGGGACATCTACAATGAATCGGTGACGCTTCGCCGATTGTCTTGTGGTACGATGATGAAAAAAAAGCAATAGAATAAAACAATTTCTTTAACAAAGAGGCACACAATATTTACAAGGATTCTCAAGTAAAACCAACCCGTGTTACAAGCCTAGTGGTACAAACTCATTATTGTAAAGTGCTACAAAAGTCCGCCTACACACTGTGTGCCTCGGGGAGCAGATAACGATTACTTCTAAGAACATCATTATAATCAGAATGATGTTCAGATGTGCGTACTTTACACCTACGATGAATATTAGGTACTTGTATAGAAGATCTTTAGGTATCACGTAATTTAATTTAGCTATTTCGTTAAATAGGTTAATTTGTGTTTAGGTGGGGAGACCAAAGCGAAAGAGGTATGTAATAATCGTATCAATTGGCGTTCCATAGTCTCTGCCTTCAAAGCGAGACAGGCGTGAAGTTATGTATGTTTATATGTATGTATGTGAGATGCCATTTTCGTATTTGTAAGTAATTTGTAGGTTGGCTATAAGCACAGAAATTCTATTATTAAGATTTTTGTGGGGACAAAACAAGTAGTAAATATAAAATAGAACAGATATTTCATTGTTTCTAAGATCGTTAGAAGTTACTTAGGAATTAAGTGCTAAATAGTTTATGTATGTATGTTAATCTGCAATGAGAATAATTGTACAATTTTAGGTCGAGACAAATTTTTCATCAAGTTTTGTTCACTCGTAATCCTGTCATTGTCACCTTTTTTTAATGGAATAAGCCAGTAACTGAGTACACGGATCACCTGATGGTAAGCAATCGCCACCGCCCATGGACGCCATGGTAATGCACTTGTAACACCGGAGGTGTTACAAGTGCGTTACCGGCCTTGTGGGGATTAGGAATTTGAGGATTATTGGGGATTCGTGGATTGGGGAGATTGGGGAGGAGGGGTGTAATTGGGCCTCCGGTAATCTCACTCACACGACGAAATACCACGCAAGTTTAGTTTCACGTCGGTTTTCTGTGAGGCTGTGGTATCACTCCGGTTGAGCCGGCCCATTCGTGCCGAAGCATGGCTCTACCACTGATATCATCATCTAACTTGTTTAAATTTCAAAGAGAAAACTGAAGAACAATACAATATAAAGCAACCAAAATCTAAATACTAGATATGTACCACAAACTCGAAATTCGTTCAAAATTTTAGGAAAATACCTCAACTGTAGCAAACTCTTGCTTGCATTAACAAATATCTCTATACAAAAAGAACAAAACTATAATATGATTTACAACACAATAACGTTGAATCAGCTCAGTGCACTGCAAGGGAATCGAACTCTAGACGTTATTCATGGAGTGGAAAGTTTTGACTGCGAAGTGGGCCAATGAGAGTTCGATAACTTTGGTTTGGTTTAAAAATGTTCTCTCGATTAGGGAGGAATTTTTTGTGGGGGATGGTACGTTTTAACACGGTGTATGTTCATAGAAGATTAACAAATGGAATGTCTTTTTACAGATGATTGGATAGGTATGGTACGATGACCACACAACTGATATACGGTGAAGTAAAACATCGTGAGGATACTAGGACTCATAATTTGTAATTAACATAACTTAACATCACGCTTTTTATCCCCGATGGGATAAGCAGAAGGGCATAATGCCACTGTACAATGTAACATCCACTTTACACTAGTTATATTATGTTATGGCCCAGGAATCGAACCTGAGACCTCTTTGCCCCGTAGTCGTACTTGTGACCACTTGGCTAATGAGGCAGGTGATTTCTAATTAAGTATGAGATTGACATCGCCAATATGTCTTGTCATTAATGCTCATATTTAATTTTATAAATGTTCTAATTGGTTTGGCATGATATGAAGGACGTTTCTTACGTTCGTGGAGGACTAAGGGGGAGTCCTTTGACAAGCAGTGGATGTCTTCGGCCTATTGATGATGACGATGATGAAGCTGTTCGACATTAAGCTTCACTTGCGTCGATAGTGCATAAGTCTACCTAAAATCTTTTAAGGAACAGTGGGTAGTAGAACAGTCCCGAAGATCGGAAAAAGGATCCGCCGACCAGCAGTGTTATGTTAGAATTTTCTGTCCGCGTTAATTCGCATGCAAACTTCACATGTGCGATGTAGGATTTTGTGATGTCATCCGTTGATTTGTTTTTCAACAATGGTCTATGTGCGTCGGCTGTCACTTTGACATGTATCGCCAAATATTTAACAGAATTGGGTACTTGCCTTCATCAAAAATATAATTTCGACTATTCAATACAATAAAATATTAAAAAATAATCGCACTTTCATTAATTGATTTTATGACCAACTTAATTTTAGTATTTTACATCAAATTTTGAAGAAATAAGTATGCTGTATTCACCCTAGAAAAACGTGAAGTCACAATACACAGTCTCGTACAAAATTCATAGAAAACTGTCATTTTTGACAGTTCGAAAATAGTATTGTATTTGACTAGTTGGCAAGTACTCAATTGAAGCTACAGAATATATATTTTAACGAATATTTTGTTAACTAAATAATTTTTGTCAAAGAAACTTTTGAGGTCGCTGGGAACTCGTGTTTCTATATACAAATAAATGATAAAATTCTCGAAACGTTTGATTGTTTTGTCAAATAATGGATTGTTTTACTTTCAGTTATAATGGAGTATATATTTGTTTATTGTGTCTCGTTTAATTGTGAAGTTACCACTGTTTGCCCAGACTTTGAAGGTTGGGGGGATGAAGCGGGGAGAGTTTAGTTTTAATGTTATTTGTTTAACTTTGTATTGAGGTACCTTCTACTGACTTAACGTTGTTGGAGATTTTATTATGATTTTTATAAAAATAAAAAATAGATTTTTATGACTGCCTCGTTGGCCGAGAGGTCGCAAGTGCGACTGCCGGGCAAGAGGTCTCGGGTTCGATTCCTGGGTCGGGCAAAATATTACTGAGTTTTTTAAAAATTCTCAGTAGTAGCACGGAGTCTGTAATTGTGCCCGGTATAGGGCAATAGGCTCACCCCCTATTACATGGGACTCATTACATAAATAGTGAAAATCGTAACATAAATAGACACGTATTTTTATTTTCTTATAAATACGAATACTTTCGACGGTATATTGATTCGAGATGCCGCGTGACATCTCTTCTATGTACATTTTATATGTAGAAATGACGTTTTATCTAGGTATTGTAAGGAACACGTATTTTTCATTACCTAACTGAAGGACTAATTACATTTTTAATTTTCATACCCTGTCATCAACCCAATAGTGGCCGGTATATGGCAATAGGTTCACCCCCTAAAATACAATAGTGAAAAGTGGGTGTTACATTGTGCAGTGGCATAATGTGCACCTTTGCCTACCCCTTCGGGGATAAAAGGCGTGATGGTATGTATGTATGTATTTTAATGATTTCATCTTCATTGAATAATGATTATAAAAGAATTTGTGTTTATTTATCCTCCGTTCGTTGTTGTACATAAAAGTTTAATGTAGTAGCACAATATCTTTTTTGGAATATTTTTTATATCTGGATAGCAATTACCATCAGACTGGAGCGTAATATACCTATGCTATTTTTCGGTGAAAAATTAACGTAATGTTATTTATGCCACCTACCTATACGAGTTCCAACAGACATTAAGATAATAGGTATGATTTCTTAGCATGATTTTTAATATACTTTATTGGACAAAAACAATTCCTTAACTCAAATATTCAATTCAATTTTAAAACTTCTACAAACATTTAAACGCACACGACACAGTCAAAATTTTTGCACGACATCCTTATCAGGCTCACTATCTGAAGGGGGAAAGGGAGAAATAAAGGTTTTTCCAGCATAGTAAGTCAAAATAAGTGCACCATTATTTGTGCCATTCATAAAGTTGTTATATCTTTGTAATTCGCTCTGAAACTTTTCCCTTAGCTGGTATACAGCTGGGGGAGGAGAAATGGAATTATAAAGGAGAATGGTTAAGTTGCAATGGGATTGAAATTCAATATTACAATTGACGTCACTTGTACATAAGCTAATTTTAAAATCGTGCTCCATAATGCCGATTTCTACTCCTACTCCTCTGTACATAGAGTGAGACTGGAATACACTCCCACTTGACATTCTGGATGCTGAGTAAATTGCTATCTTTAAGAGACTTGACAAGGAGATTGTCAATAATTATAAAAATACAGAGCAGTTTTTAGCCAGCAGACTGCCTCATTGGCCGAGTGGTCGCAAGTGCGACTACCGGGCAACGGGAATCGGGGTCGATTCCCGGGTCGGGCAAAGTATTGCTGGGTTATTTAAAAATCTCATTAGTAGCACGGAGTCTGGGAATGTGCCCGGTATATGGCAATAGGCTCACCCCCTATTACACGGGACTCATAACATAAAAGTGGGTGTTACATTGTACAGTGGCATTAAGTGCCGTAATGTGCATCTCTACCTACCCCTTAGGGCATAAAAGGCGTGATGTTATGTTTTCAGGAAAAATGAAAATGACTAAATAAGTGACATTTTAATTCGACTTGGGACATTGTAAACTGATTTTTTAAACCTAATTTATTTTTCATCTTATCTGTTCAATGGGACATCATTTTCATGAACACATTTGGGTATAGCTATAGAAAGTTAAAGTTCATTGAACTCTGAACTCTATGGATCTAGATTAGTATACGATTGATGGATCATTTGTTAATTGAAATGAAACCATTCAGAACCTACACGTAAGTACCAGGTACAGGATGTTAGGTATTAAGTAACAAGTCGTTTTATTTTAATCGTTCACTCAATTTACTGAAGTATCTAAGAAAAATATGATTAACACGTTAAACGCCATGGGGGTCACCGGTGACCGGCGTTAGCGGAGGATTTACCTTCAACAGTTTTTTATTGGCAGTCAAAGTCTTAAATGTAGTTTTGTTAAAATATGTGTGGTCAACAATAGACTGACAATAAACTATAGAACAACACTAGAAGAAACCTTTTCTTCAAGGCTTTTCTTGGTGATACGAGAATCAAATCTGGCAGTTCTTGCTCTATAGTCGCACTTGAAACCACTCATCCAACAAGGTAATATAAAGTTCAAATGAATAAAATCATCATCAACAGCCTAATTAGAAATTATAAGTCGAGGTTTCCTCACGATGTTTTCCTACACCGTTTGGCGTTTGTCAGCGGTGTCTAAAAAATTAGAAAGTACATATAACTCGGAAAAAGTCACATTGGTACTTGCCGTTGGTAGAAGTCAAACCCGTACTCTCATTCACAAGAAGCAGGCGTTTGAAACATAGAAAAATGTTCAAAACAATAAAAACGAATCCCTGTTTTACAACACGTAAAAAATATTATGTTTTCGGCTTACTCACGTAATAATTTGACGAAGAACTCGACCAGTGTCAAGCCATGCTAGAGGCCATAATAATTGAGGGTGAGATTATTGGACAATATTATAAGACACCATTAGAGACTTGTGCTATTACTAAGAAAATTTTGAGACACATAACAAACAAATTAAATTGCACCCGAAAGCTTTTCGCAAAAAAGTGTCAACTGAACCCTACATACAGACACATAACTTCACGTCTGTCTCCCATGGAGGTAGGCAGAGACTATGGAACGTCAATTGCAACGACTCTTTCGCTTCATCAGCAGTCAACTTTTCATGCATGCTCGTTGGTTAAGGGTACTTTTAATTTGGTCCTTCTTTAATATATCGCTAATCTGGTCACCATATGTCCGTCTAGGGCGTCCTCTACCGATGGCCCTATTCATATCTATTCACGTCGCGGGTAGCGAAATGTTGCTCGTGAATATGAGCCTCTAGCATGGCTTGAAACTAGTCGAGTTCCTCGTCAAATTATGAAGTGAGTAAGCTGAAAACATAATAATTTATTTAGTATGTCTCATGTATGTCGAAAGTTACAATACAAATATCGACACGTGTACGTTAAACGTGTGGGCGGCAGACGACACCATACAATCACACTTTCCTAAAATAATAATAGCTTGTTTTCCTTAAACCTCGTTTCCGGAAACATGAGTAATTGCTACTTAGCTACACTTCACTATAACTTGGTTATTGTTACTTAATACTTAAGTTAGGACTTCGGTAGGGACTGCGTGAGGCAGTAATTGTATCTCCTCGCCTCGTCGGCCGAGTGGTCGCAAGTACGACTGCTGGACAAGGGGTCTCCCGAAGGGGTAGGCAGAGGTGCACATTATGCCACTGTACAATGTAACATCCACTTTTCACTATTTATTTTATGAGTTCCATGTAATAGGGGGTGAGCTTATTGCAATATACCGGGCACAATTCCAGACTCCATGCTACTACTGAGATTTTTTTAAAAACCCCAGTTATACTTTGCCCCTTGCTCGGCAGTCGCACTTGCGACCACTCGGCCACTGAGGCATTCGTATATATTAATTCATAATTAAGTTATTTAAGTTTATTATTTGTAAATAAAAAACCTAAATAACTCATTTATATATCAAAAGGCTCACCCTTTATAACATGGGATTCACAATAACAGACAATATTTGAGTTCAGTCTGAATTATGTATTAGTCTAGATTCTAGAACATTTTATATTCAGTATTTAGACTACTTGACTTCGTAACACCTCAAACAGACAACAAGCAGATCGATATTATGCTACAATATTTAAATGAGGCTTCTTAGGAAACGACTGAATTATATTCGAATACAATCGATATTGGTTAGGATAAAGATGGTTAGAAATCATTTTGGGTTTGATCATTTGAAACATGTTCTTTTGTTTATGGTTAATTAATGAAGTTGTCCAAGAATGAGATTACGTAAAAATATTTTAAAACTGACATACAACAACATCACTTCACTTTTCACTATTTATGTTATGAGTCCCATGTAATAGGGGGTGAGTCTATTGCCATACACCGGGCACAATTCCAGACTCTGTGCAACTACTGAGATTTTTTAAAAAAAGCCTAGTAATACTTTGCCCGACCCGGGATTCGAACCCGAAACAAGGGGCCCGGCAGTCACAATTGCGACTACTCAGCCAACGAGGCAGTTAAAAACTGACTTCATTTAAAAAACCGACTTCAACCCCCTTTCTTTTTTAAGTTGATTAATTAATATACTAAAACCTTCTCCTAAGTGTAACCAACACCTTTCTGAAAGCCACATCAAAATCAGTTTAGCCATTCCCGAGATAATCGCGCACAGAAATACATAATATGTACTTACAGGACAAAGTGAGAACCTTCTTTTGTTTGAAGTCGGTCAAAAACTATGTCTTTTAATAATAGTAAATTTGATTCATAAAGAAATGTAATAACGATTCTCATTGATTACTACGTTGCGTGGCCATTTCAGATCAATCAAAAATAAATGTTTTCAATTATAAGTAATCCGTCTTTCAGACCGATTACTCAATCATAAGTCAACCTAATACCTATGACCTTAAAGTTCACAATGCCTCCAAAAAATACACAATACTATCCATTTCCGAATTCATAATTTCCATCAATCAAAAATCAACTTTGAAACCCTGTTCGTAAAGTTCAAATTACAATACTTTATCTGTCATTCCGTATTAAGCACGTACGGATCCATCACTATAATTTCCCTCCAAGGTTGTTGTGACGTCACATCTAGTGTTTACACAAAGTCTAGGTAAACAGGTCTTAACAAGACCTAGGTCCAGACTGTTACGCAAATTACATTTATCGTGCTTGTAATCTTTGGAGGTAAGCAGAATTGTTGATATATAGTTCGAATAAATCTTATTTTTTGGATTTGTGCGACTGGCAACCCTGGCTGTTAGATGTGGCAATACTAAGGTGTTTACAGTATACATAGACAGCCTATAAGTGCCCACTGCTAAGCAAAGGCTCTTCTCACACGAAGAAGGTAAGAGCATTAATCACCATGCTTGCTCAATGCGGATTGGCGATTTCAAACTTATTTTAATTAGAAATTATAAGCCCAGGTTTCCTCATGATGTTTTCCTTCACCGTTTGTCAGTGGTGTCTAAATAATCTTAGAAAGTACATATACATAACTCGGAAAAAGTCACATTGGTACTTGCCGTTGGTAGGTTTCGAACCCTCATGTATGAGAAGCGAGACTTAACCTCCGGGCCACAACGACACTCACCTCGTTGTTGGTTGCTGTTATATTTTAAAAATGGTGAGTTTAGAGCGGATTAATGAGTAACAAAATGTTAACTAGAGATAGAGGAAATCAGAAAGAGAATTACCTAATATTTGAGGGTGAGCTGATTGGACATTATAAGGCACAATTATAGACTTGTGCTATTACTAAGAAAATTTTGAGACACCTAAAAACGGATTAAATTGCACCCGAACGCTTTCCGCAGATGCAATTCTGAACCCTACATACATACACAACTTCATGCCTGTCTCCCATGGGGGTAGGTAGAGACTATGGAACGCCAATTGCTACGATTCCTACATACCTCTTTCGCTTCATCAACAGTCAACTTTTCATGCTTGCTCATTGGTTAAGGGTAGGTACTTTTAATTTGGCCCTTCTTTAATATATCGCCAATCTGGTCACTATATGTCCGTCTTTTTTTTAAGGGGGGAAAGTCATCGAATGATTGCTCCCACCTGGGTGAGGCGGGAGGGAGTGTCAGACTCTTACTGACTAAAAACCACCCCGTTCCTTCTCCTGCACGTCGAGCCGCAGCCCCGGTTACCCGTTAGGTTCTCCGCGACACTATATGTCCGTCTAGGGCGCCCTGTATACTTCTTTCGTTACTCTACTTCATCCATCCTTTCTACATGTCCAAACCAGCGTAACCCTATAGATTACTCCAAAAATTTTACTATACAACCAGACTATAGAAATTATTTCCAAAACACAAATATCAGACTATTTTAAGTTCAACACACAGAAACAACACCACCACAAATACTCTAAAATCCATCCCAAAAACCCATCAGAGAATCTCACAGCAAACTACTTAAATACACCACGAAATAACCAAACAGTTGAAATAAAAATAACCCTTTTGAGATATGTCCTATTAAAATTTACAAAGTTGATGCCAAATTCTGAGGATTAATGTTCCAACTGCATTGGAGGAGGCGGCCATTCTTTATTGAAGCTATTAACATGATATACTGGGGCTTGTAGACAGATAGGCTCGGGTTTGGTACTTAGACTTATTACTGGTTAGTTGGTTTGGGATGTATGGTCGTGGTTGTGGTACCATCGGTTTGTAGGACTTCTTTTTTAACGGGAGAAAATCATCGAATGACTTTTCCCGCCTGGATAAGGCGGAAAGGAGTGTCAGACCCTTACTGACCCCGCTAATGAGTCACCAGTGTCACCGATGGCATTTAAGATTTAGGAATATTTGTATAATTTCTACATGTCGATAAAGTCACTTCTTTCATTACTGTTAATGTGTGGGGTAAGCAGATATATATACATATACATACATACTGCATACATAACCTCACGCCTGTTTCCCATTGGGATAGGCAAAGACTAATAAAGAGCATGTAATAACGAGTAACCTGATTACGACTATTACAAATATTGTGTTAAAATAAAATCTCTACCACAAGATCTTAAGTTTAAGTTTGAACCAGTTAGTATTAGTATTAAAGTTATCATCCCAAGTAACAATAGGGTAGTTGCCAGGGTATGAAAATTAAAAATCTAATTAGTCCGTCAGTTCATGATAAAATATTAGACACGTATTTTTTATTTTGTCGTATAAAGTTACAATATGTCGATAAAATGGAGGTAAAAGGAGTGGGAGGTCGTGACGTCACATAATATGTCAAATTAACTAATATATCGTCGAAAGTATTTAATTTAAAAAGAAAAAATACTTGTTTATTGTTTCAAATTAATCTACAAGACGGACGTTAAACTAAAATTATTTAAGAAACTACCCTATTTCCAAGATATAAATTTATTTTTACTTCTACACAGAAATCCATTAAACATTTAACCTCTAAACTACAATACACCGTTTTTCTTACACAAAGGGACAGATGAGAATGGACAATTTCTACCAATTAATGGACTTGCCCAATAATGTCTGGTTATTTGTAGTTTTTTGTACCAAAAACTATCTATTGTCATGTTAATTGGACCGTTTTTTGACAAAAACTGGGCTTTGGGAACTATCCAGAATTATTTAGGTATTGTGTCTGGGAACCGTCTGTCGAAGTCTTAGGTCTTAGGTCTTTTTAAATATTATGTGTGGTTATAATCTCTTGTGGATTCTAGGTCAGGAATGTTCTAGAATGGGTAAATCACGAAATATGTTTCTTGAAGTGAATTGAACCATTGATTCAGCAGCTTTTCTTAGTTTCAAAGATTGCGTGTGTTACGTTTTGTCTACAATGTATTTACTTCTTTAAATATCTATCTATACAGGGTGGAATTTTGTAATGCCAACTGAAGGGAATACTATTAATAATTTAGATAGAAAAATTAGCTCAAAGAAAACATTCCTTTATTTTTGAAAAGAGACAATATTGTATTTAAAGATTTTTAAAACATTTCATTGTTTTCCTTTCATTAAATTTATGAAGTTTGTTTAGGAGTTTCATTCTTATTGACCCTAACGATCGATGCAATAAAAGTACAAGGTGCAACTTTTACAGATGTTATGTCGGTTCGATTACAATGTGCGGCAAGCTAATTTCTAAATCTTGGAATGCAGTTTTCTTTCTTTTCAAAAGTAAAGGAATATTTTCTTTGAATTAAATTTTCTATCTAAAGTATAAAGAGTACTTCCCCTTCAGGTGACATTACTTAATTTCACTCTGTATAAATTAAAAAGAATTTTTGTTCGTTAGTCTCACTAAAACTCGAGAACGGCTTAACCGATTTAGCTAATTTTGGTCTTGAAATGTTTGTGAAAGTCCAGGTAAGGTTAAAAAGGAAAGAAAAAAATTTTAAGCAGTACGGAATTTGTCGGGTCGTCTAGTTTTAGATAAATGTTTGACTGTACGAGTGCAATCTAGACAGTACCACCACAATTTAACAATATAACTTACTGTATTTGATGATACTTAAGCATACATTTTGGAATGAGCACCTATCTTCACCTAGTTTCACTGATGGACTGACTGACAGACTATTATTAATTATTTTGTATTTGTTGACTTTCAAAAGTGATGATGACGTTTATTTCTAAAGATGCATTAAAGTGATTTGAATTTGAATTTGAATTTGAAAGTACCAAACTATGGTTTAATTGAAATAAATGTTTTGACTTTTTACTTTGACATAATTTATATCTTTATTCATGAATCACGCTCACCTTGCAGTATCTATCAATAAACTGATTTAGAGAATGGCAATTAGAGATATAAAGTTGAATTTTTTCTTCCTAAAGCACACTCGTACGTTCTCAAACCCAATTAATATTAGAGGTCAGCCCAATACAATTTCCCTCAGTCCCTTCTAACAACCAACAATCATATTTTACTGGAAATATGCATCTAATTCAGGCTACCCTTCACTATACATTCTCCTATTGGAAAACTTCTTCCATATGCCTTCCAACAGGCAAAATGTACACAATCTTCATAAATAACGTAAATATAAAGATATTTCTCTCATCATCAAATATTATATCAACCAGAAACATCGATAGAAGAAAATAACTTCAAGGAAACCACGTGGTCTTACAAGATTACAACTTACATCACAGTGCAATTCATACCGTAAACTTTGTTGCACAAGATTCGTTTTTGTATGTATGTCTTGCTAGTTTTATCAAAGTTTGCAAATATCTTCGCTTCATCATTTGAAGGGGGATGGAGAGCGTGCATAAGTTTGGTTGTAAAAGTTTAGGTTCGATTTGACGAACAGTGAGTTTCATAATCAACAGCCTATATGTGCCCACTGCTGAGTAAAGCCTCTTCTCGCATGCATAAGGTTTGAGCATTAATCACCACGCTTGCTCAATGCGGGTTCGCGATTTCAAATTTTAAATTAGAAATTACAATTCTGATGATGTGTAATTTGAAGATTATATGGGAACTAGCTTTACTCTCGTTCCCATGGCATAAAAAGTCGTAGCCTATCTGTTCATCAACAGCCAATAATTAAGTGGACACTGCTGACCACAGACCTCTTCTCACACGGAGAAGATTTGTGTATTAAGCACCACGCTTGCTCAATGCGTGTTGGCGATTACAAATTAAAATTAGAAATTATAAGCCCAGATTTCCTCACGATGTTTTCCTTCACTGTTTGTCAGTGGTGTCTAGATAAACTTAGAAGGTACATACATATTACTCTGAAAAATACAAATTGGTACTTGCCGTTGGTAGGTTTCGAAGTGAGTTTAGTTGATTCAAGTCTTGGAGACGGATTCTTTCGAAATTTAAGTCTTTCTTTTATTTTTAGCCATGGTCGTCCCACAGCAACGCGAAGGCCTCCTTACCCCCTTCTTTTATAGAAAGCTATTGTTTATGGGTTAAAAAAAAATATGTGCCTTAATCATTGTAGTTAAGTTCTATTGATAAAAAGAAAAAGACTAATGCTAAGTTAAGATCTGAGACAGCTGTTTGATTCCTGATATTTTATATTAATACTGAATGTAACACTTGAGTAGCCCTAAATATTAACAATTGATGTCTACTTATGTCTACGTTTAGAAAGAATATATTGAGCAAATTCATAGTCAAAGTCAAAACATTTATTTCAATTAATTCTTAATTAGGCACTTTTGCAACGTCAAGAATTGAATTGTCAGTCCGTCTGCCTGTTAGTGAGGCTAGGCGCTCATAAAGTGTAATTTCTAATGGAGAAGAACGAGCAAGGAACCCAATCGATACTCTTTAAAAGAGAAAAGTTAAAATGTTTACATAACATAACATCACGCCTTTTATTCCCGAAGGGGTAGGCTGAGGTGCACCCACTTTTCACTATTTAGTTATGAGTCCCATGTAAATCGAGTGTGAGCCTATAGCCATATACCAGACACATTTCCAGACTCCGTGCTACTATTGAGATTTTTAAAAACCAAGTAATACTTTGCCCGACTCGGGAATCGAACTCGAGACCTCTTGCCCGACCACTCGGCCAACGAGGCCGTCTCAGTAAAATGTTTCTCTTTTACAAAGCACAATTAAGATTAAGCGAACTGAATCTACAGCAACCTGGTGTTTAGAACTATGCCCAATGGTTTTTAATAGAATTTCTTTAAAATATGAACAATAATTAAATTGACAACAAGATCAAATTAATGAAAATGAACCAAGTGTTATAAAAGGAGGCTTTTTTATTAATATTTAACCAACTAGACTGCCTCGTTGGCAGAGTGGTCGCAAGTGCGACTGCCGGACAAGCAATCTAGGGTTCGATTCCCGGGTCGAGCAAAGTATTACTAGGTTTTTTTTTTAAAAACCTCAATTGTGGCACGGAGTCTGGTATATTCAGTATACGGCAATAGGCTCACCCTCTATTACATGGGACTCATAACATAAATAGTGAAAAGTGGGTGCGACGTATAGTGGCATTAAGTAGGTACTGTAACGTGTAAATCTGCCTACCCCTTCGGGGTTAAAAGGCGTTATGTTATGATGTTATTAACCAACGGCAAAAAGATATTTGTTTCAGTATTCCATAACCCATGCTATTGACAAGTAACTGTGATAGTGTTACAATAGATGTTTACACGAAAATAGACAATAACAACATACTCATAAGACATTATTTACATTTACGATAACGTGTGAAAATTGTAATTCTCACTACAAATACCTAGATCGGTACAATTTGTAAAGTGAGTCATGTATTACTACCATAGTATTTACAACACAATATCGGGATGTTGTCTCGTGTAAGATATATTGGAATGTAGAAGTGAAGGAATTTATTAATCACCAATTTTTATCCTGTGGCTTTACCCACTTTGAGAATTACAACATCTCAATTAAAAAAATTATTATTTTATATCATTATTATACTGTTACATGGGACTCATAACATAAATAGTGAAAAGTGATTACATTGTACAGTGGCATTAAGTGCCGTAATGTGCACCTCTGCCAATCCTTTCGAGGATAAAAGGTGTGATATTATGTTATTTTATACTATGTCAATTAAAAATCTGTAAATTGATTTCTATTTTTCACAGAAACTCTCGATAATCGATTGTAATCCACAGAATTGAGACCGGGTATTAATTTCAACCGTTAATCTAGTCTTTAAACTCTCGTATGTCTAATACTCAGTTTTCTACTCCGAAAAATAATAAAGCAATTAGAACACGCGGGAAAATAAAAGACAATATCAGGATTTAACGTGGGAATTGAAAAGACGACGAAAGGAAGACGCTCTTAAAAGGAATTATCAATTAAAATTTTAATAAAACTAAACATTATATAGTCAGTTTTCTACAGACACTTACCTTTAAAACTTGCACAAACTAAGCAATCATGAAATAATCAAAAAAGAAATTATTTAAATTATTTTAAATATAAACTCACACGCCACACACGAACTTAATTAATTAGCAGATTAGTCACTAGTTCGGTTTTAAAAATACGTAATAAATTTTATTATAAAACACACAATAATTTACCCGAGGTAACCTAAATCAATCCAGAATTTTCACAAACTTTACTATAACTAAGATCGATCACCAAGAAAAAAGTCATCGGACGAATTTTAATGAAAAACCCGCGAGGACCTATAAGCCTAATCAATCTGCTGGCTGGTCAGTCCTTAACCTTAGAGGCAGACAGCCTTGGGAGGCGCCAGCCGGTCTGGATACTGGCGGAGCAGGCGGCGGGAGGGGGGAGGGAACCGACGCGACGCGCCCCAACTCCAGCCTATGAAAACTTGTGTTTGGGTGTCCGCCGTAATGATATCTTCCAAAAGTTTTTACTTACATGCCTTTTTTAGGGATTTAGGGATCCTAGGTTTCTTTTCTTGGTTACTATGCGTTGGGTGTAGTAAAAGTATTTGCAATTTTTTATCTATTTCAGTTACGATAAGTAAGGATTGTACCTGGTGTATGGCAATGGGCCTGCATTGCTGGGAAAAGGTACTAGTGGACTTTTGCCTCCTCAATTAAAAGGCGTGGCATTATTTATACGGTAATCAAATCTAATATTATGTTTATCTAAATTGAATGTTTGTTTTCGGGGAAAAATATTTCAAAAGACATTTGTATGCAGTTCTCTTAACAAAATTCGCTCTGACGAGTATGTGTATGGTTTTTAACTTTTAATATTATTCATTAGATGTATGAAGTACATTTTGTAAAACTAATCCTAACTAACTTTTTGCTAACTAGATCATTTGAGATATTTTAGGTCAAATAAAAACTGAGAGTAACATCATCACAAGTAAAAAATCACATCAGTGAGCACACCTAAATAATATCATCATTATATTAGCCACAAAACCTCCACTGAACTGAGGCCTAGAAGATAGACCCAAATGACAAAAATAAGAACAAGAACTAAACTGAATGGCTATCGCGAGAACCGCTTAGCCTCTACAAATGACTTGAATAGGCTATAAACATAGCCACGTGTATCGTAAAGTGTTAAGAATTACTTTAGTCACGCCCACGAGAAATAGCCTGGGGTAATTCTTTTTTTGCTGATGGTAACACTGTGACTGTCTCGTTGGAAGAGCGGTCGCAAGTGCTACTGCCGGGCAAGGGGTCTCAGGTTCGATTCCCGGGTCGGGCAAAGTATTACTCGGTTTTTAAAAAAATCAGTAGTACCATGGAGTCTGGAAATATGCCTGGTATGTGGCAATAGGCTCACTCCCTATTACTGGGGACTCATAATATAAAATAGTGAAAAGTGAATGTTACATTGTACAGTGGCATTAAGTGCCGTAATGTGCACTTCTGCCTACCCCTTCGGGGATAAAAGGCGTGAAGTTATGTTAGTTATGTTAACACTGTGTAGTAAGGTGTTGACTATAGTGCCAAATAAATGGATATCGAAAGAAACTAGAAGTGAGCGTACAGTGGGCAGCAAGTCAAGCGACTGTAGTCAATATTTTCATTGGAATTTCGACACTATTGTTATATCATTATTACATACATAGGTACATACATACATACATAACTTCACGCCTGTCTCCCATGGGGGTATGCAGAGACTAAGGAACGCCAATTACTATGGTTCTTACATATCCCTTTCGCTTCATATCATTATTAACATCCTATATATTGCCACAGCTGACCAAAGGCCTCTTCTCAGACGGAGATCGTTTGAGCATTAATCGCCACGCTTGCACAATGCGGGTTAGCGACTACAAACTTATAATTTGAAATTATAAACCCAGGTTTCTTTTCGACGTTTTCCTTTACAGAAGTGATGTCATTTTCATGTAATTTTAGAAAGTACATATTTGGACTAGTCAACTTGGAAAAGTCACATCAGTATTCGGTACTTTCCAGGTTTTGCATGAAAAGCAGACGAGCTTCTACGACATCATCGAAAGATAGGTAGAGTTGATATACATACATACATGGTACTATGATTCCATTTTCCCATTCAAAAACAACAAACAATTACAAAATGCTTAGAACAACTTTTACAATTGAATACTCATTTCATTGCAATACAAATCTCAATAACAGAGAATATGAACTAGATAATAATACTGTACATGCAAAATGCTAATGGCCGTAACATTCAAAACAAATGCCTAAAATATGTACTAAAACTTCACTTATATTGAACTAAAAGACCAAGAAGAAAAGACTAAAAGATTTCATCGACCAAAACCGACTCAAAAAGTCGTTTTATCTTAAGTAAGTAATGCACTAGACAATCATGTACAGCTACACATTAGATTATTTAAACCAGTATAAACTGACCTCTTAAATGTGCAGAAAGTTCATACAAAGCGAGATCACGATTAACTGGTTATATATAGCTTGATATGCGGCCGTGTGTACTACATTTTACTAATATTATAAACATGAAAGTTTGTGTTTTTTATGGAATAAGCCGGTAAACGAGCAGACGAATCACCTGACGGTAAGCAACCGGCATCACCCATGGACACCTGCAACATCGGAGGCGTTGCAATATTACATAAGTGTTATTTAGGAATGTGTTTGTTTATCCAAGGTTGTTTATATTGTTGTCTTTACCGTATATATTTGTAAAACCTCATTTTATAAAAATTCGATTTCGAGATTGATTTATGAAAGCACAAGTTTAAACCTTCGTGGATTTTGGTTGCTATTTTAAATGGATAATACTGTACTTATTGTAAATACGTGCGCTTCGCAAAAAAAGTGCGCTTCCGGCCTTATGGGATTAGAAATTTAAGATATTTTTAGGGATTCGGGGATTGGGGAGCAGAGAGGAGGTAATTGGGCCTCCGATAACCTCACGTGACACGACGAAACACAACACAAGAGTTGTCTCACGTCGGTTTTCTGTGAGGCCGTGGTATCACTCCGGTCGAGCTGGCTCATTCGTGCCGAAGCATGGCTCTCCCACACTTAACCCCGTGTGTATATTTGTTACTCAATCATGTCAAAACAGTTGAAAATGAATTCCGACCAGGGATGGATTAAGGTCTAAAATTACACAGGCTACCCTTTACCCCACGGGAAACGAGGGTGAAGTCATTGGCAGAAAGCTAGTACGTTTAAATGTATAGAGAAAGCGATCGGCAATCGGAACACTTACAAACATACACACACATACATACAAAGTGATACAACACAGATTACTTCATAGTCTGCAGTCTGCGAGGCACTCGAAAACATCCTGTCTCTTATTCAGATGCTGATAATGTAGCGTCAAGCCTTTATAGAATGTATTTGACATCGAATAAGGGTTATTTTTCAATAATTTAAAGATGTAAGTTGACTAAATTATTAGATAAAATGGTGAAGTCAATATTTTCAAAATGTAGTTTTTATCTGCGTGGATAAACAGATGCATAAATATGACTAAAGCTAAAGAAGTAACTATTGTATTAAGTGGAGTCTATAGATCCTGCCTACTATAATCATCATCATATCATCACACCTTTTATCCCAGCAGGGGTAGGCAGAGGTGAACATTACAACACTTAATGATATTGTACAATGTAACACCTACTTTTCACAATTTATCTTATAAGTCCTATATAAAAGGGGGTAATCCTATTGCCATATACCGGGCACATATCCAGACTCCGTCCTTCTACTAAGAGTATTTAAAAACCCCAGTAATACTTTGTCCGACCCGGGAATCGAACCCGAGACCCCTTGCCCGGTAGTCGCACTTGCGACTATTCGGCCAACGAGGCAGTCGATCCTGCCTACCTCTTTGAAATAACAGCTTAAAACTTCTAGCCACAAATTCTTCGAAAATGTTCTACCCAACTAATGGACATAACATCACGCCTTTTATCCCCGAAGGGGTAGGCAGAGGTGCACATTATGCCACTGTACAATGTAACACCCACTTTTCACTATTTATGTTATGAGTCCCATGTAATAGGGGGTGACAACTAATGACATACAAAAATACAATACAATCTTCAAAAAATTTACCGCCTAAGTACCAACTATACCAGATTTACATATTTAAGTCAGACAGGTAGTTTGACCTCGTTTGACCCCTCGTGGGTAGATATGACGTCATAAGATTAACTCAAAATAGAGATTTGAAGTCGACTACTAGATGTTAGCAAATTATTTTACCAGCCTCGTGTGACCTAAAAGGCAGTATAAATGAAATTATATTATTATGACTGTCGCGTTGGCCGAGTGATCGCAAGTGCGACTGCCGGGCAAGGGGCCTCGGGTTCGATTCCTGAGACAGGCAAAGTATTTTTGAAGTCAGTTAATTATTTAACACGGATAAAAAAACTCAACGAACAATCACTGTTGGGCAGAAAGCCCGTCAGATACAGTCACCTCGCCTGGTCGGAGGATCCTCCAGTCACATGCCAATGACAGGTCACGCACATAGACCATCGATGAAAAACATATTAACGAATGATGTCACAAAATCCTACATCGCACATGTGAAGTTTATAGGCGAATTAATACGCATAGAAAATCCTAACGAACAACTGTTGGGCAGAAAGCCCGCCAGGCACGATCACCTCGCCTGGTCAGAGGATCCTCCTTTTCCGATCTTAAGAACTAAACTCCCTCTGTTCCCTAAAATAGCTATTAAGATTTTAGTAGAACAAAAATTGTTATTTAGCAAGTACACTTAAATGTTTAAAATTCAGCATACATACTGTGTCAATTTACTTTGTTGTCTGTATAATAGAAGAAAATAAATTATCTCGAAAATGAATGTGGAAGTTAAAAGTATAAAATTATGAGGTATATACGCAATAAATATCTTTAGACTAGAAATTACGATGATCATAAATATTGTATCGTAAAAACAAGTAATCGAACTATATTTTTATTGTGTAAAGCAAAGTCAGCAATAAATACGTTTACGACTTTAAAAGTCTCCGAACTACACCCTGTACCTCAAGTAATGACTAATACATGACTTCTGAAGTAAAAACTGGGGTAATGTTTACTACCAATTACGTAATAAAAGACCCCCAAATGCGACCAATTTCCCCAAAAGCCACCAGGTGGCGACACAATCGAAATCGTTTTTTTATAACCGATTACCCATTTCGGCTACACCCCTTGTAAAATAATCCACTAAAAAAATGACAACAGTTATAAAAGAGGAATTTTTAGCAACTTTACCATATTAGAAATATATATTTTTTCCTATGCCATAGGAGTTTACGACGCCGGTTTACGATCGAAGGTTTTACGATTTTTTTATATATTCCCAGACGGAGTTATGGGGGGTAATGATAGCTGTTATCAGGGTACGGACAATCGACAAATTATTATCGATTCTTTGGGAGAATGCGAGTGATACCGGCCTGAAACATGATAGCAGACTATCATCATTTTATGATTAACGGCATATGGTACCCGCTACGTGTTTTTCATGGTGAGGTAACATGTTTATGTGGTGTGTCTGCCTCTTGCTTGTGTATTGTGTTTCTGGCTTGTTTGTACTTTATTTTTGTTTTTACTGTACTCTGTGAGAAAACCTGATAATGTTACGTGATACCGAGATATTTCTTTCGGTGAAAATATCAGTTCAAATATTTCTACTTGTGTTTTCACTTTCTTTTGTTATACATAGAAGTATTTTTCTATGTTTACAAAATTATTATAAGGATAATCGATACGGAACAAATGTTTTAAACAGGGGAGCAAAACTAAACTAAATTGTTCGGCAAAAGTCTTTTTCAAGATTATGATTTTTAAATTTACATTTAAATTCAAACCACTTTATGTTATTTTCTACATAACATTACAGTACAATTTAACTAAAATCACGAGTTACTCACGTGAATATACTGAGAAAAGCTCTACTAGTTTCGAACCACAGAGGGGTTCTTCTATTCACGTGAGTATACCGAGATTTTAGTTAATTTAGTACAGTACAAGTACTATTATTGCACATGGCACATGGCATAACATAGCAATAAGAATATAGAATTAAGACATACGGAATTTCTGTTTATATTTTTTGAATAAATTATTTATTATTATTTATTATTATTATTAAACTTATATTTTTGACTTATATAACGAAACCAAAGCCTCATAAAATTCACGTATTCAATCTCAAAGTCAAAGTAAAAACCTTCGTAAGACATAAATGACATAATATCCAACTATTACTTAATAACTGCCTCAATTACCTAGAACTCCACTCCAGCAGTTCGCCAGGTGTTCAGCCGTGATACATTAGCCTACTCCCCCTCCCTCTACCACTGACAAACATGCGTGGGAGTCGAGCAGATGTTCTCAACTACGTTTCGTAATATTTTATTGCAATGAAAATACCTAATTGAATCATTTTGTATTAAGATTGAATATATTTTAGTGATTGCTGATAACATTTCAAAATTAACGCATATGCTGATGTTAATTTGAATTGTAAATGTTTTGAATTTATTTTGACATGTCCATAAACATCAATTTCAGCACAACACACATGCATTTTACCATTTTCAGTAGTTCTGTCAATCCTTATCGTATTGGATAAGTCTGTAATGGCAGTTGTTAGCATTAAATAAATAAATTATTCCCATAACTCAGTCTAAATCCAAACTCTTTAAGTACATATTAATTATACATATATAACTTCATGCCTTGGGGATAGGCAGAGACTCGCTCGCTCTTTAATTCACATGTAAACTCCACACGTGCCTTATAGGATTTGTTTCATTCGTTCATTTCCTCGTTGATCGTCTTTTGTCATCGACCATTTGTCATTGGGGGAGTCCTATGTTCAGCAGTGGACGTCCTGTGGCTGATAGGTATGATGATGATGATGATGATGATTCGTGTCATGTGTACTGTATGTATGTTTGTACATAACACGCCTTTTATCCCTGAAGGGGTAGGCAGAGGTGCACATTACACCATTGTACAATGTAACACCCACTTTTCACTATTTATGTTATGAGTCCCATGTAATAGGGGGTGAGCCTTTCGCTCACCGGGCCACAATTCTAGACTCCATGCTACTTCTGAGAATATTTAAAAAAACCCAGTAATGCTTAGCCCGACCCGGGGATCGAGACCCCTTGCCCGGCAGTCGCACTTACGACCACTCGGCCAACGAGGCAGTCCATGTATGTTTGTGTTTGAACTTCAGAAAATACTAAGACCCAGAAGTAAGTTAGTGTGTCATAGTTTACGATGTTTATAGGACTCATATAATGTAATATACACAATGGTTACGACTAACAACGGTTAGGGAAAACAGCGAGAAAACCAAAACTTTTATAGTTCTATGTATTGAGATATCAAGAAAACACTTGGGGGGGTAAACAGGAATGAGAAAACACTTGGCCATTTAAAGCTGAAATATTTGCAGACTATAAAAATTTAATAACTTAAAAACTTACATATGTTTATTTTTTTCCTAAAAGCAATTATTTTAACTTATTTTTATTATGTGCATGATATAAATAATAATAAATCTAGTAATGTTTTTAAAAACAATTAACTTTGGCTTGATCACCAACTTAAGAAAATGAAATCGTTTTTAAAAAAAACCATAATATAAATGACTTTATTATTTAAAACTTACATTATTTTTATCTTAAACGATAGAATTATTTTTTCAATCATTGACATACTAACATTGTTTCGTATTGTATGTACATCATTTTGTTATATTTTGATGATTTTTGTTATTTTCTTTACGCTTAAGGTTGTTATTAATATTATGTATTTATGTAAGTATCTGTATTTTTATTTTTCATAATCTTTGTTTGTGTGCCATTTGCCAAATAAATGTTTTTTCTTTCTTTCTTTCTCTTTCGTCTACTGGGTAGAAGGATTCACCTTCAACAAACTATCCAAAAGATACACATAGATAAAATTGGCGTGTCTGTTTGTAATACTGAAATAACAGCTTTTTATTACCTATATGCATATGAATACACGATAAATATAAATACGATATTTATACCAAAACAACATTTTTTTTTAATTTTTGTTAGTCTGTCTTTCTGTTTGTACTGGCTAATCTCTGAAATGGCGGGACCGATTTTGACAGGACTTTTACTGGCAGATGTACCTATTAAGGAGTAACATATGCTATTTTTATTTTGAAAAATTAAAACAAAAATAGTCATTAACCAAAATCTTTACTTTTGTTACTCACGTGAATATACTGAGAAAAGCTCTACTAGTTTCGAACCACAGAGGGGTTCTAAAACTCGTATTCTACGTGGACGAAGTTGCGGGCAACAGCTAGTCTACTATACGTATTATATATATTGAAAACAGTAAAAATCACGGACATTCCAACAGAAAAACAATAAGAAAAGTTGAAGATACGAGAAGATAGATGTAGTGTGAACAGATTAAAAACGTCGACCCTAATGGGAGGCGGACACTTGGGAGTTTGACCCAAATTTTAAGTTTTAGTCGTTGTATGAGTAATGTGTATGTTCCTATATGTGTATTTTGTGTAGTGTTATATAATATATCTTTTGTAATTAAAAACGTGTTTTCTTAACATAACATAATAACATGACATAACATCACGCCTTTTATCCCCGAAGGGGTAGGTAGAGGTGTACATTATGCAATGTAACACCCACTTTTCTCTATTTATGTTACGAGTCCCATTTAATAGGGGGTGAGCCTATTACAATATACAGGGCACAATTCCAGATTCCGTGCTACTACTGACATTTTTTCAAACCCAGTTATATTTTTGTGTTATACTGTGATTTTTTTGTTAAAAACCCAGTAATTCTTTGCCCGACCCGGGAATCGAACCCGAGACCCCTTGCCCGGCAGTCGCACTTGCGACCACTCGGTCAACGAGGCAGTCATCATTTATTACAATGTCTGATTAAATTGTTGTGAGCTAAAAGAGCGCATGATCAGACACATTTTGTTTTAAAAATATCTTATGTTACCGTCAATTAGATAAAAAAAAAATTCACATGTCGCTTCTCATGCATCAGGGTGCGGATTCGAAACCAATGTGGATTTTTTCGAGTTATTACGTACTTTCTAAGATTATCTAGACACCACTGACAAACGGTGAAGGAAAAACATTGTGAGGAAACCTGGGCTTATAATTTTTTATATTAAGTATGATATCGCTAACCCGCATTGAGCAAGCGCGGTGATTAATGCTCACATCTTTTCCATGTGAGAAGATGCCTTTGGTCAGCAGTGGCCACATATGGACTGTTGATGATGATGATGAGATAAAAATAACTTAATCAGAGTTTATAGATTAGGTGCAAAATATACATACAAGTATTTCATTGAGTAGAACGGAGTCTGGAAATGTGCCCGGTATATGGCAATAGGCTCATTCCCTATCACATGGGACTCATAACGTAAATAGTGAAAAGTGGGTGTTACATTGTTCAGTGACATAATGTACACCTCTGCCTACCCTTTCGGGGACAAAAGGTGTGGTGTGTTATGTAAAATATTTCATTTTTCAAGCCAGACTAGAGATTTAATAATTACAATACGGATGTATATAACTAACTAATCATCGTAACAAGCATAAAAGTATCAAATAAAACTAATAATAAAATAATTGAATACTAAAATAAAGATTTTCAGATTAAAATTAAACTTCAATAAAACTCAGTCTATTCGATCATAAAAACAACAATAACCAATAAAAATTTGCTGAAAAACCGCATATTAAACTGGGGACAGCAGTTGTATTAAAAAAGCCATGTAATGCGGCTTGTGAAATGGGACGATGTCATTTTTATAAGGAAGTGGGTTAATTGCCCAACGCTGGGCAACTCTCATGGGAAACTGAACTTAAACTTTAACGTTTTAACTTTAGTAATAGTGTAAAGTAAGTTAAGATTAAGTTGCGCTGTAGTTAAAATAAACTGTTATTTGCTCTTTAATCCTCAGGGGATGATGCACGCTTATTAATACAACATAACGCCTATTTTCCATTTCGTGTACTATAATAAGGATGTATATATTTTGATTCTAATTTGCAATGGAAATCACAGTTCTGGCATTTTCGGCAAAAATAATAAAATCCTAATAATATTTTGCCCGGCTCGGGAATTGAACCTTAAATTTTTCTACCAATGAGTTGTATTATTTCAATCTCACATATTTACTAGAAAAAACAATGACGTATCGTACGCTATGCATCAAAAGGTATTTTTACTAATGCTACGACAATTGCTACGCCGTAGTCGCATCTACGTCGTAGCACTGCCTATTTCGAAGGTTATTGTAGTAATAGCTACGGAGTTTTCGTAGACAAAAAAAAAAAATTAATGTAGTTTCAAGGTTGTTTATTATATTTGCAGCACTATGTTTCAAAAATGCCTATTTTATTTATGTGGATCATAAATTAAAAAATGCATTTGTCAAACATCACACTCGTTTCAATGAACAGTTATATTGTTTAAAACTTATGACAGAAAAATAATACAAAACGGAAACTAGTTCTTATCAAAGTGAATCTTTAACAAAAAACCAATTAAATAAACCACTAGGAAATAAATATAAATCTTTAGCAACGCTAAACATAAATCGTGTAGGCACTCAAAAGCATTATACCACAGAATAGCAGCCAAATCGGTCAAATACTGAAACACTGAATTTCAGTACGTACATAGAACTGGTGTTAAAATGCGTATACTGTACATAGAGTAGTATACAACCAGTATGTACTTTGAGGAACGTGCCAAGGGGGGAGTGGGGGCGCGGGGAGGGGGAGGGCGCCACGCACACAACCGCATTTTGTAGATATTTAACTCACATAGATGAGGCTAGGGTTGACAGTTTTGGGTTAAATAATAATTTTGGAATTTATTAAATTATTTTCTAGATTAATATCGATGTCTCTTTCTAGCTAATTAACAATTAACTTTATTATTTTAATATGGTATTTATTATATCGGACATTCTGTCACGTGGAAGAATAACAACCACCTGTAAAGTTTGAAGGCTCAGTGAAGATGACGTCATGTTTATGTGACGGGAAATCGTGTCTTAAATTGTAAATGAAATGCACAGCCAGATTCATAAATAACACGACATGATAAGAGTAGGTTTGATTAGGTACGCAATTTTTTACAAATGTATAAAGACTGCGTCGATTTCTTTTCCATTTTATTTTACGTTTCTGTCTAGCCTTAGATTTTACAAGCTTCTAACGCCTTTTACAAGATGTATTGCAGTCAAAGTCAAAAAAACTAAAACAGCCTGCCAAACTGTCAAAGTTACTGCCAAATGGGACGTCTTGGATTCTATTCGTAGGTCACAAAATGTACAAAAGAACTAAAATGAAATTCTCTGTCCTTTCAGCAAAAATTACTACTATTGCTTTTGTAGTGAGTTTTCCTTGATTTGATTAACTACTAAGTAGGAAAAAAATGGGCACGGTACTGTAAATACTCTTTTGTCTAGTGCCTAGTTTAAGGGAAAATAAGATAATAATCATATCAAATTCTAAAACCAATTCTCATTTTCTCGCTGAAGAAGAAATCAAACTAAATATAGCAAGTGACAACCCTACCGGTCTGAAATCACAACGACTCAGCGCTGCAATTGCATCGCATTATTGCGAATTTAATGGCCTTCGGACAAACGTACATATATACGTCAGTTGTCACTATCGGTACCAGTCTACGTATCTGTGGTACCACTAGTACCAGTTCCCATTGTCAAAGTTATTTTGTGGCTCGTAACGTATGAGTAAACATCGTTATAAGGGTTTTAGACTCCAATTGAGGGATGTGAGACTTAATATGTCTGGGTTTAGCGAACTCGATTTATTTTTGTGGGTGGAGTCAGTGAAGGCATGTATTGAGTTGTCGTTTAGTGGGGAGGATTAAAGAACAGGTTTTAGTGAAGTGTGATTGATTTTATGTTTGTCATCTTAATTAAACTGTTATAGTATCAATTAGTGAAGTTACTTTTAATTAAAAGAGGTGACTAGAATACATATGTATATGAAATACACATTGATGATATTTAACATTATTCAAAGTTAACTCTTTCTTCGCTTTTATTTCAATAAATTTATGTTATTATCAAAATAAAAACATTTTTATACGATATTAAAAAAATCGGACTATACCCTCTCTTTTCATTCGACAAAACAGTTCGCCATGAGATTGCGCCAAAATGGCTGAGTAAGGCATCGATCCTGTTGCCCTCACAACGTTGGAGCAACGCATGGTTTATATCAAGAGACTGACTGACCCTCCGTTCCTCTCAGAGTGACACGACACAAAAACAAAAACATGTTTTTTATAAAATAACTTATATCCAAATTCATCATGTTTTATGTCCCTGTCTAAAGTCAGTCTCTAAAGATTTCTTTCGAAGATATCCGTCTCATAAGAAATTCAATTACTTTCCATCTATCAAAATGATCTTGAAGAGAATATCAAAAAATTGTGAAAAAAGCGAAGTGTTACGTGAGGAGCGTGGCAGGAATGAGATGAGACAATGTCGCTGAGGTCACCTTGAGGATAGAATTACTAGTTTTTTTTTAATAATCCACTGTATCTTTCTCTTTGAGAGGCCGAGTGTTTATTTTCCGTGTGAGATAAAGTATTATAATGTTTTCTCATTATGGATTTCTGGCGTGGTTAATGAAGTCGGAGTAAACCAAAATCTTTAGGGAACACATTGTTCTCTCGAACAATGTCAAATTCAAAATAATTTATTTCAATTAGACCGAGAAGGCACTTTTTAACGTCAACAACAAAAATTGAAGCTAGTTGCTCATTCTATGGTGTAGATTCCTGGAGAAAAACGAGCAAGAAACTCTATAAGTTACTCTTTTTCAATCAGGTTTACAATACAATTCTCTAGTTACATAGTATTGTTGGTTCGATTGTGTGAGAACAATGCAACACCTAAATCCAGTCAAAGAGATTGAAAAAGAAAATAACCTTGAGGAAACAAAATCACACAGTCTGGACTACTAGGAGTTTTCTCTTATGGAATTTTATAGAAAAACATGGAATGAACTATTATATTTACATATATGCTGTAAGTTAATGTAGCATATCTTTATATGATTACTTAATCAATTAACTATTGACGTCTTTGACTAATAACAGCTGACTTACGAAATTTATTTCATACATTAGCATTTAATTTACGATTCACACATTGATATATATATTACGTATTGTCTAGTATTACTGAATACAACCAAGTATCAACTCTATATCTAAGAGCAATAAAATACCAAATATAAAGACTATAAGTAGTCAATTTTTGTCACAAACCGAAAGTGCCATTCTAGTGTTATATAGTATAGTATAGTTCGACTTGTTTGACGATCCCTGACAAAGTCAAAGGGGTCACCTTGTGTCGGTGTTTCGCACAAAATAATCTTATTTTGCTTGTATTTTCGCTGAAATCCGAGAAAATTGGTAAAATCCCTGATTGCATTGAGTTTTTTTTTGATAAGCGGGATTAAGTTGGTTTGTATAGAGGAGTAAATACAACTACAGTGGGATTATTTCGAGTAAATAAAATAAATTGTATTAGACCGAAATGATTGTCGTAAAATGAGATATTTTTGATATTTTTTGGTACCTACATACAATAGAATAAGTTTTATTTTTGTTTGCGTATCTGTGATTTGGAATACGTCTGAACTTTTTTATTTTATTAGTAAGCGTGAACAGATCAGTTTGAATAAATAGATGAACGGATGGAAAACAAGCTGATGAATATATTGAATATTCCCGTATTTGTCGTATCTGTCTACTCCTATAGTACACATTAAAATATTTTAATCTGTAAGCCATCTAAATTTGAGGTTTCCAATTTGATTCCCGTAATTACATGTCCAATATAATGCAATATAATATTGCAACTTGTTATTCTTTGAAGCAGTAGTTTGCAAAAAACATCCTATTATTATTATAAATGCCAAAGTTTGTGAGGATGTATGTATGTATGTATGTATGTGTGTGTGTGTGTTATTATTTCGAGCCAAAATGGTTGAAGGGATCGGGATGACATTTGAAACAAGGTTAGATTACGTGTTAATATAGGCGACTTTTTATCCCATGGATACGCGAGCGAACCCGCCGGCAAAAACTAGTTATTTTTATTCAACAAGAATAACCATGCAGTCTAAATAATTATGAGAATACCAATGCAATCTAAATAATTAGTAACAGAATACTGATCATTAGGATCTGTGGCTTATACTCAATTATGGAGATAGGGACAATTATAACTGTTTGCTATGTATTATAGTACTGTAAATTCACATCTCGTTAACAGATAAGACATTACTATAGATACATAACAGGGAACATAACAGTATCTAACAACAACCAAGTTACTACGTACAAAATACGACGGTCTCAGTAATTCTGCTTACACACATTTGAATTAATCAGCGTCATGTGTTACTGCGATGTTTTTCTTCCACGTACGATGCTTATCGGCAGTCGTAAATAACCTGCAGATGTTTACAGCTCACGAGTTCACGCCCAGAACCGAACTTGTGATATTATGGTGTTTCAAGGTCATGTCTATGCTGTGTAGTGTAAGTGTGTATTTATTTATGGTGGTATGCTTGTGATGGTACTGGTTTGATTGTGGAAGCAGGTAAGGTGTTATCTGGTTTTTTGATTTCGAAATTCCTTATGAAAATAAAATCTCTAACGCCCAGGTACTCAATTTCTTATTGTACTTTAATATCGTGTCGTCTTTGTCATTTTACAAAGAATTTATAGCTACAGAACTATATTTAAACGCGGCTTAAAATTTGAGTAGCCTTTCAGTATTGGGGAGTAAATGTGGTCAATGTTAATAATCTTATCATTTCTGTACATTGCTATTATAAATCTTAATTAGAGGGCAGTAAAATAACTTTTACAGTGAAAGGTAGTATATATGTACTATGTACCCTAGACAAAACATCTTCGTACTCTTTCAACGACGTTAAATTTCATACAATATGAACTGTATGATGAATTTCAAAATGAATGTTAGGATATGACGTTGTGTTCCAGAGGTTGTGGGTTCGAAACCTACCAAAGGCAAGTACCAATGTGACTTTTTCCGAGTTATTATGATGTCCGAGAGTCCGACAAACGGTGAAGGAAAACATCGTGAGGAAACCTGGACTTATAATTTCTAAGTATAAGTTTGAAATCACCAACCGGTATTGAGCAAGCGTGGTGATTAATGCTCAAACCTTCTTCGTGTGAGAAGAGGCCTTTGGTTAGCGGTAGCCACTGCTATAGGCTGTTGATGATGATGATGATGTTAGGATTGGAGAAAGAGATTAATATTTTAACTTTTCATGGTATTATAATTTCTTCTAGTCCCAATATCCCTAAATAATATTTAAGTTTCAATCAAAGTGCCAACTGATTTTGTGTGTGAAGTGTTAACTGACTCTTTTCATAATCACACACATTTTTTTTATTATAATCAAGCTACTATGTATTTTAGATTCTAATATACTATTACAAAATTATACTATCACAAAACTCCTTTTATTTCACCCCTGTGTCTAACCCTCAACGAAAAAACAAGCGCAAAATTATACCTTAGGAAACACTACTCCATACAATTTGTTGACATTGAAAAAAGTTAACATAAAGTTTTGTAGAAGTTCGAAAACTTTAGGAACCAGTGGCGCACGAGTTCTCAACTTTGTTAATTTAATGAGATCAGACTCGAAGGTATGCAGAGGTGAGATCACCTGTGAAGGGGGTGGGCAGAGATGCAAGTACGTCAATAACATTCTGAAGAGAATAAATACATTTGTTACGTAACTTGACATAACTTGATTGTGTCGAAGGTGTATTTATGTATATTTGTCGAGGGTAAAATGTATTTGTAGATCAGTTGTATTGTATCATACTGGGATAGGTTAAAAGCAGCAAGGATGACTGCAGAGTACAAAGTCTTAGGTTCGATTATTGTATCAGGCAAAGTACGAAATACATGGCTGAATTGGATTTTGCATCATATTTGGAATTTCGGATTTTTTTACAAAGGGTTAAAGTACTTCTTCAGATAGATAAGCATTCTATGGCTCTTTTCAGAACAGTACATGCGTAATATGCATATACGTGCTTTGATATAACCTGATTAAAAACCACAAATGGATTATAAATACAAATGAATTTGTAATGTAGACTACAGAAACCAGATATTTACACACCACCAGACTATATCTTGTACGTACATACATACACACAATACACAGACTTTAAAAGACACAATACGTCTAGAATGACCAGACAAAATACACCCATACATCGGCTATTCACCCTTCATACAGACTCAGACAAAAAACAGCCGAAAAAAGTCTAGAAATTATGATTTAGGCTGAACTATAAGGAAGCCAGTGTGTCTCCATCGATCTATAGTCTAGACATTGTAATCAGGTCAGACTCCTCGAACCACTAATTCTTAAGATATTCATATTAATATGAATTTTGGCAAAGACGACTATTAGAGGCATTAGGGAAACTTATGGGAGGTTGTGTGGTCGATTTTTTTAAGGAATTTGGTTTTTTCATTGGCCTAGAGATATGGGTATTTGGTGGAGTCATAGTGGTGGTTAGATTGTGTACTGGGTGTAAAGTAATGAGTAGTAGACAAATAAATAGGGTCTGAATGTTTCGAATACTAATTTTGGAATGTATAAAACTACAAAATATATTCGATGAACAATTTCAAATGTCTTTTTTTTTTGAAGAGAGACATTCATCCAGTGACTCTTACTGACTAAAAACCACACCGTTCCTACTCCTGCACTTCGAGCCGGAGCCCCGACAACCCGATAAGTCCTCCGCGGCTCCTCCGTATCGGCATTAGCCTTATTGGGCCCCACCTATGGTATTCTGAAGGCTCTTTGAGGCGCACGCTGAACGCTACGCGCCGTACGCTCGAGTCTGATTCTGGTCCGCTAGACCGTACTTACGGTGGCTGGAGATCGTCTTGCGAGCCCAGGAGTATCTTTCGCGAAATTTCAAAGTCTAAGCCTATGTTAAATACTGATTGAGGAAGAGATTCGTAATAGATCTGCGTCTAAATAGTGGATAACTTTAACTGTGATAATTTTAGTTACTATTATGGATCGATGTTAAGATTTAAAAAATATTAAAATCGAACCATTTGCTGTACGCTATGGCCATATCAAGACTCTATCAGGACTTTTTATCAAGAAACCTATCAATATTATGCTATCCTATTACCAAGTAATTTAACTCCTAATTTACCTATGAGTATCTTCCCCACTCTCACCTCTCTACCCTGTACCATCAAACAAACGTCTAAAGCAATCGATCGTGAGTTACGAGCGTGACTTCTGCTGACGACATTATAATTGTCTTTTAGTTATATAGTTGTTATTTGTTTTGCTCTTCATTACATTTATTGCTGTCTCAGTAATAAAATATGACTGATAACTTCAGGACTAGGTAAGCAGGATTTGATTAAGTTTTTCAGTAATAACATGGTTATGCGTGGGATTTTCTAGATTAATATAAGATTTTGTTTGAAATAAGAATAGTGCAAATAGTGGTTTACTGGTAGATTTGAACCTAAATGTTTTTTTAAATCAATCAACTAAGTTTTTTTTATGTATTTTTATTATTATACGTATTATTTACATAGATTTAAATTCTTTACGAACGAAATTAAACGAATAATTAAGGGATGCATGTTATTTTATATGTTTGTTATACTAAAATACAACTTTGTTGAATGTTTAACACAAGCTACGGCGTAGCAAAAGTTATGCTACGTCGTAGTCAAAACTGCATATATACGGTCGAATTGAGAACCTCCTCCTTGTTTTGAAGTCGGTTAAAAATTGGTCTCACTATATTTAAACGTGTGAGACTGAAATATTTGGTCAGAAATAAGAAGTTTTTTACATGAAACTGAATATTAAAACATGTACTTAAATAAAAATAAGCCATGTGCATCAGCGGAGTGGAATTTATTTGCCACTTTCCCTACTCTTTTTGCGAATGTCATTTGATTTACAAGTGAAACAAGTGAATTTATTTCTGCAAATAGGCTACAAGGCAGCACTTTTACACGTCAATTTTATCAAGCGAACGATGAGGTCGACATTTCCTAATTGACTACTCTGAGAAGACATGTCGGAACAAACTCAGAGGTCCGTCTCTTTTAAAGGTGCAACGTGTCGCGGGTTCGATTCCCGCACGGGACAACACTTTGTGTGATCCACAAATTGTTGTTTCGGGTCTGGGTGTCATTGAGTATGTGAACTTGTATGTTTGTAAACGCACCCACGACACAGGAGAAAATCCTAGTGTGGGGCAACGTTTTAAAAAAAGAAAGAAAGAAGAAAAAGAAAGTCCAGACAAGACGATTCTATTGAAGCCTTATATGCTCATTTTATATGTAATATCGCCGGGGATAGTGCAAGTCCGCGAATCTACCATACTTAAAGATCGCGTTTCTGCAATAGGTCCAGTTTTAAAGGAAGGTCAAAACTTAATAACTTTATTTTAATTAATTTAAAACTCATTTTGAGTTGAAATAAACTCGTGTCAAGGAGAGCCAATTAAGATTTTTCAGCAAAAAATCTAGTTCCACGGATATGCAACTATTAGACCAAAAATACTGTATTAAGATCACTATCTATTTTCCCCATTGCGTTTAACTTAACCCTCATAGTGCGACGGAAGTGTAAGGCCGTGAAAATTTCAAGCAAATAATTTGCTGAAACTGTTCAGGAGCTGAATAATACGGGGAAGGAAGTGAGGGTTGTTGATGAGGCCATTAATACCCCATCAATGGCGAGTGACCCTTTAAATTAGGTAAATGAGATCGTGTTTTGATTTCGATGTAGGGATATTAAAATGAAAAAGGTTTTTTGCAAGATGGGGTTATATGTGGTATGTGACTGGGTATTTTGATATTGTTTTTCGTAATTTTCCTCCGTATACATAGGCTCTTTTGCCTATTAGTAGAATATTTATGGACTGATGTGGATTTTATAATTTTAGATTATATTAATATTGCTTCATGTGAGACTGTGTTTGTGCATTATTAAGTTGAATTTTCTGTTTATAACTTGGTTATTAATCTTTTTAGTTATTGATAGTGTTAATATTACTTTTTCAAAGTACAGTTCAATGCCAGAGACAAGTTATAAAACAAACATACATACATAACTTCACGCCTGTCTCCCATGGGGGTAGGCAGAGAATATGGAACGCCAATTGTTACGATTCTTACATAGCTCTTTCGTTTCATCAATAGTCATCAATCTTTTCATGCATGCTCGTCAGTTAAGGGTACTTTTAATTTGGGCCAAATTTTAAAACGAACACTTGGACATTTATCGACCTTTGAAAAATAAAAATCTTTGGAAATATATCACAGTCCACAAAGTTTACAGTTATCAATGCAATAGTAATTTTAATAAAAAAACATATCTCGTTTCAGATTGTACTACTAATATTCACAAATTTCGTAATCCATGATGCAACTACCAATAAAATAACTCACCTACATTTCAGTCGTCAGTCTAAGCATTAATCAAAAAATATGTAGAAAGGAAAAAGAACCGTGACAGCAGAATATAAAGCATGTAATTCAATGAAAGCCAATCTACTTATCGTTTGTTTGGGGAAACTTGATTTCGTACGATTTGCTTAGAACTGGCTCGGTTTGGTTAATCTAGTTGGATTTACTGAGGTCAAAATGTTAGCTTTGAAAAATTTGTTGTTTATCTGAAATGGTGGTCAGGAAGGAGAATTTTACTGTTAGACATAACATGTGTGGTATGATGGGTGATGATGATAGTTTTAACTTTTTTACATATAACTTTAATATTCATTATTGATATTTGTTGTATACGGGTATTATTTTAAAATATGTTATAATTTTTCTGTATAAATTTGATTTTATAAGAGAATTGAATTTGTCAACTACTATTTTCTTAATTATTATATTTGAAACTATTTGACGAGGTACACGACTATACGACTAGTTTCATGCTAGAGGCTAAAATTTGTGAATACGAGACTCCATAGTCGCATATCGCGATATTCTACTCATGAATATGAGCATATAGCATGGCTTGAAACTAGTCGAGTTCCTCGTCAAATACGTGAGTAAGTCGAAAACATAATAATTAATTTAGTATCTCTCACGAAAGTTTTAATACAAACATAATGTTTTCTTCTAGTTAAAGATAGTCTAGATTCCTTAGTTAAATGAGGCTAAAAAGTTTCTTAATTTTTTGGGTCCTATTCATTGATATTCGTATGCATCCTATTCTTGCTATCAGACAGTCGATTTAAGAAGTCATTACCCTCGATCACTACAACTACTGCACCTCTAAGACATAGTATTTCATGTATTTATTTGTTTCTATATTTCGTGCGTACGTGCAATCCTGCACATACTTAGATGCTAAGATGCTGCATCTGATCAACCGATTTATCTCCTGTTGTCCCCCTCAGCTAAATAATATATGCATTCTACCCTACGCTATAAATTTACTTGCGAAGAATTTCCTAAGAAAGTTCTTCTCAACTCTTTAGTTTCTTCTATATCTATATCTGTATATAGGTATTTTAAATGAATAAGTTTTCAGTTAAGATTTTTTATTTTACATTGAAGTTATGAATGTAAAAGAAGATTTTAGAGTGTAATGTTACAAGAGTAATCATCATCATGATGATGAAACATCATGAAAATAATAGTCAAACCCTCGATACTTAAACATTTACAACCTGACTGGCACCCAACATGTCTCGAAAGTAACCTCTTCATAAAACCATGTGACGATCACGTGTACCCTACGATATAATACAAATGATCTGCCGACAGACGGGGCCCGTCGTCAGGACTCTGTAGGTCATCGAAGGAACCCGGGAGAGGGGAGTAGCGCTGTGGCACGCAAATGATACGCGGGCAACGCGCCCCGCATCGATCGCCCATTCGCCCATGTGCCGGCCCGCAACCCCTCCCCCCCTCCGCGTCGCCGAACTCCAGGGGGCAAGGGGGGCACCGCGCACCCATCCACCCCGCCAGACACAAACACCCTCACGCACAGACGCACACACACCACGTATCTAATGTGTTCTACCAAATGATCCGAATAGAATATTAATTCATCTACGTATATAAAGCTGATAGTCATAGCTCTTGTTCAACTCCTACTGGTTCTAAATCATCTAATTTGGATAATTATTCAAGGTTTTGCTAGGTTTCAGTCTGAAATAATATTAGGTAACTCTTGCCTGAGAATCTAGAGGTAAATATCAGATAATGATAGTATCCGGTTAATAAACATATAAATGTTAATAACAGTAGTTCTAATTAAAGTCCATCTAATCTAATGCTAAAACTCTAATAGGCGATCTAATCAGTGGTTGAATCAGTAATTAGTGACACCGGATGGAGGGTGACGTCAGTAAATGGTTGTATTTATAACAACAGTTAGTTGTACAGGTTTTCCATGAGTGAAAGTGTGCGTGCCGGCCCCACGGGGAGGTTAATTGAGCTCACAGCCACGTGGGAGCAATTATTTACCTCCAGGTAACCACGTGCATCGCTCACATTACTCCGATACAACGCCGCTCCGACCTCCGATGCCACCGACTACCGTCCGAATACTACATATATGGAATGTATATAGCTACTAGCGAAGCATTGCGGAGGAGCTAACTAAAAATGAAGAAATAAGATGGTGAATTTACAGACATTCGGGTTTAATGTTTCTATTCAGAGCTTCACACTCAAATCTAGACTCTAAACACTAGTGATAGGGCTCAAACTACATCGCTACCGGCTACACCACATAAATATACGCAAAGACACTCAGTGCAAAAGACTGGCTGGTCTTCGGTAAACGGTCGGGGGTGATACTAAAAACATGGAAACCAGTGTTTGAATGATTTATTGATCACAATAATCGCATCAAGCTGATACATGAACAACTACATAGTCAAAATCGCAAATGCTTTGCGAGATCGCATGCGTTCAATACAGATGACATAAAAATTTTACGAGACGATACACTTTAATGACAGTCATAACACTATGTCTACTTAACTACGTATTAAGCTAGGCTACACGACTATTACTACAGAAGCATTGCCTGATTGTAAATAAACGTAAAAATGCAGCATTTGAGCGTTCCGGCGACGACACCCCAAATCTAGGGCACGTGATCCGCAGCCACACGCCTCAAGATCAGAACTCACATTAGCCACAAACCGGTACAGTTCGAAACACTGTTATCCTAGGTGATTAATTAATGTGAACTATAGTGCAACACAGTCAACAGTCTCTGGCCGGTCGTGTCGTGGTGCACGGGGTTCGCGTTTGGTCTCGCGGAGCACTCATTTGTAGTTCCTGGCGCAGCACCGACGTGCGTGGTGCGCGGTGGACACGGCTCGACTGGGCCGCGCACGGCCCCCGCCGGCGCCCGCCCCGCCACCCCAGTTGCATCCTTCAAACGCTCCCTGATAATCGGGAGAAAATACTACACACAGTTGCAATTGGAATGCCGCATCGTGTTCTTTTTTGGCTATGACTCAGCCAGTAATCGCATCAGCCCTCATTGGCTGCTTGCTTGACTCGCCACTCGTCGAATGCAATTTACTCAAAAAGATTTCCGCTCAAAAGAATGTAATCAGATCATTTGTGTATTTTCGTATTTCGTGTCGATCGTGACGGGCTCAGTCGTCCTCGTATTTTAGAAGACTATAGGGCCTGAATATAGATGTTTCATTTCGTCGACGAGCACGTTTTCATGTTAAGTTATGAGTATTTGAGACGAGACAGAGAAAAAAACTATGTTTTCTATGTCGAATGGCAGTGAGATCTTAGATACCCTCTATTTGCTGAAACCGTTTTATTTTCGTTGGTTTTACATGAAAAAACTGAATTTCATTTGTTTTATTTAAACAGAGTATTTTGACGGAATACATTATCATACATCAGCAAGTCATCTCCAATGTGCATATTTAAGTTTTTATTGCGAAGGTTGTCTGTGTGACCTCCCCCGTATCTATAACGCAATCGTTTAAATCATGAGATTATTGTAGTAAGATGCCACATTACCCAACGTATGCTAATGAAGTAAAACCGTTTCCCCTCCACCCGGAAAATGTGCCGAGCTCCTATATCACGCACTTACACATTACATAAAGTATATCAGCAGATGTAGTGCTCAGATCTGTGGGTGCAAGCAGAGCTCTAGTCAGTTATCATGTCGCTCTCATACAATTTAACTTAGGGAAAGGGTTACTGCATACCATCATAGATAAGGATGTGATTCATTGCTTTATGAAAGCGTGTAGTTTAGAGTTCATTTACGCGACTTTATTGCAGACTAGGGTGAAATTTCGGGAACTACATGTAGATGTAGGTACATATCAAGGACATTTTAATTAACGTTAACAAAATGGGTAATATCGTTATAATTCATATTGACAAAGCAATAAACAAACATACACTTAATTCACCCTCCAATTAAATTGTATTAAATAGAAAACTACATGATAGCAGGCATGACAGAAAGCTCGCTACGCCGTAGACCCTCTACGCCCGGCTACGAGCTACGCGCTACGCGGCTATTGGTCTCGTAGCACATTCGTAGACTTAATGTGTGTGTAATAATTTGTGAAGCGGCTATATATAAGACTGTCAAGTATTTTAGTGCCATAAATAAAACAAACTGCATGGGATTGTATGATGCTCTGGTCATATGAATGGGTTCTATGCATCTTAAGTGAGATGTTTACTTTACAAAAATTTTAGTTATTATACCAGTTTTAATTCATTGATTAAGGAAACTGAAGTAGGAATGCTGTAACTACAAGTGATTTAGAATAAGCTCAGGCAGAAAAACAGTACATTGTTAAATTGTACGCAGGATAATAATTTCTAAACCCGAGTATTATTTACTCCAAATAGATTTTTTTTTTCACTTGAATCCGATACTTTGCTATTGCAACCATTCGGATATCGAAGCCGTTGCTTGAAATAAAAATACACGAACACACACAACTATACACTATGCAAGCATTTTGATTAATGGTCAGCAGTTTGTTGAATGACGTGAGGGTTCTGTCTTTCATATGTATTGTATATGATTGTACGCACATCAAGCTGTTCATAACCAGTTTATCATGATCTCGCACTGTATGACATTTTCGTAAATTCAACGGTCAGCTTACACTGGTTATGTATAGTTTGATATGCAGCCGTGCATACTGTGATTACATCTGACAATATAACAGTCAATTCAATCAATTTCAAAGTAAATTTTTAAAAGAGTAACGAATGGAGTTTCTTGCTCGTTCTTCTCCATTTGAATAAATTTTGCAACGAGCACCTAGCTTCACTGACGGACAGACTGACAGACTATTATATATTTTTTATTTGTTGACGTTTCAAAAATACTAAATTATGGTTTATTGAAATAAATGCTTTGACTTTTTAAAATTTTTACTAATACTATAAAATCGAGTTTTGTAATAGTTTATGTTAATATCATTACCAAAGGGGTAGGCAGATATGCAAGGTGAATGCAACGCCCGTGTTTTGAGTCCCATGCAAAAAGAGGTTGTCATATTAGCCCAGAGGTTCAAGAAGCTCGCTTGCCATGCATTAGGGCACCGTTTCAAAACCTACCAACCGTAAGTACCAATGCCATTTTTCCGAGTTACAAGAACTTTCTAAGGATTAGACACCACTGACAAACGGCGAAGGAAAACGTCGTGAGGAAACCTGGGCTTATAATTTCTAATTATAAGTTTGTATTCGCCAATTGACGAAGCGTGGAGATTAATGCTTATAGCATTAGCCTTCTCTGTGTCAGAAGATACGTTTGGTCAGAATGAACCACTTATGGGCTGTTAATGATTAATTATGAAAAAATAGATGGGCTTATTGCTAAGTTTTAGTATCGTTGTAAAAATATTAGCCGATCTGAGTATCGAAAGAAAACTCCAATCGTCGGAGAAAGAGCCTTAAGTTCGCTGAACCATACTTAGAGAAGCTTAACCAACTTGAACATATTAATATTGAAAGTACAAAAGTTAGCATGGCAACTGTAGAAGTTACTAGAACATTGGACATCGTCTGGATACTAACATGGCGTAAGCAGTTATTTATTATATTATGTCTCACTAGCTGTACGCGTGACTTCGTCCGTGTAGAACAAGGAGCCTTAGTTAGACTAACTTAAGTTTACATCAGCTACCTGTCAATAGAAATCCCATTGAAATTAGTCCAGCCGATTCAAAGATTAGCCAGAATAATACAGACAGACAGAGAAACATTGTAAAAAATGTTATTTTGGCGTATGTGTCATATGCATGTAGTAAAAAGCGGTTATAAAATAACAAACAGACACTCCAACTTTATTTATATGTATATATTGATAAGTTTAAGTAATTTGAGGACTGTCTTTAGCCATATGTTGGAAATAATTTAAGATTATACTTAGAGACTAAGTGAGAATTGCCAAATTCAACCTATCCAGCAACCCTGCTTAGTCCACTTTTACTTAGACTAAAGGTCTCGGATTTGACTTTCAGATTAAGCTAAAATTTTAACTTTTTATAACATAGCATTTCATAACATACAGGGGTAGACAGAGGCGCACATTACGGCACTTAATGCCACTGTACAATGTAACACCCACTTTTTACTATTTATGTTATGAGTCCCATGTAATAGGGGGTGAGCCTATTGCCATATACCGGGCACAATTTTTCTTTAAATTGTACTTTGCTCGATCCAAAAATCTAATCCGAGACCCCTTTTTCATTTCATTTATTCAATAAACAATTTACATTGTATCTGAATGTCTTCATAATCATAAATTACATTGCAATATAAATCCATGCAGCATTGATCAGTCATATTACTCAAAAAACAAAAACTAAAAAAAAAAACAACAGAACAATTAAAATAATAATAAAACGAGAAATAAATACATGACAAAAATCCAATTTAGAAAGAAATGACATAATTGGGTACTTTTCAAGATAAAAATGGATCAATTATAAATTCTTTCGCAATAAAATGATGATCTATCAATCCTTATCCGGCTTGATGTTAACTTCACCTTATATTACATGGGACACCATAACGAAAGTGGGTGTTACCTCTGCATCTACATATCTCTTTGGGGATTAAAAAGTGTGACCTTACTGTGTGGTGTTTTACTTTATATAGTGTTAGTAATAATAAAACTTTACATAATAGGGTCATTGTCAAAACAGGGTTCAGATAAAAAAATAAAACAAATACAATTATTTCTAAAGAATTTGTCCTTTATTTAATAAAAATGATTAATTGTAACAATAATAAATTATTGTCTGAGATCAAACTTAACAATTAGAATAGTTATTTAAAAAAAACGTTTTTATAGGTCCACCGAAAAGACACAGATGTCTACCGAATGTACTAAAAGTGTAATTTAGCAACAATCTTAACATAATATTAGAATCTTTTTTCTATAATATTAATCCAATCGTCTCACAGGAAACGATAAAAAAAAGTCAACGCAGTATCATTGAAAAGTAAATTACAATAAAATAATGCCTTTTGTCCACCAAAAACACTATGTCTTCTTGGTGGACATAATATCTTCATCCTCGGATGATGACCAAAAATGTTTAAAATACGTATTGAGTACTACTATCGGAGGTTCGGGTCTTGAAGTAGGTGGTGAACATGAACTGTCGGAGTAAACATCGGCAAACTTAAGGTTTTAACGACTTTTAAGGCCTTGCATGATTTTAGAGCAGGTTGGTTTTTGTAAATCATTGCTTTGTGTCCTAGTAATTGTTGGCCTCAACTTTTATCTATCTATCGAGTTGAGCAACTGTTGGACTATTGGAGTCCAGTTAGGACTCATTAATGGGCTTGGTAGACTCGGTAAAGGGCTGGAAATAGAACACTGAACTGGGGCTTTAATGTGCAAATTGTGTAGTGGTAAGTCAAGACTTATACAACCTAAGTCTTCTTGTTTCTTTAGTCTATTTCTACGTGATTTTGCGTCCTTTCTTCATTTGTTTCGTAGTTGTCTCCGCTATCTATCTGATAAATCATTTATTCTCCTAATTTCTCCTAGTGATTTTTTCCTATGGTAGTACTCTCTATCCTTTTTCCGCTTTTCTTCTAATGCTACTGGATCTTTCTTACTTAACTTTTTCTGTTCGCGTCTTCTTTTCTTCTTCTCATCTCCAGTCAATTTATTTCTAGTTCTAACAATTGTTTGTGGATAAAGAAAAAAAGGAAGCCTAAGCAAGGCACAGAGCACAAACGAAATGGAATACAAATAAATGTTTCACGTATAAGTCAACTGCAAGCCGACAAATTTAGTCATTGTCTAGGAGAATCTGACATCACCCTGAAGATGATTTTTTAATGCGATGGAAACATGTCAAGTACCTTAGGTACTTTATTCATGTATCGTTGATATTATTCTACTTTAATAATAAATAAAGCAACAGCGTACATTGCCATGTACGCTGTTGGATAACTTATTTATTATTGGATGACTTACGCCTAACGTAAAACGCCAAAAACAGTATCCGCAATAATAATATTATTCGTAAAAACCGTCTCCCGAATGCAATATTTCTATTATGCAGTTAAAATCTAATTCGCATTAACAACCACATGCAAAATCAGAGTGCACAAAACAAAAATAAAATATTTCATCCACTTGGTGGACATTCATCTTTTTGGTGGACACAAATTCCACCGAAAAGATGTCCACCAAATGGATTTTTCTGACAAATTATTTCATTCCAAGCTTTATTTTGCGGTTATCTTAAAACCACAAGTCTTTTTAGACAAATACTATAGAAATCTAACACATAACGTTAAGTTATGAATTATTGAGGTTTCACTTGCCAAAATACACAAGGAACCGAAAAGATACACTCAACTTTGACACCATCAGCTATTTTTAAACAAGGAACAATAATTTCGTTCGTATGCGAGCCGCGTCCAAAAGGGCGCTGCGCGTGATAAGTTGAGTATAGGACGCGTTCATGAATTACGTTCCGTTTACAAAATTTTATTATTTTCATAATAATTTTTATTAATGAATTAAGTCCACCAAATAGATGTAGATTTTAGTAACAATATTGCAATGCACAAAAAGTGTGTTTATTTTAATTCGTTATTTTTAGTTTTTAGGTATTAAAGTAATTAGCATATCTATTTTGGGAAAACATATTAAAAGGTTAACTGTGCATATTAGTTTTCATTATATGATCGAATTTGCATAAAGAGGGAGAGCGGTAACAGCCCACCGAAGCGGACTTTTCTTTCGAAATTGTTTAATAAATACTTTATTTTAATTTTATTTGAAATTACGATTATAAATTTTGAATTATTGATTATTTATCTTTACTATAAAATATTGACATGGTATTTTATTTACATTTAAGTCTTTTTTTTCTGTCATCAACAGCCTATAAATGCCCACTGCTGAGCAAAGCCTCTTCTCACACGGAGAAGGTTAGAGCATTAATCACCACGCTTGCTCAATGCGGGTTGGCGATTTCAAACTTATAATTAGAAATTATAAGTCCAGGTTTCCTCACGATGTTTTCCGTCACCGTTTGTCAGTGGTGTCTAAATAATCTTAGAAAGTACATATAACTCGGAAAAAGTCACATTGGTACTTGCCGTTGGTAGGTTTTTTTCTGTATGTAACACAATTTTAGGCGGTTATGACAATGACCCAATAAGAAGTTGTTAGAACATTGAGTGTAGCCTGGCCACATGTCGCAAGCTATAATTCATCGTCTGGCGCCGCTCGCTTTAATAACATTTGTATAACCATATTTTATTCTTACTCAATATAATAACAGCCGTTAAAATAATATAGTACTCAGTTAGTATTCATTAATTGTTTTGTTCAGTTTTTAATATAAATGTTCATATCTTGATAGTTGAGTCATTATAGGCTATGAAGTAATTTAAGTTTATAATAGATGGCCGAGTAACCTAAAGCATAAATGCTGAGAAACGGCAAGCAAAGCTTTAGGTTCGATTTCCTAGCCAGGCAAAAGCAATATTAGATCTATTTGGTATTTTAAAATGTATCATAGCTGCACGTAGTTAAGTATAATTTGTGTCAGAATAATTATTACATACATACCTGTCTCCCATGGATAGGTAGAGACTATGGAACGCCAATTACTACAATTCTTACATAAATATTTCGCTTCATCAACTGTCATCAGTCTTTTCATGCAAGCTCGTCGGTTAATCATAACATCATACTAAAGTGGGTGTTAATTAACTTTAAATGATATATACACCTCTGCCTAACCCATTGGGGAAGAAAGTACATAATATTATGTTTTCCAGTAAATACAAAAAGACAGCATGCCACCTAGTAACCGCCAGATGAGACGACAAGACAGACATAATTCCGTCCACGCTTAGTTGAGTTTAATCACAGCAGATTGGCACGGTGACCGGTGACCTACTCGTGACACGTGTAAATAAATTATATAAGATAACATCACACTGTTAGGTAAGGAAAAGGGAGGGTAAACTTGTAGTAATATGTCCTATAGTGAGAATTTTTTTAAGGGGGGAAAATCATCAAATGCCTGCTCCCGCCTGGGTGAGGCGGGAGGGAGTGTCAGCCTCTTACTGACTAAAAACCACCCCGTGTCTTCTCCTGCACGTCGAGCCGGAGCCCCGGTTACCCGTTAGGTTCTCCGCGACTCCGAATCGGCATTGGCCCAATCTGTGGTGGTCTGATGGCTCTTAGAGGCGCGCGCAGAACGCGACGCACCGTACGCTCGGGTCTGTTTCTGGTCGGACGGGCCTATAGTGAAGAAGGTGAAGAGAATGAAGGTGTGTTTTTAAACACATTATGAAGACGTATCTACGTCTCTATGGGCTGTTTAAAATGATATTGCAATGAAATCTGCATTGCATAATCCACTTCTGGCCTATGGGTCAAATAAGAGGGTTTGCCATAGTCCCCAAGCTTAGCAACCGATTTGGAAATCATAATTTATAAGGGGAATACAAACCAGTAAGTGTGGGAGAGCCATGCTTTCGCACGAATGGGCTGGCTCGACCGAAGTGATACCACAGCCTCACAGAAATCCGATGTGAAACACCGCTTGCGTTATGTTTCGTCGTATGAGTGAGCGTACCGAAGACCCAATTTAAACCCTCCCCAGTCTCCCCAATCCCCGAATCCCAACAATCCTCAATTTCTCAATCCCCAAAAGGCCGGTAACGCACTTTTTTTTTGCTTACCATCAGGTGACACGTCTGCTCATTTACCAGCTTATCCCAAAAAAAATACAAACATATTTCAAATTAACATACAATCCAGTCCCAGAAAAAGGATTTCTTTGCTCAGCAGCAAGTTACCACAGCACCAACCTTACAGCCAATTGGTAAACTCAGAACATAATTTCAGAATTTAGCAATTAGGCACTTTTAACAAGATATCATTATTTTTAATTTCATTTTTAAAAAAGGTCGATAAATTCTTAAAACTCAAAAAGAAATAAATGTTACAATCTCACAGTCAGTATTTGTAAAAGCCAGACATTTTGTTATACAAAAGTGAATTTTAATAATGTTGAGGCGATAAGGTTGCTATTTGCTTGTCCTGATTTACTAATAAAATACGTGTGGTTCTAAATTGTATTTGACACTAAAGTAAACACGTTTAAGGTATAATGAAATGAATGTACTACAGATTAATAACCATAGTTATGTGAGACAAGCTTTTTGAACGAACAAATAAATTTTATGGCTCTGGTTCTGTCAGTGACTTCATCCGCATTCTGTTGGGATACACAATGACCTTTGTATTATTCTAAACCATAATATACCCCCGTGTTCCATATTTAATCTTAATAGGATTTATCGAATAAGGATAGGGTCTTAACTTAAACAGGTCCATATTATCTAACTAAAACTAAATCTACATTACAATTTTGGACTCTACTAAATCTACATTACAATGTTCCATGCATTGTAAAGGTATCTTCTGGCAGTATATTTAAGTCTAAATCTATGAAAGTAGTACATAAGAAGAAAAAACAAGAAAAGTTGTTAACATTGTTTAATCAAAATATGCAGGGCTTTTCATCAAAATCACTAGAAATTGAATTATTTTTAGAAAAATTTAATTATGATATTGTTTGTATTACTGAACATTGGCTGAAGGATTATCAAGTAGAATCTATAAATTTTAAAAACTATTGTGTTGGAAACTATTTTAGCCGTCAAACAATGATACATGGTGGTAGCCTAATTTTAGTTAACAATTCAGTGAAATATAAAGAAAGACAAGATATTACATTATTGTCAATAGAGCACACAATAGAGTTGTCCTGTGTTGAGCTGGATAAGCATATTGTAGTCTGTGTTTATAGACCTCCTATGTTACAAAATTTTAATAGTTTTAGCTCCGTAATGGAAGATGTACTGCACAAAACGTGTTCTAGTAGTAAATGTACCATAGTATGTGGCGATTTTAATGTTGATCTCTTGGAAAATAACTCTATTTGTACTAACTTATTAAGTCTCTTCAAATCTTTTGATTTATCTAACGTTTTTCTTGAGCCCACCCGTGTAACATCCACCACGGCAACATGTATAGATAATATTTTTTGTAACTGTGATTATTTACATAAAGATGTTGTTAATAAATTATCATCTGATCACAGTGGGCTGACAGTTAGCTTTAACACCATCACAACTGTTCAAAAAAATGAAATAATGTTTAGACAGATCTCAAATAAAAAAATTGAGTCATTAAATCATAATTTAAAAAATGATTTATGCGGTCAAACACATGATTGTGAATACCCAAGTGAGATTTACGCCAACCTATTGTCAATTATTAAAACTCAATTTGATAAATTATTCCCTGTAAAACGCAAAAACATTCAATGCAAGTTGGTATTCTGTGACTGGGCTACACCAGGTATACGCATAAGTAGGGAAAGGTTATTTGAGCTTTACGGTATGAAACCATTTAATCATAGTGAGGCTTTTCACATTTATGTCTCCAAATATTCGAAAACGTTTAAATTAGTTTGTAAGCAGGCTAAAGCACTTTACATTACCAATAAAATTAAGACTGCAGAAAATAAAATAAAAACTACCTGGAATATAATTAATGACGAGACAGGTAGAAATAAATCACGTAGTGCTGAATTTAATCTAAATACTGCGAATGGACGCATCAATTCAAATTTGAAAGTTGCCCAGGAATTTGAAAGTTTCTTTAAAAATATTCCGATTAAAACTACGGAAGCATTGAAATCATCTCCGACTCTTTCCGTCGAACTTCTTAAAAGTAATATCAAGGAGTGCCTTTCTGAGTTTCGATTTCAATACACAAACCCCCAAGCAGTAATTAAAGCGTTCAAAGAGATCAAAGTTAAGTCTACTGAAGATCTCTGGGGAATGTCTGTTAGGTGTGTAGGTCTTTTATAGAGACTATAGCGCCTCATTTAGCTTTCATTTTTAATAAAAGTGTAGATCACGGAGTTTTCCCTGATTTAATGAAACACAGTAAAGTGGTTCCATTGTTTAAATCCGGTGATAGTGCAGAACCGAATAACTATAGGCCGGTCTCTATTTTACCAGCACTCAGCAAAGTGTTTGAAAGGCTGATGCTTTCTCAGATGTTGCGTCACTTTAACATGAATTCTATCTTTCATGATCAACAATACGGATTCACTAAAGGTCGCTGCACTACTGACGCGGGAGTAGCTCTAATTAAGCGGGTGTTCGCCTCTTGGGAAGAAGCACGGGATGCCATCGGCATATTTTGTGATCTTTCGAAGGCATTCGACTGTGTTGAACATGAGACGCTATTGCTGAAGCTGAAACACTACGGCATTCGGGGGACGTCGCTAAATCTGTTGAAGTCATACCTTCAGGATAGGCAACTTAAAGTACAAGTAAATAAAGTAAATTCACAGGGTGCTAGCATATCTATGGGTGTACCGCAGGGCTCGATACTAGGTCCATTCTTATTTTTAGCTTACATAAATGACTTGCCCCATTTATTTAAAAATGAACCGCAGATGGTATTATTTGCTGATGACACTTCATTAGTTTTTAAAATTAATAGACGTACAAATAGTTATGACGAGTAAATAATGCCCTAATGAAAGTTCAAAATTGGTTTACATTAAATAACTTAGTACTCAACAATAAAAAGACAAAATGTATTAGATTTGTTTTGCCAAATGTTAAAAGCAACGAATGTGACATAATATTGAATGGTGAGAAATTAGAGTTTGTAAAAGAGACAACTTTCCTGGGAATTACTGTAGACGACAAATTACAATGGGGTCCTCACATTACATCATTAGCGGGACGATTGAGCTCTGCAGCTTATGCTGTCTGGAAGATACGACAGTTAACTGACATAGACACGGCAAGACTAGTGTATTTCAGTTACTTTCATAGCATTATGTCGTATGGTATTTTGCTGTGGGGACACGCTGCTGACATTGAGTCTATCTTTATCTTACAAAAGCGCGCCGTCAGAGCTATCTACAATCTAGGTCGTCGCGAATCTCTCAGAGAAAGGTTTAAGAGATCACATTATGACCGTTCCATGTCAATTTATTTATGAAAACATTATGTATGTTAGGAAAAACCTAGAGTTATTTGGTAAAGTGTCGGACAGACACCACTATCAAACTAGACATAAGAATAGATTAAGTCAGCCAATTTCGAGATTAGCGAAAGTAAGTAAGTCGTTCATGGGATTCTGTGTTAAATGTTATAATAAGATACCAGGCGATGTACAACAACTAAATGAATCCAAATTTAAATTATGTATAAAGAAAACTTTATGTAGACAAGCATATTACAAACTTAATGAATATATAGAGGATAAAAATGCTTGGATGCAGGCTAGTCCGGCTCCACAGGATAACTAAAAACACTGTTGTTTTAATGAAATCGTAAATAATACAACCATATTGCTAAATTGTATGTTGTTTAACTTAGATAAGCGTTGTAAATGTGAGAGCCCTGTAATTAACTTAATATTAAATCAGATTAGTAAAATTTATTTGTGTCAGCTTGGAGTTGTCATGCTCACTCAAAGGTCTCATTGGCGGTGGCGCGTGCAGTGGATCGCTCGATTCCCTACAATATGGTTGAGTTGGGCGGTGCTGGTGTACGTGTCATGTTCGTGAACGGGCGCCGTCAACTGGGACTGGTCAGCTCCAGACTGTTTTTTTTGTTTTTAAGGTTATTTTTTTTTTCAATCACTTTGACTGGATTTTGGTGTTACATTGTTCTCGCACAATCCAAACAGCAAAACTATGTAACTATTAAATTGTATTGTGAACCTGATTGAAAAAGAGTAACCTATGGAGTTTCTTGCTCGTTCTTCTCCATAGGAATCTACACCTTGGAATGAGCAAATAGCTTCACTTGTAATTTTCTTTTTGTTGACGTTCAAAAGTGCCATTCTGGCCTAATTGAAATAAATGATTTTGACTTTGACTTTGACTTTGACTAATATCTGAGTCTCTGTTTGAGCTGGTGACAGATAGATAACCAATACAGCAACTAACGTTTGAGCTAATATACTGATGAGCAATCTATTTACGTGGGACTTGAAGACATAGATACAGGAATACAAGCAAAACAACAGGTTATACACGTGGACCCTTATGGAAATACAAGCTCTGGAAAAGAATTCCCTTTCTTAAAGATGATAAAGAAACTCGTTGGGTTAGGTGGAAGAATATCCCCTATAGAGCGTCGGGACTTTACAAATGTAAGTTTGTCTGATTGGTACAATTAATGATGATTGGCCTTACCATTAATAAATTTACACAGGTAAATAAAATTGGAATATCTGTTGGTAGTATTAAAATAACTGCTTTTTCCTACATTTTCCTACATGTATATGAATATACATACCAAAATAACATTTTTAACAACGTTTGCCTCTCTGTCTGTTTGTACTAGTTAATAATGGAATGGCTGGACCGATTTTTATTTGCAGATAGCTGATATACTAAGGAATAACATAGGCTACTTTTATATTGGAAAATTAAAAAAAAATATGTTCTAAAAACGACTTCGTCCGCGTAGAATTAAAAATTCGTAGGCAACAGCCAGTAAACAATCAAATGATTAGACAATTCGATTAGACGATTCGATCGGCAAAATGCTTATATTTTACCAATATTTATAGTAGTGTCTTGTATAGAGATTTTGGAAACAGAGCTAAGTTTTTGCAATCTACGCATGCATTTTTGTCTAGGTCCAATAATCAAGATTCAGACCTAGACCCAGTCCAATGACATGTGTCGTGACGAGCCCCGAGTGACCTTGAGCCCCCTCCCCCCACTTCTAGAACCGGGTGAAGTATATTTTAACCCTAAATTAAGTGGTGAGGTTTTCTTCGACCGCCCGCGCCGTCGGGTCTCGGCGAACGACGAGCTAAGCCAAAAAGTCCTATAAACCAAAATCTGATGTGCGATTTCTAACCTTATTTGTGAGACATGTAGGTTGGTTATGGAGAATGAGTGGAATCGGTTGCAGGGGTGTGTAGTGGGCTCGCTCGAAGCGTCCTCTAAGAAAATGGAGACAATACGATTATAGTATTGCAGTATATGGTACGGTTACAGATGCTTAAAAATATGTTGGAATTGGATTTTTTTCGTGGAATTCTTATTTTAAAATCAAAGTAAACTTGTTTAAAATGATAAATAAGATAAAGGTACAAAAAAATATCATTAACTTTTTAAGGTAATCATATTTCTTTATATTATTTTTCGATTTTTTATACTTAATAGGTCGACGTTTGACCACCATCTCGCCTGTTGGTGCACGATGATGTGGCCGACGATGGAGCACGCCTACCTATGAGCTACCTGTCCACTCGGGGCTTGAAGACACCCAAGTCATATTTGACGGGAAACACAGCCTCTGGCAAGGAAATCCATTCCTTAGCGGTTCGCATCAGGAAGCTTGACGCAATTCCCACGCACACTCAGCGAAAGGTATCTTGTGTTATCGGTTACATTTACAAACTCAGTATTTTACTTGCTCATAACTGCCAAACTCATACAGTTGTGTCGGCCGATGGGTTAATTTAATACCCAAAAACATGGATGCTTAGGGTCGGGAGGCTCGTAACTTTTCAGCGTGGACTATGCTCCTGACACCAGTCCGCCTTCCTTTTTAACTGACTTCTAAAAGAAAAACGAGCTTCACAGCTTGACCTGTCTGTGTATTAGTGCGTGATTATCTCGGGATTGGCTGAACCTATTTTGAAGAACTTTGTAGTCATTTCTTTAAATATTGTTTATTGTTTTAATTATTTTATGTGTTTCCAATATTTAAGAGTGTAATTATGGAGATGCTAAAAATACACCTATGACGAACGAACTACCGCTTATATTGTACCAAGACTTATTAATAGCTTACCCTCAGAAACAAAAAATAATATTACGCAAAAGAACATATAAAATGTAAACTAAAGCAATAATATTACATAAGTATTGTTTATGAATGTGTTTGTTTACCCTAAGTGGTTTATATTGTTAGCGTCATTGACGTATATATTTGTAAAACCTCGTTTTATGAAAATTCGATTTTGAAATTGATTCATGATAGCACAAGTTTAAACCTTAGTGGATTTTTAGTGCTATTTTAAATGGATAATCCTGTACTTAATTTAATAACTTTATGTGTTACATTTTGAAAACATAATGACACATTATAATTTAAAGTTTCAGCGTTTTCCCCATTTTCGGAACCGGCCCGATTCTTATCAATCTACTCCATTAACTTCTCAAAACCCAACATATACACAAAACCACCCGAATATTATTATGTATAATACAATAATTTAGACTATCCTCTCTCCGTCTCTCTCACTCGTTCCTTAAACAGATCTTTTGTCCCTTTCTAAACCAGTCTGGAGGCAGGATTTCACGACGTTTTTTTTTTCGATTTTTCACATTTGTGCTACAGTACTGATTGATAGACGGAGGGGGAGGTTCGAAGGGGGGAAGGGGGATTGTAAGATGAGTGCAACCCTACGATAGATGTCGTTTCGAACGCTAGAATCATTTAGTACTTTTATTTTGTCGAATGCGACCAACTTCAATAAAATACGCATTGCGTACGCTTATTTTAAAATGGCGACTTCACGCCCTTTTTGCTCTGGTGCCGGGCAGGGGTCCAAGTAGGTTTCCAATGTTTATTTATCAGTGTCGTGGTGGAGTTTTTTGTATAGTTCCATAGGATGTTGCTTGTATTCGTGTATTGCTTCTTAAACTGAATCGTGAATGGTTTTCATCGACAGAAGGCGGGCTTAATTTTGTCCTAAGTAAATTGTAGTTAGTGCATCGTGGTTTCTGATCGTCTTATTGCCTGATTTATTTGTTACATTTTCAACTTTATTGTTTCGTACTTAAGTAGGATTTTTTGTAACTGAAGTTGGAGCAATTTGAAATACTGGCAACTGTACGTAAGTCAGTTGATTTTGTAATGAAATTAACGTGTAATTAAGGACGTTAAGGCCGATTTTTTAATTGTTAACGGTAGAATAAAATTGATATTTTACAGTTTTTAGTTTAAAATAGTTGTCAAATTTTCAAATTTCCACTGATAAAATTTAACTGAGCATTGAAAATCGACCCTAAGCAACATAGATAGTCACTATAATAGTGACTAACTTAAACACCATCTCCTACCTTCTGCAAAACACCACACATACCCAATAAAGCCCCCAAACCAATTCACAAGTACCAAAAAAAATATTTCCTATAACCCCAGACTTTGCCACATTCGAACGCAATTTGCCGTCGCCCATACAAGTGCCACGACCATACATTACTGCATGACATACACACATAAATACAGAACACTGTAATATATGTAAAAGTGTGGCCAAAACTGTCCACTGTGTGCAAAGGTCATTAAACTAGAAGATCGGGTTAATGACCTCGGAAAAGGGATGATGCGTCTGTTATATTTGTAGTTTCACACTATTGTAATTAACAGATAGTTGTCTATGTATTTATTTTAATGTGACATTAGTTTTAATTTAAATAAACAGTTGATTCTATAAAACTGATTTTGAACAAACAAAATATGTATTATCAAATATTTTTGACTGTTTTAGTTATTAATACATAACTGCCTCGTTGGCCGAGTGGTCGCAAGTGCGACTGCCTGGCTTGCGACCGGGCAAAGTATTACAGGTTTTTTAAAATTCTCAATAGTAGCACGGACTCTGGAGTTGTGCCCGGTATATGGCAATAGGCTCACCCCCTATTACGTGAGACTCATAACATAAACAGAGAAAAGTGAGTGTTACATTGTATAGTGGCATTAAGTGCCATAATGTGCATCGCTGCCTACTGCTTCGGAGGTAAAAGGCGTGGTATTATTTTATGTCATATATCGGTCTTATTAAATAAGGTTAAACTACTATAACTATCACACTGTAACAGAGTTTGCCAAGTCTATGATAGTACAGATTTTTCTCAACCCAGGAATCAAACCTAAGCCCTCACCTCAAATTGCCACATTTATAGCCAGTAAGCTGGTAAAACTATATAAAACAATTTGATTGAATATATCTACTCTATAATCCACTACAATTATTGTAAACAATGAAGTTATACCTATTTTGATTCAAATACTGTATAGTTAAAATTAGAACATGAAAGAAAATGGCATTAAACATTTTATGAAAAAAAATGACGGTAGAAATAAAAAATTGTTAAAAAAATCTCATTATCAATCTGTCAGTGTACGGATGACCACGGTGCGACGTAGTAATGTTGTGTTAAGAAAATAAATATTGAATATTAAGTATAGTAATTTTCATATTGATACGTGTTTTTTGTGTTTTTTTTTTAAACTATGTGACATAGATAATATGATAAATTACTTGCGTTGGTAATGGTCCGGTGATCCTATAGTTGTATCATAGTTTAACTATTTTTAATTAATTAATGATCTTTTTCCAGTATGTTTCTTTTTGACAGAAACGCCCCACTAATTATATCAAAATTCTATTTAAAAACTCAGAATTTGAATTTTTCGCGCGTTTACCAAAATTGACGGATTCACAAATACATTATAAAATTGATTTGCATATAGTATTGTTTCATATCTGAGCAGGATGAATCTACAGGTGACATTATTTCTTAAATCCTATCGCATAAATTTTATTTACTTTATTTATCAATTTGTTTATTTTTTTATTCTATTTGTATAACACGCTGTGCCTCGACGTCTTAATTTCTTTCCTGCCACAGGCCCACAGGAAGAAATTCCAGTTGGAATATGTGAGACCTATGTACCTCGTTTTTATATATGTATTGTCCTTTGTGTTGTATGTGTGTACATAAATGATAAATAAATGAATCTTGTCTGCAATTTTACACTAGGCCAACTACTTAATCATGGCTACTAGATCCATTCAATACTCACACAACATCATATACTCTTAGTCAAAAATACAGCAAGTACGTTTTCTTTGAAATCTTGCTCAATATTTTCAATAGTGGCATCATACTGCCGGCGAAATTCACGGAATTCTGTCCAGACGAAGCTAAACGTTCAAACATTAGTGTCTAACGAAACTAAACTAGTCTTACGTTCCAGATCTAGTCATAAATATATGATTCAGATTCTTGGATGATTAAGCCTGAATATGATCAAAGACTCCGGATTCGTTTCTCGCTGATATATTCTACTAGCTTTTACCCACGGCTTCGCTCGCGTCACAAAAGAATAAAAAGTAGCCTATGTGACATATAACCAATACACACAGCGCCATCTATACCAATACTTTTGTTTTTCCTCGGGAATATCAATTTTTCCGGGTTCAAAAGTACCCTATTATTTAATCCAGACTTCTAACTTTACGTCTGCAAAAATTCAAAGCAATCGGTTGAGTAGTTACGGCGTGAAGGTGAAACAAACAAACAAACTCACTTTCAGATTTATAATATTATATATTAGTAAGGATTTGGTGAAATTTGTAAAGTTGGCCGAATGGTCGTAAGTCCGACTGCCGGGCAAGGGATGTCGGGTTCAATTCCCGGGTCGGGCAAAGTATTACTGGATTTTTTTAAATATTCTCAGTAGTAGCACGGAGTCTTGAATTGTGCCCGGTATATGGCAATAGGCTTACCCCCTATTACATGGGACTCATAACGTAAATAGTGAAAAGTGGGTGTTACACCGTGGTATACCTCTATTGTGCACCTCTACCTACCCCTTCGGGGATGTTACATTTTTTATCTTGTAGTGTATGGGGTACGGTTTTAGCTTCAAGTGTTGTTGCTTTCAAGCTTCCTTGTGCGAATCTCTAAGGTATGGAATTCCTTGTTTCCAGTAAGGGTGTCGTTTTGTGTTACAACCTGGGTGTTTTCAAGTCTTGAGGTAGCTTATAGCCAGGCGTGCTCCATCGTAGGCCGCATCATCGCTTAGCATCAGGCGAAATAGAGGGCATGCGCTGGTATATCTTATATAAACCGGAAGAGTTTGTTTTTTTGTTTGTTTGTTTTTTTGTTTGTTTGTTTGAACGCGCTTATCTCCGTAACTACAAGTCTGATGTGAATAATTCTTTTTGTGTTGGATAGCGCATTTATCGAAGATGGCTATAGGCTATAAAACATCACGCTACGGCCAATAGGAGCTGAGCAGAGCGTGTGAAACCGCGCGGAAGTAACTAGTTAAGCATAAAACCATGCAGATTTATCACTCTGTTGGTTAACTACGACACCTTCGCGGTCATAAACAAAACATAGTTTTGTAGTTGGTGACTTTCAAACTGTATTTAAAATTACAACACCCCACTGAGATACAAGAGCTGTATTCTTGCGAGTGTTGTGTGTAGGAGAATAATAAATTTAGTCGACAAGCTAACAATTGCTTGACACCATTTCAGCTGTATATAAGCAAAGTAATGGAAGAAACAGTAGCATACATTGCCAGTAAAATAAAACTTACAGAAACATCGTTTGGATCATAAAGCAGAGAGATAATAAAGTCAACTTGACCACGATAAATTAAAAATAATATTTTTGACAATTTACATAGCTTGCGCGGTTGCCTTGTTGTGCTAAGGGTGTGTTCATACGTGTCGCTATTATTGAAGTGACTAAATTAAATTAGCATAATTAATCGCCATAGTAACTGAATATTTATTAACTAAAATCGCGGGTTACTCATGTGAATATATTGAGAAAAACTCTACTAGTTTCGATCCACAGAGGGTTTCTTCCTCATGAGCAGCGACGTCGCGCGTGTGACAGTGAGCTGCGTGAGTAACCAGCGATTTTAGTTATTTGAATATTTGCTGTGGTAATCCAGAACGGACGGTCATTACCCCACTCCTTCCGTGGGTGAAAAACAAATTGAATTTAAAGCACAAACCAGCCAGTAATTTCTAAAAATACGTACGATAGTGCTGATAATTTTAATGTGTGTGTTACCTAATTAGCTTGATTGTACAAAAACTATTGTTTTAGAACATGAAAGAAACTTCACATGGATAATAGCAATGAGGAAGACGCCTTACACAAGGCCGCATGGAGCTGCCAACGAATTATGAACTCCGTTTTGGATAGGGTAAGTTTTAAAGCTTATATCATGACTAGGATTTTGTCTTGTGCCGTGGGTTCATTTACAAATACAAGTTTTACATACATAAACACAAAAGAAATGAGATTGAGGTTACTAATACTTATGGTAACGTAGTCCAATTAAAAACAATCATTATTATTATGTATGTCTTTACCATTCACGGGACCACAGGGTCCCGGTCATTTGGGAGGCGTACGAGGGGCCGAAGCCAACTGCGCAGAGGCCCTTTAGACAACTATAATATAAATGTAATGGACACACAAACCGGCGACTATCCCTGTATGCACTATGGAAATGCACCCAAGGACAGTCCCCGGTTAGTGTAGGACTATTGTGAATAATGGAAAAAAAAAAGGTAGGGCTATGGATGGGTTGTTGTGGACTGGTAAATTGGGAACTATGGATGACTATGACACCTGCCGAAACAATGTAATTTTTACACGTAAAAATGGCAGCGGAGACTCGCCAACTCACCGACCGGGCCCGGGAATGGTTGCTAGATATTAGCAACAGAGGGGCAACGAGAATGTGAGTGGCTGAAGGGTTAAGAAACTACCACGCTTTCTACTCAGATCATCTGCTCCAGCCGAAGCCTCCTGCATCCCTGCCCCTCGCGACTTACGAAAGTTTCTTACCCTCCGAGCAGGTTCACTGCTCTCGCGACTCCACTCTGGACGGCCAATGAAGGCAAGCCAGAGGTGGGAGACCTGTTCCTTGTCATCTTTCACTCCAGCCAGCCAATTAAGGCAAGCCGGAGAAGAAGGAACGGTGACTTCTCCCTGGAGCACTCGGGATGATGGTAGCCCGCGGGATCGCTAATGCCCGTCACCTCGCCTCAAGGTGCCCTGCGGGCTTATTATTATTACTATTAATAAACCTTCGCTATTTCAACCATAGCATCACACTTCACACGAACAAGAAATGTCTTAAACAATATAAATCAAAAAGTACCTCATCCAATTTTTCCCAGATCCCCTTAACTGGATTGCGGCCAATGAATAGTCAAATGGGGGGTAGCAGTAGTGGTAATTCGGGGCGACGTACGACGACCAACAACCGGTTTGTACCCGTTCTAACCGGATGAAACCGGATCAAACACTACACTAGTCGTGTATGTCCTAGGATAAACGCCTAACATTCATATATACATACATATATTTGTTACTACTGGTTTTAAGATATTTTACTAAATGTGGATATTTTAATATATATTATGATAGGTACGCACCTGTGACTCCTCTGGTGTTGCGGGTGTTCATGTGCGCCGCTGCTTACCATCAGGTGATCCGTCTGCTCGTTTGCCTCCTATTCTATAGAAAAAGTCCGGGCTCCGGCTCGAAGTGCAGGAGAAGGAACGGGGTGGTTTTTATTCAGTAAGAGTCTGACACTCCCTCCCGCCTCACTCAGGCGGGGCAGTCATTCGATGATTTGCACCGCTTAAAAAAATCCATAAAAAAATATGGGTAGTGTTGGATAGGCAATTCTTAATGTAGAATTCTATTTGTAACGAAAAGGAATTAATAGGGTTGTTTATTTTTAAATAACAGATAACGTCTTATCTTTAGCAACTATAAGTACGTATAGCTCGGCAAATTTACGCAGATATTTTTATACGTAAGAGTAGACTTATAGAATTTTATCAAATTAATTCTCATGCCAGCTAGATACTTACGAGATTTGAAATAATTATACCTAATTCTATTTCGAATATCATTTCGAACAGTCCAACCAATAAAAAACAACAGAAAAAAAACTACCGAAATGCCACCAAACCCTTTAGAAAAAAAAAAACCTTAAACATATTAATAAAACACCCAAATTAGGTTACAGACATATCGATTAGTCTATGAACCTGTATTCTTTTATTACATTGTCTGACTGTGACGGTAATGAGGTGACGGTTTAGGCCTAGCGGCTAATTTAGCCGTCTGAGTCTACAGGCTATCAGGCTATCAGCCAGCCGGGTCGTTGACCTGTCTGGGCCACGTGGTTCAAGGATCTTTTTTATTTATATAGCTAGGCTTTCTCTTGAATATTCTGTGATGATCATTATTTTTAGTAAGTGTGAGAGAGTCGCGGTCATGATTGATGTCTAGTGCAAAAAGTCTACATATTTTTAATTGACTTCAAAAAAGGAGATTCTCAGATTTACCTGTATATATGTATCTATGTTTGTGCACATCTGTCTCGCGATTGACTGTATCGATTTGATGCGTTTACAAATAAGTGTTTGTAACATTTATTCGGAAAAGGTTTTAGTATATTAATTTTTGATTATGTATAGTCAATAATTATTTTTATAATGACTATCGTGAGACATACTAAATTAACTAAAAATCGCGGGTTACTTAGGTATGTGAATATACTGAGAAAAGCTCTACTAGTTTCGCACCACAGAAGGATCCTTCTTCATAAGCAGTGTATTCACGTAAGTAACCCGCGATTTTTAGTTAATAATTATTTTTAATCGAAATAAGTGTAACCTTGTTTTTTACTATATTTTTTTTAAAGGGGAAAAAATTATTGACTGGCTTCTTCCGCCTGTCATGAGTGGCAGATTCTTACTGACTAAAAACCACCCCGTTTCTACATACTCCTGCAGTTCGAGCCGGAGAGCTCCGGTAACCTTTTACGTTTTGCTCCGTGTTAGCTTACTATAGAGTTGGGCTAAATATAAACTTTATGTGCTATGTACTAATTTTAAGTGTGGGAGAGCCATACTTCGGCACTAATGGGCCAGCTCGACCGGAGTGATATCACGATCTCACAAAAACCGACGTGAAGCAACGCTTGCGTTGTGTTTCGTCGTGTGAGTGAGGTTACCGGAAGCCCAATTACCCTCCCCTTCCCTAATCTCCCCAATCTCTGAACCCCAACGATCCTCAAACTCCTAATCCCCAAAAAGCCGGTGACGCACTTGTAACGCCTCTGGTGTTCCAGGTGTCCTTGGGCGACGCCGATTGCTTACCATCAGGTGATCCGTCTGATCATTTACCGGCTTATGCCATAAAAAAAATTCCTGAATCCCTAACGATCCTCAAACTCCTAATCCCCAAAAGGCCGGTGACGCACTTGTAACACCTCTGGTGTTCCAGGTGTCCATGGGCGACGCCGATTGCTTACCATCAGGTGATCCACATCCACATCTCACAACTGTATTACCTACTTTTGTTTTTTATCACAGTTCCCTACGCAACAGCGACATTCACTTCATTATTGAGCGACATCTAGTGAGACTTTGTGACATACTCCACGTCTAAACCCAAGGTTACCAAAATACAAGCTTATAGCTTAGTTTGGAAAGCAGTATCTATCAGTATCGTTCGTAATTCACACCGCAATTCTGTAATGTGATATTGTAAAATTTTTAAGACAATAAACAACTTTTATTTATTTTTATTTAGTACCCCTACCTCTTCGGGGCCTAAATGTGTATTATTATGTTACTCATGTATTATGCTATTACTTAGTGGGATACAAACAGGGAAAGTTGAAAGAAAACAACGTATTTGTACATTAATTAAATTTATTACACGTGACTTACACTAATTTATTCGTTATTGCTTCATTATTATATTAATTATTGTACTTAGCTATACAGGAGGAGCCATGAGCACTTACATACACATAATATATCTCTTGATTTTATTGTTATTATTATATACATAACACGATTATATATTATAACAGTTTGAATTATATATAACAATAATAATAAGAAATAACTGAAAATAATAACACGATATTTTAGATAAATAATAATTTTACAAATATCTAAAATTTATAAATGAATTTATGAATAAATAAAAGATAATTCGTATAATAATTTATAATATTGTGCTCACAGCTAACCTCCTTACAGTGATTCGCAGATTGCAAGTGATATGAGAATTTCTAGATTAAGTTTTTGAAAAAAAAATCCATTACATTTTTCACAGGAAAGATAGTTTTTTGGAAAATAGTTCGTCTATATTAATTTTTATTATTTCTTTGTGAGATCATACTAAGTTTTACATTTGGTAAGCATTTTTAAATGATAATCTCTGATAATAGTAAAATTATTGAAATTGTTTTATTAATAATTTCAACTTTTATTATTTTCAGAGCTGATTCTGTATATTGATAACTCTACACTGATAAAATATTGCTTTAAAACATTGAGATATTATTTCATGAATATTTAAAATCGATAGTGTAACCTGATTTTTATGACTGTCTAGTTTTCTTGTTTTAATAATATATATTTTAAGGTCAAAACTGATTCTCCAATGATAAAAAGATGTATTTGAATAATGTAGATATTGTTTTACCCCTACGAGAACACATCAAGCAGTTATTAATGTTGATATTAATTTTTACTTTACCACAAATACTTGACCAGGTTCGAAATTACCATTAAAATTCTCACTTATAAACTAATGTCTTATTTATTAATAACTATTTAATATTATTACACACACAAGTCAACAAGAAGGGTAATAGAAATTACTTTATTAGCATTAAAATATCTATTATTCCAATAACAATATCACATACATAATAACTAGACAATAATTGTTTTATTATAATAATTATAGTAATATAACAATCAACAATTACATTCGATGATACAATGCTGTAATTATTATCATTACTTATAATTAATTCGTATAATATTATACTTATGTGCGTAATGATTGAATAATGATCACGATAGCGCGCGTAACTTATTATAATAATTATTATTTGAAGATACTCTATTATTATATTATTAAACATAGAAATTAATAACGACATTAAAATTTGTCCACGCTTAATAGTTATTAGGAAATATACAGATTCACATTCTAACATGTATAGTATATAGATAGGATAGATAGAGTTATATATATTTCTGCTACATACAGTATATAAAGATAGCTTGATAAAGTGACTTTAATAATTCTAAATTCTATTATTATTATTATATATATTATCATGTGCCATACACACTAAACACTGGTCGATATATAAAAAGCTGTTTACTATGACGCATAGCTTTAAGAGAGTTGCTTAAAAGTAGTTAACAATAAAAATATTGCTATGAAATAGTATCTATATTCAACAAATAATATTCATTTATTTCGCTTTATACGTATCTCTAAAAAGGGTAAAACTATCGTAACAAAAAAGTTGGACTACAAATTTGTAAAGGTTTTTATCAAAAATGTGTTAGTTTGAACAGTGACGCCAGGATTACCATTTTATTAAATTTCAGTCCCGAAATATTTTTTTTATACTCAACATTATTATTATATATTTCATTTTAATAATATGCATTCTTTTACTAAGAACAACAATTCTTCAGTCAGTATATAATTTAGTAATAAATATTTTATGATTAATATATTTAAACACAGGTTGTTGTTTTTATATACCTTTCTTTCATAAATATTTTTTTGAAGCAACACGTATAATCTACACGACTTTGCTGAAGATAACAATAATAATAATAATTCTTTGTAAACTGTAAATATTATGTGTTATAATTATTTCTTTCCTATCATAACGCCACTATACAAAACGAACATCATATACAATTCGAAAATTGGACAAAAACAACAAAAATTCAAAGATGTATTGTTTTGGACAATCCTTAAACAATCACTAGAAGTTATTACTTAAAGTTATCAAAGCATTTTGCTGCGGACACTGGATCTGAGAAAACTTTAAGATTATTTCTTTTCATAATTTTAACATTACAATAACATTTTAGTTTTAAATTTATTTTTTTTTTTGGATTATTTCAGAATTTTGTCAACATCGAGAGTTTACTATAGAAGATTACGTTTCACTCGATTACGCAAATTTTGTCAAAAATGAAATTAAATACATCGAAAAATTATTGTCAAATGCAAATAAATGTGAAATTATGTGTTTGTAAACGTACACACAAACAAACACACGCGCAATCGACACTGGAGAAAATCATTTTATTTTATGAGACAAAGTTTAATTAGAAAAAAATGTGAATCATAGCGAACACAATAACACAAATTAAAAATGGTACGAAAGGCGAAACCATTTTCAAGCAAAATGCACGCAATCGAGCAAAACTTAAGACTTATTTTAGCATAAATACTAATCCTGTCTGCTCGCTAAAGCAAATGATAAGTGGACGTAACGATACACATCATCGTGATGAAAAATCTTCTACCAAAAAAAGTAACTACAACGAAAAACAAAGTGTATTGTCTTTGTCCCTGTATGTCATGAGTCAATGAAGTGGACACGGTGTGGAAGGGCCAAGGGTTGATCTTGTTAGGAGAAAAAATAACACAACATGTTGCTATAGGAGAATATACAACAGAAAATGTTGAAGGAACATCAGTAGGATCAAATTAAATAGACGTTGAATCAGACATTTTTGATTTAGATGCTGTAGAACAAGCATTCCTGATAAATACTTCATCTATAGAAGACACATTGGAATTGGATGTGAATATAAAAAGGGAAGAAATTTCTGATCAAGTTAGTAATACAGTAAAAGAAGCTTCAGATGATAATTAGAAAATAATAAAAGTTAATATCGAACCAGTTACCAATCAGGATGGTGATAAAGTGACCGACAGTGATACAGTTAGTGTCACTACTGCTATTGATAGCTTTCACACTAAAATTAATTATAACTACAGTTCACATGGCGACAGATAATGTTTTTATAGAACTGACTCTGGTATTTTTCCAAAAAGGTTCAATTTAGATTGAAGAACTAGAATTGGAGACTTAAGGAGATATTTCTTTACGGCAGTAACGTTATAATTTCAGACGACAAACGGTTGGATGTTCAAGTTAATTTCGAAAATGATGTATTTTTTAAATTCCTGGGAGCTTTTGTTGACATTATTATGTGATTATTTTTTATTGCTAGCCTGACTTCCATTCCGCATTTTCTTCGTCCTTATAAAATTAATTAAACCTTCGCCTATAGTCAGACTTATTATCTTCCAGTAAAAGAAATATTTGATGGTAATCATTCCTTAATAATATATCCTCATCTCTTATTCTAGCCGGTATATCTATGAACTACTCCTTACCAACATCGCCATCCATACTAGAGTCAGTCCTATCAAAAACAATTCACAATACTAAGCCAATCCTAAGATAAGTGACGAATTCAATAAATACATGTTAATCTTCCTAACCTATAATTACATTAATATTGTCTAACATTACATTCGTCCACACAAGTATGACCACCTAGCGAGAGATTATATACAGTTATAAAAAAAATAACTAACTATAGCGTAGTGATTCGTTATCCGATATGTTAGGCAGTATGTATCTAGGCCACTTATATGTTCGTAGAATGTTTCTCACGTAAACACATATATATAGAAGAAATAGACTCACTTATATCATCAAAGACTTGTTGTATGACCACGTCATAGTACTGCCATTCATAATTTGGATAGCAAAATCGTAGTTCAGGATATTTTTGAAAAGTGTTTCCAGATTTTAGTAAATGCATTTTTGAGTACACAATATGAATTTACGTGAGAAACTATAGAAGCAATGGAAGTGATAGTAATAAGACCTTAAGTTTAGCATGGATATAGATTCCTTGTACTCGAAACATCGATAGTGCAACATCGAAATGTATACGATGAGTGCTAATGTGGTTCATGCGATGATTTGATGATGGAGCAAATGGCCATCGCTAACACAATGTATATTAATGAAGCAATACCAGCCAAAACCACCTCTAAAACATGTAGTATAATTCCATTTTAGTTTTTTCTATGTATCCTTACCTTTTTATATAACCTTGCTCCTAAACCTGATGATGATTTGAGGTCGTAAAATTAGTAAATTAAACCTTCAAACATTATAAACTAAATTTTCGGCCAATAACAACATTTCAATATCAGACATGGCTCATTTTCCCCCAAACTCATAATAAAACTTCCATCGCATGAACCAACATAGATAGAATATAATATAACAATAATATATTAGATATAAACTTTAGTCTGAGGTAACACAAATCCAAGGAACTTAAGTTATACGCACACGAAGATATAGACATAAATGATACTCGAGCGAAGCATCGCATAAGTACTATACTTACAACTAACAATAAATACATACATTGTAAAAATCCAAGACGATAAATTGACAGCATTTTCAATAACACTAATCGTATAATTATGATGTACAATAGTAATTGAGACAAAAGCCTTATATCTAAAGGCAGAAGACCACATCGAACGTGCTTGGGTGAATGAACTTGCTGATAGAGTTACAATACATATTTAGACTAAGGAATCGATAAATCCCTTCGTTTTCTATCAACTCGTTGACAATCTTCCGATTTGACTGGAGGATGAATCATGTAGTTATGTCTTCAACCTTTGAAATAATGATAGAGCAGTTCTAGAATTTAATATCCAAAAACCATTGGCTACAGATGGGACAGTAAACACAAAATTAATAAATAACAATAACAGTGAAGTTGCCTTAACCAGTGATATAAAAAACAACAGGAAGACCTTGATATAAACGCAAATTCATTCACCGTAGCATCACACAACTAGCAGCCATAAAAAGTGATAGAATATAATATCAAAATGATTAATATTAATACAACAATTTTACGTATAGAGATTTGTGATAGGTATACTAATCTAGACAGAATAGATGGGAAGATCTCTGCGTTAGTTGTGATGTAAGGGAATCATTGTTTGGTCCTATTAATAGTCTGCTACCAAGTGAGAACCCAATTGCATCAGAGGAAGTTCTAGCTTAGACATAAGCCACACTTACGCCACAGGACGAAGAACGCGGACATGGAAATTATCACATGTACTAGAGACCTTATACAATAACTATTTAAATTCTTCAATATTAATGTTAAATACGATGCAACGGGCCATGAAATGAAGAATTTAAAAACAATCTACTTTCTAATGTCTCTAAATAAAACTATCGGCTATTCAACAAATTATCCCATATCACATCTTGACGACATTATTGCTTTATGGATCCGTTTGTTAAGTCTATTGTTGATCACTTTGAAGCGAACAGAGGCTGTTCAATCATTGTTAACAATTAGAAAACAAATACTATTCGTGATTGCATCATTAACGTGTTCCAGTAAAATCTACACTTTATTTTGTTCTTGATAAATACTTTGACAATATTCTCCTCTTTTGATACCTTTAAATCAATAATCTTACTGAAACACGTCACATTACAGCAAGTTAATGTGTGCATCATAAAAACTGATTAGATTCTTATTTCCAACGCAACAATAACGGGTATAGAAATGTGATTTCCAAAATGTTCATTCAATTTTGAATTTCACATTCCCTTATCACATATTGGACCCCAGTGTATTTCAACAGCAACATGTAAAAACTAAATAATATTAAAAAATATTTTTGTTTCTCTCTGTTCTAGTTATATGTCGTCAGATGTCTTGAGGTTGGTACTAAAATCTGGCTCTAAAAGTACTATTATTATCTTCAAACTAGGTCCCTCGTTAAGTAGGCAAGCAGCCAACCGCCAAAGATCTCTAAATTGTCTAACTACCACCACATCTACATACATCTCATACAAGCGATAATATCTCTCTTACACCAATATCTTCTTACTCAAATACAAGTTATGATTATTCTACAAATTGTCTTCTATCAAAATCGTGTCTTCGATCCCCAACCTCAAGACGTCCGCCAACCAACAGTGGGGTTTCACAAAACAATCTTACACTAAGGATAAACAAAAATCCTTTTCAAGGATAACAAGCAATAACAAATCTGTCTTTTATCAGAGGTAACGTCATCTAAAACTAGCTGCTATTCGATTTTGTGCTTAATTCGTTGTGCTTTTAACGCACATTTTTGAACGGTGTTTGTAAATACTTGACTCGAGTGCGGATATATGGAGACTAGGTACCGTACATATTTGAATAATTTCATTAGCATACATTACGTGAACATTATTACAATGACTTAGAACGAGACTGTGGACTGCTCTAACATACATTCTGTGAGGTAGTCCATCTAGAGCACCTGTGCGAATAGCACCTGAACGAATAGCACCCAGCCTAGTCCACGAAGGGCACCTATCAAAATAATTGGCAGGTGCTCTTCGTGGATTCAAATTTGTTTTATGTATTTATCCACGAAGGGCACCTACGATTCGAACCGTAGTGCTGGGATATATACATCCGTATTTGGTAAGCAGGACGTTAAATAAAAGACATATAAAAAAAATCATATGAATATTAATAATTTATATTACACAAACAGTACCTACCGTACAGCGCTGACGGCAATTTTGAAAGCCACCTGGGGTCTCTCTTTTCTAACGGCCATAATAGGTGATAGATAGGTAATAGATAAAACTACTCCTAGGCCAGCTTTTAGCCTCGATTTACAACTGAATGTCAGTGTAGAGTGGGAATCTTCTATCACGGGCCGCCACCTATATCAGTTCTTCCCATCCGTGCATGAGCGGGTGGAGGTGCATCACTGTGTTGGCCAAATTCTTCCTGGCCACAGCAACTTTAAAAGCAAGTTGTTCTTATTTTAACTTGGTGATTCAACATGATGCCAATGTTTGACAGTGGAGTTGCAAAATGAGCAGTCCTTCCATTACATACTCTGGGAGTGTGATCTCTGGCAATATGAAGGTAAAATAATTTATTTGTTTCGTCAGGTGTAGCTTATTATACGGATCTCGTGGAATCTAGAACAAATTTCCATGCGTTTAGGCGCTCTTGCCACACCTATTATTGGAAGCAAGTATAACAGCTCACACATAGGACCCACTTAGTTTCCGTCCTTCCGTGGTGCTCTTATAATTAATATATTTTGAATTATTTTGTTGCGGGAACCAAGACAGTTATTCATGTCCCTGGGACGCGCCGGACTTCAGTGTGCCGGTGTTTTCATGGTTGTATCTACTGTAGAACCTGGCTTACAGGAGTTGCAGCGGTTTAAGGAGGTTGTAGCGGGCTTGTCTCATAAATCAGTACCTATCATAATAAAAATAAATCTTAAAATCTCAACTTTTCGATACAGTGCCCTAGAGAAATAATGCCATTTTCGTATTCTTCTATTATACTATTTATTAATTTATTTTTTATTTTGGCAATTTTTTGAGATCGTGATGTGTCAATTTTTTTCCGTACTTCAGCATAATTTTTGCTATTGTCTTTTAAGACCCTTAAAACACTGCAAATGTTCTTATTATTTTTGTTTATAGCTTTATTTATAGCTGAATAATGCGTCTCAGCATAATTATTGGTTTTGTGAATTTGACCGTAACAGCACCATTTGTTTGACCACAATTTGTGGTCAATCCACTGGCTAACCATATAATCATTGAATGCTGTCACTTTGTCATCTTGGGGACTCTCACCCATTATATATAGCCAAGCATCGTCTAAGTCATTCGGTGGCAAATAAGGAAGAACAGTGCATAGAGCAACGTGCTTTCTGAAAATACAATTTTTATTGAGGCCTAGCTCTTTACCTCTCTTTAGTAGCGCCTTTTTGAAATGGAAGTAACACCCTTTTACTGCGACTTTGGGAAATACAGATAGAATTCCTCTAACTGCAGCTTCTTCAAAGTCACATGTAAAAAAATCTATAGACATGTCTGGTATCGTGGATTTCAATAATTGAAATAGTAATTTGTATGTAGACATTTTTTTGTTCAGAAGCATAGCATATGCTAACGGCTTAACGATACCCCCGACATCACCATGAATGCTGTAAATCTGAAGGAAAGGTTTTGGTGCAGATCTAAAAGTCCCATCACAATAGAGATGGCGTGTTATGGCAAGTTCTTCTTTGCTTCTTGCCGTGGCAAATAGAAGTATTCTATTTTTACCATCGCAGAAGTCAGCCAACAGGAAGTCCAGATATTGTTTGGGTACCTTGAAATAAATATATAATTTGAAAAATGATTCAAATATAAACAAACTCTTGGACAGATGCGTAGGTTTGCGTAGGTTGACTCGACAGATTCAAAGTTCAAAAAATCATTTCATCACTTTCAATCTCAAAAACTGTCGTGGTGGCTCAGAGGTTTAAGACGCCTGCTTCTCATGCATGAGGGTGTGGGTTCGAAACCTACCAACGCCAAGTACCAATGTGACTTTCCGAGTTATATGTACTTTCTAAGATTATTCAGACACCACTGACAAACGGTGAAGGAAAAACATCGTGAGGAAACCTGGGCTTATAATTTCTAATTATAAGTATGAAATCGCCAACCCGCATTGAGCAAGCGTGGTGATTAATGCTCTAACCTTCTCCGTGTGAGAAGAGGCTTTGCTCAGCAGTGGGCATTTATAGGCTGTTGATGATGAATCTCAAAAAGATATCTTTATACATATAAATCTTCTGTGAGTGTGTATGTCACTGAACTTCTCTCATACGACTGAACCGATTTTGATGAAATTTTTTGTGTATTCAAGGGGATCTGGGAATGGTTTAGATTCACAAATCAGCCCGGCAGATGGCGCTGCAGTCGATGTTTAGGTTATTTATCCTAAACAGCTGAACTAATTTGAATGAATTTTTGTTTATACATTCAAGTGGATATGCAGGACAACGTCTGTTGGGTCCGCTAGTATAGGTACTATATATATATCTGAAATTGTCATAATTATAATGGTCGGTGAAATGACTTCTAGATTAAAAATTAAAAGTACTAACTTGTACATCACCCGCGGTTTTCGCACACAGGCGGCGAACTCCACAAGTCCTATTTCGTTGGTTATATAGACTAGATTTTATAGTCTTGTAATCTGGGCAAGGAGCTACCAAGTTGAGCCCTTGATCGAGTAATTTATTAATTTTATTTTTATATAACGATGGGATAGGACCATCAGTGGCTGCAGCTTCTTTTTTAGTTCGTCCACCGCTTTGGTTACTTCAGCCTGGGCACTGTTCATAGGCTCACACATATGCTCTGTTATTTTTATAATATCTTCATTAGCATTGATCGTCAGGAACCCTCTGCAAGATTTTGTCAAGCACCGCCACAACAAATTACCAGAACTTTTGTATTTCTTAAACTTTCTATATTGTCTATTTTCATAAATTAGTATAGGGGCTCCTTTTCTACTGGAAATGTAGCTAATAGCTGTATTTTGATAACTAAGACCGGGAATAGGCTCCATTGTTATAGTTTAATAAACATTAAATCAAAAAAACTTACCATACATTATGTGACAATGTCACATAATTAGTATTTGTTGATTTTCTAACCTTGACAGATTCGTTTTACAAAAATACTGAAGATATTGAAGAAAAGAGGTTTAATTAAGAGTATTAATACAAGAGAGGCAATCAATATGGTGAATAATGTCTACTTTTATAACCCCTCCACTGTCGATGCCGTAGACATTTTCCACGATACCAGACATGTCTATAGATTTTTTACAAGTGACTTTGAAGAAGCTGCAGTTAGAGGAATTCTATCTGTATTTCCCAAAGTCGCAGTAAAAGGGTGTTACTTCCATTTCAAAAAGGCGCTACTAAAGAGAGGTAAAGAGTTAGGCCTCAATAAAAATAGTATTTTCAGACAGGTGCCCCGTAGCACACGCATCCCAGGTAGGTTGCTTGGTATATGGTCCTGAGCATAAGAAAAGGGAGACCCATGGTGGATTTCGAAATTAGCGTCAGCGCTCTAGGGTAGGTACTGGTTGTGTAATATAAATTATTAATGCATATGTATTATTTTCGATATTTTTTATTTAACGTCCTGCTTACCAAATACGGATGTATATATCACAGCACTACGGTTCTGAATCGTAGGTGCCCTTCGTGGATAAATACATACAAACAAATTTGCATCCACGAAGAGCACCTGCCAATTATTTTGATAGGTGCCCTTCGTGGACTAGGCTGGGTGCTATTCGTTCAGGTGCTATTCGCACAGGTGCTCTAAATGGACTACCTCCATTCTGTAAATATGATTTATTTAAATATTTTGTAGAAATATACGCACTAGAGTTATATTATTTGGTATTTTCACACTTATCATGAGAACAACTAAAGATGTATCAAATTGATTTCCCTCGGGCGTGTTTCAATATTACTATAGAGCAATTACATTAATGAAAATGTGTTGAAATTTTTCGCATTACTAATTCATATTCATGTGTAAATAGATATACAAGTATACATTATGATAATTGGTTATATACGTGCAGATGACTGCAAAAATTTGTGGTCAAAGTAATTCCACGGAACATCACACGACTTTTATTTAAACATCAATTTGATACATCGATATAATTCACTATAATAATAACGATAGCACACGAATCCACGGTCTCTTACATATACCAGTTTCAAGCTAAATATCTTAAATCTATAAATAAAAGCGACAAGACAGACATTCAGACAAATCTAAACAAACCCGAGAGCTAACTTGAACACATACATCGCCTTCTCTCAGCTTTGATGTCCATTGAATAGTCACAGACAATCTCTCACAAATAGTTTCATTATAGGGAAGTAATGTATTGAAGACAGATGACTATGAACTGGATTGGAAGACTTGAGCAATCAAGATGGAATACATACGAAGAAGCTGAATATAATTAGTAAAGTAATCTTCTTCGCGAATGGTATCGTGTTAGAAATATATCGAAGACATTGAATTATGAATTATTTACGAGAGGAATGAGATAGAATAAACAGACGTGGTGAAATGTATTTGTAAGGAGCTGCATCATTGTCACGCTTATCTTGCTTCGAGTTCATATCTCGCTTTATCTTTCGATCACTCAGTACTCCGTCGTTATCTACGCGTCATCCTATAACATCTATGTACATGTACAGTTCTACAAACAAAACTCAGTACTTAAGTTACTGTATTACATTCGTTGTCCGCAATTATTGCCATTATTGTTCTGACTTACACCTGACTAGTTACATCATTGGTACACGTATTAACTCTATCGGTTTTACTAGTTTCAACTAATCTCTGTTCGATTATTGCTAGCTTCACAATACATTTTTGTCACTTATCCGACATCTAATATGAAATGGTTACCTTGAATTTGAATGTCTTCGAGATATTTCGTGAGTGAGTGAGTTTAGTAGATGAATGCGGGGTGCAGCGGCGGCGGTGGTACCCTGGGCTGCTTGTCCAGGGGAGCACAGCACGAGGGCTCGCAGCACGGGGTGCTGTACGGAGCTGGTACCAGGGCATACTGAGCTGGGGGCCCGTAGATCGCTGGCGTGGCTGGAGCAGATAATAGTGATCATGAACTTTTATTGAATCTTTTATTATGTGGTTCAAATATTCTACTATATCGTTCAAAGATAGAGCAAAAACTAGAAAATATTATATTCTGATCTGTACTGGAATCGAATCAAAAATCTAATCATTGACACATCCTTGGATTCACGACACAATCTTGCCAATACAATAAGTCAAACTCGCAATCAAGATTACGTTCAGTCGACCAATTCTGTGGGCCATAACTCATACTTACTGTCAAATGGCAGGGGATAGACGGCATATGGCGGTGGGGGCAGTTCGCAGGGGGCGCAGGGCTGCAGTGGTGCCAGGGGAGGGGCACACAGAAGCTGGTAGCACAGCGGAGCCTGCAGGGGAGCTGCTTCTGTGCCCAGCACCGGGAGCTGGCTCATCTGGAATTAGAGTACAAGTATATAGATAATGATGATCAAAGAAAAGACGCAGTTTAGGTAATTTCAGAAGCAAGTCAAACTTTTGAGAGTGAATTGTTGGAAGATAAAAAAGTAACCAATTGCGTTATTGACCAATATAAAAGTAGAAAAATCAAAGGAATATTCACGGATTCTACCTGAATGGTATCTTTATTGTCACGTACTGTAGTATTACTCCTTTGGAATTAAGTATTTCCTACTATTTAGTCCTTCATTTTACTTACCTGTGATGATAGATTATCACCCACAAGGTACATACATTAACTCTGGATATGGAAATTCAAAATGCTCTATTTTCACATCAATATTAAAGTTTTAATCACAGTGTTTGAACCCAGGAAATATAAACCATTCAACTAACTCCATGAACCAAATAATTCTATAACCATTCTCAAACCGACACCCCTTTCACTCAATTTCAATAATTGGGCCATCAACGTCATTTTTCCTTTTGAAAGGAATATCGTTCGTTCATGCTAATTATCTTTCTAAGTAATTAATATTCACCTGTTTTCTGACAGCCTGTGCCACTCGGAGTCGTCCCAGCGGCGAGAACATCACTCCGCCACTCTGGAATGAGACACGGGATTATAACGTCATCTCTTAAGAAATGTTATTAATGACTCCTTCGGGAGACGGGATTATGTCATATCTTATGACATGTAGAAGAGTGTGATGGATTAAGCATTTTTAATCTTATGTTATTACTGTGGCTGTTTTAGTGTTACGAAGATTAAGGCTTTTTTGGTGTTGTTTTTTTAAAAGAGAGTAACGTTCTAATTTTGCCTGAACACAATCCGAAAATAGTACAAAGGACATAATTAGAACCATCTATGGCGGTCTTTGTTACCCATTATTCATTTATACCATCAAAGTAACCTTTAGATTTTCCCCGTAACAAGCAAACAAACACAGACAAAAGGATTCCGAAATGTTTTGTTAAAATCCCGAAAAGGTCTGAGGGGTCTGGATCAGAACCCATTATTGAAATAACAAGGTTTGCAAGACCATGATTAGATGGTTCGTGACATACTGCCCCAGTAGGATGACAAAACTCTACCCTTTTAAGATGAACGACCGTGCAGTTCCGGATAAACGCCATCCATAAATAAATAGGGTTCGCCTAAAATTAGGGCCCTCCCAAATGTTTGGGGTTTGAGGTCCCACGGACGTTTTGCAAGTATAATTTGTTACAAAAACATTGTCTACAAGACCTTTCTTGAACTATGGCTGGTAATTGGTATATCTCAGAAACAGATTAAGGCGTTGCTCATGCTAATCGGAGTCAGACTGTACAAAGAAAGTTGTGCTTAGTTCTAAAGTTCAGCCGTTAAAAGGTCATGAGTTCATTTAATTTCGGAACGAAGTGTTTTAATGGCAATTATACAGATATCATCAATTTATTGGAAGATGGTATCATTCGTTGACAATAAATAAATAACCTTAATTCACAACCAATCGATCTTGTTCATTTTATTCCATCAATACAATTCATAAAAGTGTATATGGTAGTACCATAATCAAAATAACAATCACCATATCATTCACATTCAAAAACCCATGAAAGCAAACGAATCAAAATTCATAACATCAAGCGAAACCCATTTACAAAGCCCACAGCCCACACACCTCTTTATACTCCATTATTGGCCTTAAGTACACCGTGCCCTATAACATTACCCTCGAAATCTACTATTTAGGTCGAAAACCATTCGCAAAGTTCCGGTCAACAAAATTCATGATCAAAAATGCCAAATCATGGACAGGGGAAAGCACTTCCACCAGTTTCGAACCCTTTGTCATGCAACCCAAGGTCACCAGGTAGAATATGAACGCGAGACAATAAATAAAGCCTGTGTCGATATTTTTTTGTTACATTTTAGTGGAAATGGAGAGAGGTTATCGTCAGGGGCCCTGCGAAATTTAGGGGCACAATGTAACGACTGTGATGGGCTGATATTGGACGCTGAATTGTTTTTATTGAGTGCTACATAGATGGAAAAGAAACATAATTTATTGGCAGTTTGGGAGGCTGGGGAACAATGTACGGAGTGAGCGTAGCACATAAAAATTTATTATTTTTATGTTAGTTTAAATGAAAGAGTGCCTTGTTATTGTAGTTTTCGTGAATGTAATAGTTCAGCATTGCTTAGTTATTGGATTATGAAGGTTTATAGATATTTAAGTGATATCTTTGAAGATATTTTTTGTAAAAAACAGCATGATATCATAATAAGCACCATATAGAAATAAAAAACACACAGATTATAATGAAAGTGTTTTCCTGTGTAATCAAACAGAAACGTCTGCACAAAAGTGTAGATGTCGACCCCAAATCACAAAAGATTTGGCGCAATCCCCCTTTTAATTAATTGACCCATAGATTAAGCGTAAAATTGGGATGTCGGCAACATCGCCATCATTTATACCTTCACTTTGAACAGATATTCAATTAGATTCAAACTTAATTAAATAATTGCAGAGAGAAAATTTCTGATGATGTCTAATTTAAAAAGATTATATGGGAACTAACTTGATAAAAATTCGAAGCCTATCTGCTCATCAACAGCCTATAATTAAGTGGCAACAGCTGACCAAAAACCTCTTCTCACACGGAGAAGATTTGAGTATTAAGCACCTCGCTTGCTCAATGCAGGTTGGCGATTTCAAACTTATAAATAGAAATTATAAGCCTAGGTTTCCTCACGATGTTTTCCTTCACCGTTTGTCAGTGGTGTCAAGATAATCTTAGAAAGTACATATAACTCGGAAAAAATCACATTGTTACTTGCCGTTGGTAGGTTTCGAACCCTTGAGTTGAGGGTGCCCTCATGCATGAGCAGCCAATTACACTTTTTTTATAGCATAAGCCAGTAAACGAGCATACGGATCACATAATGGTAAGCAATCGGCGTCGCCCATGGACACTCGAAACACCAAGGCGTTACAAGTGCGTTACCAGCCTTTTGGGAATTGGGAATTTGAGGATTGTGGAGGATACGGGGATTCGGGAGACGGGGACTAGGGAGGGGGGTAATTTGGCCTCCGGCAACCTCACTCATAGGACGAAACACAACGCAAGCGTTGTTTCACGTCGGTTTTCCGTGAGGCCGTGGCATCACTCCGGTCGAGCCGGCCCATTCGTGCCGAAGCATGGCTCTCCGACACTTAAGTGTTACAAGTCTTAAACCACTGCAACCACCGCCTATCTATTTTTTCAGACCAAAACCCTGTTTCAAATCTCATCCCGATCCTTTCAGCCGTTTGGACGCGATTGAGTAATAAACATACGAACATACACACAAAATTTCGCATTTATAATATTAGTAAGATCATTATAATCATCTATGCCTTCACTTTGAATAGAATATTCAATTAGAATTAAACGTAATGAAATAATCGCAGAGAAAATGTATCCAAAGATGTCTATGTCGAAGATTATTTCGGGAATTTGGAAGTAACAGCTTACGTTCATAACTTATTCTGGGAAATAACAAGGGCAGAAATGTCTAACGGTGGTACAGTATTGATTTTTATTAAGATACACTTCAATATCTGACCTCGTTTCCATGATTTGTTCCGCAAAAGATTGTTACGATTCTTGAGAACCTCCGTAATTATACAGCAAGATAATAATGTATCTCCCGTTTTCATTTACATTTGTCTTCGTTTTTCATCTTTTGGATTTGATTTTAAGAGGGCGCTTGTGTACTGTTGGATTCATTAGCGAAGGATTTGTTTTTACATTTTGTTTCATTAATAAACATGTTTGTATTGTGACTATTATTTTTGGTTTGATTGGTATTGTATTGTTTTAATTTGTAAATGATGATGTAAATAAGTATTGAGTTGTTAAGTAAATCAGCTGACAGTCGGAATCGAACCCGAGACCCCTTGCTCAGGCACTTATAACCACGCGGCCATCGATATAGACATCATCATCTGTTTCTATCCTCAAAATCATGCTCATTTTAATAACAGTGAACACGTGTAACACAAAAAGAAACAAAGTTTTCCATCAGAATAGAATACTTTCCAAAAACTCACAAATGAACGTGAAAAACCTCAAACTGAACACTCCCAAAGAAACACCATAACAAAGAGAGAAGAACTCTTCAGCAGATCCTAAAAAACTTTTACAAATAAAAAATATTCATGTGAGTATGAAGTATGGCATCAAACTGTCAAAGTATACATTGTATTACATGTAATACACCCTGGGAATCTTCACTAGAACTGTGTAACAATAAACCACTGCGCCATAAATCCATAGGACTTTTTTATCCTTGGTCCTGTGAATCTAATATAAAAAACGATGAAGAAACCTGGAGATACGATGTTGAAAGAAGGATGGCATAATGTTATAAGAAAAAATATTAATGTATAATTGTAATTGAGATGATGACAGGGTATGAAAATTAAAAATCTAATAAGTCCGTAAGTTAGGTAATGAAAGAATATTAGAAACGTATTTTTTTATTTTGTCGTATAATAAAACAATACTTAGATAAAACATATCAATGTTTAGGAGTGGGGGCTAAAACGTCATTTCTACGATTTCTACGTATAAAATGTACATTAAAGTGACGTCACGCGACATTTCAAATCAATGTACCGTCGAAAGTATTCGTTTCTGTAAAAAAATAAAAAATACGTGTCTAATGTTTTAAAATAATCTACCGGACTAGACGGACATAAAAATAAAAATAAGGCATCTACCCTATTAGACAGATTTTAAAAAATATTTCACTGTTGGAGAGCTGTTAGAGGCTCCAGCACTCATAAGGGAAAATGACAGATGGAAAGCTAAATAATCAAACAAAAGTCCCCATGCTGGTTTTGAAACAGATATCTTTTGTTCACAATTATCTCACTGTCGTTTTCTCTGTTCTTTCCATTACACGATTTTAATTATCGTAGAAAGATGTTCTCTACGGCAATTCTCTTGAGTCGAAAACCGTACAGGCGTATAATGATTCGATCTGGTTGCTAATTCTAAAAGTAGGGAGGTGTATTCCCCGGAGGTGTTCACAGTTTCGCTTTTGGCTTGTTGTATTATTAGTCCCAGTTTAATAGTGAACAAGCCTATTGCCATACACCGTCGTATTGCAGACTTTTTATTTATAAACATTGCAATCGATGGACATAGAAATACATTGACCGATCAAAGAATAGAATATGAAACAAAGTTTATAAAACTAAACCTTTAGCATACTGGAAGGTTAGAAAGAAAGCAGATAGCAACATAACACCATTCCTTTTATCGCCCAAGGGGTAGGCAGAGGTGCACTTTACGGCACTTAATGCCACTGTACAATGTAATACCCACCTTTCACTATTTATGTTATGAGTCCCAAGTAATAGGGGGCGCACCTATTGCCGAATACCGAGCACAATTTCAGACTCGGTGTTACTCCTAAGGATTAAAAAAACCACCTAGTAGTCATTGCCAATACATTGCCCGACCCGGGAGTCAAACTCGAGACCGCTTGTTCGACAAGTCACACTTTGCGACCACTCGGCCAACGAGGCGGCCAAAGAAAGCAGGTGACATAAGAAAAGTCCTATTTAAAATGTATAATTATAAATAAACACCTACCTACCCCAGAATACCTATTAAAATTATCGTTACATTATTTTTTGGAACGGAACCTCCGAACGGCTCTCCACGAAAAGGTCAACGCTTCCCTTTGTTACAAGAATATTCGAGAAAAAGTCTTTTCAAAAATCGTATTTTTTTCTTACAATTTCACGGAAAGGATTCTTGATACTTATAAAGATAATACTTTACTTTGTCATTGAAACGATGTCGTGAAAATACTGAAATATTTGCCGTAATGTTATTAATAAATTGTTACTGGTTTTAGCGGGTCAAAGGTTAACAGCCGACATTAGGATGCTACCTATTATTGTGTTGTGTAATGTTTATTTTAAGCTGCTTCGATAAAGGGACGGGTTTTTAAATACTTTTGTGATGTCGTTTTTATGGCAGAAAGGGAGCGAGTGGACAGATTACCAGATGGTAAGGGATTAGGCCTTGGACACCCGCAACACCTGAGAAGTTACAAGTGGGGTGATTTGAGTCTTTTACCTTGAGATAAATGCAATAGATTATGATGATGATGAACTATTTATTTTGCGAATGAATAACTAGATACATTCCCCTTACGAAGCATAGGAGCTTTATACTTAGTTATGTTATGCCTAAAACATACGACATGTAATTTGTCTCAGTCGTATCTCAGCTCTAGTAAGGATGAGCGTGACATATTCTCTAGCTTAGAAGCTATGACATAACTGAAAATAACATCACACCTTTCTATGACCAGAAGACGTAGACAGAAGTGCACAATATATACGCCAGTTATAGATCTTATTTAATTAGGGGCGAGTCCACATATTTTTTTTATATATCATAAACCGGTAAACGAGCAGACGAATCACCTGATGGTAAGCAATCAGCGCCGCCTGAAACACTAAGGCGTTACAAGTGCGTTACCAGCCTTTTGTAGATACGGGGATTCGGGAGACTAGGAAGGGGGGTAATTAGGCCTCCGGTAACTTCACTCACACGACGAATCACAACGCAAGCGTTGTTTCATGTCGGGTTTTTATTAGACTGTGGTATCACTCCGGTCGAACTGGCCCATTCGTGCCGAAGCATAGCTCTCCCACACTTAAATATACGATTATCACACCCAAAATTCGATTTCCCAAAATGTTAAACGATGTTAATTGCTTGAACCGAGAAAAAACATAAAACCTTGTTCGAAAGTCGACCAATAGTAGCCGTATTTACAAGTTATTGATCCTAATATAAACCAGAGCTAGCCAAATCAGAACAACATAAAGTTTTCATATAAACTCTCCACAATTCCTCTCGCTACTTGTTTTATATCTCATCAAACATAAATGAAAGTATTTCTTGAAGTATCTCTTGTATCATTGTTGAGTGAATTAAATGAACACAGCTCCTGTCGTCGGCAAAGATAGAATCAACATTCGTTTTTGGTTTAGATTGTATCTGCTAACCACAATAGGGATGGTGACAGGGTATGAAAATTAAAAATGTAATTAGTCCGTCAGTTAGGTAATGAAAAAATATTAGACCTGTATTTTTTTTGTACAAATGATATAATGATACTTAAATATAACGAATCAAAGTATAGGAGTGGGGGGTAAAATGTCATTTCTACGTATAAAATGTACATAGAAGTGACGTCACGCGACATTTCGAATCAATATATCTTCCAAAATATTCGTTTCCGTAAAAAAATAAAAAATACGTGTCTAATGTTTTCAAATAATCTACCAGACAGACATTAAAATAAAAATTAGTCATCTACCCTATTCTGGACAAACAAATCACATTAGGTTAGGTTTTTCGATTTTCATATTCTGATAGAAGTATAGTGTTTAAAATTACATTTGTACAATAAATTATTTTGTACGATTATTCTATGGAGCTGGCAGGAAGTAGAAACTACAAGACGTCGCGTCTTGTAATATTATAATATGATCTTTATTAGGAACTAGACACTTCCGCGCGGTTTCACCCGCTCTATTCAGCACATATTGATCGTAGCGTGATATACTATAGCTTACAACCTTCAACAAGAAATTTACAAATCGGACCAGCAGTTCCTGAGCTTATTGCGTTAAAACAAACAAAATGGCAAACAAACTTTTCAGCTTTAGCTATTAGTACTAGCGACCCACCCCGGCTTTGGACGGGTGCAATATGCATGTATTATACATATAAACCATCCATAAGAATCACTCTATCTACTAAAAAAACCGCATCAAAATCCGTTGCGTAGTTTTAAAGATCTAAGCATACATAGAGACAGACAGACGGCGGATAGTGACTTTGTTTTATACTATGTGTAGTGATAAGATTTATTCCATTTCTAATCGCACATTTAAAGCTTCTATAGTAGTAATCGAGATTCTATAGATATATCTCTGTATCAAACAAATTATTTTGAAAATTCAGCATAACGCCATAAATATGTGTGGGAATTATTACATTTTCTCCTCATCTACTAAATTATGTACACACGGCCACACATCAATCTATACAAAACCAGTTTATCCTGGTATCGCGCCGCATCATCTTTCCGCACATTTAACGTTCAGTTTATACTGGTTATGTAAAGCTCGATGTAGCCGTGTGTACAACACCAAGTTCGGTTTTGTGGTTCCAATGAATGCCACAGGGGAGAGACAAAAATATTTTCTAATAGCGTCTATATTCGCGAGTGAGGGAGATAGAGTATCGATTTATAATGAGAGTAAGAGAGAGAATAGATCAGGCTTGATTCGTACCTTAACCACAATTTGGTGCAAATTTTGTATCGAGGAAATTGATCAGTGTTCTAATTATGTGATGTATTATGGAGTTCTAATTTGTATTAAAGATAATATTATAATTTACGGTTTCGATATTTGACATCGCATAATGCTACATCTCGATTTTAGGATAGACCGACGAGGTACAATCTGATTTGAAAGTTGTACAATAATATATTGCAACACCATTGGTAAATCTATTGAGATTACCGGGGAAAAAATCTAACCTCCATGTTATATCTGACCAAAGAACCAAACTTGAGACCCCATAATGCCGTATGTAAGACCACTTCACCTCTGAGGCAACACCAACATAAAGACAAACTATAAATAAAATATGACTGCCTCGTTGGCCGAATGGTCGCAATTACGACTACCGAGCAAGGGGTCTCGGGTAGATTCCCGGGTCGGGCAAATATAACTGGGTTTGTAAAAATGTCATTAGTAGCACGGAGTCTGGAATTGTGCCCGGTATATGGCAATAGGCTCACCCCCTATTACATAGGACTCATAACATAAATAGTGAAAAGTGGGTGTTACATTGTACAGTGACATTAAGTTCCGTAATGTACACCTCTGCCTACCACTTCGGGGATAAAAGGCGTGGTGTTATGATATGACCACATAGTAGGCAAACAACTCCACATTAAAAATGTATTTTAACAATAAAACAAAATATTAAACCTAGGGACAGAATACAGCGGTGAGTCTATGAAAGACGAGAGACAATGACAATAAGTACCTTTGTACCCAAATTAGAGATGGCACCACCGTCGCCGGGTATTTTAATAACTGCAAATGTTGGTCTCTCTCTACTTTGATTATTTCTGTCCCAGATTTTGTATTTTAGTGCTTGAGTTAATGTGGATAGGGTGTATTTTAGATTAGGATTTAATTTTGTTTTGATATTATTTTTGGAAGTCTTTGGTTGGATTTAATTAAGAGTGTAAAAATCTGAATGATTTCTTTGCTAAACTTAATTGGGACGGATTAAGCTTCATTTTTTTACTTTACTGCCTCGTTGGCCGAGTGGATGCAAGTGCGACTGCCGGGCAAGGGGTCTCGGGTTCGATTCCCGGGTTGGGCAAAGTACTACTGGGTTTAAAAAAAAATCTCAGCAATAGGTTCATCCCTATTACACGGGACTCTTAACATAAATAGTGAAAAGTGGGTGTTACAATGGCATTAAGTGCCGTAATGTACACCTCTGCCTATCCCTTCGGGGATAAAAGGCGTGATGTTATGTTATGTTATAATAGGTACATACATACTTAAATTAATTTTCTTCCTGAAGAGACCACAAAAGTAAGATATACTTATCTAGTAATATATAGGTAGTCCTTTTCAAGTACATTCCAATAATCTCATATTTTCCCGAAATATTCTCAAGTTTTGTGTCGTTCATATATTGGCAGTATGTTCCCGCATAAACAATATATTATATGAATAAGTTAAGTAAAGTTATTGGATACACAGGCCCAGAGCCAACAATAATGTTTGTCAACGAATATCTTTCAATGAAAGAATAATATCATAACATTGTCCTTGCTTTTACCCCGGGGGGTAGACTGAGTGCCATATACTTGTTATTAACTGATTTCAAAAAAGGAGGTTCCCAGTTTGACCTATATGTATGTATGTATGAATGTATGTCGTTTGTGTGCGATAATCTCGCAATTGGCCGCACAGATTTTGATGCAGTTTTCAGAAAAGAGTTTCTTACATTTAGGAGAAGGTTTTAGTATATTAATTAATTGACTTAAGAGGGGGTTGAAGTCGGTTTTTTAATACAGTTTATAAAATAATTATTTTGTTACCTATGTTAAAATTATATAGTAATATACAAAGAGACAGCTTAGTACATTTATGAGACCTTCTTCTAAGTGGTCATGTCAGGTATAAAAAAAGAAGCTCTTCAATAAATATAAACCGAAGATTTAGTTTTAGCCTAGTATTAAGGGCCACGGAAGGTCTAACGGGTTACCAGGGCGGGCCGAGCCGGAGTTTGAAGTGCAGGAGAAGGAACGGGGTGGTTTTTAGTCAGTAAGAGTCTGACACTCCCTCTAGCCTCACCCGGGCGGGAGAAGTCAATGGATGATTTTCCCCCTCAAAAAATGCCTCTCGACTCGACTCAAAAAAATAGGATTATTTTTCATTCCTGAAAATGATAATTAGGTACTTGTAAGATCTTGTAACGAACTTCAATGTCCATTAAAATTAGGTCAGCAGTCCACTTAGATGCTCAGTCTCAAGGAGATATAAAAAAAATATCTGGGCACTTTAGATGAAGGGGTGACTTTTAAATTAAGGTCTATTGCTATGTCAGTACACAGATATTTTTGTAATATACCTAACCTAACGAAGTAAAAGGAACATAACGTTGCTGTTTGGTTTAGAATGAACAAAACTGTAAATAACAGTGATAAAAACAGATTTTTAAGTTTTTTTTAGATAAAACCTACTGAGTATTCTTCCTTTAAAAATACTCTAAAATGGAATCAAATCCTGTCTAAAATAACATCCAGTCGCTGTATGAAAATCCAAATTTTACGACGAACTTAAAGGGTTTTTTTTAATTTTTGTGCCCCACTGACAATGGATAAGTATGTTTTTTTATAGGATAAGTCGATAAACGAGCAGGTGGATCACCCGATCGTAAGCAATCGGCGCCGCCCATGGACAGCACACCAGATGCGTTAGTGTGTGTAAGTGCATTACCGGCCTTTTGGGGATTAGGAATTTGATAACTGTTGGAGATTCTGATTGGGTAGTCATTGGACCTCTGGTAACCTGACTCACACGACGAGAAGCAACGCGAGCGTTGCTTCTCGTCGGTTTTATGTGAGGCCATGGTATCGGCCCATTCGTGGCGAAACTTGGCTAAAATGACCTCTATATTTTAAATCAAAATTACAAAACACCTAACAATGTTTTTAAGTAAAAATGCATTTCAGTAATCCAAGATGTTCACAGTTAAAAGTGTACATTTTTCAGGAGGCCACTACATTAGGCCTGAAGTATTTGCTTTGTTTCTGAAAGGTTTTACAGCGGTACTAAATGGCTAGCTTTTTATACTTTTTATTTTTATTAACAGCAACGTTAGGTACTTTTATTTTTCAACGTGTTTAATATAAATGGAACTGGCTTTTAGAAATATGATATTTTGTAAAAGGAAACGTTTTTATTATTGTTGGTCCGCACATTATTTTCAAACATAACATAACATCACGCCTATTAACCTCGGAGGGGTAGGCAGAGGTGCATATTACGGCACTTAAAGGCCACTGTACAATGTAACACTTACTTTTCACTATTTATGGTATGAGTCCCATGTACTAGGGGGTGAGCCTATTGCCATATACCGGGCACAATTCCAGACTCCGTGCTACTACTGATATTTTTTTTAAAACCCCGAGACCGCTTGCCCGGCAGTCGCACTTGCGACCACTCGGCCAACGAGGCAGTCAATTATTTTCAAATTAGGTGTAATATCTCTGGTGTTGCATCCATTCCATCATCATCATCATCATCATATTTCTAAATTACGTCACTGCATGGGTGCCCACTGTGAAAATCAGTGCTGGGTGACTTGTATACCTGGCTTACACTGTGTGGGTTGACCTAAGCATAGGCATGTTGTCAGCGTCTCTCTTCTAATTCTTCTGTTTTATTTTTTCAACTCAATGTTTTTATTACTTCCACTGTCATTGTCTTTTTTATATTTTATTTATGCTGCATCGTGCCTGGTGCTGAATAAATGGTTTTTTTCTTTCTTTCTTTCTTTCTATATCAGCCACAGGACGTCCACTGCTGAACATAGGCCTCCCCCAATAACTTCAGATAGGCGGGTGTCCATGGACGGTGTGAATCGTTTACCATCAGGTGATCCATCTGCTCGTTCGCCTCCGATTACATAAAAAAAGTCTGTTTATCACCAAGTAGCGTTCAATAATGATAATAGAGAATTAATCGATAATCGATCACTTCGACTGGATTTTAGTGTTACACTATTCTTGCATAAACCAAACAGCAAAACTATGTAACTAGAGAATTGTATTATGAACCTCATTGAAAAAGAGTAACCTATGGAGTTTCTTGCTCGTTCTTCTACATAGGAATCTACACCTTGGAATGAGCAAATAGCTTCACTTTTAATTTTTTTGTTGACGCTCAAAAGTGCCTTTCTAGTCTAATTAAAATAAATGACTTTTGACTTTTGACTTGACTTGACTTGAAGAAATCATAGCCATCATTTACTAACTGAATTATATCAATGTAATGACAACTTCAGACTACAAAACACACTACACCCTTTAAGTTGAAACAAATGAATCTAGATGTTTTTTTCAGACCTAAGCTTTGTTACAACTGATCAATAAAGATAAATGAAATTGAAGTGTTTGTTGGTTTGTTTCCGCTTTTTACTACATGCATATAAATATACACATGATGCACATACCAAAATAACATTTTTATAATTTTTGCCTGTCTGTTTGTACTGGCTAAGGCTAATCTCTGAAATGGCTAGACAGTTTTTGCACGACTTTTATTGACAGGTAGTTGATTTACTAAGGAGTAACGTAGGCTACATTTATTTTGAAAAATTGAAACAAAAAAAGTTATGTACTAAAATTCATATTCTACTTGGACGAAGTCGCGGGCAACAGCTAGTCAGAACTATATCATAACCTAACAAAATCACTTACTATGACCACTAAATCATAAAAGGCTCACCGAACAAGCAGACTTCAATTCTCAAACTCAAATATCCCAAAATTTGTTCTCAACAAAGGGTTTAGGTATACCAAATATTTAGCTTTTGTAAACTTGGTAAAAATCCTTTAGAAATAAGACGAAAGGGCAGATTTATCAGCGCACCCCCTCATATAGGGATACGCAGGGAAAAGGGTCCAGAAGGGTATTAGTTTAACTTTGTGATTACTTTGCCCAAGTGATCGAGCTCCTAAACATATTATACGCGTGCTATATGAAGATATTTTTTGAGACAATCATATAGGCTTATTTTTTTCGAAATTGAATGTTCTGGATACAAATTTCGGAGTGACTTTTATTAACACACTTTTATTAACCGCCTCGTAGACCAAGTGGTCGCAAGTGCGACTGCCGGACAAGGGGTCTCGGGTTCGATTCCCGGGTCGGGCAAAGTATTACTGAAATTTTTAAGAAAACACAGTAGTATCACGGAGTCTGGAAATGTGTCTGGTATATGGCAATAGGTTCATCCCTTATTACATGGGACTCATAACATAAATAGTGAAAAGTATATATTACATTGTACAGTGGCATTAAGTAATGTGTGCCTCTGCCTACCTCTTCAGGGATAAAAGGCGTGATGTTACATATGTTTTATTAACACTCCAAACTTTATAAAACAAAATCTCAAAAAACCTTACCCGAAATCAAGCATCGAACACAACTACTTCAGCTGTGCATGTCAACTAAACAAAATAAAGCGATTAATTATAGTTAAGCTTAAAAAGCAGGTTTTAACATAAGGGTGCGTGGCCATTAATCCAGTGAACGTAATCGCCGGTGCACGCAAATCGCTCATTACCTTTACATGTATCGCGATAAAAAAACGCTGTAAAGTACTTTATCGCGAAAACGCGCGCTGTACGCGTTCTAAGAACATTTGCTCATTATAAACACATCATACGGGTCTGTTCACACGGACAAAGACGCGCGTCTTTTGTTCAAAGATGGCGAATGAATTCTGATAGGTAGGAATAAATCCAAAAATAAAAAAGTAGGTCAACATTTTTATTGTTTACAGTTATTTTTGTCCAATATTATTTTTTTTAATAATCAAGCTGTAAAGCTTGAAGTTTTGGTATCGTTTTCGAGGTTTCGTTATGAAGTCATTTTAACAAAATAACACTTTTGTATTTAAGTAGCTATTGTAGATTATTTACGCTTTGTTTCTAAGTCTTAAACTGTTTAATTTTTATTCAATTAATTCCTCATAAGACTTTAGTCTTTAGACACAAAGATTTATCCTCACTATGATCGAAAATCTGACACGACTTTTGCAATTGTACCTATTTAAGAACATAACGTCACACCTTTTGTGCCTGGAGGGGTAGGCAGTGGTGCACATTACGGCACTTGACGCCACTGTACAATGCTACTTCTATTTTCCACTATTTATGTTATGAGTCCCATGTAATATGACCTATGGTATGGTGAGCCTATTGCCATTTACCAAGCACAATTCCAGACTCCGTGCTACAACAGAGATATTTTTTAAAAGTCCAGTAATATTTGCCCGACCCGGAAATCAAACCCGAGACCTCTTGCCCAGTTGCACTCAGCCAACGAGGCAGTCAGTCTAATTTGGAAGTACGTAAATACTATCATCTTAAAATAATGACAGGACAGTGGATAGAAACCATCCAAACCATGGTAGATGTTCCGCCCACACGCACGAAGCGCTTCGCTTCAAGCTTCCTTGTGCGTACTGCTAAAGAGTGGAATTCTTTGCCAGAGTCTGTATTTCCTGAAGGGTATAACCTGGGTGTCTTCAAGGCCCGAGTGAATAGGTTGCTTATGGGACGACGTGCTCCATCGTAGACCGCATCATCGTGCACCACCAGGCGAGATAGTGGTCAAATGTCGCCCCATCAAATATAAAAAAAACCCTTACGTTCCAACAAAAGATCCGTAACAAATAATATACCACTATTTAGGTAAACTCAATGGTATTTTAAACCGACACTTAAAATGTCAAATGGTCTCCAAAAGGTTAAGCCTCAAAGGTGAGAGGTGTATTTTTGCACTGTTATTCAAAAAGATAGCCTAATGATGACTATTTACGTCTGAATTTTGAGGTAACGACTACTTTCAGTTTTTGAAGGTACGCTTGATTGAAGGATGATAGCATATTGTTTAGTTTTGACGTTTTTTTTGGATTTAGTATTCCTATTTATATTGCTGTCAAAAGAAAAACTTAACACGAAAAACCATCTAACATGTTGGCATACTTTTATAGTAGATATTTATTGTGAGACATATTGAATGAACTAAAAAATAACGGGTTACTCACATTAATATAGAGGATGAGAAAGAAAGATAGAAAAATTACTTATTTGTCATTAGGCATGATGCAACAATTAAGTAATAGTAAAATAACAATAAAAAACAACATTAAAAAAACAATAAATGCAAAAAAAAAATAATATAAAAAAAAGAACAAAAGGTGGCAGTATTCCCATGACATAAGGGCTTGCCGACTCAGTATTTACTTGTGGTCTAATTGAAATAAATGATTTTGACTTTGACTTTGAGTATGAGCTGGGCACAGTAAGTACCCAACACTGATTTTCACTTGGCACCTTTGCAGGCCCCATATACTGAGAAAATCTCTACTAATTTCGAGTTACAGAGGAGATTTCTTTGCCAGAGTCTGTGTTTCCTTAATACCGTCTCAAGCAATTCGACCAATAGTCCATATATAAGCATAGTCACCAATTACCCCCTTTCCCCACTCCCTGAATCCCCAAAAGTCTCTAATTCCTAATCCCAAAACGCCGGTAACGCACTCGTAACGCCTCTGGTGTTCCAGGTGTCCATGGGCGACGCCGATTGCTTACCACCAAGTGATCTGTCCGCTCGTTTACCGGTTTACCCATAAAAAAGTCAATTTAAAAAATCTAGATCATAACTATCAACTTTTAAGAAAGCAACTACATTATATAGTATGTACCTTATATAAACACTAGCTTTTACCCACGGCTTCACTCGCGTCACAATAGGATAAAAAGTAGCCTATGTGACATATATCAATACTACACAGCGCCATCTATACCAATACTTTTGTTTTCCCTCGGGAATATCAAATTTTTCAATGATAAAAAATACCCTTTTATTTAATCCGGACTTATAACTTTACGTCTGCAAAAATTCAAATCAATCGGTTTAGTAGTTACGGCGTGAAAGCGGAACAAACAAACAAACAAACTCACTTTCCGATTTATAATATTAGTAAGGATAAGGATGTCTATGTTTTACCTACAATGTCTTTAAAAGTTCAAGGCATCGAAAAATCATGAAAAGTGTAGAAGACAACGCCCACACTCAGCTGAAACAAATATTTGTTCACGCCAAACTGTTTGTTATGGCTATAGACAATATGTGTTATATTCCCTTGTGTACTGTGATAGAGACTATATATAAAGTTTACTTTAAAAAATGAAATGAAACTTTATTTGTGATACATAGGTACATTTGGTTGGTCATTTTTAGATTAAAGTGCGCTATGATCAGCCTATTTTAGGCATACAAATACTCGTATAAGAGTTTAAATCAGTAAGTCGATTAATTAGTTAGATAAGTAAATATGAATTTGTCGTGTTTTAATAAATTATATGTCAATAGTGTTCGTCAAAAAGTCAGATGAGGAAGACTACTTAATGCTTAATAAATTATAATAAATTGATGTCAATAAGTAGGTAATTAATAGATTATTGTAGTCAATACGTTATAGCTAAACATAAGTCAACAAATAAGCAAAATCAAAATTTATCCATTAAAAAATCTAAGACACTATAATAACATTTTTGACACAGTAATTGTTTTAAAGATTTTTTAAAATAATTAACATTAGCTTGTTTTAGCTCTTTAGGTAATTTATTATAGATAGCTGGAGCCATACGAAAGATACTTTTATGCATTAATGCGGTATTCGTTCTGGGTATACACAGACGACTTTCATCCCTTTGTGGCCGATTATAAGCTTCAGATAATAAAATAAAGCGTTGAGGATTTTGCTTTACAAACACCGCGGTTTCATAAATGTATAGTGATGGTAAGGTCATAAGATTGTGTCTTTTGAAGAAAGGTACACAGCTGTCAGTGGCCTTCAAACCAAACATAGCCCGGACGCACCTTTTCTGTGCCCTGAAGACAAGAACTTTGTTGGTCGAATTCCCCCAAAATATTATGCCATACCTAAGGACAGATGCTACCAGCCCATGATAAGCGATTAGTAGTGTATCGCAATTAATTTTATGTGCGAGTTCATGTAGGACATAAGCTGATTTACTCATACGTTTGCATAGTTGTTCAGTATGCTGTTTCCAAGAAATTTTATCATCAATATGCAAACCGAGAAATTTTGTACTATTTGTTTCATTAATGGCTTGTGCATTATAATTTACATTCAAATTGTTCGGGGAAGGTAACCGTTGCTTGAAATGCATTAATTGCGTTTTAGTTAAGTTTGCTTTTAGATTATTGACATTAAGCCAGTTCATGATAGAACTCAAGGTGTTATTTATATCATGTTCATAGTTGATTTTATTTGTGCATTTTACTGTAACTGTACTATCATCCGCAAATAGAGCTATAGGATTGTCAGTGGCATTAGGCAAGTCATTAATGTACAGTATAAATAGTGTTGGACCCAGAACGCTACCTTGGGGGACACCGTATTTCAGTTTTCGCTTGCATGATCGAAACGTTTCTTCTTTTTTTGTCAAAATATTAATTGTACTCAATTCAGTGTATTGATTGCGACCTTTAAGATACGATTCGATTAAGTTCAAAATATTACCTCTTATTCCGTAATGATAAAGTTTCCCGACTAATATGTCATGGTCAACGTAGTCAAAAGCCTGCGTCATATCCATAAAGATTGAGCATACAGGTATTCTATTGTCGACATCAGCCATAACTATTTTTAGAAAATCATATATTGCCATGTTAATAGTTTTATTGTGTCTAAATCCCTTTTGTTCATTTACCAAAATATTTTTACATTCCAAATAATTGTTGAGTTCTTTACATATGTGTTTCTCAAATATCTTTGATATAACTGAAATTAAAGCAATGGGTCTATAGTTTTCTAGACAATATATTATCACTTTTTTAAATGAATAAATTGTCGTATAGGTTAAATGTTTGGATAACTGGTGAAAATTTGATTTCGGGTTCGATATCCAGCTGGACTAAACAAAGGGTTCGCAATGTTATATTACAAAAAGTGCAGAAAATGTGATATCAGGGTATAGGGATGATAACAGGGTATGAAAATTAAAAATCTAATTAGTCCGTCAGTTAGGTAATGAAACAATATTAGACACGTATATTTTTTTTTAAAAGTGAGAGCGAGCTTCGTCATACATAATTTTTCAGTATAAAACGTCCATAGAAGTGACGTCACGCTATTTTTCAAATCAATTTATCGTCGAAAGTATTTGTTTCCGTAAGAAAACAAAAAAATCGTGTCTAATATTTTTAAATAATCTATCAGACGGACATTAGAATAAAAATTAGTCATTTACCCTATTTTAGTCATATATCATTTGTAAAATGACAAAAATATCATAATCAATATAACTATTCAGAAGTGATTTGTTAAATACCTGTACTTATCCTTTAAGGTATGTCTGTAGAATCCATTTTTTATATTTCACTAGCTACTACCGTGCGGTTTCACACGCTCTGAAACCTCCTTAGCTCCTAATGGTCGTAGCGTGATGTTTTATAGCCTATAGCCATCCTCAATAAATGCGCTATCCAACACAAAAATATTTTTTCAAATCAGACTTGTTGTTACGGAAATTAGCTCGTTCAAACAAACAAACCAAAAACACACTCTTCCGCTTTATATAGAGGTAATAGTATAAGATGGTCCGACGTTTGACCACTATCTCGCCTGATGGTAAACGATGATGCGGTCTATGATGGAGCACGGCATCGCATAAGCAACCTATTCTCTCGGGCCTTGAAGACACCCAGGCAAATATTTCAGTATTTTCACGACAATATTTTTTGTATGACTTTGTTACTGAAACGATGTCATAAATATTACTTGACTAACGCCCATATACTGAAACGTAGGTCATGCTTAAGTATAGACCTGTCACTACCAATTCTTTGTAGATTACCACACGATTATTATTTAATTTATTTAATACTAGCGACCCGCCCCGGCTTCGCACGGGTGCAATATGCATTTATTATACATACAAACCTTCCTTAAGAATCACTCTATCTATTAAAAAAAACCGCGTCAAAATCCGTTGCGTAGTTTTATAGATCTAAGCATACATACGGACATACAGCGAAAGCGACTTTGTTTTATACTATGTATTGATATAATTATTGGTACATGGTATGCCTTACAATCTAACGTGATGTCCAACGAAACTATACACAGATAGTAATTAGATTACTGTTTATCTTTTATTATTACTGTCAATATTCAAGTATGACTTAAAATTGAGTAGGCTTTCAGTATTCTGGTGTAAGAGTTACTTAGTGTAAGATTGCACCTAAATTAATCCTTTAGTTGAGCTGTTAGATGTCACTTGTAGGTGTGTGAAAACCAATATCTCACTCACGTAAATATTGAGACAAAGTCTACTACATTATTTAAGTTGAGTAAACATAACATCACGCCTTTTATACCCGAAGGGGTAGGCAGAGGTGCACATTGTGCCACTGTACAATGTAACACCCACTTTTTACTATTTATGTTATGAGTCCCATGTAAGGCACAATTCAAGACTCCATGCTACAACTGAGATTTTTTTAAAACCCAGTAATACTTTGACCGACCCGGGAATCGAACCCGAGACCCTTTTCCTGGCAGTCGCACTTGCGACCACTCGGCCAACGAGACAGTAAGTTAAGTAAACGATATTTTTAATTAACTCACTATGTCTTACGGTAGCTATTATACAAGTACTTAGGTTTAAAAGAATAGTAACAACAAACAGAATTGTCAAAACTACATATAACACCAATCGCCTATAAAACCTAGACTTCTAGAATGACGAATATATTTTCAAACAGCAGTAGAAGTAACCGACAGCAAAATAAAGAGAAATAATGATAAAAGCGAGGCTTGTCGGCGCCTGTGCCGGGGATTTATGTTATGTATTATCTCGAAGGGTTCATTTCCCCGTCTACGTCTCAAGGACACGAGTCCTAGGCGACGAATTCTCCATCCAGCCTGCTATTCCGAACGGTAATATTTGCAAAGTCACTTCTGAATCCGCTTTGAAACACATTCATTCTCTGTAAGTGAGTTCGAGACTAGTCACCATCACAAACAGGTGATGACGAAAGATTCTCCTCTTTTTTTAAGAGAGGAAAATCGTCTAATGACTTCTACCGCCTTGAATGAGGCGTCAGGGAGTATTAGACTGTTACTGTGTACAAACCACCCCGTTCCTTATCCTGCTTCTCGTGCCGGAACCCCGACAACACGCTAGGCCGTCTCTCACCTGGCTAGAATTACGCCAGGTGATTATCTAAATATTTTAGATATTGACATCTTTAATGGGTTTTTAACGTGTGACTTTGAGGACACGTATTTACCATTTTCAGAATAGCACGATAGCAGTTGAGTTTTGGGCGACGAGTTCTAAGCGAATGCGACAAACTTGTAATTAGCAATTTGTCAATATTATACTCTTATAAAATAATTTTCTATGTATTAGTCTGTAAGCCTTCTTCAAATAAATAAAATAAAAATAAAAATATACTTAGTTTTCGCAAATCCAACGTAGAATCATGTCGCCACATACCATGGTCTAACGTGTCCATTAAATTGTTTACGTCTAATAAATTAGTGATGTTTACAATGTGTGTAGTGAAATTGTTAGTTAAGGTAGTGTTTATAATTTAATTTAATTGTAATTATAATAAGCAGTGTAAATGATAAACCATACTCTCTTATTCGTTGGTCGAGTAGTCGCAAGTGCGATAGACGGCCGAATAGAATTGTGTCCGGTATATGGCAATAGGCTCACTCCCTATTACATGGGACTCATAAGATAAATAGTGAAAAGTGGGTGTTACATTGTGCAGTGGCATTAAGTGCCGTAATGTACACCTCTGCCTTCAGGCATAAAAGACGATATGTTATGTTATGTATGCTATTCGTTTTGGTCTGTCACTTACCTAATTATCATTTAACGAGCTCCATGTAATGAAGTTTGACCCTATAATACTTGATTCAACCCAGGAAACGAACCTCTTACTTAAAAATTACGTAAAAACAACATAGTCTCAACAAGATATAAAAAATAATATACAACTTCGACCACTATTTATTATAAGACCTAACCAAACAATCTCATCTTATCTCCAAGACCTAGGTTTTATTAATAGACCTATCAGGATACCACGTAACTACACAACCAGATAACATCAACCATGACTCGACTGAACAGAAAGGTCATTAGATCGATACTGGCAAAGCGTGGCAAAGCCTGGCAATGCCTGGCAATAAAGCCTTTTGCCAGTCACCTTTGTATTGGAAAAATAATTAGGACAAGATAGAAAACCTTTATTGGAGTATGTATGGAACTTTGTGCGATGTAATTTGTGTTGAATGAGTATTTTTTTTAACATCATTTGTTTAATTGTGAACCCATTTTCGGTAAAAGTGCATTCAAAGGGGATAATCACCATACTCTTGATTCCAATACTCCTTGCTATCACTGGGAGATTCTAAGTTGAAAATATTAAATTAAAAACTTTTTTTAAAACCTGTATACGACGGCCTTACAGAACATGAAATTTGTGCATTTACCCCTCTCCAATCTCCCCAATCCCTGAATCCCCAACAATCCTCAAATTCCTAATCCCCAAAAGGCCGGTAATGCACTTTTAACGCCTCTAATGTTTCAGACGTCCATGGGCGGCGCCGATTATTACTTACCATCAGATCCGTTTACTTGGTTATCAGTTTATATTATTATATCATCACGCCTTTTATCCCCGAAGGGGTAGGCAGAGGTTCACATTATGCCACTGTACAATGTAACACCCATTTTTCACTATTTACGTATATGTTATGAGTCCCATGTAATAGGGGGTGAGCCCATTGCCATATACCGGGCACATTTGCAAACTCCGTGCTATCACTGAATTTTTTTTAAAAACCCAGTGGAACTATGGCCGACCCGGGAATTGAACCCGAGACCCCTTGCTCGGCAGTCGCGCTTGGGACCACTCGGCCAACGACCGGTTTATACCATAAAAATATTACACTTAACGTTATTAATCTTAAAACATAAATTGCAGTAGCAATATGAAGGGTCTAAGATACTACATCAACGGCACACTCCAGTAACATAAGTTGCAAACGGTAGTAGGTACTTTCCCGGGCGAGTTCTTTACAAAGAGCTTCTCCTTCCACATAATGACGAGATGATGAACCTTTTGTTGCATTTAATGGATCTCCTCTTTCGTTTAAAACAGGTACTCAACGTAGCGTTAACGTGAAATACTTCCATCTTTTAATTTTTATATTGAACACATAAGTGTGAGTGGAATGTTGAGAGTCACCGAGTGTCGATCAGAAAAGAATGATCGGTATAAGGAAAGTTAATTTTAAAATGGGAAATGTTCCGCTTGGATTTTGTAGATATTTTATCGAGGATGTTTTAAATTTTGTCGTGTAGAAGTATGTTTTAGCTTGGTGAGTTTGATAGATTAATTATAATGTCTAATTTATTAATCTTCAGTTAGATTAGGTACTTAAACTCTACAAACAATGTTAAAGTCTAACTAGAACTAGACTGCCTCGTTGGCTAAGTGGTCGCAAGTGCAGTGGGCAAGGGGTCTCGGGTTCGATTCCCGGGTCGGGCAATGTATTACTGCGTTTTTTTTAAAAAATCTCAATAGTAGCATGGAGCCTGGAACTGTGCCCAGTATATGGCAATAGGCTCACCCCCTATTACATGGGACTCATAACATAAATAGTGAAAAATGGGTGTAACATTGTGCACCTCTGCCTATCCCTCCAAGGATAAAAGGCGTCATATTATGTTATGTTGTCTAATTAGAAGTTTCATCGAAAATGTTTACTAATAATAGTTTGTAAGGATAACAAAGACTGAATCACACACACTACACCAAATATATGCCGGAATACTGAAACGTTACTCAATTTTAAGTCGTTCTCAAATATCGTGCCATCTCTGTCATTTTACAAAAAGTTTGTAGAGATAGAACTATACTTAAGCACGACTTAAAATTGAGTAGCGTTTCAGTATTCCGACATAGACTCCAAATAAGTTAACAAAACATCAGCAAAGAGATCAACAATAACATACTTCGAGCAGGAAAATCCAAAACGCGATTCAACAAATAAATAATTTTGCAAAAACAAATAGGTTCGATGTAATTCCTCTTCCCCTTCTTACTCAGCCAAAAAGCCTCCTGAAATATGAGGCAGACACAAATGTAGCCTCCGGTACCTGCTGAAACATTTTTTACAATGTCAATAAAACAAATCGGAGATTTCATTTAACTAAGCTGGTTTACCGACCTTTCTATCTGGGACTGTTAGGGATTGGTGCTAGTGTCAGCGATATTAAACAAATGTTATAAACCTGTTTATAAATTCGCTTGCATTTCAATATCTGATTTATGAATATAAAGATGACATTTTTGTAATCTGTAAAAAGGTAGATAAAGGTGCACATAATTTATTATACAGTTAAGGGTCTCGTGTAGATGATATAATTAAGGGGAGCATACGACGGAGATTTTTAAAATACTGAAAACGATAATGTGATTACCTTGCATGTGATTTATCACATGAAAAAGTCAAAAGTCATTTATTTCAATTAGACCAGGAAGGCACTTTTGAACGTCAGTAATATAAATTTAAAAGTGACGCTATTTGTTCATTCTAAAGTGTAGATTCCTATGTAGAAGAACGAGCAAGAAACTCCATAGGTTACTCTTTTCCAATCAGGTTCACAATACAATTCTCTAGTTACACAGTTTTATTGGTTCGATTGTGCGAGAATAATGTAACACCAAAGTTAATTTTATAGTTATAAAAATCCGAAAGAAATATTGTGCGTAGCTTTGTATTTTATTAGGACACTCAGTTTTATAAATATTAGGGCAGGTACGTTGTCATCATATACCACCTCTTTCAACAAATGATCGACCAACACGATATGAAAACCAATTAAAAAAGTGATTTATTTATGCCTTTCAAACGATATTATAAATATACAAGGGCTACATTTTATAAGCCCATTGGCTTTGGGGCTTCGGGGGTATTTTAAGCAGTACCTAAGTCAAACCTAATCTATAGTTATCTAATGTTGTAGGAAGCACCTTAGACATGTTGTTTTATAGGAGTTTTTTTTAAGGGGGAAAATCATCGAATGACTGGACTGCTCCCGCCTGGGTGAGGCGAGGGGGAGGGTCAGACTCTTACTGACTAAAAACCACCGCGTTTCTTTTCCTGCACGTCGAGCCGGAGCCCCGGTAACCCGTTAGGTTCTCCGCGACTGTTTTATAGGAGTAGAGATGATATTTCTTATCAGATTATCTTCATACAAATCCAAATTTTGGAACGAAGACCTGACTTGTATAACGGACAGACAATTCTATTTCCAAGTGTGAATAATACATGGATTAGTTCAATTTTAATTTATCTTTGAATTTGAAATATCTATTGCTTTCATTTTGAATGAGATAATTCAATCCCCTCTTATATTTGCCAAAAAGTAGGTTTAAAAATATAATGTCTGAAAATAGCTTATGTACGAATACCAAATATATTTTTTTTAAAACCCGCTTTCCGCTCTCTCTCCGCTACCCGCTCTCACTAGCCCCACTCCCGACGCACCTATATTATTTACTCGTAGCACGCGACCGGTAACAAATGGATTTCATTTCGTACGATATCGGGAGCCACATCTACGCTCGTAAGTGTTCGACCACGAAAATTATTTAGCATTTTTTTTTTAATATTAATATATTGCAGGGCGCGGTCTGTTATGGTCCTTTTATTGTGATTTATGTGGGTAGAGAACTTTTGTGACGGTATGCAAACTGCAATGGTCATTTAAAGAAAGGTTTTTATTATTAATGGTTGATTGTTTGGGGAGATTTTGAGTGTAATTACAATAAGAGATTTGTTATAGAGATATTTTCAGCAATAGTATGCACTATGGAGTCTTCTATTACCATAATATTTAGGTACTGATTTGACTGTACCGTTGAAAACTGTTATAGTTAATTATGACCACCTCTGTGTATACCATTCGAAAATATCAGGCGTGATGTTACGTAATGGATGTAGAAAACATTTTTATATTTCCTGAGATTTCTTTAAAATAGAAAACAGAAACATCTGAATGGTTTCAAGAGTATAAACGCGGTGTAATTCCAGTTTCATGAGCACTTCAGTTGTGTCTCTGTTAAAGTAGTGCAAATGTACCTCCATTTTGAAAAATACAAATGCATTTTTATAAGTAGGCAATGTACACTTTACAGTAATACTGCATCTATCCACTGCTAGCCTCAACGGATATCATCGGTATAATGGACATCCTAACAAACCTATTCATCATTTTTATAATAACTATCGTGAGATATACTATATTAACTAAAAATCGCGGGTTACTCACGTGAATACAGAAAAAGCTCTACTAGTTTCGAGCTACAGATGGGGTCTTACTCATCATAATCATTAACATAGGCAAATTTTAACCCCTGCGCTCGCTCGCGAAGCTGCTAGTAGAAGCTAGTAGGATGGTTTTTTAAACTTTGTTTCTCGCTATGATTGTCTCCTGTGTCGTGGGTGCGTTTACAAACACACAAGTTCACATATACATGACACCCAGACCCGGAACAACAATTTATAGATCACACAAAGAATTATTCCGCTCGGGAATCAAACCTACAACACGTGTCTGGGCAGCTGGTTGCCCAGCCACCGCACCAAACGTGAAGTCGAAAATAATAGTTAAAGAAGCTACTTATTCCAATTTGGAGATCAAACCCGTACCCACTAGAAGAAAAACTAACAAACCATAGGTACCTATCACTCATAGGAAAATATCTATTCAATATATACAACCTATCAAAAACCAACCAAAATTGGGGAAAAAACCTCAAGGAATATTCTTCAGATCAATCAATATTCTTCAAGAGAATAAGGGTGAAAATTCCTTGTCAAACTTTTCTGATAAATAAATACAAAATGTATAAGTCATCTTTTGTGTGGAGTGCTGTAGATATTCCTCTCCACTCTGAGGGCCTTCCCTCTCAGAGGCCGCTGAAGAGGTACTTACAGCCTTTCAGGCATTTTTCATGATCCCCCCCCTTTGACATAGTAGTGTTTGATCTTATGTTTTGTGGCGATATATTGTGATATTTATCGGTTTTTGTAGTGGATGGGGAAATTGTCCCATAATAATGGCAAACCTGTTTTTTGGGACTACAAAAGTAGACATAAGTATAGGGTCGATTGTATGGTGTATCCACATAATGCGTTGTTTGTTTAATTTGGCCAAATATTGCTGTGTCATAAATCCAGATGTGGTCTGCTGCTGTAGTGCTGTCAGTATTTATAGCATACAATTTAGTAGGTAATGGTTTAATTGCTTTACAACATAGAAAAATCAATCAAATTAAATTTACACTTCGAAACGCCTGGTCGACGCATCTCGTGACCAGAGGGCTGGTCTTTTTCTCGGTCAGAGGTTAAGCATTGCCATACAACGTGGCAATGCTGCCAGCCTTCTGGGCACTTGCCGTACTGACGTCGATGCGGACGAATTTTTAGATGCTTTATGTAAATAGTTATTTTTAGTTTTCTTTTATTAAATTTCTATCTTAAGTGGTATATATTTAGTAATAGTTAGTATTTATTTTATTTAGGTTTATGTTATCAAATTAAAAGAGTAACGAATGGAGTCTCTTGCTCGTTCTTCTCTACTCGAATCTACATTTTGGAACGAGCTCCTAACTTCACTGATGGACAGACTGACAGACTATTATTTATTTTATTTTTTACTAACTTATCAAAAGTACCAAATTATGGTTTAATTGAAACAAATGCTTAATTGTGTGAGTTTCAAATACGTAGTTTTTGTTTGCGTAGAAAAACACTATAAAAATGCTTGTTTACTGAGACATTAAAAACTTAATAATATCTATATACCGTATAACAAATACGTTTACGAATCTTTAAATACATAGGTACTATAATGTTGTTATTTTTAATTCATAAATGCCTATATTGTATAGACACCGTTTTCTCCATATAATCAGTGACCTTTCCAAAAAAACTTCTGCTCAGAACAGCCGGTACAGCCTCAAAATACATGTTCAACCTCATTTCGTAAAAAGTTGTGTACTTTTTTTTAATATGACGTCAACGTTGACAATGACGTGGGTTGCCACTTGCCACCTGACTGACATTTTCTCCCCCTTTTTAGGGTAAAAATATCTTTGACATGATTTTTTAAGATGGTTTTTGAAACAGATTTTTTTGGTCTACTAGTTATAAGTATGTTGGGCTGTTGCTATATACATATATATTGATTATTTGGTTTTCTAGTAGGATAAACGAATATTGAGATAATAATGAAAATACTATTAGTTTGCTAGAGTAATAATATTGTTATTAGGTATATTTATCGTACTGTATTAGCATTGATATTAGGTAGGTACCCAAAAAATATAAAATCGAAATCTAACTAAATAATTTGTAGGTAAATTTCACTTTAACTATATACCTAGCGCTTTTTAACTTTAACTATTCATAAAAGCAGTTATATTACAGTTTTAGTGTTTAACACAAAGAGAAAAGAATGCTTTGCACTTCCTAATTAAACATACTGACAACGAAAATGACTAGATCTGGACGCAAGTTACGTAATCAGGCCAAATTGTTTGCTGTTTAAATAAAATTATAAATAAAAATAGAAACTTCATTTTCGAGACTAAAAGCGGTGTTATTTTTAATTTAATACACCTATATACAGATTATTTTAAATCAGGAACAAAAACTACCTCGTTGGTCGAGTGGTCGCAAGTGCGACTGCCGGGCAAGGGTCTCGGGTTCGATTCCCGGGTCGGGCAAAGTATTATTGGGTTTTTAGAAAAAATCTCAGTAGTAGCACTGAGTCTGGAATTGTGCCCGGTATATGGCAATAGGCTCACCCCCTATTACATGGGACTCATAACATAAATATTGAAAAGTGGGTGTTACATTATACAGTGGTAAAATGTGCAGCTCTGCCTACCCTTTCGGGGACAAAAGGTGTGATGTTACAAAAAAAAGGAACAAGAACTCAACAAATCCGTTTATACTTTTCACTGGACGATGAGAGTTAAAAATGTCGTTTCATTTTTTTTGTCTCTAAGCTGTTTTCTATGTTCATATTTTCACCAAGAGTTTGTACACCGGTTTCGGCAAATTTATTTTTGGTGGCATGAAATCTTTTGTGTAGTGGTGTTAAAGTAGAATATATCTATAACCACCCCTACTCCTTCCATGGCGTGGGTGTGAAAAACCCACATGTTATGTGTAGAAATTATGGCAAACCCTCTTATGAGGACATAGGACCCACTTAGTTTTAAGTCAAATTTCCGTGGTACTTGGCGACTGAGCTTAGTCGAGCGTAGTCTCTTTCGTGCTTAGGCTTAACTCATTCTGTCTTCTGTATTAAACTGATTTAGGAAGTGGAAACAATATTAATCTTTTTTCTTCTTCTCTAATAATAGTTACCTCCTGATTTATCTCGTTGCGAGATCCAAGGCAGTAATTATGTCCATGAGACGCGGTAGACTATCGTTGCGGAGTTTTCATAGTTGTGTATACCTAGTGTAGATTCTGGACAGGAGTTGCAGCGGTTTTAGAAGGTTGTGGTGGACTTGTCCTATAAAAACCCTCTTACGAAGAAGAGACACATAGTCTTTCAGTGAACTGTCCGAGGCGGTTAATGATGATAATGATTGTGCATCCCAATAACTTCTAATACTAAACATGCTATACTAGTACTTTTTTTATGGCATAAGGTAAACGGGCAGACGGATCACCTGATGATAAGCAATCGGCGTCGCCTATGGACACCTGGAACACCAAGGCGTTACAAGGGCATTACCGGCCATTTGGGAATTGGGAATATGAGGATTGTGGAGGATTCGGGGATTGGGGAGACTGGCGGGATCATTGGGCTTCCGGTAACCTCTCTCACACGACGAAACACAAAGCAAGCGTTGTTTCACGTCGGTTTTCTATAAGGCCGTGGTATCACTCCGGTCGAGCTGTACCATTCTTGCAGAAGCATGGCTCTCCCACACTTAGTACACGCTTTCAGAAAAACAGTTAGTTATTAGACTACAAACCAACTCGTGTCCAGAAAATATTCCATAGTCCAATATTAGTGTTCATATTGGGCAGTTTAATTAGTAACATTGTGCTGGAGGCCCAATAACAGTTCGGTATTAGTGTGTTATTAACCGCTGTTGTTATCTGCGTGTTTAGTATCGAATAAGTACCGAACATTCCTAATTGCTACAATTAGGTTTGGTTTGATCCCACATTGAGCAAAGTAAGTAACCTAATGTTCGATTTTAGGTTTTATTATAATGGAATTTGTGTGGTGATACTTATTATGTTATTAATAATCGTAAAATTATTATGCTTGCACTGGCAAATTATTTTAAGAAAATATTTATTTGTGTAGGTAAGTGAAATCTACAGAGTTATTAAAATAGATATCAAACTACACAAAAATAAAAAGAAATTAAAGAGTATATACAAAAAATAAAGTGAACAAAATAAAAAGAAACCTTTAATATAAAAAAATACACTACGCGCAGGAAAATATTTTAGTTAACTGGCAACCGGAAACAAGCTCAGAAGGCTGGCAACACCGACACTCCCACTACCGATACCTGACACGAAACTATGTTAGAGAGATTTATTTCAAAAACAAGATTTTTGCTACACAACACATTTTTTTTACTTACGCCTTTCTACATATATATATTAAAAGACAATTTTAGATATTGTTAATCAATGATTCTGTATTTATGTCGTTCATTGACTGCCTCGTTAGACAAGTGGCAGTTTCGACTGAAAAACAAACAGGGTGTTTTTACACTATGTGGAAAATCGATTTTATAATACCTAGAGTAGTAGTGAGTTCATTGCCATTAACAATACCTAACACAATTCTGAGCTTCGTAGTTACTGTACCCGATCCGGGAATCGAACCACATTTACAAAATTTTGATAAAAATACACGACATAGCCTCTAAAGTATATACTTGTCGCCTGCTCAAAAGGTCGTAAGTTCATCTTAACCCTTTCAAACTATTGCCACTATAACCATGAACTAATAACTACTATGTTATGTTATATGTTGGGGAATAATTTCGCTTATCTTTATGGTAGCATTAATGCGGTCTCCATTAAATTCTAAGATTATGGTAGTCGGCTGTTAATAAAATAGTTATGGAGCAGGCAGGGAGGGCATTTAGTTTATAATGTTTGGATTTTGAGAAAACATAACATCACGCCTTTTACCCCTTTGAGGTAGGCAGAAGTGCACATTATGGCATTTAATGCCACTGTACAATGTAACACCCACTTTTCACTATTTATGTTATGAGTCCCATGTAATAGGCGGTAAGCCTATTGTCATATACCGGGCACACTTTCAGACTCCGTGCTACTTTTTGAAAACCCAGTAATACTTTGCCAAACTCGGAAATGGAACCCGAAACCTCTTGCCCAGCAGTAGCAATTGCGACCACTCGGCCAACGAGGCAGTCATTTGAGAAAACTTAAAACAAATATTTTCACTAGCAATCAGGCTATAACGTTCCCAAGCGTGCGCTGTGTCGCGTTCCGCGCTGGCCTCATAAAGCCATCAGACCACCACGGATGGGGCCCAATAGGGCTGATGCCAATTCGGAGTCGTGGAGAACCTAACGGGTTACCGGGGCTCCGGCTCGAAGTGCAGGAGTAGGAACGGGGTGGTTTTTAGTCAGTAAGAATCAATGTTATAAAGTTAAAAAACATGCTATAACATTAATTGTACTTATGTTTCTTTATAGGAATGAGTAGGTATATTCTTAGGAGTTAATCTGTCAAACACCAAGCGGTCACCGGTGACCGCGACCTATTGTTCTTTAATTGTGTCTATAAAACCGGTATTCGACGAGTTAAGGGTCAAATAAAATACTGGACACAGTATTCCAACATTCTTGACCCAATAACGGAATATTTTTCAAAATTAAAATCAAGCTGATCGATCACCGAATCGAACCCAAGACCTAAAGGAAGTCACATACAACCTTTTTATTTAAAAGGAAAGTCATGAAAAGTAATTGCAAATAACAGAAATGTATTTGCATTTCCAAAGTGCTCAATTCTCAAACCATTGCCTGGCAGTGTCTAAGAAATGCGACACTTTGTTTGTGTCGCTCTTTGCTTCAGCCTGGCTTACAACCTTGGACTTTTCGGAATATTGCCAAAGCTCCCAAAGGTCATGGATGAAAAGAGATGCCTTAAGTTTTATAGGAAAGAGTAGGTCAGGTTGTATTCGTATTTCAATAAGATGGCTATATACAAATAAGAGTAATTAGATGTAGTTTTCAATTAAATTATTTTAGACTTTACAACTTGAAAATGTACATAACATCACGCCTTATCCCTAAAGGGGTAGGCACACGTGCACATAACGGCTCTTACTGCCACTGTACAATGTAACACCCAATTTTCACTATTTATGTTATGAGTCCCATGTAATAGCGGGTGAACATATTGCCATATACCTGGCACATTTCGAGATTCTGTGCTACTACTGAGATATTTTTTAAAAACCTAGTAATATTTTGCCCAACACGGGAAACGAAGCCGAAACTCACGGCAGTCCAACCACTCAGCCAACGAGTTTTTGGGTTTTCATCATTTTTTGGACCCTTGATAAGAAAAAACTTAGTTAATGAAACTGCATCATTTTTTATACTGCTTTCATAATAAAAAGTCGAACGAACCTTCAACCCCAACTTAACCAGTCTCTCTCAAAACAACTGAACCGTAGCGACTAATTAAAAGAGAACAGAATATCTCGTTTCAGAAATGAAACTACAGTCTCTGAACAAAAGCCTTCAGCGTTGATACGGTTCGTCAATCATCGGGACCGTTCGGCATATTTCGGGCGCCGACGATTTTCATTTTGATAACACCGAGAGAAGGTTGCGATTAAACTGAAAATGTGGCTGTACAAATTATAGTGTATATTTTGTATGTGTATGTTACTGTAGTATGAGTATTATTAAACGTGATTGTATGCTGTTTGTATCTCTCGTTTGTCAAAATTCCTGGATGGATTTTGATTAAATGTAGATTGATGATAGGATTTATTCCTATTTTTGTAGTCGATATCTTTGTCTGATTAGTTTTTCTGAAAGATATTAATTTTGGAAACTTTTGTAGTAGAACTTCAATATAAGCTTTGAACTTAGGACCTCACGCTTAGCAGTAAGTAGTAGCTCTTGCGATCATTATACTAACGGGGGATTTCGCAAATATAATTCTTCCTACTTATAAATCAATCATTTATAATTATGTAAAATTCAATATTATAAGGAAGCGTACAGCCTTACTTGGATCAGTAATTAATTGTGCTTGCAATTAATGTCAGGTACATGACAGAAATCAGTTACATCTGGCTGTCAAACAGTCGGAACTTGATGAAGTAATGTTGACTGCTAAGTTTAATTGTGTAAGTTATAGGTGATATGTATTGATAGCACGTCTTGATGTAGGTGTGTAGGTAAGTGTGGGAGAGCCATGCCAACACAAATGGGCCGGCTCGACCGGAGTCATACCACGACGTCACAGAAAACCGACGTGAAGCAACGCTTGCGTAGTGTTTCGTCAAGTGAGTGAGGTTACCGGAGGCCCAATTAACCCGTATCCCAGTCTCCTCAATCGCTGAATCCCCAACGATCCTCAAACTCCTTATCCCCAAAAGGACAGTAAAGCACTTTTAAGTCTACTCTGATGTTTCAGGCGTCCATGGGCGACACTGATTGCTAACCATCAGGTGATCCGTATGCTCGTTTCCCGGAATAATTCCCGTTATTACATAAAAGGAACATTTAAATTCTTTACTTTTATGAAAATTAAACTTGTTTTTCACCATCACCTGTCGGCGTTTGTCGGGAACGGTCTTGTACGAGAGCAGAGATAACAGAGAGCGCTGCTGCACCGTCTCTGTCAAATATGTACTGCCTTAGTTGATTCTTATCTTATAGCATCCATAGACAGAGTAGAGGCGATGCAAACATCTCATCTCGTCACGTAATGATACAACGACAGATATGTTCTCTTCATTTATGGATATCTACAACATAACATCACGCCTTTTATCCTCGAAGGGGTAGGCAGAGATGCACATTGCGGCACTTAATGCCCCTGTACAATGTAACACCTACTTATCACCATTTATGTTATGAGTACCAAGTAATAAGTGAGCCTATTGCATATATTAAAGAATTTAAAAAAAACCCAGTAATACTTTTCCTGACCCAGGAATTGAACCAGGGGACCCCGTGCCCGGCAGTCACACTTGCGACCACTCGGCCTACGAGGCAGTCTATCTACAACTTGTAAAAAAAAATTATTATTAAAAAAACAAAATACCCGACTGCACACTAAAAAAAGAGTAAAACAAGCCCCACAATAATATTGATCAATCAAATGCTAAAAACTAATTATGTAATACCGTTTAAACAATACCTATATTAAAATACACTACAATATGTGTTCGTAATCGATAGTTAAATAAACAGAAACTTATTTTGAATACAAATTTACTGAATATAATTTATAAATGTTGATGGAAAGCATCGCAGGCGGGGACCAACAGAGGCTTATTTATAGTCATTTCGGTTGTGCACCATTTAGCAGAATTTTCGTTGGTGGCGGTCAAGGTGGTCCCCGCCTGCGATGCTTTCCATCAACATTTATAAATTATATTCAGTAAATTTGTATTCAAAATAAGTTTCTGTTTATTTAACTATCGATTACGAACACATATTGTAGTGTATTTTAATATAGGTATTGTTTAAACGGTATTACATAATTAGTTTTTAGCATTTGATTGATCAATATTATTGTGGGGCTTGTTTTACTCTTTTTTTAGTGTGCAGTCGGGTATTTTGTTTTTTAATAATAATTTTTTTATTTATAACTTTTTAGCTGTTTTTATTTAACGAAAATGTTGTAGATGTAGAAGACTATCGTCAACGACGTGTGCCCTCATGCGTGTGCCCGCAATCGGGCTGTATACTCGAGCATATCCCCTCCGCACCGCGCCGCGCGCCGCATGCCAGGCCACGCCCTATCTTTTTGCTTGCTAACGCATGAGTTGCTTTGCGTTGACGCAGAATTAACATGTTCCCGTGGGAATTTTGAGAAAAAACGTATCCTATATTAATTACTCCCGTGATTGAAATGAATCTAATGATACCGCATACATATTTTTTTAAAGGGAAATTTAGAAAAAATATTATTATGTCTTTATCCCGTGGGACTTTTAGGATAAAATGTATCCTATGACACTCCCGTAATCAAGACAAATCTAACGATACCTCATACATCAAAATCCATCAAGCCGTTTAGGCTACAGGTGGTCACAAAGGAAAAGACATACATACATACTTACATACACTCGAAAAACATTACCCTCCTTCTTTGGCAGTCGGGTAAAAATACCAACTGAAAGATTTGCAGCCTTGAAAGTTAATTATTTGACAGTAAACTACTAATCTTTCACGATTGTTTTTTAACTGAAACCACTCGCTGAAATTGGTTAATGATTTGACTCACTTTACGTACTTAGCCACGGTGTTTTAATCTTGAGTTTTTAATTGGGTCAAAACTATTTGCCTTTTATATCTTGCCCTTTATTTGTTTATTAACTCTTATTCACTCTTAATGCACACTATAATAAGGTGCATAATTATGACATTAATGACATAATTATGACATAGAACGAAAATAGGCTTGAGCAATATGCAAAAAAAAAAAAAAACAAAATAAATAACTAATAATAATTATAAATACTGTATAACATACTGTATAAAAATATATGTACATAAATAACTATATATTTAAATTCTAAAATCTAAATGTAACCAATAGTTCTTACTGCAGAAATATTAACTTTCAGTTAGCGCGAGACGTTGGGCCGTGCGCACGCGTTTGAGCCTTTCGCATCGAATAACAATTTTTACGAGTACCCGTAATCCTTTTTTTTTTTTTCTTATGGACGAGGATTTGAGCGGTGACGATTTAAGTGACTCGGATATATTACGAAAATGTGAACAACAACTTAATGAGATGGGAAATATGGGTGAGATAAATCAGGAGAGTGGACAAGACTTAAATGAAGTTGAGATGATAAGGACAGCAGAGAAAAGAAAAGAACGAGAAGATGATTTTAGTGAAGATGATTTTATTACAGTAGAGAAGGAATCCCAAACTTTTGATAAGAAGTAATTCGACGGATGTAAATAATGTCAAAGTAAATAATAAGGGAGGTACTAACACATTTGAAACAAGTACTTACCATGAAGTAATTGTTACTTCATTGAATAATCTACCTAAGCCGATTGCTATGGCCAAGTTATTACGGTCGGAAAACATTAAGGATATCCTTAAAATAAAATATAAAAGTTCATATAAAATGACTATCCACTTACAAACAAAAGACGATGCTAAAAAAATTATCGAGAATAAAAAGTTGAAGGACATGGGCTTAAGATGTCAATTAGTGCATGACATGTCAACATCGTACGGAATAGTGAAAGGTATCGATCTAGATCTAGACGAAGAGGAACTTACTAATATTTTAAATGCGGAAGCTGAAATTATAGCAATAAAAAGATTAAAACGCTTGACGTCGGAAGGAAACTGGATTGACTGCGAATCAGTAAGAGTGAGCTTTAAAGGTAATGTTTTACCACAATACATTTATGCGTACGATTGTCGTTTTAAAGTTGATCCGTACGTATTTCCCGTTACACAGTGTTCGGGCTGTTGGCAATTTGGCCATATAATTAAATATTGCCCCACTAAGAAAATTTTGTGCCCTAAATGTGGAGGCAATCACGAAAACTGCACAATTAAGGACTTCACTTGTTTAAACTGCAAGGGAAATCATTTTGTCCTAGATAAAACTTGTCCTGTTTTTAGAAAAGAGAAATCTATACGTATTATAATGAGTGAAAAGCAAGTCACATATCGAAGAGCTCTGCAGTTGTATATGGAAAAGAAAGAAACACAAAACAATTTATACATAAATGATATTCCACAGCGAGTCGAGAACTCACAGCTTAATACCACCTCCAACGCTGTTGAAAGAACCTACAGAGATGTATTGACAAAAGCTGTAGTGCACCAACAACCGTTAACAGATATGGAAGAGGATGAAGGAGAAGAGTCAGAAAAGCATAGTGATGATGTGACGAAAGAAATTTCAAAAAAAATGGAACACAAACAAAGAAAATTTTGAAAAAAGGGCAACACAAAAGTAATGTGTCGAGGAGGGCACGAAAACCAAACATGGAAAGAAATTGTTTACAGAATGGAAAAGAAGAAAATAAGCAAAATAACATACCACATCCAAATAGTTTTGAATGGACTAGGATATGGACAAAATTAAAAAATATATTACTCTGAACTTAAACTAGAAAAAATACTGTCCATATTGAAAATTGTTTGGGTAGAAGTTAAAAGAATCCTAGTAAATATTATATTCGGAAATAACATCGCGAGATTTTGAGTGAATTCTGTAATGGATAGTACAGAAGAAGTAATAAAGATAAATATATTCCAATGGAACTCACAGAGTCTCCGTCCTAAACTAGTATCCTTTTCAGACCTATTAATACAACAGAATGTACATATTGCAGTAATTAGCGAAACGTGGTTAGACTGCGAGGTGAATGTAAATATTAATGGTTTTAATGTATATAGGAATGATAGATACGATGGTTATGGTGGTGTTGCTATCTTAGTGCATAGGTCAATTCAGTCTCATCCAGTACCATTTAATGGTAATAATGCAGATATCGAAATAATTGCCATTAAATTACTTAATTGTAAAGACTTGGAATATATTGTGTCATTATATTGCCCTTCATCTAATCACACTCAACATTCCGATTGGGAATATATTTTTGGGCACTTTCATAGTAAAACTCTGATAGCTGGGGACTTTAATGGCCATCATACGAATTGGTCGTCTAAGTTAGACGTGAGAGGGGTTCAAATTATGGAGTCAGCCCTGGAAAATGACTTTATATCACTTAATAACGGTTCTTCAACTCGGGTAAAGATGGTAAATGGAAATCTCCAACAGACGTCCCCAGATGTATCTTTTGTATCCGCGGACGTTGCTATAAAATTTGGCTGGAACATTTTAAATGAGAACCTAGGCAGTGATCACCTAATTATTAAAATTACGGCAAACTTATCCTATACTACATATATAGTTAAAAAACGTAACTTCAAAAATGCCAATTGGAGTGAATATAGTAAAACAATCTCTGAGTATATTGAAACATTTAGTGAAGAACAATTTAATGGTAACGTGCAACAAATGTACGACTCCTTTATAAAATGTATTGAAGATGGAGCAAGTAAACATATTCCATATTTTAAATTCAGCTTAAAACCAAACGGAAAATTTAAACAAAAAAGTTATTGGTGTCCTAAATTGTCTAAATTAGTTGCGCAACGTAGATTGGCCCTGTCGACGTTCCGTAAAAACCCTACCCCTGATAATCTAAGTAAACTGGAGCATAAGACGTCAGAAGCCCATAAAGCAATTAAAAAAGCTAAATTTAACTGTTGGCAACAATTTTGTGACTCTATTAACGAAACGATGTCTACAAGGGAAATGTGGCGTCGTATGAAATGGATTAAAGGTTTTAAACAAGAAAAATGGTACCCTCCCGTTGAGAAACAAGTTGCACTTCTACGTTCTCTGACTCCAGATTATGTAACTAATGTAATCCCTAGCTTCAAATCCCAAAATAACTTGTTAGAATCCGATTTTACACGACAAGAACTGGATTTTTGCATGAAAAAAAGAATTCAGCCCAGGACAGGATGCGATATCTTACTCGATGTTGTATCATTTGCCGGATTCGGGCAAGAATCTCCTACTAAAGATATACAATCATGTTTTTGGATTCGGAATTGTCCCTCATCAATGGCGGAACATTGAAATAATCCCCATACCAAAAACTGCAAACAATGCTAATAATGAAACTAAATTGAGGCCTATTTCGTTAATGTCGTGTGTTTGTAAAATATTTCATTTAATGATTTGTAAAAGGTTGGAATGGTTAGTTGAAAAAAAGAGGTTATTGTCTGCTCACACAGTAGGATTTCGAAAGGCACAATCTTGTTTGGATGCTTTATCTCGAATAGTTTCGTATATTCAGGTCGGATTCACTAAAAACTTCCCTACAGTTGCTTGCTTTTTGGATATTGAAAATGCGTATAATAATATTTCAATTGATTCTGTCACTAAAATATTAGATGAAATTAAGGTCGGCTCTCGAATTTGTACATATCTTTGGTCGTTCATGAATGAAAGACATTTAAAAATCAAATCCTTTAATTATGAAGATTCAGAAACGAGGTTAACTAACAGAGGACTGGCACAAGGTGATCCATTGTCACCTTTGCTATTTAATCTAGTGACCCATCAAATATGTCATCAATTAAAAACCGTCATGATATCGCAATACGCAGATGACTTCGTTATATATTTTAGTGATAAAGAAATAAACAAATGTCAGGGTCACTTACAGAATGCCTTAAACTCCATTATCTTGTTACTGGATGAGATAGGATTGACTCTGTCTTCAAGCAAATCTAACTATTGTGTATTTAGTAGAGGAAGACGGCGAATATTGCCTTCATTAAAGGTTTATGATCAGCCTTTAACAATGGTAGAATGTGTTAAATATCTAGGCGTTTGGTTAGCAGAAGTCTTCTTTGGCAAAAACATATCAACGAAATTGTTAAGAAATGTGGAAAATATCTAAATGTTTTAAAGGTATTATCAGGTTCCTCTTGGGGAGTGCACACAAAAAAATGCGTAAAATGTATATATCATTAGTTAGAAGTCGAATTGATTATGCCTGTTATCTATATTGTTCTAGTGCAAAAACACATACAAGTAAATTGGACAAATTACAAAACCAAGCACTTAGAATTGTTGGAGGATTCATAAGAAGCTCTCCAATCCATGTGATGGAGAGTGAACTGTACATACCACCATTATATTTAAGAAGAGAATATCTTGCGTATAAATTTTTTGAAATCTCTTTCAAACTCTAATAGTGTAACTATAGATACAATATCAGAATTAGACTCTTTATCTAATAACAACTATTGGACAAATAAAGAAAACCCTTATTGGCTACTTCCTTTAAAGAGTTACGACACCTGCAAATTAATAGGTCTGATAGTCTGAGGATGTTCTCATTAGATACCTGGTTGTCTGGTTTTCATTTTAAGGATTATATTAAAAGTGAATTAGATTGTGTAACGCACTCAAAAAAATGGTATAATCACAATGCATTAATACATGAAGTGGTAGCAGAACTAACCTCTAAATATAATGGTTGGTATAAAATCTTCACAGATGGATCAAAGAGTATGGCTGGATGTGGAGCAGCATTCTTCCGCCAAGATATAGGTTATAAATGTATGTATAAAATTAATTCAGATATATGTATTATGTCGCTGGAACTATTTGCAATTTATCAAGCGTTATCTTATTCCCTAAGTCAAAATTTGAAAAAAGTAGTTATACTAACAGATAGCAAGAGTGCTTTACAGCATATGGCTCGATGCGCCTCTGATAGCAGAGGTGCATCGACAGCCTATGAAATTCTAAAACTATTACACTGCTATAATAATGATGGCATTAATATTATCTTGCAATGGGTTCCAGCACACTTGGGCTTAAGAGGCAACGAAGAGGCTGACCAATTATCCAAAATGGCAGTTGAGATGGGAAATGATACCATGTATGTGCCAGATTACTGGGAATATTTTTCTAGGTTCCAGAATATATGTTTTGATAAATGGATAAGCCACTTCAATGAAATTTCTAAAGATAAAGGCATCTGGTATAAAGTCATACAAAATGTACCCCCTCGTGGACCTTGGTTTGATGATAAAAACTTACCTAGGAATTATGTTAAGTTAGTGTTAAGACTTCGCTCTGGCCACTATCCATCGGCAAAGTTTGCCTTCTTAATGAGGAAAGTTTCATCGCCTAACTGTGAGATATGTCATAAAATTGAAGATGTGCAGCATTTACTGATGGAATGTGAAAGGAACAAGAATGAGAGGGAATCCTTGGCTAGAGAATTTAAACTAAACCTGTGGGATGTTGGACTTATGCAAAATATTTTAGCTCACCCTAAATCAAACATGTCTAAATGCATTATTTCTACCTTAATAAAGAGTTCTAGGCGATAATTCCCCTTCATTTAGGCAAAAGCATAGTTAAGTACGAAAAGTGTTAATAATATGTGTTTAATAATTTTATGAAAATAGTGTATAAGTTACAATGGGGTTGACATATCCATGTGGATAAAAACCCCTCACCAAATATAAGAGAATAAAAAAAAAAAAAAAAAAAAAAAATATTAACTTTATTATATCGTATATCATGGAATCGATTCTAATTCTATTGATAATAATTCTATTTTTGCATCTTGAATATGCAAGAAGAGGAAGGTAAGAAGCTGGAGAATGATATAGGCAATATTTTTAATATATGTACAAGAACAAGTACAAGAAGAAATAACTCAAACAAAACCTGAATAGAACCGTCAAAAAAAAATCTAAATTTAAAACCTGAATACATTCTAAGATTATCACCATGTCATCCGAACGTTGTTCCTACAGTACGTAGGTACGTTATCTGCCTGTCAAATCCAAAATATGATTGATCTGAATCTAGATAGGCCATCGTTCAGCTCCGTCGTATGCAAATATTGTTCATGGGTTTGTGAATAACGTAAAAACATTGAGTGTTAGCTCTTAGCTCTGAGTTTTTTGGGGAATGGAAAAATTAGAAGTGAGTTTTTAACGTAAAGTTTTAGAATTTAACTGTTTTGTTTTTAGATCGAGTTCGGTGGAGAGTCATTGAAGAGGCTTTAGTCCAACAGTGGATGAAAACTGGCTGATGATGAAGATGAAGATGGTAATGATGATGATAAACTATTTTGTTAAGTGTAGTGGATTGATTGAGTGAGACTGTTGATTTTTGCTGTGATTTTTAGGATAAATATCCGCTGATGTTAATAAACGAACTTGTCTAAAGGCTCTAGCAAAAAATGTTTTTGGTTTTCGTTACAAACGGTACTTAACCGATATTAGAATTAAAAATAAGTACTATGTAACAACGAGGCACAAAGCCACTGAATCTGTACTGAAAATTAATAAATGTGTCTATCGTAACGAGCCTATACCACAAATAGTTTCTCAGTTTAAAAATAAAATCGATTGAATGTAGCGTCTTTGATTTTGTACACATTGCGTAATTAGTAAATTAAAATAATAGACACAATAGCGAAAACTATTTTAACCACAGACCTAACCCTAACCCTAATCAATCCGTGTACATAGGTAGTAGACATAATATAACTATTATTATCAACTCATATTTCACCTAATTGGGTTCCTATGTTACGTCTGATTTCGCTTGACATAGGTATTGTTAGGAAACCCTGATATATCTCTACATTCTGTTTCATGAGAAAATGCTCGAGTCTTACTAATCATCAGAATCATTTTGCACGGATAGGTAGAAACAAAGGCTTGCTATTCACAGTATTCACTTAAATAGCACACACAAAATGTCATGGTGGCCCGGAGGTTTAAGACGCCCTCTTCTCATGCATGAGGATGCGGGTTCGAAACCTACCAACGTCAAGTACCAATGTGACTTTTTCCGAGTTACTTAGGTATTTGTACTTTCTACGATCTAGACAAACGGTGAAGGTAACAATCGTGAGGAAACCTGGGCTTATAATTTCTAATTATAAGTTTGTAATCGCCAACCCGCATTGAGCAAGTGTGGTGATTAATGCTCAAACCTTCTCCGTGTGAGAAGAGGCTTTACTCAGCAGTAGGCATGTATAGGCCGTTAATGACTTAAATAGCATACTGAAGTGTGCTATATTTGTTTTGAAATCATAAAGAAGAAAGTATTTAAAAACCAGTCCTATGTCACACTTGTCTGGATGAACGGAGTACCGAAACTCGAAAATTAATACTAGACAGATTTTAGTACGGTTTCTACTGATAAATAGCGGAATTCTTAAGGGAACTTGGAGTATATAGGTAAGTACATAACATAACATAACATCACGCCTTTTTATCCCCGAAGGGGTAGGCAGAGGTGCACATTTCGGCACTTAATGCCACTATACAATGTAACACCCACTTTTCACTATTTATGTTATGAGTCCCATGTCCATGTAATAGGGGGTGAGATAGGTAAGTACCTACAAGGCTAATTGCATTTGTACCTATAATATTTTTAGTTAAAATAATCTTCTTAGGAGAAACGATAATGTCGATAAATAACTTTAAAAACACTAATGTGTTTTACTTAACCTACCTAAAATACCTAAATATTTTTAATGGAAACTGGAACTTAAAATGAAGAAGAACCTAACGTGATACATTATTAGTTATTCATTATCTGCAAACAGAATTACCTTCCTTTTGCAATAAGGGTTGAACCACTAGACGGGATTGTGCACAATTAGGTAATGCTTATCTGGTAGTTACCGTTAATTGGGGATGGACAACAAAACGTGACGAGAATGGCAAAATGTGGGACTGTAATATATATGTATATTTACCTATCCTCTCTTATATTCTAAGCGTGATGTTGTGTTTTGACCCTACGACGTATATACTACCTATGTTCTCATCAACAACGTATGATAGGTTACTGCTGGATCGTAGGGTTCTTAGAGGAAGGCCTGGCTTCCAACGGTTTCCTACGGTGAACCTGTAATTAATCACCATGCTTGGCCTGATTTAGAATTGTAGTTTAAAGTTCTAACGTTATCCTTACTTATATATATAAAATATAATATATATAATAATATTATAAATCGGAAAGTGAGTTTGTTTGTTTGTTTGTTTGTTCCGCCTTCACGCCGTAACTACTAAACCGATTGCTTTGAACTTTTGCAGACGTAAAGTTAAAAGTCTGGATTAAAATTTTTATTAAAAAATTTATATTCCCGATAAAAAACAAAAGTATTGGTATAGATGGTGCTGTGTGTATTGGTATATGTCACATAGGCTACGTTTTATCCTTTTGTGACACGAGCGAAGCCGCGGATAAAAGCTAGTAAAACATAAGTTATAAAACTTTCTTTAACGTAGCAACATTATAAGGAAAATTGAAATTTACTGTTTTATATTTTTAGATTACATTGATAAGAAGTTTATCTGTTTATGGTATAAGGAAATGCGCCATAATAAAAGCCGACACCCTAAAAACTTCCACGCCAAACTATGGCTGCATGGTCCTATAAAAATGCAGGTCAGGGATGGCCATTATCGTCACGCAAACCGAAGGGATACGGAAGAAAACGTCTCAAAAAGGTTTATTTTCTAAATATCACATAATGTCCCTGAAAGACTAGGTCGAGTTGCGTATAAAATGTAACAATTATTTACCAGTTATGTGATGCCATATCAAATCAAATAAAATCAAATCAAAATCATTTATTCATTACATTTTGGGTAAATAATTATGATCACAGTATTAAGTTAGTACCACCAAAATCTGCCTTCACAGGCGTATGAAATATTGTTAGCTTAAGTCAATAAAGGTAAAATAACAAAAAAAAAATAAATAAAAATGTCATAGTATAATTTTACATTAAAATGAAGAAATAGAATAGAGGATAAGTCTATCGTTACGTATAAACTAGACACAGATGCAAACCTCGATCTAGTTTTAACTAAGAATTTCTAAAATTGGAAATCCCAAAACAGAATAAGTAGGTACGGAGCTTAAAACTGACACAAAATCGCGATCTACTGCTCGACAATCAAAATCACGTTAAAGAGGAAGGAAATCTGATCAGTTGAATGCACTAGACTAGACACAAGTACTTAGGCCCCTTCCTAGTGCACAATAAACAATAAGTTGACCGCATCCAATGATTTGCTTCCCCCAGCCATTGTGATCCAATTCTAACCAAGTCATATGTCATTCAGATGTGCTAGCTACATATATAACACTATTTACATAGTATATATTTATATGTGTATCAATATATAAAGCTACTAGTTTCTTATCACTTTTATTATCTACTGTGTGAAGTTCAATGCCGAAAGTGTAAAAATTGCAATCGGTTACTATTTTTCTTATGACATTTTTGTTTAATTATTATGTTTTTGGCTTATTCACGTAATTTACTTGACGAGGAACTTGACTAGTTTCAAGCCATGCTAGAGACCATATTCATGAGCAGCATTCCGCGACCCGCGACGCGGCGATTGAAGCAGCGCGAAAAACATAAAGCCAAAAAATATAATCATTAATTTAGTATGTCTCACGAAAGTTATAAGATTTTTGTTTCGTAACCTTTCGAAGATAATTGTTGTAATTGTAACATAATAATTATCGGTTTATCTTATCCAAAATTTTTACGATGGAGTTGTCGATACACACCCACTTTTTGTTCATTAATTATAGTCGCTAACATAAAAAAGGAATTCGATGGTTAATGTTACCTCCACCCGGGAATCGAACTAAAATCGGTCTTACAAATAATAATTCAGCGTGACGAACAAAATCGATCTTCGAATAAAAATCAGAGCGAAACATTTTCTCTACAACATAAAAGGTCTACACAACAATGTATTCTATTTGCCCGTAAAATAAAACACTTTCAAAAAATCGTAACGTGAGTCAAAAATGCTAAACAAAGAACATCGCCCAGCCGACTATGTATATAGGTACCTATGTATACCTACGTAGTTTAATGTGGCCATACTTTGTAGCATGTAAATACCTGAACCGAGCCTGAAATACACAGAGTTGTTAAAGATCGTACAGATAATAAAATATCGAGCTGCCCACAAATTCGGGACTTCATTGTCCCCAACCCACTGACTCGAAACAATGGGATCATACAATTTTCGACCCAGTTTCCACCTCAAACTGAAACATCCAACCAACACCATGAATTAAAACTCCCAGTTTTTTAATTAAACATTCTGATACAGGCCACATTGTTGCTGAAAACTTTTCCAATATACTACACACACGAAATAAAGGACTAACCTGTTTGACGATCAGCCTCGCGACTCTGGGGCTGGCGAATGTGACGAAACCATAACACTTGGAGACACCAGCACGGTCGTAGATCACCCTGGCGGCTGTGACGGTCGCGAAACCTGAGAAGAACTTCCACAGGTCCTCGTCAGTCGTGGTCAGAGAGAACCCTCCCACGAAGATTCTATTGTGTATGACGGTCCCGAACTTGGGGGCGTCTGACGGAGGCAGGGTGTCGTCCGTGTCATCTTCGGGGGAGTTCAGCAGCGCCTTCAGCTTCTCGTGTGGGTCAGCCGTCTTCCTATTATTCGCAGTGCTTTCTTCAACCATATGAGCGCAACTCGCAGACTCACTCCTTATGTACCTTTTAACACTTTCCATTGTATCTAACACTTTAAAACACTAATATAACATGTTCCCTTGTTTACTAAACTAAAATCTCTAGCGGCAACTAAAAGGGCACTGGTATTCACGAAAAAACAACTGATTGTCTGTAACGCGAGGTTTTATCGATTACGGTGGCACTTATGTTGTATAGGTAGGTTTTGTGAGTTGCGCGTTACGGACCACGACGTGACTGACACACGGACGGTATTCGAGTGATGTTTAAAAAAAAACAACCGAGATAACAGTGTGTGATTTAAGATTTTTTTAGATACGCACTATAAATAGTGTTTGAGCTATTGTCGACCGCTATTTTTACTAGGCGAGGGAACTAGGTCAGCGGTTGACACCTAGCGGATGAATATTCTTAATGGTTCTTATCTAAGTTAAGTTTAGTTTCTATTTGTTAACTATAGGTGGCGCAGTCACTATCGAGATAATCAGCTGCTCTGCTGTGTATCTACTGATAATTTAAGTTGTTATGATAAGTTTTTTTGCATTGTAATATTTATCACAAAGTTATTTTTATAATATTGAACTAAATTATTCTTAAACCAGAACACAACATGAAAAAAAATTAAAGAAAATGATATATATTCTATACCGATTTTTAGTTGTAATTATTTCGGTAATAATTGCGATTTTCGATTATACAAGAATATTTGCAATAACAAAACGTAATATGACGTTTGTGAATGTTGTATCTGTATAAAATTTCCTCGTATTTGGGTAAAATCAAATCCTATAAGTACAAAATATTTAATTAGTTTCGTCCTTACAAAATAAGGGTTAGACAACAGTTCAAAAATAAAACTAAAAAATTTAAGTGCAATAGATGATAATATCAAATTTAGTATAAAAGCCTATGTTATTTTTGGACTGCCAAGTTTCATTTCTGGGTGTTTTACAAGCGTACTATGGCAACACAGAAATGTCAATGTCACTGCGTCGAGTGGAGGAGGCTGTTTGCTATTTTTTTTTGTGTTTGGATTTCCTTTCCTTGTGCCAATTTCGTTTCAAAACATAATGAGTGCTAAAGCAATAAAACTGTGGTGAAACATCTCGCTGTAGTGATAACAGTTACATTTTGTGGCGTTCTGAACACGAGATAATCAAGTTATGTGCCAAGACTTGTTTGTAATTGGATTATAAAGTTTTCTGAACACATCTACAGTCGTGGTAAGTGTATTTATGTTGTAACAGCTCACCGTTACATCCTCAATTATATTTACGACTGCTAACAACAATCTTAGACGCGCTCAGGCATTAAAGTTGATAAAATAACTTAGTGGCGCGAATCCGAATAGGTTTTTCTTGTTTACCTCCATTTTTTGATAAAAATGTAAAGGTGTCCTTTCCGAGCCGGTTGTTATTATACTTGTTGACGGTATTGTGTATAAATAACACGGGCAAACTGGTTCTGGGGGCATTCAAACTTGTTGGATAAGAAGTTTACATGCACTTGGCTTAAGATTGATATTTGCATGTAAATGTTGATAAAATTCCTACGTAAAAGTAAAAGTGGCTGAATTGTGTTGTCAATTCCTATAAGAATCTTATCTGTATGAATTTTATTATGTCATACATTGTTTCACATAGTGAATGGCTTGTACGCAAACATCAATTACCTACCTACTTTAAAAAAGGAGTTTTGTTTATGGTCAGTCATAGAGAACACTAAACTAGTCTGTATCAACTATTCTTTAGTACATTTGAGCGTTGACCTCAAGGTGCCTTTATATTGTAAACAAAAAGTTTAAAAGTGTTGTTAACCTTTTCGCACGTTTTACAATAATAATCATTATTTATTGTTGAAAAAACTAGTTATGATTTAATTTTATTTGCTTTACTCTTAATAATTTATTAACTAAGTACCTGGATGACTAAGGTTTGCTCAGTGTTTTTTTGTAAATAACATTTTCTGGTAAACCTAGCTAGATTGATTTATGACTCCCAAAACCCCCTAATTACAAAATAAGCTGCTTATGGGACAACATGCTGAATTTTAGACCGCATCATCACTTATCACAAGGCAAGATAGTGGTCAAACATAAAAAAAAATTCAAGAAAATCATTGAAGCCGTCCGAAATCGTTGATATAGATACCTATACAAGAATTGCTTGTTTAAAGGTAATTTGCTAGTAGATTTATTAATATTAATAATGTAGATTCAAAATCAAACTCAAAACAATTATTTCAATAATTGAAATGTCCATTCATCTTTCTGTCAGTGAAGCTAGGCACTCATTCCAAAGTCTAGTTTCGAATGGACATTTCAATTATTGAATTAATTGTTTTGAGTTTGATTTTGAATCTACATTATAAATATTAATAAATCTACAAGACAAGCAAGAAACTCCATCGTCACTCTTTTAAGCAATAGACAATGTGTTTTTATTGTTTAAGACTAACAAACTTGAAAATAAAGTATAAAACAAACTTAAAACTAAAGTACCTTATTAGCATGTTATTTTTATAATTACAATTAATTATAACTTTCTATATAAGCACATGATTCACATAGTATCACTCCTGTAAAAAAATATACTTTGCTAGCTTTGTACAAGCGGCTTAACATGGTATGAATTAAAAGATTTATGTCAAGTATCACACAAAAAAAAATTAATATTGAGATCAAAAGCCATATAGTTCAGGAGTCTATTTACAACAAAAAACCAATCAAATCTTTTCTCTTTTATAATAATAATGCTATATGATAGTTAATTCATTTGTTCAGGCATAGGAACTCATCGAAACAAATTACATTAATCACAAATTTATAAACAACACTGAAATCAACTGCATGGCTGGCTGGAAAGACACCCTGAGCCTCCTCATGAGCCCATAAAAATCTGTAACCCTATACTCCACAAACTGAATATTAACATGACAAGAGAGTAAAAGTAATTCATTATTTACGTAACTAATAGTATCCAATTACAATAACCTTACTGGATGTCTACATTGCCACGAAACAGCTGTGTCAATGTGAAACATACTGTATTTATTTACAACTCAGTTGTAGGACCTTGAATCTTCCAGTGTAAATAATGAATTGCAATAAAATTATTTTACTACTTTGTCACTTTTATCATCGCCTTTTATCTGCGAAAGGGTAGGATGAGTCCCATGTAATAGGGGGTGAGCCTATTGCCATATACCAGGCACAATTCCAGACTATGTGCTACTACTGATTTTTTTTTTATAAACCCAGTAAAACTGTGCCCGCCGGGAATTGAACCCGAGACGCACTTGTGAACACTCAGCCAACGAGGCAGTCAACTTTTTTTTTCTCACTTATCTATACTTAATATTATAAAGCTGAAGAGTTTGTTTTTTGTTTGTTTGAACGCGCTAATCTCCGAAACTACTGGTCCGATTTGAAAATTTTTCTGTGTTAGATAGCCTGTGTTAGGAAGGCTATAGGCTATAAAATATCACGCTACGATTAATAGGCGCTGAGCAGAGCGACTGAAACCGCGCGGAAGTAGGTAGTTTTTAATATTTATTAACTATCTGTGACGCTTTCCCTTTGTTGACCGATCTTCACTACAGATTCATAAGTATGTTTACAATAGTTTATTATTTTTACGCAACTACTCTTTATATGATCCACTAATTATTTTTCTGGGTCTGGGTGCGATTTGTAGTTATATTTGTAAACACGCTGAAGACAGGAGAAAATCTTGTTAAAAATTTTTTACTGCATGAAGTCAAAGTCAAAGCATTTATTTCAATTAATCTTTAATAAGACACTTTTAAAACGTCAAAAATTGAATTGTCCGTCTGTCTGTCTATCAGTGAAGCTAGGCGCTCATAAATAATGGGTTTATTTATTGATTTCATTAAAATATAAAATTGTGTAACATTGCATTCCCAACACTAATTAAAACACAATAAAGTGTCTTATTCAACAAAAATATACTGTCTGTAGGTAATTATTGTCCTTAATTTTGATAATCAATATTTCCCTTGATCCGAGTATCAGAATGTAGATCCTTTTTCTTACCAAATGTATTTGTAGGTTCCTACAAAAAATCTATATAAATAAAAATGAATTTCCATTCGTTAGTCTCGCTAAAACTCGAGAATGAACTGATTTGGCTAATTTTGTTCGTGAAATGTTTAAAAGGTAAGAAAAGGGTTTTAGCGGTATGAAGTTTGTACGCATAACTTAAACAATATAAATAAATAAATTAAACTAAGAAGTAGCTAATGACTTTATATTACTACAGTTTATATTTTGTTCTGACTCACACTTAGACATTGCGCAATGTTTACTATAGTTAGCACAGGTTTTTCCCAATAGGCCAATACTATATCAGTTGGTCTACTCAATGAAATTGTACCATTATTTTATTTATTATACATAATATATACCATGTGTTATTAATTACATATTGAAATCAACCTTATTGTGAAGAAAATAAGTGTGATATTGACTTGATCATATAGATTGATTTATTTATTTTTATTTATTTAACAATTTGGTTAGTATTAATAGAGGTGAATTTATGAATGTAACTTTATTGTTAAAGGTGTAGGGCTTAGTTTTGTTTGTGTCATTTGGTTATTGGTGTTGAATGGTAATTTATAGTAACTAATTAATTAATTATGTTGTGATTTTCATAAAAGCTATATTGTAGTAGTATTTAGGTACCTAATTATTCTGATGTGCCAACAGCAGTTATTGAAAAGAAAAAGAGGTAAATAAAGATAGACTGTTTCAAACACCTTAATGAAATATAGTAAATGGAATACTTAAAATAAAATATTAACTAAAGAATAGATATCGCAAATACAATAACTATAGGAAATCTTTTTCCAGAGGATTTACATGTGTAGAAACTTCATAATTACTTTTCACTGATCTATGATAACCAAAAATCGCGGGTTACTCACGTGAATATACTGAGAAAAACTCAACTAGTTTCGAGCCACAGAGGGGCTCTTCCTCATGGTTTCCTTCCTCTGTGGCTCGAGCTTTTCTCAGTATATTCACGTGAGTAACCCGCGATTTTTAGTTAATTAAGTATGTCCCACGATAGTTATTATAAAAATATTCAAATATACCTACTCGAAGCTAGCGACTTACCAAACAAATATTACATAATAAAAAATTAAACATTTCCTAGTAAATTACGTAATATAAAATGCAACGCACTCAGTACAGGTGGCGGTCGCAAGTAATGACTCATACACCTAATATCAATTTACTAACCCCGAGATTCGAACTCAAGGCCTATCGTTTGGCAGCCGGCATTTGTCACAATTACTATAAGTAGTGAAACTATTCAATTCTATTCAGATGATCGAGCACCTAGCTTCACAGACGGACAGACTGACAGACTATTATTTCTTTTTATATTTGTTGACGTTCCAAAAGTACCAAATTTTGGTTTAATTGAATTAAATTCTTTTGAGTTTGATTGAGAATCGACCGTGCTAACTGAGTCATTTAGTTATTTTCGGCTTTTTCCTAATGGTTTTATGACTCATAATCGACTGGCAATGGTTGCATATCATTAATGCTACAAAATCAGTTGTAACAATTTGAATTGCTTTTAATTGTAATACAAAAGCTATGCCTGGTTTTTCCTAGTATGCTGTGAACAACCTATTGTGCGTATAATTTCCTGTAGGATTAGGCTGTATCCTCTGACCTATGTTATTATCGGTGAGCCTATTGTCGGAAACTTTATATTACGGACCTTAAATTACATATTTCACTTCGTTGCTGTTTCTGTAAGCGTAACTGGAATAACATAACATTGTGGTGTCCCAATCTCCCCCTCGCTCCCCCATTCCTCCAAATCCCCAAAACGCAGGCAACGCACTTGTAACTCCAGTGTTGTATGTGTTGAATGCTTACCGTAACGTGAGCCGTCTGCTTGTTCCATAAAACGCCAAATAATGGTACCTATAGATTAGTAACTATAGCCAGCACATTCTCTTTTCGACCCTAAAACCGCAACAATAAAGTTAAAAATCACTTACCTGAGTAAAAAATTTTGATAAAATGCATTACCTAAGCTGAACTTCGTTTGTTTTTCCCCGGACGGTACTGCGTCGTGTGTTCAAGGTGTTTCAGCAGACGGCCTTGTCCGGTGTAACAAAAGGCAGGCAAGACTGGTATAAATCTTAAAACGAATATATTTACCTATACTGACATTTGACTGACTCGTTAACTAGGACATTAAACACTATTATCACCTTTTAACCGACTTCAAAAGAGGAGGAGGTTGTCATTTCGTCTTACTGTATGAGGTTACTGGACGAAAGGCCCAAATGCCTAACCTCCCAATAGGCTAGCAACACACTTATAACACTTCTGGTGTTTCGAGTGACCGCAGTCTGTCAGATCTGTTCATTGGCCAGCTTATTCCATTAAAAAGCTAAGCACTCAATATCGCCTAGTACTATTTTCAGTCTTCTATTATAATGTACCAATGTTATTCCAATCCTGAGTTTACCTGAATCCTTATTTTCTTAGTGTTGATACAAAATGTCACGAACTTGCGTATATTTTGATGACTAGGAACTTTGTCACTGTTCGTTAGGGAATACATTGTACTTGTTGAAGCTCTTAGCAAGTTTATTTTTCGCATAGCTTAGGTTTTCAAGTGGTCCTCACGGGCGTTACTGTTTAGTTTGTCTATAATTTATTAGTTAATTAAAACTGTAGTCTTCAAGTATGACGTGTCTATGTCTATATTTAAACCTACTTAATGTGTTCGAGCTTGAGCTATGTCTAGGTACTGACACGTTTAAATACTTTACATTTTTTTAAACCTTGCCCCACTGGGATTTTCTCCCGTGTCGTGGGTGCGTTTACAAACATTCAAGTTCACATACATACCTGGAACAACAATCTGTGGATCACACAAAGAGTTGTTCAGTGCGGGAACAGCTGTGGTTAGGCGCATGTGGGTAGTTATGAGGTTATGTTATAATAATGAGGTGAAGACTTTTAATCCTGAAACAGACCCTTTGCCCGGAAGTCGGGCATGCGACCACTGGGCCATCGTCACAGTCTAACTAATGGATCGTCATAATTTAATCAACTGCGTACAGTGAATAAAATATTAAGTATACCCACCTATTTCAATTAGAAATTATGATTTAGATTTCAAGCAAAAAATAAATTCATTTAAATTACTTTATACCGGTTTGGATAAAAATCTACCGAATTTCTGTCCATTGACGTATTTCGCGATGTATTAAGTAGGCAGTGACGTTTTAAACATATAATTTTAGTACAGTTTTAGTTTTGCATATTAAACTGCCAAACACCAAGCGGTCACCGGTGACCGCGACCTATTGTTCTTTAATTGTGTCTATAAAACCGGTACTCGACGAGTTAAGGTATGCACATAGGTATGTCTGCTACGTATTAACTAACGAGAATTTAATATTCAACCATAGTTTCCTGCTCAGCAGTCAGGCTTTAGAATCTTTAGAATCTAGCAAATACATAATTATGTTCACATAGGTACACTAACTACTTGAGTGCCTAGACTATAAAAGCTGTGGTATTATGTTACCATAGAAAACGCAAAAAGACAGCATCCCTGATCTGCAGATTGCGTGGCAGCCGGAACAAAATCCTAGAGACTGTGGCGGATAGATTCTCATCCCCACTCTGGAGGTCATTTGTGAGAAGAGTTATTTAATAATTTAATTTAATTATAATGATGTATTTCTGTCTGGTTGAAATTTTTGAATGTATGTTGACATTTTCTCTTTAATTTAAATATGACTAATTTTTAATGTAGTTAATTACATTTGACTAAATTTTGTATGACTGCGATGGTATGATATTAATGATGTATGGTATAGATATTAATCAATTTCATGGATCTCTTAGATGTCCGAAATAAATTATTTTTATTTTATTTTATTTTTATTTTATAACAAAGCCACCGAGGACTTAACGGGCTGCCGGGCCTCCGGCTTCGAGCATGGAGTAGGTAGGTAGGTAGTACTCCTTCTCACCCAAGGCGGAAGAAACCATTGAATCATTTTCGTTCCTCAAAGAAAAGTTCTGGAAAACAATACCGAAATATTTATTTTCTCATTAAAAGGTATGACAGCACACATTCTCCTCACATCACTTCGAAAAGACTATCAGCCAGTAACCTACCTACTCGAAAGATTACAAATGAGGTTATACACAATTTGTTTACATTTCTCCCGAGAGGAGTGACGTCTGATCCCTCCCAAGGTAATTGTCCTGAGGGTTATCACCAGCTCGCATGACCTTGCTTTGTTTCCACGTAATAAATGTCTAAAGAAGTTTATTAAGGTCTTAAAAGACTCGTGACTAAGGGACCAAAGGACCAGTTTTCGATATCGGTGTGAATTATTTGCTTTTTAGCCGATTTTATAAAAGGGTTTTTGTATCTTGCTTTATTTGGTAAAACATTTGCTGTTGAACAAAGACTTGATTTTTAAGAAAGTAGTTACGGCAGAAAGCATGAAGAATATTTAGTTAGTTACCTCGCCAAAAATTTTGAATTATGTTACCATGAAGAAGGTTTGCTCTAATTATTATTATTAATCATTTATTTCAGACCAAAAGTCCATAAAATGTTAGTAAAAATGATCTTTTTTTTGAGGGGGGTAAATCATCTAGGTAATTACTTCCCCCGCTTAGGCGAGAGGGAGTGTCAGACTCTTACTGACTAAAAACCACCCCGTTTCTACCTCCTGCTCTTCGAGTTGGAGCCCCGGCAATCCGTTAAGCTTTCCGCATTCCGTTAAGCATCGTGCAACAGCCCTACTGGGCCCCATCTGTGGTGGTCTGATAGTAAAAAGGATGTTAACGTATTTTTAGTAAATTAATATGTATAACATAAAAAAAGAAACTAATTCTGCTTTGCAGTCGCGTGCAGTCTAATCCAATGGCCCAACATTGGACTGTCCCATTTATTACACAATAAGCTTAAGTATCCAGATGGCTTGGCAGATTGAAAAGGTTCATTATGATATAACCCGCTAGTACCCGGTGAACACCGGGTCGAAGCAGAGATAAAAAAAATTGCTCTTAAGTCAGATTAACGGCACCCACGGGAAGAGAAGGTGTAGTGTTCTACTAGTTACTTAATTTAGCTTGAAAACGAGATCATCACCTGTTAATGTAACTGTTGCTAGTTATTATATTTAGATAGTGACTCCTAGTGTTGTCATAATAATATGTGCTGAGGTAAATAGAAAGTTTACTGGTAATTGCACAACTTGATTGCCCCTTGTCCTTTCCATCATTGTACCACAACGCAATCGACGAAGCGTCACCGTGGTAGATGTCCCACCCACACGCACGAAGTGCTTCGCATTCGCATCAGGCTTCCTTGTGCGTACTGCTAAGGAGTGGAATTCTTTGCCAGAGTCTGTATTTCCTGAAGGGTATATAACCTGGGTGTCTTCAAGGCCCGAGTGAATAGGTTGCTTATGGGACGACGTGCTCCGTCGTAGGCCGCATCATCGCTTACCACCAGGCGAGATAGTGATCAAACGTCGGCCCATCAAATATATAAAAAAAACTACTAGTGTTATTTAGTTTATAGTGTTGTATGTTTGTGAAACAGTTATTACGTAATGTTTGTATTTCCTACTTCGTTACGTCATATGGTTGCACGTATAATGGCTGAGCACATTGGTTCGATTCAGTATTAGGTAGGTACGTATTCGATTTTTTTTGGCATTTAATAGTGCAATAGGTTCGCCTCTATGGAAATTATAATATTATTAGTGAAATAGATATGGGTGTTATATTTAAATGAAACATCTGCAAAAAATCCAGTAAATAAGTAAATTGATTTCAGTGGCTCCTGTAGAAGAAAAACCGATTTGTCATCTTTTATGTTCTTGTAGTTAGTTACAATAATAAGTTGACATATAATTATAAATACTAGAAGGATACACAACTTATAACTGACCGCAATTAAATATATTATTGTAGGTATAGGAAAAAGCTTCGTAGTCTGTGTTCATTAAATTAAGACTACCTAGTACCCACAGGAAAAGGTTTACTTACTAAAAGCGAATACGGCTACATACATATTTTTTATACAATAAACGTCTAAAATTGTGAACGTGAAATCTACTTTATAACGATGTGAAATGTCTTTGCCATTAAAAACAGTTTTATTGACCTGTACTTAGCGTTCAATTTTATTTATCAGTGAAGAGACAATTAATTTGACTTTAGAAATGTAATAACTATGACACATTAAGTGGTCCTTTCATCCGTAAAATTTTACATGAGGCGCAGTAAATAAAACACGTGTAAATAACGGAATCTGGGCTGAAACACGAGTCATTACAGCATTCAACAGCGTAGCTAAACTCGTTTAATATAACTAATTTTTATAATACCCACTTACGGTAGCAACAAAGCCTATGGGCCTTCTGATGGTAAACGAATTAATTGTACCGTAGGACCACTATATTCTCAAGCCAGAAAAGTAACATTCTATTAGATAAAAAGTACCTTTTAACGTGATTGTGTAGAGAAGAACATAATTTTAACTTTTCCAATAGTTGTATAGGTCACTTTTCCAATGCTGAACATAGGCTTTTTCTATAGCACGCCTTTAGGGTTGATCTTAAAAGTATTTTTTTAAGTCTATCAAAATCTATTAAAATTTTTAAAATTCGGTTCAATAGTTTTAAAGCCAAGGAAAAATATTCTTTAATGCTAATTACCTTAAATTTTAATGTCAGAAACAGATCAAAATCTTAGATAAGAACATTTCGTCACACGCTTTTATCTATATTACCTACCTAGAAAATCTAGATATTCCAGATAAAAAGTAGGACTAAACTTTTTTCCTACTTATCTTTTAGATAAAATTATCAGGGACCTGTAAACTAGTCCAGTCTTGACATAATCGTGTTGATAAATTACACAACTGCTATTTTTATTGACCGCTTCTTATCAAATTAGTATTATTACTTTTGTTGTCGCGATAATGTTGCGTACAATGTGTACGCGCAGAAATGTATTGTACCAAATGTACTGAACGCACTCATACATAGTAGGTAGGTATAATCGACGAATTTGAACCATGATTCATTATAAACTACTACAGAGGTTCAAATATACTCAAGTCGACGGTACGCACACCTCTATGGTGATGATCTTAGTGTATATTATTTGACGATTTAAACTGTCAAACACCAAGCGGTCACCGGTGACCGCGACCTATTGTTCTTTAATTGTGTCTATAAAACCGGTACTCGACGAGTTAAAAAGGATTTTAGCCCTTTTTTTAAGGGGTGAATAACATCTAATGACTTCTCCCACCTTGGTTTAAACGAGAGGGAGAGTCAGATTCTTACTGACCACTCCGTTCCTCCTGCTCTTCGAGCCGGAGCCCCGGCAACCCGTTAGGCCTTCCGCTACTCCGTATCAAAAATGATATTACCTTGACGGTGGGTTATGAATTAAACTTAGATATTGTACCTACTTCCACACATTGATGTGACGATGTCGTAACGTGTGGTTACAGTAATTTTGGTTCACTTATTTTTACAACTGCTTTTTATGGCGTTATAATGGCTGACTTGTTTTTTCCTGTTATGTTTCGTTAGAAACTTTAAACATTGCGGGTACAAATTCAAAACCCACTCTAAAATAGGAATTTAGTTCTGTGTAATATTTTATATGGTGGTTTAGTTAAAATTAATGCTTTGGCTTTGACTAAGGGTTAGTTTTTTTTTTTTTAATATTACATTTGTTATTCTCCACGGACTCTTGTCCGTGCCCTTGTCATTCCATTACATTATCTTTTAATTTACAGTCAAAATTAATTGTTACAAAAATCTTACGTGCTACATTAACCACATTTTTTTTTCCACAAAGAAGGTTGTGTCTAATATCTATATATACACAATACATGTTTTATTACATTTACATTAACCTTACTGGATCGGCCCACACGCGCGATGAGCGAGCCGACCTGCTCCAGCAGAAGGCGCCCGTTCACGAGCATGACGTGAGGGCCAGCAATCGGTCCGATCAACCATTTCGTAGGGAACGGAGCGACCCAGTCCACAGCGCCACCGACTGTAGAACATTTAAGAATGCATGACGTCTGCTCACGCAGCAGTAAGCCGATTCCAGTAGTGCCAATGTATTTTGTCAGTCTTATTGATAAAATTTACATTACGTTACATTATATTTACTACATTTTAACATTATTAAACACACACAAATATATATTAATGTCACGCTTGCATCACAATTCAAGCTTACAGCGAGCCCTCCCCACCCAAAAGAGCGCCCACTACCGCCATGTCCCTGTTGCTGATAGCCATTTTCAAGTTATAGTCCAGGATCCCCCGCTCACTCTCACCCACCGCTCGTCTGATTAATTTGCTGATCGCGTCGTCACTGATATTCGTGTAGTAAACACAGCTGTTAGTGTGACGAGATATAGCTACCACGGCGTGCGATACACTGTCGTGTATCCGCTGTTTCTTCTCCTCTGTATTCACAACAACCACTGCCGCGTACGAAAGCCCCTGAGGGTTAGTTTAGGCGGGGTGCGGTGCCAGAAGACCTCCCCGTGGTGCACCCTGGGTACAGGTGATAGTTTCCCTAACGGGAGTGATAGGGTTGGAGTGGCTATTGCCTGTAGCTAACTTCTGGACGGGGCGGACGAACCCAGGATGGGTTCTGGAGGCGGCGGGCTGTGTGCTGATATATAGCCTGTGCTTCCGAGGGGATGTTTTTCCGCCCGTCTCTCTGAACTTAGCAGAGAACGTGGCGGAGAGGCAAGGGCGGTGCTCGTTGCGCACTCACCCTGCCAACGAGCAGCATCGGGACACATGAGTCCTCGACTGCAACCGTCGAAATCGTAATCCGAGAAGAGATCATGGATGTCTCATGACTCAGAACGGGACGAGGGTCTTGGCTTGGTCGCCCGGACCGCGAGGAAGATAACCTCTATAAAAAATTCCTCCAATACCAAGTTCTGGTGCGCGGCGAGGGTATGCATGGCTGAGGAGTAGTGTCAGTCGTGAGCGCACCCCCAGCTAGGGTACCGGTGGACCCTCTAGTTGGGAAACAAATATACACTTACCCAGGTACAGGGGGCACTGCCTGGGCGGACCGTTTATTTCCCCCATACTCGTGGGAATTGTATGGAGTCTAATAATAAAAATAAAAACAAAAATAAAACACCGGAGGAGGAGAGGGCAAGCGAGCTTAGTTCGCTTGCTGTTGGCGGGGAGAGCCAGGGTGGCTCTGGAACCCGTGGGGAAGTGTTGGAGTCGTCCAGCAAATCCCTCACACGGGCCTTAAGTCGGAGGATGTCGGAAGCAGAGTCTGACTACTCTTCCGCATCTGGCGCTTACTCATTGCGCAGCTTGAGTTCACAGCGCCCAAAAAAGGGGACGTTTAAACGTCCCAGGTTGAAGGAGGGCCGGGATCCGTCCTCCAACGAGCAGGAGGCTCCAGCCCCTAAGATCCCTACGGCTGCGCGGGGTAGGGGTCGAAGAAAGGGCTCCGAGAGGCCGATGGCCGCTACTCGGGCCGAGTCAGCTGAAGCTGACTCATCAGAATCTGGCGGCGAGGGCTCAGTAGGCGACCTTGGTGCCATAAATGGCGAACTTTGCAAGGTGGTCAAAGAAACACTCCGGACGGTGGCTGGGCAGAAGTCCGAGAAGGGCCGAAACGGAGTGCTAAGGCAAGCGAAGGCAGCCATTATGAAAGCGGCTCGACAGTGTGGGCTGCCTTCAGCGGCAGGCAGCAGATGGCCGCCTTGCAAAAAGAGCTGGGGGAGATGCGCCGAGAAATGATCCGGCTGACAGCCTCCAATGCGGCTATGGAGGCCGAGCTTCGTCAGCCAAGGCCGAGCTCGCCGCTGCTCGTGAGGGTCGACCCCGAGCCTCGCAGCCAGTGGAGGCGACATAATCGGCCTGGTGCGGCGGGAGATGGCTGCGTTCCAGCAGCGTTTTGACGTGCTGGAGAGCAGGATCCTCCGCCCCCCACTCGCAGGGAGTCAAGCAGCACCGCGCACATTTGCGGCTGCGGCAGCTATGCCGACTACTCCTGGTCGGTCCAGCCGCGGTGTCCGGGCCCAACCGCCGGCGGCTTCGCCGGCGCAGGCTCCAGCTGAACCGGTGGTGAGGGCGTCAACAGTTCGTAGGCGAGGGAGCGCCGTGGCTGGGCCGTCTACTGCCCCAGCTGTGGAGCCTACCCGAACTTCGGGTTCCCTGCCAGCGACGGCGGATGGCAGGTGGTCGGAGAGGCGAGGAGGGTCGCCAAGCAAGGGCGAAAGCGCCGAAAAAAGGTGCAGCGGCAGAGGCAGCGGCAGCGGCGCAAGGAAAAGCGCGCTGCGGCAATGCTTGTCGCCCCTAAAACCGCGGCTGTAGTGATAACTCTACAGCCGGACGCGGTCAAAAGAGGCGTGACATATGGCGACATCCTCGCCAAACTGAAGCGGGCGGTAACTCCCGCGGAGTACGGGGCCCCTAACGGGTTCTCTTTGAAAGTGACGGCGACTGGAGCCCGTTTACTAGAGGTCCCCGGCGCGACCAGCGGTCCAACCGCTGACGCTCTAGCCGAAAGGCTCAGAGTGTGCTCGGTGCAGACGAGGCTCGCGTTTCAAGGCCAACCAAGTGCCTGGAGTTACGTATAATGGGCCTGGACGACTCCGTGACGGAGGAGGAGGTCGTGGCCGCGGTGGCCAGGACGGGTGAGTGCCCTGCGGCAGTTAAGGCTGGCACCATCCGTGCAGATAATTCGGGGTTGCGAACGGTTGTAGTGAGCTGCCCCGTCTCAGCGGCCAAGAAAATAAAGGAGGGTCGAAGGCTCCTGGTAGGCTGGGTCTCGGCGCAGGTCAAACTGCTCGAGGTCCGACCTATAAGGTGCTACCGCTGCCACGTAGGTGACCACGTGAGCGCTAGGTGCACCTCGGAGGTACCGCAGTGACTGCTGCTTCCGTTGCGGTCAGCCCGGTCACAGAGCCGGCTCGTGCTCTGCCCCGCTGCACTGTCACGCATGTGCGGCGGTTGGTAAGCCGGCCAATCACCGGGTCGGGAGCAAGGCCTGCTCCCCTCCTGCCAAATCCAGGGGCAAGGTAGGCCCTCCGCTGCCCCCGTCAGTCCCGCCGCCGCCGCTGCAGTCGCCACTGCTACCGTCGCCGCGGCCACCACTGGCTGTAATGCCGTCAGGGAAGAGGCTGGGATGGATTGCCAATAATAGCTCCATTCCGCCTCCTTCAGGCGAACATCAACCACTGCGCCGCCGCTCAGGATCTCCTGCTTCAGAGCATGGCGCAGTGGTCAATAAATGTCGCTGTGGTCTCCGAGCCGTATTTTGTCCCGCCCAGGGATCACTGGGTGGCAGACTTGGACGGCTCGGTGACCATCATCTCGTCAGCCGCCGCCGGAACCCCGACTCTCGAGGCCGTTCAGAGAGGCCGGGGTTGTGTCGCAGCACGGTTCGGAGAGATCGCTGTGGTGGGCGTGTATTTCTCTCCGAACCGAACTCTCGCCGAGTTCCACAACTCCCTGAGGGAGTTGGTCGCCGTCGTTGTCGGGTTCCGTTCCCTCCCCGTGCTCGTCCTCGGGGACTTCAATGCCAAAACTTGGCTTGGGGTTCCCGGTTTACTGACGTTCGGGGTAGGATGGTGGAAGACTGGGCCCTTGAGGCAGGCCTAGTCGTCCTGAACCGGGGTTCTGTCCCCACGTGCGTGCGGATGCAGGGCGAGTCGGTGGTGGACATTTCGTTCGCTAGCCCTGCTCTGTCACCGCGTGTTGTTGACTGGCGCGTCATGGAGGAGGTGGAAACGTACTCCGACCACCGGTATATCCGGTTTAACGTCTCCACCGAGTCCGCGGACCCGCTGGTCAGACAGGCCCCATGTGGCCCGCGTTGGGCGCTGAGACAGCTGGACCGGGAGCTATTCCTTGAAGCCGCAATCGTGCAGGCCTGGGTGATACCACCGGACAGGCCTGCCGACATCGATGAGGAGGCGAGGTGGCTCCAGGACGCCATGTCCAGAATCTGTGACGTGGCGATGCCCCGGGTCCGGCCAGGTCAGCGCAAGCGCCAGACGTACTGGTGGTCGCAAGAGCTGGCTGCTCTACGCAGTGCATGCACTGCTGCGCGACGCCGGTACACCAGGCACCGCAGGCTTCGTATCCGTCCTCAGGACGCAGAGGTCAGAGAGGCGGAGTTGTACGAGGGGTACAAGGCGGCGAAGGCCGCCCTGAAAGCGGAGATACGGCGGGCCAAAGAGAATGCCCTCCAGGAGTTCTTGGAGACTCTGAACAGAGACCCGTGGGGACGCCCCTATCGGATGGTGCGGGATAAGCTCCGCACATGGGCTCCCCCGCTGACTCAGAGTCTCCGGCCAGAGGTAGTGGAGGAGGTGGTCGGCGCCTTGTTCCCCCGACTACAGAGGGGTTTCACCCCTCCGTCCATGACTCCGCCCCTGCGGTGCCCTATGTGGGCCACAGCGAAGACGACGGCGACACAGTTTCGGAGGTGACCGAGGCCGAGTTGAGAGCGGCGGTGCGCCGGATGGGCGCCAAAAACACCGCCCCGGGACCCGACGGACTGCACGGCAAGGCGTGGGTCCTGGCCTCGGAGGCTCTCGAGCCTCGATTAATTGGTCTCTACAGCGCATGCTTGGAGAGGGGCCAGTTCCCGCTATTGTGGAAGGCGGGTAAATTGGTCCTAGTGAAGAAGCCGGGGCGCCCTGCGGACTCTCCGTCCGCGTACCGGCCCATCGTGTTGCTCGACGAGGTGGGAAAAGTTTTCGAAAGGATCATTTCGAACCGCCTCGTCGCGCACCTGTCGGATGTTGGGCCGGACCTGTCGGACGGCCAGTTCGGCTTTCGCAGAGGGCGTTCCACGGTGGACGCCATCATGCGTGTAAGAGACCTCACGACGGGGACTGCAGTGTCCAGGGTAAGGTCGTAGTGGCGGTGTCCTTGGACATCGCCAATGCCTTCAACTCCCTGCCCTGGAGCTGCATTTTGGAGGCACTTCGATATCATCGGGTGCCCACCTATCTCCGTCGTGTAATCGAGGCATACCTGACGGAACGGTCCGTCATTTACCCCGGTCACCGAGGTGAGTGGAACCGGCGAGAGACGTCGCGCGGTGTTCCACAGGGTTCGGTTTTGGGGCCGCTCCTGTGGAACATCGGCTATGACTGGGTGCTGCGCACCGACCTCCCGAACAACGTCAGCGTGGTCTGTTACGCTGACGACACACTAGTGTTAGCACACGGGAGGTCGCATCAGGCGGCGGCTAATTTAACGGCGAGAGCGGTTACGACAGTCGTTGAAAGAATCCGGCAACTGGGACTCGAGGTGGCGCTCCACAATCCGAAGCCATGTGTTTTCATGGCCGCGGGAACGCGCCACCTCCGGGTGAGTCCCAATTAACGGCGGGAGGAGTTACCATCGGCGTCGAGACGACGATGAAGTATCTAGGACTCGTCCTCGACAGTCGGTGGAACTTCGTGGAGCATTTCCGACGTTTGGCTCCTAAGTTGGAAAGGACGGGGGCGGCGCTTAAGCGCCTCCTACCCAACCTCGGGGGGCCAAACGCCTCCTGCCGGAGGTTATACGCCGGGGTCGTGCGGTCCATGGCCCTCTACGGCGCCCCTGTGTGGGCGCCGAACCTGATGCGGCGGCCCGCTCGGGCGCTGCTCACATCACAGAGGGTCATGGCGATCCGATTGATACGCGGATATCGCACGATCTCCGGGGAGGCGGCGAACCTCCTTGCCGGATTACCGCCGTGGGATCTGGAGGCGAAGGTGCTCGCGCGCGTGTTTTGTTTGCGCGCGGAGGCACGTCGCCGGGGCGAAACTCCGCTGCCGCGCCAGATTAATGCGTGGCGGGATGAGCTCCGGCGTGATCTCATGGCGGAATGGCAGCAACGACTGTCGCAACCGAAGGCTGGGCTCGCTGTCATTGCAGCGGTAAGTCCCCTCTTTGAGGAGTGGCTTGAGAGACGCTACGGCGTCCTCACCTACCGCCTGACGCAGGTGCTTACCGGACACGGAAGTTTCGGTAGGTTCCTGTTTCGGATTGGGCGGGAGGAAACGCCCGGGTGTCATCACTGCGAGGATCGCCCGGAGGACACGGTGGAGCATACGGTGGCGGTGTGTCCTGCGTGGACTGAGCACCGCCGTGTCCTCAGGAATGTGATCGGCGACGGCGACCTCTCGCGTCCGGCTCTGGTTCAGACCATGGTACGGAGCGAGGGGGACTGGGATGCCGTCTCCTCCTTCTGCGAAGCAGTCATGCTAGCTAAGGAGGAGGCGGAGCGCGTGAGGGAACGAACCTCCTCACGACCCGGCCGTCGCGAGAGACACTCCGGGCGTCGGGGATCGCGAGACGATCTCCGGCCACCGTAAGCACGGGCCTGCGGACGGCGAGCATGGGTGACTCGCCGCCCGACCAGAACCAGGCCCGAGCGTACGGCGCGCCGCGTTCCGCGCGCGCCTCAAGGAGCCATCAGACCACCACAGATGGGGCCTAACAAGGCTGATGCCGATACGGAGCCGCGGAAGACTTAACGGGTTGCCGGGGCTCCGGCTCGAAGTGCAGGTGTAGGAACGGGGTGGTTTTTAGTCAGTAAGAGTCTGACACTCCCTCCCGCCTCACCCAGGCGGGAGAAGTCATTGGATGATTTTCCCCCCTCAAAAAAAAAAAAAAAAACAAACGAAAAACTATCATAACTTAAAATGTATTTGCAAGCACTGAACTATTTTGGTGCATTCAAAATTAAAACACATTTTATGTCTTAAAAACCTTTCGTTATGTGAAATGGAAAGTCATGTGATGATAGTAAACGTAGAAGTTTACGCTTAGTTTAGCAGTTTGATTGATAAGAACATGAATCATGGCTTAGATAGCTAAGTATTAACAAGTTTTTTACATACTTCTCTACCATCTTACATGTAGTATTTTTTTATCGGTTTAAAAAATGGGAAATCTTCGAATGATTTCTCTCGCCTGCGTGAGGCGGGAGGGAGTGTCAGACTCTTATTGACTAACCACCACTCATTTCCTACTTCTGCACTTTGAGCCGGAGTTCTGGTAACCCGTTAGGTTTTCCGCGACTCCGAATCGGCATCAGCCCTATTGGGTGGTGGTCTGATGGCTCTTTGAGGTAGGTACGCTCGGGTGTGTTTGTTACACTTAGGAGAAAGTTTAAGTATATTTATTAACCGACTTAGAAATTAGGGGTTGAAGTCGGTTTTTAAACGTAGTCTAGAAGAGTTATTGTTTGAATTAAATTTTTATTTGTTTGTTGTAATTTTTTGATAACCGTCATCATCAATCTGTAAAACATTACATCATCATCGTCACGACTTTTATTCCCGAAGGGATAGGCAGAGGTGCCGGCACTTAATGCCACACTGTACAATGTAACACCCACTTTCCGCTACTTATGTTATGAGTTCCATGTAATTGTGTGATGGGTAAGCCTATTGCCATATAACGGACACAATTCCAGACTCCGTGCTACCTACTACTGAGATTTAATGTTTATTTTTAAAACCCAGCAGTGCTTTACGAGACCCCTTGCCCGGCAGTAGCACGAGACAGTTACTGTAATCAATCTGTAATTTTTGACCAAAACCCTCTTCTAACAGGTTAGCCAATAATGGCCTTTAATTATTGTATCATAGGTACCTAACTATATCAGTCTTTATTTCAGTTTGTTCAACACTTTAAGTGTCCACTTGTGAAATACCAAAGTCCAATATCGACCACATTTTCTTCTGCAGATTTATTTACAAACCTACTACTATTTATAATTTTAGACTCTACTAAATAAAATTAACACATTGGATGCCGTGTCGGACCGACCGATGATGACCGTGGCCGTCGGAGGATTAGCCAGTAACCTTTAACGGTTTATGTCGGTAGTTAAAGGCTTAAATACCTATCTACTTAAAATAATTTTTATGTCCACGCTGTCTATTTTGTTACTAAAGCTAAGATTCCCAAGTAATGTGAACCATTCTTCATATGAATTCCTCTACTTTCATTATGTAGTTTCAGCCGCTTCAGCAGTACTTACTATGAAAACTGCTGACTGGCTAATCTTTTCACGGCCTGACCTACTCCCGTGTTAGTTTGTGGCGATAACAACTCGAACGATCAATATATGGGTCAGGTGACGGGGGAGTCAACATTTAGATGTATTACCTATGAGTATTTAATTGATTATACCTGTGTAGGTAATCCCAGCGATGTGTTTGTTGAAGATGTGGGAAGAAGTTGGTATTAGGTACTTACTTTTTTATATTTGATGGGCCGACATTTGCCAACTATCTCGCCTGGTGGTGCACGATGATGCGGTCTACGATGGAGCATGTCGTCCCATAAGCAACTTATTCACTCGGGCCTTGACGACACCCTTGAGGAAATACAGACTCTGGCAAAGTATTCCACTCCTTAGCAGTTCGCACAAGGAAGTTTTTTATCAAGTACCTAGAGGAGGTCTTAATATGTTGGTATATGCAGTTAATTTCTAATTCGAGGTTACTTTTTTTGGTGGTTACTGCTGAACATAATTGAAATATTGACTAACTTCAGGGATTGAAAAAACCTTTACAACGACTCACACACTGTTACATATCCTATCCCGTACCAGGGCTTGATACCTAAATATTTTCTTTGTAAATATTCGTTTTATTTATTAATAAAAATGTTCTTGTCCACAGACATCGCCGCATGGTATCTCAGTGCGCGCCCACGCAGGTGGGGCGGGGCCGGCGGGGGCGCCATGGCGGGCGGCAGCGTGTGGTCGCGGCGGGTGGCGGCGCGCACGCGCACGCTGCGCGGGCTCGTCCGCGACACGCAGCGCTCATTGCACGATGTTGCTGATATATTGCACTTTGGTAGGTTTTGGAATTATATCATGAATTGGTTTTCTTTGGATGTGATAGACTGATTCGTACAAGTATTATAATTTATAATGGCTATTCCAAAGGAAAATACAGATATAGATAAACAAAGAATTTAAAACGTTCCGCTACAGTCATACTACCGTTCAATGAGATGTTGAAATATCTATCTTTCTAGATGCCTATAAAATCAAAAATTCATGTAAATTACTTCTCAAGTCGATAGTCAAGGCCTTTGTAATAATCTAATAGGCATTGCTATACTAACTATTGAGATATATTACTGTAAATCTTGTATATTATCTAATAATAATTAATGATTACCGCTGACGTCATAGTGCAGTCATCAGACCGCTATGCTTATTAGATTCAACTAGTTATGGCTTGTGACAAATTAGTTATCTGCGTAAATATTATGCAATGTTTTTCCTTTTTTATCTTATTGCGTTACGTAACGTTTTTCTTAGAGGGTATTTAGGTAGATTAGATGGAAATTAAACATATCTTTGACTTATGAATGCAAGATTTAAAGAATATTAGTTGAGTAGATACAGTGTATAATAGAAGCTACGAAAGAACTACACAAACAAACATATTGTCGCGTGTAGAAGATCTCCGGCCACCGTAAGCACGAGCCTGTGGACGGCGAGCATGTGTAGCTCGCCGCCCGACCAGAACCAGACCCGAGCGTACGGCCGGTCGCGTTCCGCGCGCGCCTCACAGAGGCCAGGATGGGGCCCAATAGGGCTGATGTTGATGTAGGAACAGGGTGGTTTTTAGTTAGTAAGATTCTGACACGAAGGGCGGAATTGACGCTTTTATAATATTAGTTGGAAACCGATATTATGGCAGTAATTATTATGAACTGGTCGATTCCCACGCGATCACCGGTGACTGCTCTCCTCTCACTGCATTATAGACCTTATTTCCGATGTTTGACTACTTATGTATGAAAAAAATTTGGGGATATTCGGCACGATATCTCAAGTGTTAAATTCATTTTCAGATTCTGAGGTATTCTCAACAGTGCAAGAAGTAGGCAACCACTCGCAACGCAGCACAGCTCTAGTTATACTGGGCACATCTGCCTCGGCGCGGGCGCGGCTCCTACACTGCCTGCTAGGACACCAACTACTGCCTGACCCACCGCCAAGAGGGTGTCGATGGGTGAGTTATAAAAGAAATTATCTTACAAAGTTTATTATTTTTAGTATTTAAATTTTATTTTAACCAAATTTCGACAGTAATTTTGCATCTAAATTTAAACCCAATTACCCCCCTTCCTAGACCCCGTCTCACGAATCCTCCACAATCCTCAAATTTCCAATTCTCAAAAGGCCGGTAACGCACTTGTAACGCCTTGGTGTTTCGAGTGTCCATGGGCGGCGCCGATTGCTTACCATCAGGTGATCCGTCTGCTCGTTTACCGGTTTATGCTATAAAAAAAAGTTAAAACTAGGGCGATATTTGCCACTGCCAATATATTGAATTTAAAAGTGAAAAAAACCTAATCGTATTTTGCCCGACCGTAATGCACTGAACTCTTTACTACACCTCTTGCCCGAGCAAGTCGGCAGTCACTCATGATATCACTTATCAATATAGACTTTAATAATCAATGGACATGTTGTCATAGCAGCGGTAAGTCCCCTCTTCGAGGAGTGGCTTGAGGGACGTCACGGCATCCTCACCTACCGCCTGCCGCAGGTAAGCACCCGACACGGAAGTTTTGGGAAGTACCTGGCGGCCCGGAGGACACGGTGGCAGGGTGCCCTGCGTGGGCGGAGTACCGCCGTGTCCTCAAGGTGTGGTCGGCGACGGTGACCTCTCTCGACTCCCCCCCCCCTCGAAAGAAGACTAATAATTACAAAGTGATTTTGTCCTTGACATTACTGAAAGTTCTTATGGTTTCTTCTTCTACTCTTCAGATCCGCATCCAGTACGGCAGTGGCAGCCAGCGTCAGGTACACCTGACACTCGGCAACTCGGAGTTCGAGCTGGTGGAGGAGCTCGAGTGCAACAAGAGACCCTGGGACACGCTGCCTGCTCAGGTCAGGGGATTTTAATTGTTCTTGAGTGTAATTGATGGAGATAATCTTCGTAGGAGGTTAGCCCTTTTGGCATTTTATTTTATGGCATAAGCCGGTAAACGAGCAGACGGATCACCTGATGGTAAGCAATCGGCGTCACCCATGAACATCTGAAACACCAGAGGCGTTACAAGTGCGTTACCGGCCTTTTAGGAATTAGGAGTTTGAGGATCGTTGGGGATTCAGGAATTGGGCAGATTGGGGAAGGGGAGGGTAATTGGGCCTCCGGTAACCTCACTCACACGACGAAACACAAGGCAAGCGTTGCTTCACGTCGGTTTTCTATGAGGCCGTGGTATCACTCCGGTCGAGCCGGCCCATTCGTGCCGAAGCATGGCTCTCCCACACTTAAATTTTAAGGTAAGGTAAGGCAGAGTAAAATACATGTCACGCCTGTATTCTTCCCGCGGGTATCGTTAGACTCGATCAAGGGGGTACATACTTAACAGAAATCTAATAATTTGTAACTGTAATTTCCAACCTGCCTGGCAAGCATGGAGATTATGGCAAACAGCACTGAACTCTCACGGACAGTTCATGATGAAGTGATGGAGATATTATCCTTATGATATTTAATAGTGAGACGTCTTGTATCATTTATGTATACTCTAATAATTATTAAAGAACTACGTTTAAAATAACTGACTTCTAGCCACTCTTTTCTGAAAGTCCGCTAATTAATATAGGTACTAAAACCTCCTGAGGGTAAAAAACACTTTTGAAGTCCGCAGCAAAATCGGTTCAGCCAATCAAGAGATAATCGCGCACAGCCATAATATATATGTATACATACAGGCCAAATAGAGAACCTCTTTCTTTTTTTGAAGTCGGTTAAAAACATGAAAGTGCTTCTTACCCAATCTACCAATGATCAAAATCTTCGCTGTTTCCAGGACCTCATAAGACAAGATAAGACTGATCTCACCACAATATTAGAAGTGGAAATCAACAACCAGTTCCTCAAAGATGGTCTCCGCATCATCCTACCTCCAGACCTGGACGTAGACCCTGGAATATCCAGCATTCAGAACCTCAAGAAAACCCACGCAGACCTCTACTCAAAAAGAGACAGTATTTTGAAAAATTTCAACCCAGTGTACCTTTTTGGAATTGATAGGATTGGAAAAAATATTTTTAGTGAAAATATTAGTGGGAATATAACCACTTCTAGAAGTGAAGAGGACTTTTGGAATACTTTTAATTTGTATTCTATGGCGAGAGTGGGGAGTAGCGGGGAAGTGGGGGACAGTGGGGATGGGGATGGTGATAAGAGTGAAGTGAAACGAGTCTGGAACGAGAGTCGAGAGCCGGCTGTGTTCTCTAGTGAGGTGAGTTTCTTCATATCTAAATTCTCTTACTTAAAGTAAAAAAAAATGTATATGGAAATTGTATACTGTAAAAATATAATTGGTTCGGAGATTTAAAAAAAAGATTAGTTTAGTAGATAAAATGTGATCTCCAGAAAACATCAATAATATTATTCAATCCAGAATATTGTTCACAGAACTGCTTAGATCTCCATCAAATTAAAGAGATCAACCCCAACTCACAAGTGCTGTTCGTTCTCTTCTCAAACAGCGAAGACATGAACCGAACAGAAGATAACCCAGAAGAGAACAAAAAACCGGAGAAGAGGATCAATGTTGATGCTCTTAAGTGGATATTTAGGTGAGACTTTAGATCGTACCTATTTACTGAGGAATTACCCGATGGTAAGCAATCGCGTCGCCCATAGACACCCCCAACACCAGATGAGTGACAAGTGTACAGCTGGCCTTTTGGGGGAAAGGAAATTCGGAATCCAGTCACTCACACACCAAAACAAAGGAAGCGTTTAAGAATAAGAATAAAAACGTTTACTTGAACGAAGTATGGTAATTACAGATGATAGTAATTTAAAAAAATAGTCCCACATACATCGCTACTGTTTTCGCCATGCAAAGTTCAATGTTACAATTAATAGGAACTAATGATACAATTCTTACTACTATAAGAGAAGATAAGTCCAGTTTTTTTATGATGCCGTGGTGTCATTTCGATCAAGCCCGTCCATTCGTATCTAAGCATAGTTCCTCCAAGAATAAATTGTTATAAGTTGTTTAATTCAGTTCCAGACAAAGCCAGGAGGCACAAAAGTCCACAGAGAACAAAGCTAAAGGAGAGGAAACAAGACTGTATGAGGAACAGAGAGCCTTCATGACTGATATGATGGACCAGTGGGAGGTCATGTGTGAGTAGAATTTACTTACTATGACCTTGTTAAATCTGTACACTACTTCTAGTAAAATCAAGACAATTTTGTTTATCACTACATCAACAGAGACTGAAAAAATTAGTTAAGTAGTTAAAAAGGTCTTAGAAACGGATACAAGGTTGGGCAATGGTTATTCATGTTCTCTAAAATATCTTTACATACTAATTAAAGAACTGAATCAAGTCTTATCCGTTGCCCTCCCCCAGAAACGTCCAGCGTTATGCTGTAAAGCGCTGTTTTTATGGCGTCTCAAAATCAATCATAAGCAAATAAATAACTACCGTTAGAAGAACAATGAAGATTTTTTATCCAGTCAATAATGAAGTATCATACTGTTCCAGCCACTGCGCCCCCGAAGTACAATGTAAAGAGTCAGTGCGTACTGCTGGACGACTCCGACCTACTTCGCGGCGCAGACCACACGGGCCTCGCTACACTCGCCACACTGCACGCGGGGGAGGGAGCCGCGAGGACCAAGGATGAGAAGGTTGGTTCATCCGTAAATGTCAACTTACCTAATAGGACAGACAAACTGATTATGGTTACAAGGAGTAATTGGGTGTAGATTAAATTGTTTAACGTTGAACTAAAGTTTTTTTTTTACCAAATGGCGCAAATCTGCAGCTACACTGCAATCACTGCAATATTGAACGTCCAATGGCGTGACACTAGCTAATTCCCTATTGGACGAAGAATGAGAGGTTCACACTATCGCCATTAGTGTCAAAAATTTAGTAGGTTCCATTCAACCCACTGATGTGAAAGTTATTGAGCGATCCCATAGTACTGTACAGTATACTGGTATCATAAGACCCGAATTCCCGCGACTCGGCGACAGTAGCGCGACAGTCGCCGCGTCGTGCGTCGCGGAATGCTGCTCATTAATACGAGCCTTTAGCATGGCTTGAAACTAATCGAGTTTCTCGTCAGACAGAGTTACACGAGTAAGCCTAAAACATAATAATTAATTTAGTATGTTTCACCAAAGAGTTAATATAAACAGATTACAAATTGACAGAGACTTGATAGCATCGCTCTCTGATAAACCTGTACCTTTTATACAGCGATCTTCAATCTCCACGGACAGTGTGCAGATTATATAAACCCCTCTTATTTTGAGATGGCTCATTATCCAAAGTGTCTAACGCGAGTCTATTTACGTTAACGCAATCGGGACGTTTATGACGCTCAGCACTCTGATTGGCTGCTCCAAGTTATCCAACTAATCAGGGGGCTAAACATGATAACGTTTCGATTCCGTTAACTTAAAAATAACTTGTATGAGGCATTTAGTTGTGGATAGCAGCAGTTGATGCAGATAATGACGGTGACGATTACAATGATGTCGTTTTATTCTGTAGGTGGTGAAGTCCAGACTGTCACTGCTCAGTACTGTGGTGAAGTTCGCCGCAGACTGCCTGCAGAGCTACCTACTGGAGTACTGCACCAAGCTTAGTGAGGTGAGGGGATACTTCATTATGTTTTGTTAAAATTTAATGTAATACACCAAATAGATGTAAGTGTGGGAGAGCCATGCGTCGGCACGAATGGGCCGGCTCCGACGTGAAACAACGCTTGCGTAGTGTTTCGTCGTGTGGATGAGATTACCGGAGGCCCCAGTCTCCCCAATCCCCGAATCGCTCACAATCCTCAAATTCCCACTCCCCAAAAGGCCGGTAACGCACTTGTAACGCCTTGGTGTTCCAGGTGTCCATGGGCGGCGCCGATAGCCTACCATCAGATGATCCGTCTGCTCTTTTACCGGCTTATACTAATTATATATTTGTATAAAAAAGGTTTTTTTTCATGGAATAGAGCAGTAAAAGAGCTGTTAGTAGGTAATCAGTGCCACCTATAACATCCGCAAAACCAGAGGCGTTACTATTGTGTTGCTGGCTTGTCGGGGGTATTTGAGGATTGAGGATGATAATCTGATAATCTCATTTACACGACTATACACAACGCTGAAGTTATTTCACGTCGGTTTTCTCTGAGGCCGCTCTCCCATTCGTGACTCATACACAAAAGCACTAATGAACATAAAAACAGTAGTCCTGAGTTTAGATTTATTATTGTTATTCTGTTTGTGTCCAGGTGCACGTGCGTCTCCTGCAGCGCTTTATCCTGGCGTCGTTCGACCTGGCGCGGGAGTTACAGGTCGTGCCGCGGAAGATACAGTACGTCGCCACTCAGGAACAACAACTCTATGAGGTTAGTGCAGCTTTTGGAGTACTGTCAGTCTTTGTCAATACGATACGATGGTAAGCGATACACCATTTCCAGAAGAGTAGCATGCGTTTTGTCTGCTTTTTAATAAAGATATCGATATTTTTATAATATAGCTTTGCAACATCCGAAAACAGGACAAAATTGAGGGAAATAACACTTTTATAAGACAACTAGCTACTTCCTTGCGGTTTCACACGCTCTGCTAAGCTCCTATTGGTCGTAACGTGATGTTTTATAGCCTATAGCCATCCTCGATAAATGCGCTATCAAACGAACAAACAAAAAAAACAAACTCTTCCGCTTTATACAATAATATAAGATTTTTATAAAAGTGTTACCTACATTTTGTAAGGTTAGTAATTCATCCAACGACTCCTCGAGGCAAGGAAGTGTCAGACTCTTACTGATTAGACACCACCACGTTCCTAGTTCGGCTTCTAACGGGGCCGCGATGTATAACTAGTCATGTTCGCGACCCCAACAGGGTCTACTGATTACCCAGTCAATAAGATCTGTAGTTAAAGAAAAATACAAGTTCTATCTATTTGTGAGGTGAACCGTGGATGATACTTTTTATATGTGCACCATTGCCCGAACCCTTGAGGGATAAAATTGAGCTCAGAATAAATGATATCATAATTTTTTGTCTACAAAAGCCTTGAATAACTCTGTAGTGAATGTTTCACGTCGCAGACTATAAACGAGAAGTTCTCGGAGGGCGACAAGAAGCGCGAGCTGCTGCAGATCATGCAGGAGGTGCTCGACGAGATGAAGGCAGAGGTCAATAATATGGACTGGAGTGTTGATGGTGAGTTACTTTTTTTGTAGTACAGGGGCAAAGGAGTAAATTAATCACCTGATGGTAAGCGTTACGTCATTTCTAGAAGAGTGCCATGCGTTTTGTCTGCTTTTTAATAAAGATTATGGTATGGTAATTTTTATGGTATAGCTTTGCAACATCCGAAAACAGGACAAGATGGAGGGAAATAACACAGATAGGTATGAAAACCTTTCAAAGGCACGACTTTCAGAAATGAAGCATACGATTGAGAAACAGCTTGGCAAACGAACTGACAAGTGCCCTGATGGTAAGCAATCAGCGCCGCCCATGGACATTTGGTGAGGTGGGGGATTTGGGATTCCGATAACCTCACATGATGAAACTCGATGTAAGAATTATTTCACGTCGGTTTCTTGTAAGGCTGGTATTACTTCGGTTGAACTGGTGTATATGTGTCTAAGCATAGTTCTTCCACATTTTAAAATATAGTTTCTATCCACTCCAGACCTCCCCTGGCACCAAGACCCTCGCTTCATAGTGTCGAACTCCATCTTCTACTCGTCGTCCCGCTCGGCCAGCTCCCCGGAGCGCGTGTCGCTGCGCCTGCGCAGTCCGGCCGACCTGCCCTCCGACGGGGAGGAGGCCGTCTCCTACGACACGTACAACTTCGACGACTACGAGATCATACGGACCAACGACGAGAGCTACTCGGACTCTTTTGGGAAGAGTAAAGTTAGTTGAACTATAGTATTTTTTTAGATTAGATTTTCGATTTTTTAAATTATGATATACGTATGCCGTATGCGTCACTTGGACACACGTGGAGCTAAAGATCGAGCTCAGTGTCATTGGAGAGGCCAATGTCCAGCAGTGGATGAGAACAGGCTGTTAATGAAGTCGCGCTTGAGATTCCTTAAGTAATGAGGCAGAGTCAATAAACAGAGTAAAAAACACTGCAATGTTTCCTATACTTTTGTTATACCCCTTTAGCCGCCGGAGTCCTCAGCGGAGGAATCAGTCCAGTACAGCCACATCCGCGTGGAGAACGAGGGAGGGGAACTGTCCTCCCTGGCCGCCGCGCCCAGTGTCAACTCCTGCTCGTACAGCGGACACCTGTCCATGAAGCAAGCCTCGCTGGACGTGCAGCAGACTGGTAAGTACTTGCTGTTTAAATGTTGCTTGAAAGTTCACGCCACCAAATGAGCTGATAATAAGCAATTGGCGCCAAACATATTTTGGGGATTGAGGATTAGGAAAAGGGGGGATTGGGGGGGATTGGGAGTCACTCAATCCCGTGGTGACGTCACGCAAGTAAGCGTTGTTTCTAACCGATTTTCTGTGAGTTCGTGGTACATCACTCCGGTTGAGCATGCCTATTAATGCTGAAACATGGCATTCCCAGGAACAGCTGGTTTTACTGTGTATCAATAACTCAATGTCGTAACCAAATGTCGTGGTGGCCCGGAGGTTTAAGACGCCCACTTCTCATGCATGAGGGTGCGGGTTCGAAACCTACCAACGGCAAGTACCAATGTGACTTTTTCCGAGTTATATGATTACTACTTTACACTACTTTCTAAGATTATTTAGACACCACTGACAAACGGTGAAGGAAAAACATCGTGAGGAAACCTGGATTTATAATTTCAAATTATAAGTTTGAAATCGCCAACCCGCATTGAGCAAGCGTGGTGATTAATGCTCTAACCTTCTCCGTGTGAGAAGAGGCTTTGCTCAGCAGTGGGCATTTATAGGCTGTTGATGATGATAACTCAATATTGAGATACGTACATAAAGGTCTATAGTTCTCTGTAATAATTGAAATAATTTATTCCAGTTCTCTCTAAACTGAGCCAGAAGATCAGTTTGAAATTAGCCAAGTTTGTGGACTGTCTCAAGGATACGTACTTCGGTACTCTACAGAGGTAAGAGCTTATTGTCTTCTGTGATCAAAGTTAAAAAAAATTAAGTAACTGTTGGTTTGTTTATGATGTCGTTTGGTATAATAGTTAATGAGTAGTAGAATAGATGATGATAGGCTAGTTTGTGTATGTTACAAATCATCATCAATCATCAGTTATCAAGACTAGATCAATAGGACCTAATGCCTCACTTCAGCCAAATAGAAATTACCTTTTTTAACGTGTAGAAATCCTCATGGATTGTCTTTGTCTAGAATATGAGCGTCAGACTCAGTCAAACCACACAGTCAATCCGAGAAAACAATGAGACACTGGGTTATAGAATGAACGAACTCACCTACGACACTCAAATTATGTTACTACCTCCTATCTTTTCGGAGTTAAATAGGAATTACCTAATTGACTTTCTATCCTGAAGAAGCCTGGCTTCATTAGTAAAATATGAATAGATAAAATAATTATAACTTCACTCATACTTATGTCCGATGATATTCAAGTACGATGTAAAATTTATACAGCTTTAGTATTCGGGCGTTAGCTATTTACCGAGATTTAGTAACTTAGGATTAAACTCTTGTAAAATTTATACAACTTTTTATAATTATGAATATGAACCTAATATGGATTTTATGACGTGCAAACATGTTTCAAGATAGAGACAATTGAATTCGGTTCAGATGCCTGGACTCCCTGGAGTCATCGTGTCGCCAGGAGCTGGGTGGTCGTCCGGCCAGCGAGGCCATGCGCCAGCTGCTGGGCGTCGCGCGGACGGTGGACCTGTCGCCTTGTGCATCATTCCCAGTACTACGGTCACTGCTGGAGTCTTTAAGACGGATACTGTACAAGTACGTATGGAGCATTTACTTGAAGTTATCTTAGATAGAGTGTACGCGTTTTGTAAAAAAAAAAACGAATATTTAATGATAGTGAAAACGGCTTTCGAAGCAATCGATCCACTACCTAAGCAGTATACAAGTACGTACAAAAAGCACTTACTACTATAAACGATAAAAATACGCTATAGGTTTGCTGTTAGACATGACAAAAGCCTACGATAAAGTACAATTCCAAATACTGTTAAATAAACTATATAACATAGGAATACGCGGAAAACGTTATGATTGGTTTGTTTCCTACTTACAAAACAGAGAACAACTAGTAGAAGTGCAATATTACAATAAAAAAAACAGGTAAAATAGAATTAGTCCGATCAAATTACATACAAATCGAAGCTTCTATACCGCAGGGAAGCGTTATTGGTTGTTTTCTCTTCCTTGTGTACATAAATGACCTTCCAAACCATATAAATGAACCTTCTGTTTTGTTTGCAGACGACATATCCATAATGACCGCGTATGACTACACTACTAACCTTAATAATAAATTAAACTCCATACTGAACGATACGACAAATTGGTGGACGGAACATAATCTAGAAGTAAATTACACTAAAACCAAAATAATGATCTTCCATCCCCGCCAAAAAATACCGTTGAATTTAAAAATTTGCATATGCACTTCGCGAAATTTAATAACTACAGACCTTAAAACCTATATCCTTGGTCACGTATTACGTGAACGCTTTTGCATGGCTAAAATATTGTGTCATTTTATGGGGGAATAGTACCGACGCACCCTCATTATTCACCTATTGCTGGCCTCACTTTAGACAACTGGACGTGTTGACTTTGCCTTATCTTTATATATTGTTAAAATGCATGCATGCATGCATCTTTAATTTTTGGTGTAGTTCATTATTTGTACTGTAGATCTTAATTTACGAAAGAAACCGTAGTAGTCTCACTTTTGTAAGGCTAGCTATGTATGGCCCCGCTCAGCCAGCTTGTGCCCGCAGACTGCGGCTGGTGGGCGGCGGCGCTGCGGAGGCGTGCTGCGTGCTGTCGCCGGTGTGGCGCCGCCGCGTGGCGCTGGCCGCGCTGCAGCAGCTCGCGCCGCACAGGCTCGCGCGGCTCATCTCCACACAGGTAACATCGCGGAATTCTCTGTAACGCATATTACCACCGAAATATTTTCACGACCAATTTCCTCTCAGTCGATAATTTGTAAAATACTTCAGAGAGTTGTAATATGACTCGTTATGAACGTCAGCTGCGGTGCATACGGTGGGTTTTGCAGTGGCAGCCAATTAAAAATCTATCTAATTTATTATTGATGTAAAATTTGGTTTCATAGTCACGGATTATAAGACAGTTGATCACGCAAATATTAAAACTACTCCGCCTTACTAAATTTCAATAGCATTGATCTAACATTCAAAGACCAATATCTTTGCTAGTTTTTCAACGTATCGCAGATAGACAGGCAGCCGAAGAATATAATTATTATTTAAAATAACATAGAGGTAAACGTTATAACAGATACTAGAAAGACTGAGCATGGCGCACGAAAAGTACCAGTCGGCGCTAACATCGCTAGAAACTGCCCTGGCTGGCAGACTGCATCATACTGAAGATATCAAACTAGCTATTAGGAAAAAGTAAGTACATATTGCTTTAAATATATTTTAGACTATTGTATGTTATCGTTACAGCTAAGTAACTAACATCTTCACGAAGCTGATTTTCGGTCACTCACGGCACGGCTAGTTTGAATTGAACACAAAATGTTTGAATAAAAAAATACCTTAAATGATTATGGGAACATAATGGCCGTCGAGCGATGTAAAATACTGACATTCAGCCAAAGTTAATAGAGACTCGGCAGTAATTACAACACGGTTAATAAAAAATAAATAAAGGAAGAGCATAGATTGCATATAGATTTTTGTAATTTAAAAGGTCAAAATAATAGTATTATAATTTTGTTATGCGCTAAACACATACATTGTCGTAGGTATGCGCCCACATTCGCGCGGCTGTGCCTAGAAAGTACGTCTATGTGTGATCTACTCATGTATGGAACTCCAGAGCTGGGCCGGGAGATAGGTGAGTGATATTTAACATGCAATTTTTAACTTTATTATATTAGTCTTCAAGTCGAAAGTGTTTTGAAAATATGTCATTGACTGTCATTTTCATTTGTGTCGGTCACATAATGTCCATTGCAGCACAAAGACCTTTATTTCAATGGCTCCCTGATTGGCTGGTTTAATGTGACCTTTATCCGGCTATATTCCCCTCCACAATTTATTAGAAAAGCCTTCGTATTTGTCGGATACAGGTCGCGGTCAATACGGCGTAGTATACAGTGTCCGAGGTAGCTGGGCGGGGCGGAGTCCGGTCGCGGTGAAGTCAGTGCTTCCCGCTGATGACAGGCATTACAGGGAGCTTGCCATGGAGTTCTTCTATACCAGGTAACGTAAAAGTGAAGACTTGATGATAGAAATGGTTCTCAATATTAGTTATTGCCAATACAGAAACGGAGAGACTATAATTTTTCAAAATTGTTAAACGTAATTTTTGTCAACTAAAAACTACGGATTTCTCACGTGGATATATTGAGAAAAGCTCTACTAGTTTCGAACCCCAGAGGGGTCTTCCTCATGAGCAGCGTGCGCGGTCGCGCTACGTCTACAGCTCACTGGCTGGCGTTGGCGCTCGCCTCAGTGTTGCTACTTGCACTGCGAGCCCAAAAACCCCTCTGTGGTTCGAAACTAGTAGAGCTTTTCTTAGTATATTCACGTGAGTAACCCGCAGTTTTTAGCTAATTTAGTATGTCTCACGATAGTTATTATAAAAACGTAATTATTGTCGCCGGTTTTGTTTGTGGTTTACTTACATAACTATTTAATCAGATAATTCGACTAGTTTTAAGTCATAGTAAGGTCTCATAGTGATGAGCAATATTGCGCAACCGATACGACGAGTGTTGTGCAATTAAATGAGAAATTTAGGAAACAGAGAGTAAGATCGGAAAAGGAGGATCCTCCGACCAGGCGAGGTGCTCGTGCCTGGCGCCCAACAGTTGTTTGTTGGGATTTTCTATCCGTGTTAATTCGCATGTAAACTTCACATGTGCGATGTAGGAATTTATGACGTTGGTGTTTGTAATAAGGTTCACTCGACGAGCAGGGGAGTGGAAAAATGAAATGCGTGTTGTCCACATGCAAGTGTATTAGCGACTAAAAAATGTTACATAAAAATACTGTTTTAACCATCGACTTGACGTACCTATGTATAGCTAAATATATGGAACTGGTTTGTGAGCAGCCACGACAATTCTTACATCAACATACCGCCCACCAAAAGGACTTTAAGTTCTTTTAAAAATAAAATAAGATCATTTAGTAATCTAAGTACGTACATATGTGAAGTTATATAAAGCAAGGTTCAAAACGTACAAAAATGCAATCTACAATATAAGTTCAAGAAAAATCAATTGACTTAAATTTCTTATGAATTATAAAATCTAACAATTAATGATTCAATAAAAATCGTTCATGTCTAAGTGGAATCAACAGGCAGTGCACATAACTTAGTAATTGTTCTCTTCGTAATAGAATTTCCATTTTTCACACTATATACTCTGGTATGACCATCTGCGCCTGGATGTTTTTCTATAATTCGCCCTAAAGACCATTTTCCGGGTGGCAGATTATCAGTCTTTATCAACACAATATCGCCTATTGAAAATTCTTTCTCCTTCTTCATCCATTTAGGACGCTGCTGAAGTCTAGTCAGATATTCTTCTTGCCATCGACGCCAAAAATCGTTCAGGAGCTTCTGTGCGTGTTGCCAACGTGTCAAATTATGCATTTTCACAGCTTGAAAATCAGGCGAGGGTACCACTATAGGTGGTTCCCCTATCAAAAAATGTCCAGGAGTTAATGGATTTACGTTTTCTGAGTCAGTATCATCTATAGGACATAAGGGTCGTGAGTTAAGGCAGGCTTCTATCTGGCACAATATCGTCGTCAATTCCTCAAACGTGAAGAGTTAGTAGTTATTATGCGTTTCAGATGGTATTTTATTGATTTAACGCCTGCTTCCCACAATCCTCCGAAATTCGGGCTGTATGGTGGAATAAAGTGGAATTGAGTGCCATCGGCAGTTAGTGTATTTGCTATTTCTGTTGTCATCTGTGCTTCATTCCATAACTCATAAAGTTCTCTACCTGCTCCCACGAAGTTTTTACCTCGGTCACTCCACAGATGACTGCATTTACCTCTCCTGGCAACAAAACGTCTAAATGCTGCGATAAACGCTTCTGAGGTAAGACCTCCCACTAATTCTATGTGGATTGCCTTTGTGGACATGCATATAAATATTGCAATATATGTTTTAGTTGTTTTGTTTCCTCTGCCTTTAGACACTAGTGTTTGAAATGGTCCTGCGAAATCCACACCACTGTGCAGAAACGGTCTCGTAGGCGTAACTCTTTCTATAGGTAAGTCACCCATTATTTGTGCTTTGGTTGTTGCATTGAAACGAGCACACTTCATGCATTTGTGCACATGTTGTTTGACCAGTGATTTAGCTCGTACAATCCAGTATTTGAGACGTAGGTAACAAAGCATCAACTGGACTCCGCCATGCAGTGTTTTATGATGTGCATTAGCAACAATTAACTTAGTTAGAGGGTTTGTCTTGCCTAATATTATAGGATTCTTCGCGTCGTTTGGTAAATTGGCATGTCTCAAACGACCGCCCACCCTGAGGATATTTTTCTCATCTAAATATGGATTTAGAGATCGTAGCTGACTTCTTTTTCTTACTTGTTTCTTGACCTTTAAACAATCTATTTCTTCTCTAAATTCTTCTTCTTGTGCCTTTTTAATGCAGATGTTTAAAGAATCTTCTAATTCTTGTGTTGTTAAAATTTGATTATTTTCGTAATATTATTTTTCTTACAGTTTAAAAATCTTCTGCAATAAGTAATAGTTTTAATCAATTCTGTTAAAGTTTCAAAGTTTTCGAATTGTGATAGTAATGATGTTTCCCGGGCTCTGATTTCTTCTGTATTAAGGTAAGTATTTATTTTAGTTGTCTTCATTTCTAAATCTGTTTCTGTTTTCTTATGTTTAATCTTGATTTCTTTTTCAGATAGCCAGCTTGGTCCGTGCCACCACAAGTTACTTTCTTTCAGATCGGATAACAACATACCTCGTGACGCCAAATCAGCGGGATTTTCGTGTGACTGAACGTGGTACCATTGCTTATTATTGAGGTTCTCGATTATTTCTACCACACGGTTTGCTACAAAGGGCTTCCATCTATTGGGTTCGCCACAAAGCCATGCGATGACGATCGAAGAGTCGGTCCATGCAATCATGTTTGATGTTGGTATTCGCATTGATGTTCCAACTTGCTTCATTAGTTTTGAAAGCAATAGGGCTCCACTGAGCTCAAGGCGAGGTAATGAAATTATTTTCAATGGTGCCACTCTCGTCCTAGCAGCTATAAGTTTTGTTTCTATATTTCCATCAGAGTTTTCAATCCTAATATAGACTACTGCTGCATATGCACGCATTGATGCGTCAGAGAAACCATGTATTTGTGCTTTATTATTGCTAAAAGATAGTGTGCCAAGCCATCTTTCGATTTTTATTTCGTTTATATTATTGAGATCAGATCTGATTTGCTGCCATTCTTCTTGTAAGGTATCACTAACTTCATCATCCCATTGCAATCTCTCAAGCCAAAGCTTTTGTATAAGTATTTTAGCCATAACAGTAGTAGGTGCAATCCAACCCAGAGGATCGAACAGTTTTTGTATATCCGACAGTATTTTGCGTTTGGTTATTGGTTTGGCATTGGTTGGAAAATTACAATTGTATTGAAACCGATCTGATTTTAAATTCCAAGTGATTCCAAGTGCTTTTATGGTTCCGTTTAGATTCAAATCAATACTTGCATTGACTGATCGTTTGTCTTCTTCAATGGATTTCATGACTTCAATACTATTGGATGCCCATTTAGTAAGTATGAATCCTCCTCTTTTGAGTGTATGAGTTAATTCGAGTGATAGAGTTATAGCTTCGTCTACTGTGTCTGTACCCGACAAAAGATCATCCATATAAAAATCTTCGTTAATAGTTCGAGCAACTAAGGTGTTTGTATTCGCTTCATCTTTGGCTACCTGTTGAAGTGTTTTAACAGCCAAATAAGGTGCAGAAGCTGTGCCAAAGGTAACTCTGAGCAATCGGTATTCTTCTAGGATATCAGATTCATGCTGCCTCCATAAGATTCGCTGATAGTCCGTGTCATCTGGATGCACTAATATTTGCCGATACATTTGTGTTATATCAGCTACTAAACAAATACGTTTCATTCTCCATCTCATTAGAATGTTTCTTAAGTCTTCTTGCAGCTGCGGACCGACGAGCAATTCATCATTTAAAGAAAGGTTGTTTGATCCTTTACACGATGCATCAAATACAACGCGTGTTCGAGAAGACTCTTTATCATCACGGATGACCGCATGGTGAGGTAAGTATAGAGATCTTTTATCTATTTCCTTTTCAGGTACCTTTTCTAAATGTCCTTGTTCTATATAATTACTAATTACTTTTGCATAATCTATTTTCAGGTCTGGCGATTTATTGAATTTCTTTTCCAGTAGAACAAATCTCTTCATGGCTATCAATTTAGTGTTTCCATCAGGTGATTGTGGACTGTTTGTTTTAAATGGTAATCTAACTATGTACCTTCCTTCTTTCGTTCTAATAGTTGTTCTTTCGTATAATTCTTCACACAGTTGCTCTTCCTTTGTTAAGTGTCTCTTAGTATCTGAGTCGATTTCCCAAATTGATTTTAACATGTCTTCGATGTCGACTGAGTGATGCATGACTACATAATTGTTATGTTGTGTTGTATAAACTTCCCCAAAAAGAATCCAACCTAGGTTTGTTTTCTGAGCGCTTGGTGTGCCTGGTGGACCTTTGATTATATTGTTTTGTAAAATGTCAGCATATTCCTTTACACCTAGGAGCAGATCTATAGACCCTGGCATGAAGTACGTTGGATCAGCCAGGTTGAGCCCTTGGATGTGTGACCATTCTGGTGTGCTGATTGTTTTCATGGGAATCCTTGTGGTCAGTTGCTTGGGCATTACGTATGCCTTGATAGGTAAACAATAGTTTCGGTCCCATCGTGATCTTATCTGTAGCTGTACCACATGTTTCAATTCGGTCCTATTGGATCCCACTCCTATGATGCTTCCCTTAGTCGGTTGTCGTTCTAACTTTAATAATTGAGTCGCTTTCTCGCTAATGAAAGCTGCTTCAGAACCTTGATCGACTAGCGCTCGCAGTAAGATGGTGTGTCCTTGTTCGTTTGTAGCTTCCACTACTGCTGTTGCTAAAAGAGCTACTCGTTGCTTAGCGCTGTATTGTGACGTCATCATTGTGTTGACTTGTATTGCTTGCTCGTCTTCTACATGTGTTACAGCTGGGGGATGATGAGACCGAGGAATCCTCTGGCTTTGTGTTCTTCTTAACATGTAAAAGGGAATGATGGCGTCTGTGGCATAGACGACAAGACACTGGCACCTTGCACTTAAATGCCGAATGTCCTGGCACCAAGCAATTGTAACATAAGTGTTTCTCCTTCACAAATTCACTCCTGTTATTAGGTTCCAATTTGCAGAAATCCTTGCAATGACTTAAACTGTGGTTATCCTTGCACATAACACAAACTTTCTCCGTTACTGGCGTAGCAGCGTAAAATGAACGTTCTTTAGTTGTTTTATAATCCTTGATGGTAATATTTTGATTGGTTAATTCTAATGTACGGAACTTTGTCTCTAAAAACTTCTTAAGATCACTCCAGGTAGGTACACAGTCCGAATCTTCCTTATACGCGTACTCTTCCCAGTTTTTGTGAGTCTCTGGGTCCATCTTCTGCACGAGAAGATATATAAGAACTGGATCCCAAGAGCTTGTGTCAATGTTTAAAGTGGTTAAGCTATGTAAACATTCGGTTGTTGTATCCAACAATCCTTTTAGCTGAGAAGCTGATTGAGAAGTCATCTTCTTTTGATTGAATAATCTTCTCATAGAATGATTCAATATTAAGCGTTTATTCCCGTACCTTGTCCTCAAGATATCCCATGCGTGAGCATAATTGTTATCTGTGACCTGTATGTTGTTCAGTAATGTCTGAGCTTCGTGCGTAACACTTGTTTTCAGGAAATGAAGTTTTTGCACATCACTTAATGAAGAATTATTATGCACTAATGATGTAAATAAATCTTGAAATGTTTGCCATGACTCATAAGTTCCAGAAAATTTCGGTAGTTGAATCTTCGGTAAGTGTATGAATTTATTTTGTTGATTTGGAAGGGTACAACTAGAATTCGCTGACCCTGATTCATAAGATCCCGATAATGCAGTAACCATATCTTTCAAGTCACCTTGTAGCACATTGTATAATTCTTCATAGATAAAAAATTCATCATTCATGAAATAAGGCAAAGTCCCTTTATGAGCTTTTGGTGTTATCTTCACTAAATCTTGATGAGCACACTTAAATGTATGCCAATATTCATCTATAATCTTCATTCGCGCTTCGATATAACCTTTAGTTAACCGTTGTTTAGGACATTTTCTCAGGTTACTTTGAGTCTTCTGTAACAGGTTAGCAGTATCTTCCAACACGGAGAGAAGTTGTTGTTGTTCTTCGGTCGAACACATTTTTCTTGATAACGAACCTCTAATGCAGCTGATTCCCGATGTGTAATGTCGTAATGACGTCTTCTAATAAATTGTAGTAAACAACTTGCTAATTCGTGGAATTGAATAGGTGCAAAAAAAAAAAGGTTCGCTTATCGCTGCTTAGGAATGCGGCCTTTTGTTCTCCTGGCTCGACGACTTGACTGTTGTATCCGGCTCGAATTTCGACCATATGGTGTTTGTAATAAGGTTCACTCGACGAGCAGGGGAGTGGAAAAATGAAATGCGTGTTGTCCACATGCAAGTGTATTAGCGACTAAAAAATGTTACATAAAAATACTGTTTTAACCATCGACTTGACGTACCTATGTATAGCTAAATATATGGAACTGGTTTGTGAGCAGCCACGACAATTCTTACATCAACAGACGTCATCCTTTGATTTGTTTTCGTCGATGGTCTACGTGCGTGTGCTGTCATTTGACATGTGTCGCTACACTCAGTTAATACTGCACAGGACTAAGCATCCCTACCGGGACTAGAAACTAGTTGAGTTACCTTGTCAAGTTAAGTAAGGGAGCCGTTACACATAATTATGTCCGTTCTGTTAAATTTTAAGGAACCCCTAAGCTAAAACACACTTAATGATATTTTTGTTTTATGACACCTAACAGTACAGATAACGGGTTAGTTTTAACCGTTAATTAAGAGATGATTGGTGAAAACGGTCATGAATGTTACCTAAATGATTTGTCTCCAGGAGTATCCCTGCCCACCCCCGTATAGTCCGTCTGTTCGGTTCAGTCGTGCAGCGTCACAGCGGCGCCGGGCCCTGCGTGCTGCTGGTCCAGGAGAGGAGGGTCCGGGACCTGCACGCTGCGGTTAGGGCTGGACTCAACTTCGTGGCCAGGATACGGATCGCCAGGGATATTGTTGAAGGTAAGGGGGATCTAGGAAGTGGTATATGTTTTCCAAAAAAATGCATGTCTTTTTGTATTGCTTATCAAATTGCAATGTCAAAACTGAGAACACGTCCCACTTGGGCGCGCGCGCGGAGCGAACTGACTACAATAGTAATCAATTCAAAATGAAAGAAAACCTTTTTTCTTTACATCTGCTCTCCCGAGGAAGAAAATTCACCCGTAAATTTTCTCTCAGGGCCTAGCTTAGTTCTTCTTCCATCTCTTCTTCACTTCTTTCTTCTTTATCTTCATTATTTTTCTATGTACACTGATATTAGGTTTGATATATGAAATAGATTTGACTCTGTCTTCCTGTATCCTGTATATATGACAAAGACTAAAAGTTCGTATTGGTGCCAACTGGGGACCAATTTGATAGCCCCATTAAAGATAATGTTTTTGTTATATATTTTGGGAGAGCTATGCTTCAATATAATTTATGTGAATCTAACTTAGTGATACCATTAGTTTAATGTCAAGTTCAGAAGACCCAATCAATCTCCGTTTCGAAACTCATTTGTGATTCTAGTTATTTTTGCGAGTTTAAAAAGAATCTTTTACTTATTTGTTCGTGATAGGCAAACCTAGACTGTTTCATTGGCCGAGTAGTCGCAAGTGCGACTGCCGGGCAAGGGGTCTCGGGTTCGATTCCCGGGTCGGGCAAAGTATTATTGGGTTTTTAAAAATCTCAGTAGTAGCACGGAGTCTGGAAAAATGTGCCCGGTATATGGCAATAGGCTCACCCCCTATTACATGGGACTCATAACATAAATAGTGAAAAGTGGGTGTTACATTGTACAGTGGCATTAAGTGCCGAAATGTGCACCTCTGCCTACCCCTTCGGGGATAAAAAGGCGTGATGTTATGTTATGTTGTTCGTGATAGGCAAACCTACTCCTACATTCCAGGTATCCGCTACCTCCACTCGCTGGGGCTGGTGCACCGCGACATAAAGATGAAGAACGTGCTGCTGGACGCGTGCGACCGCGCCGCGCTGTCCGACCTCGGCTTCTGCGCGGCCGAGGCGCTCATGTCGGGCTCCGTCGTCGGCACGCCCGTCCACATGGCGCCCGAGCTGCTGGCCGGGGACTACGACGCCGCTGTCGACGTCTATGCCTTCGGGATACTGTTCTGGTAACATCATTATTGGTCTCGTTGTTGGTGCTCTTCGAAACATAGAAAAATATTGACATCCTATGTATATCAGGGATTTTATCAAACAAATAGATAGATTTTGGATGTCATTGTACTCTGTAAACATCATTTAGAAGAATAAAGTTTTATATTTAATCTTAATGAGGAAGAAAAATTCATAATGTTAACTTATCTACGTATTTCGTAATGTTAATGGTGCCCGTGGTGGCCCCGAGGTTTAAGGCGTCCGCTTCCCATGCACGAAAGTGCGGGTTTAAAACCTCCCAATAGCAAGTACCAAAGTGACTTTTTCCGAGTTATATGTACTTTCTAAGATTATTTAGACGACACTGACAAACGGTGAAGGAAAGCATCGTGAGGAATTCAGGGCTTAGTAATCATTTCTAATTATACGCTTGAAATCGCCAACCCCCATTGGGCAAGAGTGGTGATTAATGCTCTAACCTTCTCCGTGTGAGAAGAGGCCTTTGGTCAGAAGTGGACACTTATTGGCTGACGATGTGAATGTAACCTTCTACAGGAAAAGCTAGAGTAATAAAAACATGTTTGAGATTCATTTCCTAATAAAAACAACAAACATGCTAATACCCAATTTCATTCCAGGTACGTATGTGCTGGCAACATCAAGCTACCTTCAGCGTTTGAGACATTCCAGAATAAAGAACAGCTGTGGAGTAAAGTCAAACGAGGTATGTATTCAAATCATAACGTTATAGGCGTTGTAAATGAAACCGACAAACTCCCAAAAATTATAAAACTCTTTTAGATTTGTGATAACCTTTATGTTAAACAGCATAGGAATTTCGATCTTATTCGTTTTGGTATTAATTAATATCATAATAAGAATCTTGATGCCGTCTACTGCTAACCTGATGGAACCTACGTCGTATCTGTGGTTGTTTCTGGATTCTATTGGATAATAGAGGATCTATTTAGGTTTAAGGGATTGGCATAGCTGCAAGATTATTATTATACTGTCTCCATTTACATCACTGTTATTCTCCCAAGGTCTTCGGCCCGAACGCCTCCCCCACTTCACAGACGAATGTTGGGAGGTGATGGAGTCGTGCTGGGTGTCGGAGCCAGCCCAGAGGGCGCTGCTGGGCGACATACAAACCAAGCTCGAGCACATCCACACACTCGCGCTCGCAGACACCTCGCTACACGACGTCGGCGCCGCGCCCGCTGACGTCGACTCCGATAATGAGAGCCTGGACATGACCGGGATTGATAGAACTTGAGTTATTTCAGGGAACAACTAGGTCAATGAAATGTTCAGTTGAAACGAATGGATTTGTTAGTGTATGAGATTAACATTGATTTATATTACTGTTTTAAAATATTTATATTGTAAGTTTAGTGATACTTACCAAATTAATTATTGTGTTTTTCGGCTTACTTACGTAACTGTTTGACGAGGAACTCGACTAGTTTCAAGCCATTCTAGGGGGTCATATTCATGGGTCATAGCAGTAGAATATGAGCCTCTAGAATGCTTTGAAACTGGACGAGTTCTACGTGAGTAAACCGAAAAACATAATAATTAATGTTTAAAATATCATTTTCGTTTTAACACTGTTATTTTGTGGCGTCAACTATACAATACTTTTGTGTCATCTAAATCATTTATTTGAGAATGAAATAAGTATCTTTACTTACTAAATAAACAATGGACTTGGACAATGTGATTGTTTTAAGTCGAAATATTTATTTTGGCTGAAGATTTTGTCAAAAATCCCATACACTAACTTTTCTATAATATTCGACTATCGTTGAAACTATTTATCTATGATTATAATAAAACAGAGCTTATCTATGAATTTCTTCTATAATAGAAGAAGTACGTTTTTTATACATTATATCTTTTTGTTACATAATATTATTATTTTGTACAGGCACCAGCACTAGAAAGTGTCTTAAGAGCTGATTTTTATAACCCCAGATAAATTTTATCGAAGCAATAATTTTGAATTCTTCATTGTTCACACTAAAAACTGTCATTTGTCATTTTCCTGTGTCAAAAATAAATTATTTTGATTTTCAATCCAATTAAATATTCAAAAATTATTACAATTTCATTCATATATTTGACGTTTATATACTTAATTTTCGATTTATTCTAGCAATTTTGTTCAGAAATATGTGCGCTATTTGACTCCAATATATGATGTCGTCATTAGTTAGTTTTTGGTACAAAATTCATAGAACAATATCGTTTTTGACGTTTCGATAAAATTATTGAATTTGATTGGTTGTAAAATACAGTATTGTCAATTTTATTCTACAGTTAAATATTATCTGTTGATTGTAAAAATCAGGCCTTCAAACGTTTCCAAATATGTGAAACTATCGTTCGAGTAGTTTTAACCGGGAGTGTTGAGTACTGGGGTTCGAGTATGATTCCCAGGCTAGGTCAAGCAGGAAACATGTTAGAAAATTTGCTTTATCTAGGATATTTTGATGATGTGCTGGTGTCTGTCTTGTCTCGTTTAGAAAAGTCGATTTTGAATGAAAGATACGTATACTGTGAATTCGTTTGTAGTCGATTTTGTTTGTAAATCAAACGATGTAAGGTACATTTTGTGAATCAATGAAATCTGTAAATAATATCCTTTTGTAATGTTAATTACTTTGTCGTAAAAATAAATATACCGATTAGTTTCTGTGCAAAATAACAATATATTTTATAAACATGTGATGTATTTTCATATCCTACTTGATAAAATTACTGAAAATACGACTGTAAGTAAATAAAATTAAAGTACATTTTGATTTGAGATTGGATCTGATATGGTTTTTCTTCGTTTTTCGTCTTTCTTGAAAAGTAGCAGCTTTTCAAAGGACGATGTTTTTAATGTATAAAATGTACTTTTTATAAAATGCATTACAATTAACCAATGGGGGCTCGCTACGTCATAATATTAGTATCGACATGTACTAAAGTATGACGTCATATGATATTCTAAACTCTTCACTGTATTTTAATAAATATAAACCTTATGTCTACCATTGTAAGTAGACACTTCTTTCTAAACTATTTATTTTTGCTAACGTTTTTAAAATGTATGTCCAGTAAAGAGACAAATAATAATAAACTTTAAGTACTAGTGTTAAGGTTTATATTCGTCTGTGATCAACAAATTGTTATAATTATAATTTTTTTTTTTTGTTAAATTGTTGAATGGAATTCTGAATGTTTTTTTAAGTGTTTTTGGTCAATAAAATCCAAAAAAATGGTTTTCGCTTAGCGAGTGCGAACAAAAACTTAAAATTATATGAAATATAATTATATCGTACGTTCGTACGATGTTTTAAAACTAAATCGAATAAAATGTAAAAATAATTTGTGTATCATACTTTTTATCTGTTAAGTCAAGTAATACTAAGTCACTTTGTATTTGAAAAATATCAAAATAAATAAGTTAAAAACATACAAGTACATTTTTCTCAATTGTACATTATATAGCACTGTTTTCCATAACTGACTGCCTCGTTGGCCGAGTCGTCGCAAGTGTGACTGCCGGGCAAGTGGTCTCGGGATCGATTCCCGGGTCGGGCAAGGTACTACTGGGTTTTTAAAAATTCTCAGTAGTAGCACGGAGTCTGGAATTGTGCCCAGATAGGCAATAGCAATAGGCTCACCCCCTATTACATGGGACTCATAACATAAATAGTGAAAAGTGGGTGTTACATTGTCTGTACAACGGCACTTAATGCCACTGTTGGCATTAAGTGCTGTAATGTGCACCTCTGCCTACCCCTTCGGGGTATATATGTATTTTCCATAATTATTTGTTTGGTCTGTCACAAATTCACACTTACACAGATTATTGGTCAGGCTGTCTATCTGACTAACCTAGGTTTCGGTATTTTGGGCTACTAAATATAGAATTTTGTATGAAAGGAGTCCATTTTTTTATAATAACGATTGCAAGAGATTCTAATGAACTAAAAATGACGGGTTACACACGTAAATATATTAAAAAAAGCCTACTTACAGTAGGCTCTCAGTAGGCTACGCGATATCACCGCGGCCAAGCATATGGCTCATGAGGAAAAGTTCCTCTGTGACTCCCAACTAGTAGAGCTTTGTCTCGGTATATTCACGTGAGTAACCCGTCATTTTTAGTTAAATCAGTACGTCTCACGATGGCTATTACTAATACTAGAGCAATTAAAAAATACAGAAAGTTCTACTCATTTCAACTCGTACCGGGAGTCTAATTCATGAGCAGGCATCGAGTTTTGTTTTTGTTTTATCTGTAACTTGATTTACCAATAAGGTTGTTGAGATTGACTACAATAGAAATGGCATTAAATCATAATATTCACACAATATATTAAACTCCAGTTATACCAAATATTAGATACCTATTGGATCAATTTCAAGATATTAGCCAAAAATACCCATATACTTGGTCAAATCAACCAATGTTAAACACAAACGTAGCTTGATATTAAACGTCTTTACACTTACTGCCAATCATTATTTTTTTTATAAATACACACAGCAACCACATACATTTTCCACTGAATAATAATAAATGGATTATGATCATGTTTTTCATACACTTTGTAAATATTTCAGTAATGTCAGTAAGAACTGTCCGTCTGACTGTCACAGTTTATATGATAGTATTACTACAACCGTATGATTGCGTATTTTAAGAACATTATTATTATTGTATTCTGGAAATAAACGCTTTTTATATTATTTTGGTGGTTTTATTTTCGAAAAACTAAAGGTGCACTTTTAACACACATTTTTTCCCCTTGAGTTGCTTGTAATAACGGCGGAGATACTCGCAGCAGTATCTTCGACTATCTAGATACCATTCCGACCGGTGCTACTACTAACCAATTACTATTTTAGAAGATCAGAAATCCCTACCCTTGTTTAATACTTTGTCGAAGCAGGGAATCGTACATGACACTACTGGGTCATCGCACCCAGTCGTGATGACGAGAAAAGCTAAGGAGAATTATTTAATCTTCTTGAAAGAATTATGAAATCTCGAATTTATCTAATCAACCATTGGTTATACAACAAGCAAGCAATATTGAATACGTATAATATTAAAACAGTTTTATACAATAAGTACCTACACACTATTACATCACTAAGCCTACAATAAACACATTAGTACTAACTACTATAACGCACAACCACGAGAGCCTACAATTTGCATACAACACGAGTTGCCGAGACGTAGAAATTATAATGATTATCATAATTTGTGTTCTGGCTCGTTACCTAATGACATTCGAGACGAGCACGCTAGTCGCTAGTCGCACACTGCTCTAAATGATTATTATGGAAATAGTAAGGTGTGTTGGGGTAAGATCGGCGCTGGGGTAAGAACGTAGGAATCAAATATACCACTTATTTGGCCATATTTTTTAATGTTAGCCACATTGCCCGCAACGTCATTATGTTTCACCCCGCCTAGCAGTGATCGCTAGTCGCTCCGGCTACTTGGACGTGTACCACGCGCCGTTAGAGAAAACAATGTAAGTTTTATAAAATATTTGTTTATCCGATCTTTCACCTGCATTTTAATTTACATATTTTAGCAAAAGTATTGCTTATTTTGGATTTGTTTTGCCTAAATTCTAAGTTTTAAGCAGTGATAACATGATAAAACTCATCCAGATACGGCTACTACATCTGTAGGCTGAAATCCGGTGTTACCCATCACGAGTAAAGATCGGACAAAAATATCCGGTCTTATCCCGTTTCTAAATTGCCAGTGATTTTCAAACTTTTATTACACATCATTTTAAATATCTACTTAATGTGTTCGTAATCGTCTTATTATGGCGCTTAAAATCCAGGGTCACACTGTTTGATTCTACAGCTATCTGTTTTCTTGATTACCTACATTGATTTTAAATGAATAGATACTTATAACAACAATTAATTTGCAGATGCCACGTATATACTCTAGAACCTCTTCGCGGGCCAGACCTATACAAAAGAATCGCTGCAATTGGTCATGCAGAAAATAAATAATAAGGAGCTCTCCTATGCAGCCGCTTCAAAAATGTACGGCATACCTACATCCACACTTAGTAACTGCTACTAAAAACCAAAAATGTGTATTTTCATAGAGATTTTTGTTATTGTTTTGATTTTTGTTTTCTAGATCGTTGTCATCATAGATATATAACATAGACGTTTCAGTTTAATAAAGATTTCAGTTTGATAATAGAAGATGTTTAACTCAATTAACCTGAAATGTCTACGAGAACTGTCAATTCTTTGATAAGTATAATTGTTTTGTTTATATTCCTTTTTTTTTATTGACGAATTTTAACTCGTCGAGTACGGGTTTTATAGACACAATTAAAGAACAATAGGTCGCGGTCACCGGTGACCGCTTGGTGTTTGACAGTTTAATTACATATAGTATTATAATTTTGTTCATTCCTTGTTAGTGATTTCTATATTTCATATTATTAGAATATAATGTTTTATACTACTATTAATTCGTTTTAATATTTGAATATTCCGATTCCCTTCATTTCTCTACCAACCGCACAGTATTTCAGTTTTATAACGCTTAAATATTCGCTTACTTTTCCTTTTTGGTACTATGCTTGTGGGTAAAACCAAACTTTGAGAATCCTAATTTCTTTTAAATTTGGCATTTGGGGTAAGATCGGACAAATTACACACACAAAAAAAATAATAGTTTGGTACATCTATGTCTGTAGTATTAGGTAAATTTTTTTGATGTCATGTTAAAGAACAGGAAAGATCGGATACATTCTTTTCATACACCTTGTGCTCCTAGCAATAGGACTAGTTTTAAATTGTTGTCCGAACTTACCCCTTGATAGCCAAATCGTCGTTGCATTCACAAAAAAAATGTTCAGACTTTACAGGCTTATAAAGCAAAAAGTATTGAGTGTTTATAAATAAATTAAATTTTAAATAACACTGTGTTGAATCATTAGTGATTCCACTATTTTTCATCAATGTGCTGTGTACCAAATTTCAGAAAAAAAAGTTTTTGCAACATCCTTGCAACTATTCGAAAATCCGTCCGATATTACCCCAAGGCACCTTAACCCTTTTGGTATGGTCACACTGCTAGCGGGAACATCCAATATACCTTGAAATTAAGTTAGTTGCAGCTTACTCGACGATGTTACACGAGGGCTTACTTGTAACTCTTAGACAAGGTTACCTACTCAACTAATTTCAAGCTACCTGAGAGACCCAGTGTCATATGCAGCATGCACAACAACAATGCACGCTGATGTAGCAGTCGAATATCCTTATATATATATATACTACTTATTATAAATGGAAAAGTGAGTTTGTTTGTTTGTTCCGCTTTCACGCTGTAAATTCTAAACCGATTGCTTTGAATTTTTGCAGACGTAAAATTAGAGGTCCGGATTAAATAATAGGGTACTTTTTATCCCGGAAAATTTTGGTATTCCTGAGGGAAAACAAAAGAATTGGTATAGATGGCGCAGTGCGTATTGGTACCTATATGTCAGATAGGCTACTTTTATCCTTTTGTGATGCGAGCGAAGCCGCGGGTAAAAGCTAGTTGTCTCATAAACCTGAATCTTTTAAACCGCCAGAACCAAGCGCACAAATCTCAGTTTTCTAGATTTTTCGTCACAGTCTGACATTCTCTCTCATCTCACGCAAGGCGGGAGAAGTCATTTTATAATTCCCTTTATCCCTTTCTAACAGTACAACCACGCCTCATACAGTCACTATGCAAAATGTGCCGAAAATAGTTACACAAAGTTGAAAATTAACACGTCTATGTTACATCTTCAAGCGTTGACCCTCGGGGGGAGGGACAAAAACGTGACGTTTGGAGGACAGAGGGTCCCGCGTCCCTCACTGGGTACGGAAGCGAGGAGGCACATGTATGGGCTTGTCACTTTTGTTACATGTCAGATTATTTTGTTTTCCAAATAGATATTATTATTATGGTGCGTTGTGATGTGTGCTCTGATATTATTGTCTCACATCACATCAACAAGTCGCAAGTGCGACTGCCGGGCAAGGGGTCTCGGGTTCGATTCCCGCGTCTTACTGAACAAAGTAAGTAGTGGCACGGAGTTTGGAATTGGGCCTGGTATGCCATATATAATAGACTCACCCCCAATTACATGGGACTCATAACATAAATAGTGAAAAGTGGGTGTTTCATTGTACAATAGCATTAAATGCCGTAGATAATGTGCACCTCAGCCTACCCCTTCAGGGATAAAGGGCGTGATGTTATATTATCACATCAACAGTCTATAAGTACCCACCGCTGACCAAATGCTTCTTCTCGCATAGAAAAGGTTTGAGCATTAATCACCACGTTTGTTCAATGCGAGTTGGCGAATTCAAACATTTTCAAGCCCAGATTTACCTCATTCTCGCACAGACAGCGTAACAACACAAATTTATTATCTAGCTTCTGCTAGCGGCTTCGCCCGCATTCCCCAACAATAAAAAGTTTATGTGTTATTCTAGACCATAATCTACCCCTGTACCAAATTTCATCTCGATCCCTTCAGCCATTTCGACGTAAAGGAGTAACAAATAAACAGAATACATACAAAATTATGTATTTTTTTATGGTATAAGCCGGTAAACGAGCAGACGGATCATCTGATGGTAAGCAATCGGCGTCGCCCATGGACACCTGGAACACCAGAGGCGTTTCAAGTGCGTTACCGGCCTTTTGGGGATTAGGAGTTTGAAGATCGTTGGGGATCGTTAGGAATTGGGGAGATTGGGGAAGGGGAGAATAATTGTGCCTCCGATAACCTCACTCACACGACGAAACACAACGCAAGCGTTGCTTCACGTCGGTTTTCTGTGAGGCCGTGGTATCACTCCGGTCGAGCCGGCCCATTCGTGCCGAAGCATGGCTCTCCCACACTTGAATACTTGTATATAGTATGTACATTTATACTGACTATGTATTACTGTAACGAAGTGTTAGAGCGGTACATTTCCTTCTATTCGATTAGCATAATATGTCCCTCATAATTCCGAATGACATGCACGCCGGGTTAATGACTGTGCCCGTATTAGGACACAATGTTTAAGCGACTCATGCTGGGAACAGCTAGTTAGGCGTGGACATTGTAAAATTGTATTGCGGGCTGTAAACGACACGCCTGACAGGCTCGGTTCAGTGAATGTATAAATAATAAGTTAATTAATGTTAATAGACCCCGATTTTATGGCATTTTCTATTTTATAGTCATATAATAGTTACGCTATATAATTTTATCTTTAGTAACTACGAAAATTCAAATCTGCATTCAGCTTTCTGCAGTAGTTTGTGATGGTACTTAACATCAACATGTTTTTTGGATACCGCAACGAAATTAATTACAAGAGATTTTTAGTATGTCAAGACTTTAGAGGCATTGGACTATTGTGGTACGACTATTGTTTTCGGCTTACTCGCGTAATTATTTGACGAGGACCTCGACTAATTTCAAGCCATGCTAGAGGCTCATATTCATGAGTAGTATTCCTTTCATTCATTGACTTTTGTAGGTGTTGTAAGGTTGTTCTAAGACAATAATTGTACGAGTGGCAAGGATGATGTACGACTATTGTAAGTCTGTAGTACGTCTGTTATGACTGCTATACAACTGGTGTAAGGCGAGTTTAAGATAATGATGGCCACCTACTACATGGACCTCCCAAAATGACCGCTGGTGTTTCGGGTATCCTTTGGCGGCACCCATTGCTAACTATCAAGTGATTCTTCCGTCTGCTCGTTTGCCGGATTATCTCATAAAAAAATTTGTATTCTGTTAGCTGGACAAATACTAATTTGTATCTTCATTAAAAAACATCAACAAATTAAACAGATACACAGATACATAGGGACAGACAGATATGGAGCTACATACTACATGTATTAAAGCATACTTCATTATAGCTGAGATGTGACAACGGATCCCCCAGTCAGTCTGCGTCTCAGATACTAACTGCAATTAACTTAGGCAAACATCTAACGCCGGAGGTACGAACGTATCATTGTCTGACAGAGCATCAGACACGATCTATGTAACGTGTGTTCCTGAGTGATATCGTCTTTGATCTAAAGACACTGATTATTAAATGATAGTATAATTATTAGTCCGTTACAGCTACCGACAATCAGCTTTTAAAATACTAACAGTTAATGCATAAAATATAAGTTTTATGTGCCTCGTTGTCCTAGTGATCGCGAGTGCAGCTGCTAGGCAAGAGGTCTCAGGTTCGATTACCGGTGTGGGCAAAATATTACAGGGTTTTTAAAAATATTTTAATATCACGGAGTCTGGAATTGTGCCCGGTAGGTATATGGCAATAGGCTAATAGTACATGAGACTCATAACATAAATAGTGAAGAGTGGTTGTTACATTGTAGGTACAGTGGCATTAAGTACCGTATTGTGCACCTCTGCCTACCTGAGGCGTGATGTTATGATGATGGATTATGGAAAATCTTAAAAATTTTAATACTTCTTTCGGACTCCATTATCGCATTTGTAATCAACACGTCAACGTTTTCCGTAGGTACGTAATAATAGAACCAACTAAATATTCAACACGAACTGTGAATCAATTCTTTATGGTTAACAGTTTAAATCATCGAGGCAATCAAAGTGGGCAATAAAGTTTTTAATACTGGCAACCCATTACTTTTATAAGAGCGCATAATACGCCTGAATTTGCTGCGTAGGCCTTTTACAGATTGAATCGGGCAACCCTTGCCGGGGTATAATTTTATAGGCTCGCAACCCAGAGACTCTCGCTTTTATTCTATTAACACTCAATGTCCCCCATCAAATTAATCTAAAACAAATGTCTAGTGTCCTTTACAGCCCCTATAAAAGTATAAAAAGGGAAAAAAGTGTAAAAGTAAACACGAAACAGTGTGCCGGGTGGAATCAGGCAAATCTCGTTCAAATAACCCTTGCGCCGACCCCTCGTTAGAGAACCCGCGGCATAGAATAAGTTTGGAATAGAGAACAGATACGACTTTAGAATAATCATTTACGTAGCGTTGGAGAAATTTAAGTGTTGTCTGTCAAGGTACCAGGATACATCATTAAATAACATAACATCAACATACATAACGCCTTTTATCTCCGTAGGGGTAGGCAGAGGTACACATTACGGCACTTAATGCAATGTACAATGTAACACTCACTTCAAGCCACATTATCAACGTGACTGCCTCGTTGCCCGAAGTGGTCGAAAGTGCGATTGCCGGGCAAGGTGTCTCGGGTTCGATTCCTGGGTCGGGCAAACTATAAAAAATCTCAGTTGTAGCACGGAGTCTGGAATTGTGTCTGGTTTGTGGCAATAGGCTCACTCCCTATTACATGGGACTCATACCATGAATAGTGAAATGTGGATGTTACATAGCAATCATTAAACAAGTTCATAAATCATTAAGTGAATTTACTTTCGTTATTTTCGTTTTTTACAGTCTTTCATGTATGACTTTTAAACAATGTAACTAAATCTTATAGAAGTAATGTCAAAGATAAGATATAGAAGAAATAAATTAATATTAAGTATTTCGCACCCTGACTAAAAATATATTTCATTTCCTCCATATTTTGAGCACGAATTAGGCCGTTACTTTATTTTTATAAACTGTTCCACTACGCTACAATCATTAAAATAAACACTCACAAAACTTCTTAAGAAATAGGCACAATCCCCACCATCCCGAGCCCCCATGCCGCCACCTACTCTATGCCAAGTACTAGCTCTGTTGAAACAATAAGTGAAATTATTTTCAGTGCGATTTTTGTGCAAATACCCTCAAGAATCCTCCCTTTCGCTTAGAAATTTGGTGTTGACGAGACTGGGCGTGGTCCCAAGTTCTATTGTTTTACTTTACTTTGTAACTTGTTGATTTAGCTGATGGAAAGAAAATTTTAGTTTTTTAGTGAAAGGGGACGGTTGACGTAATTTAGGGAGGTCCATAAATCAACAGCGAATAAATTAAAAAAGGTTCCTAGAAGCGTTCTGTCGTAATCTCGGCTGTATTTAGGATTAAAGTCGTGTTTAAATGTGTATTGTTTAGTGTTCAGTGGTGAATTTGTATCTAAGAATTGTTTCGCTTCATTCGTTTCTTCTGTTTTATTGTTTATAAGATCGACAGAACATAAATAACTTCTTTTCTAATATAATTCTTCGGCAAAGTCAAAGCATATATGTAATTCATACATAACATAACATCACGTCTTTTAACCCCGAAAGGGTAGGCAGAGGTGCACTTTACGGCACTTAATGCCACTGTACAATGTAACACCCACTTTTCACTATTTATGTTATGAGTACCATGCAACAAGGGGTGAGCCTATTGCCATATACCGGGCACATTTCCAGACTCCGTGCTACTACTGGGATTTTTTTTAAAACCTTGTGATCATTGTGGCAGTCACATTGCTAGTGATATATTTCAATTAAACTATAATTTTTATAGGTAGTAATTATCGTGAGACATACTAAATTAACTAAAAATCACCGGTTACTCACGTGAATATACTGAGAAAAGCTCTACTAGTTTCGAACGACAGAGGGGTTCTGTAGGCGGTGATGTAGACTGCGCGACATCACCGAGACCGCGCACGCTGCTCATGAGGAAGAACCCGTCTGTGGTTCGAAACTAGTAGAGGTTTTCTCAGTAATTTTTAGTTAATAAACCATAATTTGGTCCTTTTGAATCCGCAACAAATACAAAATAAATAATAGTCTGTCCGTCAGTGAAGCTATGTGCTCCTTTCAAAATGTAGATTCCAATGGAAAAGAACGAGCAAGAAGCACCATAAGTTACTCTTTAAAAAAAAAATGTTTTACAATCTAGAAAGTAGAAGTAAGGAATGTGTTTAAGACCCTTCTTGTCAGTTAGACATTGCTTTAGTTTAGTATTCAACACAATAAAGGTGTACGACATCTAATACAGTCATACTCACACTTACATCAACTTGAACTAAGAAAATACCACTGATACATCAGATTCTTATTCATCCGAATACAATAGATCACGTCTACTCAAGTACCTAGTTGTAATATTTGCGCCTGCTACATACCTAAGTATTCAAGTTATCCTCAAAGCTAATGAAAGTAAAGTACCTAAGTACTACCTAGCTTAAAATACATAGGCACTCATGTGCGAAGCGACATTATTTTTCTTTTTTATAAAAAAAACCTTTTTATCATTTCATTCAAAAGGATAAAAGGAAATGAGGAAGGTAACAAATTAATGAATCGCTGACTATAGGAGTTAGTCGTTGTGTTTCTTGGAAAAAATATCGGCATCCGAGCTCCTTACTTGGAAGTAAGGAGAAACATAATTAACCCTTTTTCTGTTTGTAGGTAAATATACAAATAAATAATAATGACGACTATATCACAGTATAAATATATAACCACTTTGTGTGATTCCCTTTGACATTTTTATTTTTCAGGTAGGAAACAGGACTTTTTGAATCAATAATACGGATAGTGCGGTGGCTGGGCAACCGGCTGCCGCGTAACGTGTCACGGGTTCGATTCCCGCACGGAGCAACTCTTTGTGTGATCCACAAATTGTTATTCCGGGTCTGGGTGTCATATGTATGTGAACTTGTATGTTTGTAAACGCACCCACGATACAGGAGAAAATCCTAGTGTGGGGCAACGTTTTTTAACAAAAGAAAAAACATTTCTCTTCTGAACATATTCTTTTAAATGTGATGTCCCTTTGTCGGCTCTATCAACACTCGCACTAGAATATGAACTACTAGCTTCTGCAAGCGGTCTCGCCTTCGTTCCATGGAATATAAAGTATGTGGCATTCCCGACCACCCTTATGATATTTCATCCTGATTTTTTCAGCCGATTTGACGTAAGGAGTTGTTACTCCTTATATAAACTTTCACATTTAGTAAGATTGCCAGCGGCATCATCAGCATATATAGGAATCGTAGTAATTGGCGTTCCATAGTCTCCGCCTACCCTCATAGGAGACAGGCGTGAACTGATGTATGTATATATGCCAGCGGCATTTCCGAAACAGTACGACATACAAATTTTTAAGAAAAAGGCGCATTCATTCTTAAAATATTAGCAACGCACTGGTTATTACTCTGGTGTTTCGGATGTCCATAGATGGCGCTTATCGCGATCGCTAACCGTTAGCCTCCGTCAACTGGTTTGCCTACTATTCCTTAAAGAAAACAACACAACTACTATAACTTAAACGTACATGCAAGCCACGGCTAAAATCTTCAAAGTTTGCTTCCCTACACACAAACTAAGATAACTGCTGATCTTATACCCTGAACCAAATCTCCCGACATCATGACGTAGGTACCTGTTGTACAAACACGAACCTCAATCGTGAACACAAACATTTGACTAGTATAATGTGGGAGCTGCTTAATTGATCAAACCCTATTAATTTGTGCACTGTTACTATGTTATATGTTGTTATATGTGATGGCGGAATAATATTTGGTATTTAAGGTTGACCGGTTTGATAGGCGGACAACTGTGAATTAGGAATACAGAAATATTAAAAATTTTATTTATATTAATGAAGACGGTTAAAAGAGTTCTAATGAAGACGGTTCTAAGTGTGGGAGAGCCATGCTTCGGCACGAATGGGCCGGCTCGACCGGAGTGATACCACGGCCTCACAGAAAACCGACGTGGAGCAACGCTTGCGTTGTCTTTCGTCGTGTGAGTGAGGTTACCGGAGGCCCAATTACTCTCCCCTTCCCCAATCTCCCCAATCCCTGAATCCCCAACGACCCTCAAACTCCTAATACCCAAAAAGCCGGTAACGCACTTGTAACACCTCTGGTGTTCCAGGTGTCCATAGGCGACGCCGATTGCTTACTATCCGGTGATCCGTCTGCTCGATTACCGTGCCATAAAAAAAGATTATATCTGTGCTTAGGAGGCTTTAGCGTCACTCTAGTCTAGCTAGTGCAGTGTTTATAGGCCCCTAGTGTGACTTGAAATTAGTTGAGTAACCTTGTCGAACAATTACGAGAGTAAACTATACTGAAATTTTAATGTACATACATACCTATTTTTTGAAATAAGTAGTTTGTTAAATATTTCATTTGATTGAATCTTTTGAAATATAATATTTTATCTCAATGTCAAAGTCAAAATCATTGATTTCAATGAGACCATTAAGGCTCTTTTGAACGTCAAAAAAATGTCAGTCTGTAGGTCAGCCTTAGTGAAGCTATTGGCTCGTTCCAAGGTGTAGATTCCTATGGAGAAGAACGAGCAAAAAACTCCATAGGTTACTCTTTTTCAATCAGGTTCACTATACAATTTTTAGTTACTTTCTTTTTTTATGGCTTTAGCCGGTAAATGAGCACACGGATCACCTGATGGTAAGCAATCGGCGTCGCCCAGGAACACCAGAGGCGTTACAAGTGCGTTACCGGCTTTTTGGGGATTAGGAGTTTGAGGATCGTTGGGGATTCAGGGATTAGGGATGATGACTTTGTAAAAGTAATTTATAGTATTTTTTTGCCCGTTGACTTATCGTTGGCAATTTATTTTGTTATAAAATCCCTTGTAATAAAGCTTTTTACAGCATCATAAAAAAATTCAGACATAAAAGCAGTGACATTTTGGAACCGTATCCGATTTCATAATCGTATATAATTAAAATAAAAAATAATGATATGAATAATGAAAACATTGTTTGAAAAGTTAACGGCTGGGTATAGGGTATAGGGTGATCCTTAATTATTTTCTCAATGTAACCTTTTGCCATTTTGTTGGCAAATCCATTTTGTAATATTAAAATATTCTGTTTAATGGCAGGTTTAGGAGAAAGGTTATTTAGTCATGGTATCAAAAAATATAGTCCAAAGGCTTTCTTAATATTACTTAAGTACAGTGTTTTTAGTATAGGTACCTATCTAGACAATCTAATTTGTCAAGATATATTGCTGTCCCCTTTATGGTTCTTCTGCCAGCTCATAACCTATATTCTTGCAAACACTCACTAATTCACTATTTTACAGAATCAATCAGACAGTATATAGTCAGCTGCACAGCCACTGCGCAAAATGGACAGTCGTAATAGTTTTTATCCAATTTATGTCATTAGGATTTAGAAGTTTGTATTTGATAAACCAATAAATGAGCAGTCGGATCACCTGATGGTAAGCAATCGGCGTCGTCTATGGATACTCGGAACACCAGAGGCAGTACAAGAGCTTTACCGGCCTTTTGGTGATTATGAATTTGAGAAGTATTAGGGAATCGGGGATTGGGGAGATTGGCGAGGGCGTTACCTATATCACACGATGAAACACAACGCAAAGGTTATTTGACGTCGGTTTTCTGCTCGGCCGTGGTATCACTCCGGTCGAGCCGCCCCATTCGTGCCGAAGCATGGCTCTCCCACAATTATATGGGCCATATCATCATCATCATCACCAGCTTTTTACGGTACCCCTTCTTGACAATCTTCTTCTTCTCACATGTAAGGCACTGTACCAACTAAACTTGTCATGAGTCCTATTAAAATTATGCCACTTTTTTTAAGGGGTAAAATGATCGAATGACTTCTCGCGCCTGGTTGAGGCGAGAAGGAGTGTCAGACTCTTACTGACTAAACACCACCCCGTTCCTACTCCTGCCCTTCGAACCGGAGTCCCGGCGACCCGTTAAGTCCTCTGCGGCAAAATTATGCCTCTTGATTTTATGACACTTAAAGCTATGTAGGCCAATTTTATCATTATCGACAGCTTGTTACTATTCCACAGCTGGGAGCCGACCTCTTCTCACATGGAGAAGTAATATAGGCTACATAATATAGCTATTACTGATTTACTATGACTGCTTCAGTACACATTTATAATAGAAGCATAGGTACCCTAAACGTAAACCTATGTACGCATATGTGTTATACAGCAGAGAATGGAAGTGCAGGTACTTATATGTTGTAGGCAAGATGTCCACGGAGTGGCTGCACTGACACTAGCTAGTGGAGCATGTGTCGGATGTCCACACTTGATCGTCCATATTAGCACTGCTGTTACACACTGCTTACACACTGCGTGATAATGCAGACAGCTGTTGGTTATGTATCATTTTTTTTTTTCAAAGAAATTACTAAAATTTGTAATATTAATTTTCAGGAATTATACCATTTACTTAATTACCAAAACAGCCTAATCATATTGTGAGCAACATCTGGAGTGATATCACAGCCTCATAGAAAATAGACGTAAACCAAGGCTCGCGTTGTGTTTCCTCATGTGTATGAGGTTACTGGAGGCCCAATTCCCCCCCTCGTCCCCAATCCCTGAATCTCCAACAAACCGCAAATTCCTAAACCCTAAAAGGCCGGTAACGCACTTGTAACGCCCCCTGTGTTCGGGATGTCCATGGTCGACGCCGATTGCTTACCATCAGGTGATCCGTCTGCTCGTTTCCCGGCTTATTTCATAAAGAAAACATTGCTACCTGGTGAAATCTGAAACCCTTTGTACGGCAGTCATAATTTCGAGCACTTTAGCAAAGAGACGAAGGCGGTCTCCCATTCCAACATATAAAATGAAAATATATACGGTAAATCATTGGTTTACCATAAAAACCTCATTGACGTTATTAGCCAACCCTAGCGGCAGTATGTCACGTCTAATTGACAGGTGCTAGTGACCACAGCGCTGGCCAGCCAATCACAGCCCAGCGGCGACATCAAAGCGATTAAGTGACGCTTGGGGCCAGCCTTTGACATAATATGCGTCTTCTCATCTGTTAGAGTAAGAGTTTTTTCATTTCATAACTTATGGAAAATAACATAGTTATAGTATTGGAGAATGGTTTAGTTAACATAACAGGTTGCTGTTAGCACACCCGAATGTCGTAAAATGATCAACATTTGGTTGACCCGAGAATCAAACCCGTCGCTCTTACAGTCACTCGAACAATGTCAACTTTTCCCTCAAAGGTGTCTAGTGATTTTTAGGATTAGAGTTTACCTCTACACACGGAGTATCATTCCATACTTTGTGTTTTTACATTTGTATTTCATCCCCGAAGGGGTAGACAGAGGTGCACATTACGGCACTTAATGCCACTGTACAATGTAACCAATTAATGTAATTCCAGACTCCGTGCTACTACTGAGATTTTTTTAAAAACCCAGTAATACGCAAAGTATCCAAGTATCCAACCCTGGAATCGAATTCAAATAATATTATTCAAAACCAAAAACCTCCAATTACTTCCTATATTTATATCTCTAAGGAGAATCTATCTTTGTCCCAGAAACTGAATCTAAAACCTCAGTAGTCACTATTACCCACTTGACCAACAAAACATACAATATAAGTGTGGGAGAGCCATGCTTCATCACGAATGGGTCGGCTCGACTGGAGTGATACCACGGCCTCACCGAAAACTGACATGAAACAACACTTGCGTTATATTTCGTCTTGTGAATGAGGTTACCTGAGGCCCAATGAATTACCCCCGTTCCAAATCTCTCCAATTCCCGAATACCCAACTTTACTTACACGTTGCGACAAGGTTACAGTTACAGGTTACAGTAACGCACTTGTAACCTTTGGTCTTTCTGGTGTCTATGGGCGACGCCGATTACTTACCATCAGGTGATCCGTCTACTCGTTTACCGGCTTATTCATAAAAACAACATTCATATTTAACCTGAATTAAAATTAACCCTCAATTTTCAAAACCAGAAACGATACCCTACCATAAAATAAATTATCAATTTTAGTATCCATTATTATATGTATAGAGAGGTGAGCAGCGAGCATCGAAACAAATAAAATGCTTGAAATAATATCCGTTGTTATCTCGACAAGTTCCAGCAATTATTAAACTTGCGCTCGTCCCGTTATCGGCAGGATACCGACTGCTTCCATTGTCATACGGCACGATAATGTTTTACAATTTTCATTAATTTGTGTCCGTAAAATTATTATTCATTCATTTTTCAAATGCCTATAAAGACTACACAGTTGGTGCGATGGCAAGCTAACTGAGTTCGATTCCTGCACGGAGTAACTCTTCGTGGAGATCCACAAATTGTTATTCCGGGTCTGGCTGTGATGTGTATTGTGTGTGAACTTATGGTTGTATGCGGTTATAACATGGGAAAATTCTAGTGAGGGGTGGGTAATGTTATTTTAAAAATAATAGTGCTATTTTAGAAAGTAATATGATGTTGGTAATTTATTTTGCAAGAAGCTTTAAAACACCCGTCACAAATGAAACATATTTTTACATAAAACAGCATACACTATAAAATCCCTTTTAGTTGGCGTTTTTATCACAAAATAATGTAGACTTTGTTCACGTATGCCAATAAATATTTGTGCCCTTGACACGAGAAATATCGAACCCTGACCTTTCCGTAATTCGATATTACTTTACATCCGCCGCTCAATAATTCCTCATTCATTCTTTTTCGAAAGGGCGTAAGAGTTCAAGTGATTTATTTCAGTAAATCTGAAGATTTCAGCGAATAACTTTTTCAATTAAGATAATTATTTTGACCTGAAAAATCCGTCCACTCAGTTATATCTCGTCTTGAAATTATGGCAGTCTCCAGTCGAGTGTTAGAATGCTGGACTCAGTGTTGCTATTTATAAGTGTTGTTATAAGGCAATTTTAGCATGTGATGTGTATTCTTATTTAAATTCACTTGACTCCAGAATAGTTCGTGTGTTCAATGAAAGTCCAAAATGAAATAGGTAAAATCTTTATGTTTATATTGTTCTAAGTAACACACAATTTACAACTTAATTAATATCGCAAAATATTACTGGTTAACACCAAAGCTGGGAGACGACTGGCGTGCTAACGCTATAGGGTCGCAGGCGCAGCTACGCACATGAGAACAAAAAAATGTCAACACATTAGTGTCGCCACACAATAAAACATGTTAAACTGGTTAATATATAAGGTGCTATATAATTATCTGCCACGGCTTTATTGGGAGGTAGTGTTGTGTTTACAGATTACAATTGTGAAAAAATTTCGTACCCCGGACCAGTTAATTAAATTTGAGAACATAAACAAATTAAGTAAACATTGACTCTATTCTGCATAATGTGGTTCACAAATTACGCGCGATGCGTCGCTTAGTCAATGAAAACAATTGCTATCTCTTTCCACGTGTACTGAGAATGAAAACGGAAATCAGCTGACTAGTTCGTCACTATCTAATCTACTAGATACTCAATAGGCAGGCTAACAAGGGTTTTAAAAGTGCAATTACTTACCAGGTACGGCATTCTTCCGAAAAGCTGATGTAGGTAAATGAAATAATTATATAGCACCTTATATATATATATATATTATGTTTTGTAATAAACGGTTTGCAATTAGGTACTTGTTTTCAAATGGATTAATCAATTTACGATCAGATTTACTCCAATTCAACCTTAATTTTCATAAATATACGGACCTTTCTATGAAACACGTTGGTAAATGAAGCAAGTACTCGTATTTACGAGGTATTTAATTTAAATTGTATTTATCCATAAAACTTTGTTGTATAAAGGAAAAGTACAATATAATAGGTTTTACCTGTGAAATTGCCGTTTTCTATGAAAAATTTTAAACGATTTTTTTCACGTATTTTTAGTTGTAATATATTTTAATTTATACTTTGTCCACAAACAGAGAAACATATTTTTTATGCCTTAAAGAGTGAACTAGTCAGTCAAACTTATAAGATCTACTACCTAAAAAAAGTATAAAAAATATCGTACCGCACCAAACAATGGACACGCCAAAAAATTAACATATTATCATAGTTTTTAGACATTTTGTCCCTCGCTGTCCTCTTTATAGTGCTGTCGAACAAACGGCGGTTATCTGCCGTAACAAGATAGCGGCCCTCCCTCCCCGCCCTCTCAGCCTGAGGGGAGGGCGCGATTTACTGGCTCTTCATGCAGGGAGGAAATTGATTCGTGACTTATTTGCTGAATTCATATCATTTCTATATCGTGAAAGATGTATGATTTAGGTATGTATGGATGCTTTTGTGTTCCCTTTGTACTGCGGTCTGATGTTGCTTTTTGATATTTTCGTGGGTCTTGTTTGCGTGACGGATTTATTTGTAGTTTTTAAAAAGGTGAACGTTTTGTAGTTGTGGAAGGTTTGAAGATTCTGTCGTTTCGGAAACACCATAGAATAGAGTTTTTTATAGGGTAGGTCGGCTTACGAGCGGAAAGATCTCCTGAGGGTAAGAAATCGGTTCCGCCAATGGGCACACGAAACACCAAAGGATTTCATTCCACTGATGTTTAACTGATGCTACTGTAATGGACTATTCCTGTAACGTATAACATTATTTAGACCTAGCAATAAGTTTCCAATCATTATATTACTAGCTTCTGCCCGCGACTTCGTACGCGTAATCCCATTTCTTCCTGTCCCCGTTCGTGATTTTCGGTAAAAAGTAAAAAAAAATTGGTTAAGAAGTATCCTTTGTCGGTCTCCTGGCTCTAAGCTACCTCCCTACCAATTTTCAGCCAAATCTATTCTGCCGTTCTTGAGTTATAAGTGGTGTAACTAACACGACTTTCTTTTATATATATAGATTTAATTGGAAAACATAGATTAGTTTTTATCGCTGAAACCTCACGAGACGGGCACTGTACGGGTAAAACCCCTATGAGGTTGTTTATTTTTGAAACCACTAAAATAAATCAATTTCACACTAAATATTACCTAGGCCCTGAATCGATTCTGATGGCTTTTCTTATAGCCATGGAATATACCTTGGTAAAGACTAATTAATTGGTAAAAACCCAATTTCTGACAGTAGTCAGGTTTTTACACGGACCAAGTCGCGGTTAACAGCTAGTTATTTATAATTGGCGTGTCACTGGAGTGTCTATGTCCAGCAGTGGACGAACTCAAGCTGATGATAATGATGATGAATAAGTTTCCTCAGACTAAGTATGTACCTAATGTTTTGTATACAATAATATTTTTTTTAATATGTGTTCCAGTAAACGAGCTAGAGTACCTACAGTGACGTCCACCAAACATACGCGTGCGACGATTTCAGTTACGCGCATTATGTACATTTTTAATATTAAAACAATGATTAAAATATATGTTAGTTCTACTCGGTTTGTTTTTTGATTAAGTAAATGGATTTAGCGAGGCAGTCTCTAACTCTTTAACTAGATTGTTTATATTTTTAGTATTTTTACAATAAAATAACATAAAGCCTTTTAATCACGGAGTGTTATGCAACGGCAATAGAATGAAAAGATTTTAGATATGGCTACTGAACCACGAAACACTTTTTTTTGTGCCAAGGTGAGAAATCCTCATGGACCCCTAGCCTTTATTTTGTTTTTTTTTAAAGGGAGAAAATCATCCAATTACTTCACCCACCTTGGGTTAGGCGAAAGGGAGTGTCAGACTCTTACTGACTAAAAACCACCCCGTTCCTTCTCCTGCACTTCGAGCCGGAGCCCCGGCAACCCGTTAGGCCTTCCGCGGCTCCGTATCGGGCATCAGCCCTACTGGGCCCCATCTGTAGTGGTCTGATGGCTCTTTGACAGCCTCGTTGCCTGGGGAGGACAAAGAGGATTGTCAGACTCTTATTAACTAAAACCCACTCCCGTCTCACACGTGGGTACGAAGCTGCGGGAGTCACAGAGCCACTAACCACTGGGTTAAAGCACTGACACTAATTTTTATAATATATGAGTATACTATGAGTTTCTAGAGTCGATACAACATGTCAGGATTTATTAAAACTTTTAAAATTTTATTTATTAACTAATCAAAATACAAAGATATTTTGTTTCCGGAATTATTCGTATCTATACGAAATTAGATAAACGTTAACATTTCCTCGTGGATTCTAAAACAATCTTGCGTGATGTTAATTGAATCACTCAATTATAATTAACGTGTTAATATCCAAGACATATCGATTAATATCCGAGCTAATTAACGCTGAGTACGTACCTACGTTATGTGAACACGTCATAAGATCAAGCGCTGACGATCTTTGAAGGTTCTTCCACGATATAGGGGGCTAAATGAAATTGTACGGATCACTTAACATCAACAGCCTAACAAAGGCCTCTCCTCACACGAGAAGGTTTGAGCATTAATCACCATAGTTGCTCAATTCAGGTTGGCGATTACAAACTTATAATTAGAAATTATACACCCAGGTTTCCTCACGATGTCTTCTCATCGTTTGTCAGTGGTGTCTGAATAATCTTAGACAGTACATATAATTTGAAACTGCACCCTCATGCTTACCCGATTGTAAGCGTTGCCTATTGACACTCTTATCCAGAGGAGTTATAAGTACGTTTGTAAATTTGAAAAATTAGAGCAGTAATATTGAGATAGAGCTAGGCAGATCGTAAATGATGGTCGAATCAGATCACAAATTGGGGCATAATATACAAAAAAGATTGGAAAAAGTTTTGAAAAAGAGACGTGGAATTAGATAGTTTATAGAGAATGATAAAGAAAAGAAGAGAACGGTAAGTGGCAAAGTGTCACCACCCCTGTTCTTCCCGCCGGTATAATAAGAGCCAACTAAAGAACTATTTACACAGAAAAATATCGTATTTTAATTAGTCTTTTCCTCCAACCTAATCACCATCTTCACCCGTACACAACTCATTAACATTGTAAACAGCAATATTGACACGGTAATGACGTCACAACCCAGTTTTATCACCTTTCAATCAAAGCATTAATAAAATGCGTGAATAATATCCGTCACACTGGTTTAACGAGATGTTTTTCATCTTACTTTAGTTCTTTCTGGCTCCTAGTTCACTTAGCGGTTATGTTGTGTTAAATTAATTATTATTATTCTTCTTGTTGTGCAGTATGAGTGATATTTATCGTGTTCTTAGTGTTATTTGTGCTTGTTTGGTGTTTCATCTTGTTCACTGTCGAAATGGTAGGTGGTTCTGTTGTTTTTTGTCACAGCTGTTTACTTTATGGAGATAGGAACCTATTCTATAAGTAAACCACTAATTTTTAGGCTCAAAATTACTGAGCATGGAAAGACAAAATAATGTGTATTCCATAAAAGATGTATTCAAATGGGTCAAGAGAGTTTCCCGAAATTCCAGGAGCGGCTGAGAATACACGGCGTCCACACGTAACTGGTTAAGAGTTACTAATTTAAGTGTGGGAGAGCCATGCTTCGGCACGAATGGGCCGGCTCGACCGGAGTGATACCACGGCCTCACAGGAATCCGACGTGAAGCAACGTTTGCGTTGTGTTTCGTCGTGTGAGTGAGGTTACCGGAGGCCCAAATACCCTCCCCTTCCCCAATCTCCCCAATTCCTGAATCCCCAACGATCCTCAAACTCCTAATCCCCAAAAGGCCGGTAACGCACTTGTAATGCCTCTGGTGTTCCCGGTGTCCATGGGCAACGCCGATTGCTTACCATCAGGTGATCCGTCTGCTCGTTTATCGGCTTACGCCATAAAAAAAAGAAAAAGGGTGTTCGCCTACTTCATTGAGCTGCAACCATGCAGAACCAGAAATAGGTGGTACAGCGCAATGACGTTGGTCATCGCACATGCTTGTCATGATCATAGGCCACGGTTTTGGCTTGAAAGTAGTCGAGCATCCTCGTACAGTTACATGAGTGAGCCGGGCCTATCTTCTTATTAATTTTATTAGGTGTAGGAGTATGTATATTGCGGACGAGCACCACAGATGATTTTTTATGCTTATGTACATAAACAGTAATTAAAAACAGATTTAAACTTCAAAACTTGGTCCATCGTACTAATTTTATAATAAATGAGAAAACTTTGTGAGTTTGCGTGCTTGTATGTATGTTTGTTACTGAATTACGTAAAACGGCTGAAGGGATCAGGATGAAATTTGGAATAGAGATAGATTATGGCTTGGAATATAAATCACTACAAAGTATAAAACAAAGTCGCTATCCACCGTCTGTCTGTCCCTATGTATGCTTGGATTTTGATGCAGTTTTTTTTAATAGATAGAGTGATTCTTAAGGAAGGTTTATATGTATAATAAATGCATATTGTACCCGTACGAAGCCGGGGCGGGTCGCTAGTATAAAAATAAATAAATCTTTATTATTACCAAAAAGATCACAGTTTTTACATTTTTAGGACTCTTGCTATATAAGCCAGAGCATAAAGACCCTGATTTCTAAACTAGGAAAAAACCTGTATCTTAGAAGTCAGCACCTTCAAAATTATACTAACTATACGAATAAGGCAATACGATTACAATTTCCTGGATAGGACCATGATAACAGACAAAAAACAATAACACATAGGCTAATTGTTATTCCACACAAGCCACGGGCAGAATCCAGTCTAGTCATAAAATAACATCAAAATCTGTTTTTTATACGCGCGATTCAAACTATACTTGAGTTGTATATTCAATACAAAAACTTAAACCTATATAGTAAACAAACTGTGAAGACTTTGTAAGTTCATTTAATTTGTCTATTTGTTCATTTTTATGAAAGAACTTAAGAATATGAAGATAGTGCCGCCGGCAGCCACTAAGGGACACTACAGTCCCAACAGATTGAGTTCTTTGCAAACACTACAATGAATAAAATGTACAAAGTAACGCCGCCAGCCACTGCTAGTATTGTGCAAGTTGTTGTGAGTTATTTTGTTTCTAAAAGTGTTCTTGCAGTTTAGCTTAAATCTTTAGTGGTATTTTTTTCTCTCTTTAATTCAGAATCTATTAAAAATACATATTACTTAAAGTGTTAATAATATTTTTTAACAAAAAAAAATATATATTACAAATGACTATTTAAAAAAAAAGTTGCTCCACCCTAGGATTTTCTCCTGTATCGTGGGTGCGTTTACAAACATACAAGTTCACATACACATGACACGCCCAGACACGAAAGCACAATTTGTGGATCACAAAGAGTGGCTTCGTGCGTGAATCGAACCTTTTTTTATGGAATAGGAGGCAAACGTGCAGACAGATTACCTGATGGTAAGCGATCAGCGCCGCCCATGGACATCCGCAACACCAGAGAAGTCACAGGTGCATTGCCGGCCTTATGCCGGTCGTATCGGTTCGGAAATACCGTCGACGACAGATCATTCTACAGTTTTGCTGTGCGAGGCAGAAAGCATCGTGAGAAGTGCACAGTTGACTGCCAACCATCTATATGGTGGGGATGTATATTCTGCCGTGAGGGTCGATGGCGAAAAGATGCGGCAGGTATCAGGTCAAACAATTCCTCAGAGCACTCCCCGTGGTATAAGCGATAGAAAATGCACATCTCTAGGCATTGCCTGCTGCACATTGCGCGGCAGTGGATTGCCCAGCCACCACGCCAACCGTGCAGTCAATTTTTCAAATGTGTATTAGTTATCAATCTCACAAACTACAAGCCGAAACTAGAATCTATCTGCCTACACATTTTAGCACTGTGGCTGGGTGATTCCCACGCGGAACATATTTTTTTTAAATGATCCACATATTGTTGTTCCATGTTTGGCTATGATGTAATGTAATGTGAACATATGTATGTGAAAAATCATAATGTAAGTGTCGTGGTGACCCGGAGGTTAAGACGCCCATTTCCCATGCATGAGGATGCGTATTCGAAACCTACCAACGGCAAGTACCAGTGTGACTTTTTCCGAGTTGTATGTACTTTCTAAGATTATTTAGACACCACTAACAAACGGTGAAGGAAAACATCGTGAGGTAACCTGGACTTATGATTTTTAATTATAAGTTTGAAATCGCCGACCCACATTGAGTAAGCGTGGTGATTAATGCTCAAACCTTCTACGTGTGAGAAGAGGCTTTACTCAGCAGTGGGCATTTATAGGATGTTGATGATGGATACCTACTTTAAAAAAATCATAATTTCGTATCTTTGCTGCGTAAATTAACCAACTTCACGGAAGACGTTTCACTTAAACTTACGATTCAAATCCACGACCCACAATAATTAGACAATTCCGCAAAACTAATTATAATTAAATTATTTAGTCTGTTATGATATTTAATGGAGAAACAATATAAAGCTGAAACGTAAGAAAATGGAACATAAATAATGAACTGTTTTTAATTCATATAAAATTAATTATTTCATCTTAATACCCTGTAATTAAAATATAGTTAATTGGATTTAAATCAGAACAAATTTATTATCACTATGAGAGTCCATTAACTCTGGCCATTCAAATAATAACATTTCAAACTATAATGAATCGAATAAACTGTGTTAAAACTGAGTTCATGCAGAATAGAGTAGACGGATCACCTGATCACGGTAAGCAATCGACATCGCCCATGGATAGGTATCCATCAGTAACACCAGAGGTGTTACAAGTGCGTTACTGACCTTCTGAGCCTTCTTCAGATTCTGATTAGGAATTTGAGGTTTGTTGGAGATTCAGGGTTTGGGGAGATTGGGGAAGCACAGCACAGCACAGCTATTATCCCAGCTGTTCCGCAACGTCACAATTTTGAATTCTGTACAAAATCACTCTTCATTTATTCCAAAATTTAACGAAATATGTATAAATTATATTTTATTTATCGACTTCAAACAGATGGACGTTCTCCGTATGACCTGTGTATATGTTTGTGTTGTGCGTAATTACCTCGCGATTAGATGAACCAATTTTGATGCAGTTTTCTAAAAAGTGTTTGTTACAATTAGGAGAAGGTTTTAGTATATTATTTAACCGCTTTAAAAAAGGGGGTGTTGAAGTCGATATTTTTAAATGTAGTTAATAAAAGAATTGTTATTGAAACATTAATCGATAGCTGATATAACTATAGACATTTTTTTGTTACAAACTGAAAAAAAAACAATTGTCATGTTCGGTACAAACAGTCTAGAGCTACATAAAGTACATTTTATGTAACATTTTTTGGAAAGGACCGATATAAAATTCACTTAAAGAAAATATACTTAAAAAATAATTGTCCGAAATAAAATCTTAGAACACGCATCATTACCATCCAATTTAAGTTAAGTACGTACTTTACGAGGCATACTGTCCACATCCACATCTTAACTTAACCATAACTTGATCCCTAAGTTATTGCCCGCCGCAACTTTAAATGATACTTACGTGCCTCCTCAACTTACATGTACACTCAGCCAACTTATTTGGTGTACAGGGAAAGCTCGGCTGCGCGGCGGTTTATCCTTGAAGGGGTAGGTAGAGGTGCAAATTACGACACTTAATGTCACTGTACAATGCAACACCCACTTTCACTATTAATCTTATGAGTCCTATGTAATAGCAGGACAGCCTGCCAAATACCGGGTACAATTCCAGACCCCGTGCTGCTACTGAATTTTTTTTTAAAACCCAGTAATACTTTGCCGGAGCCAGGAATTGAAGATCCCTTGCCCAGCAGTCATAGTTTCGGTCACTCAGCCAACGAGGTAATAACCATTGTGTTGGTGTATTAAATTGCAAGCTCAGTAATTGGCCTGCATTCGAGGTACCCATTAGTTCCTGTCTCTGAATCAACCTTTTATTCTCACCTGCATACTTAATAAGTACGCTGACTGTACGTGTGCCTACGTAGTAACGTGTATCTAAGTTAAGGTGTACTTGAACTTTCACTTATCCTGGTAAACGTTTGGCGTATAGAACGCGATGCTTAAACTTAGAAGCGGAATAAGTTACGAAGTATTTTCATCAAAATAGTTTTGTTTCTGTTTTGTTGTTATTTTATTATTTTCTAGTAGTGGGTTTTTTAAAAAGAATTCTCAGTAGTAGCACGGAGTTTGGAATTGTGCCCGGTGTATGGCAATAGGCTCACCCCCTATTACATGGGACTCATAACATAAATAGTATTACATTTTAACCATAATTTTACCGTAATGTAATTGTTGCCGCGATGTTATGTAATTATTTTGTAGATATGGTTTCTATAAATTCTACTGTAAGGCATTTGTACACGTGTTCGTTTTGTCGAATTTTAATGCTATTACTTCCTCAATAGTTATGCTATTCATTTATGAGCAAAACTTGAGAAAGAGTCTTTTAATTAGGTTTTAGATTTATTTTAATATGCGTCTGCTCGTTTGCGTCCAATTTCATAAAAAAAATATCTTTTGAAGACAATATTTCAGGATCAATTAACTTTCCTTTGGTTCATTAATTATGGCTAAAGTTTCATATTTATATCCTTAAAGAGTTCTTTTAAAATTCTTTCATGTCTTCAAAAGTTTTACATTATTACTAAACCATGCACAAATTGCATAGACACTTCCTGTTTTATAATAAACTAGCTACTATCGCGCGGTTTCACACGATCTGCTCAGCTCCTATTAGTCACAGCGTGATGTATTATAACCTTTCTCGATAAATGCACTATCCAACACAAAAAGAATTATTCAAATCAGACTTGTAGTTACGGAGATTAGCGCGTTTAAACAAACAAACAAAAAAAACAAACTCTTCCGCTTTATAGAGGTATAATAGTATAAGATGCTATTGCCGCGCGGTTTCACCCGCTCTGCTCGACTCCTATTGTTCGCAGCGTGATGTTTTATAACCTATAGCCTTTCTAGATAAATGCACTATCTATCACAAAAAGAGTTATTCAAATGGGACCTGTAGTTCCGTAGATAAGCACGTTCAAAAAACAAACAGACAAATAATTAAGTAAAAACGCGGGTTACTCACGTGAATATACTGAGAAAAGCTCTACTAGTTTCGAACTACAGAGGGGTTCTTCCTCATGAGCAGCGTGCACGGTTGCGGCGACGTCGCGCAGCTCACTGGCTGGCGTCTTCGGTGTTGCCACTTGCGCTGCGACCCCAACGCGCCCTCTGTCGTACACTACGAGCGTTTGCTTCCAACTCCGGCGGCGCGTTGGACGATGTTAAAGCACACGGTACGTTCACCAGTGGCGCAGGTCGTGGATTCGATTCCGGGTTCGGCACAAAGTCAGTGTTGCATATAACGCTTACTGTGTCACACTCATGAGGAAGAACCCCTCTGTGGTTCGAAACTAGTAGAGCTTTTCTCAGTATATTCACGTGAGTAACCCGCGTTTTTACTTAATTTAGTATGTTTCACGATAGTTACTATAAAAACAAAACAGACAAATAAGCAGACAAACAAACTCTTCAGCTTTATGTAATAGTGTAATATTATTATCTCCCCCCGCTCCCGCTCCGTTTACAGTGTAACACTCACCTTACAGTCAATATCTATGGCGTTGCGTAAGGAATGATAATGTCCACGTTTGAATGAATAACCTCCAATGGAAATGAGAGTGCTTTTACATTGATCTGTGATCCGTCTTCTTGCTGTGGTGTAATACTGCGGGGTAAATGTAAAAAAAACTTTGATATTTTGAAGAAGTCTATAGTTTGTGTTCCTGGAGTGATAGACAGACAACGCTTTGGTACTTCTAGTTGTTAAATACTATAGCTTAAGCATAAGCGTAAGACGGAGTACTAAAATAAATCTTCCAGATATTTTATAAAGGAAAAATATACCAGATTTTTATATGTCATTGTCATTCTGGGAATAAATAGGTATTTTAATTAGGAAATAGGTTCAAACTAGGGTACTTCTTCAAATAACCAAACTTTTACATCGCAAATGATATCTACTAGACCTATCGATCCATCCTCAATCGATCCCATCGGTCGATGTTTATCGATTGGTAGCTTTAATTGATCAACGGATTCCGATTCACTAACCAATCGAGCGGTTGCCGGTCGATGGCATCGGTCGACGTTGATCGGACGGTCAATGGGTGACAGTAGGGAGCTAAAGCAGCTCAATCGACGTCGACTTATTCATTCTACCATGGATTGATCCATTGGCGTGGCAACACCCTTAGTCAATTACATTCTTTTCCCCAGTGACATACGTAGGCCGGTTGACACCAGACTGCGTGTCCAGCTACCATAGGATCATACTCTCAAGACGAGTGCCTCCTCGAACCTACCTGTACTTCCACGAGGCCATGACACAGGACCAGATGAACAGAGATGGAGAAGAACCGAAAGAAGAGGATACGGTTGGACAAGTTGATGTAAGATTACGTATATATCTATAAGAAAACGGATAACAGATTTTTATTCTGTATTCTCTTAACATTTTATATTTAATTTTGATTTCGATGGCATCCGAAAATTTTGTAGATTCCTTACATTTTTTAAATTTTCTATGATAGACATTATATGGGGTCTATAATATCTTTATGGTCATTTTTAGGATGGCTTAAAATGACTTACAATCTGAAAAGTACCAAATTATAAACCCATACTACAGCCTATTGGTCGAAGTCGCTTCACCATCATAATATTGATTTATTGATTTCAAAAATCCTTTTTTCTCGTCCATCCTTCAGCTCCAATGGAGGATAGTGGGAGGCAAACAGGTCTCCATAAAACTGGTTCCCTATCAAGTTCTCTACGGCATGTACTGCGGAGGCACTCTCATCGCTCCGGACTGGGTCATCACTGCTGCGCATTGTAAGTGAGTACAAGAACGTATTTAGTACCTACTTCATCATAATTTGTACATATTCATGATACATGTGTATTTATAGAAAGTCATTCTACCCGGCATTATGAGGATCATAAATGATATTATCAACATGCTTTGTCGAGAGAGCAAAACTGTTTATCAAAGGCTTTTTTTAATGGGGGAAAATCATCGAATGTCATCTCCCGCCTGGGTGAGGCGAGAGACAGTGTCAGACTCTTACTGACTAAAAACCACCCCGTTCCTACTCCTGCACTTCGAGCCGGAACCCCGGCAACCTGTTAAGTTCTCCGGATTCTGCTTCGTATCGGCATCAGTCCTATTGGTCCCCATCCGTGGTGGTCTGATGGCTCTTCGATCGGATCTGGTTCTGGTCAGGCAGCAAACTATCCATGCTCGTCGTTAGCAGGCCCGTATTTCGGATTATCAAAGGCATAGTAGGTGATTTTGGTGTTACCAAAACCACATCAGATATTTTTCTCCCACACTTTGTATCACATACAAACCATAACACTTGAGAACTTTCTTTTGTATAGCTTCTACCTCTTCTCAAAATCTTCTATTATCTAATTACAGGGACAAAGAAAAATTCATCTTAGCTGGATCTACACAGCGGAGTCAGGCCACCAAGTATATGATCTGTGCCCACTTCATGCATCCCCTATGGAACACTACGCACCTTCACACCCACGATTATGATTACCAGCTGGTCCTGCTGGAGCAGTCAGTACCAGTGACTCCCAACTCCCGGCCCATAGCTATAGGGAACGTGGATGATGTTAGAGAAGGAGAGATGATCACAGTCAGTGGTTGGGGACATACTAAGTACAAGGTAATATAGAATTTTCTATTAGACTGGAGTGATATTACGGCCTCACAGGAAACTGGCACGAAACACTGTTAACGTTGTATGAATGAGGTTACCGGAGGCATCATTCTACCTCTCTCTTCAATCCACAAAGGCCGGTAATGCACTTGCAGCTCGTAAGCTTTACACGTGTAACGTCAGGTGATCCGTCTACTCGTTTGTCAACCTATCCCATTTCCAACACACCGACGGAGTTTCTTACTAGTATCTAATTCCCCACTCGAATTAACTATTTGCATTATAAAGATTTAGAATGAATGTCTTAATTTTAGCAACGTGTGATGCAAGACATAGTGCGTCGAGTCCGTGTGCCGGTGATGGCGCATGAGGTCTGCCGGTCTCTCCCCCTCATGAACTACAAAACCATCACTCCGAGGATGTTCTGCGGTGGATACCTGAATGGAAGCAAGGATTCTTGTCAGGTAATGATTACTTAGGTTGGTTTAAAAAAGAGAGGCTGTTGAAAATGTATCACAATGTTTAGACATACATACTGTAGACACAGTATACTCCTTATTTATTGACCGTAAAGTGTCACCATCACTAGTCTTATCGTGGTTTTCGTAAGAGCTGACTAAGGGATGGAGACCGTGCAGCACCGCTCTCTAATAAAGCTGATTTTTTTACCGGCAAACCTTTTTTTATTGGAGGAGCCTACTAATATACTAATACATATAGGCAGCTAATATACTATATTATCTAATACATATAGGCAGCTACTAGACGTAACTTACATAAGAGATATGATAGTCTTTAAAACGCATTGTACCATTAGTAATTACTGTTTCGTGTTCCCAGGGTGACTCCGGAGGTCCAGCGATTCTCCACGGCAAACTAGTAGGGCTGGTGTCCTTCGGAGTAGGATGTGCGATGAAGGACCAGCCAGGAGTGTACAGCAACATACCACTGGTGCGCAACTGGATACGGCAGGTCACTGGCCTGCCACTCTGAGTCATACGCTCTAAGTACTTAGTTCATTTTTGTTTTACGTTAATGTGATCGACAAGTTTATGACGTTCAGCGTTCTGATTGGCTGCTCCAAGTCACCTAACCAATCAAATGGCTTAGCGAGGTAACATTTCGATCGCTTTGACGTAAAATAAATTCACATTAGGTACTCTGGTCGTTCTCTTCTGGTCTTGTTTTCTTTGCAAATATATTTTGTTAGGTTTTTTTAGTTTAGTTGTTTTATTTTACATTTGGCAATGATGCTACCTTTTTGAAATAAAGATGTTAAGAGATAATAGGATGATCTGCTCAATTTGTCTTAATTGGTATAGATAGTTGGAGCTGCTTTATGGAATAAAATCATTAATATTGTATACAAGTCTATTGTCATCTTTTCCACAATTTTGCTCTAAGTGGTTTCTAGTGTAAACTGCTACAAAATATTTCGACTACAATCAAGTACCATGCATTCAAATACCGTACCCCATCGATGAGACGAAACCTTTGAAAAAAACACGCACGCAGTCGTAACATTATACCTTCCGCACATAAATACATAAAAAGCTCTCGAATTATTTATATCTGTTTGTGCGTCAGATTGACGGGAAGATGGCTCTGTACTCGTTCGGGGACGGTTGCAAAAACATGGTAGGGCTCATCAATCTTCTACAAGTCGTAAGAGTTAACTGAGCGAAATGGAACGCCAGGGTAGAGAGCACAGGGTACGCCTCGTAAAACTACGCCAAGGTCGATCCCATTATTGTTGGAGGAAGGTGGCTTTCTTGACAGAAATGACCATTAATGGTTTGTTGGGGATTATTTCGATGGCTTCTAGGCGTTTTGACCTATTTAAGGATGCGAGGGTGGACGACGGACGTGTACAAACTGACTTCGTAATGAGCAGTGTGGCAACAGGCTATTTGGTTATTATCAGCAACAAACTCTGAGGAAAAGTGTGAAATGAAACGAGGTAGGTAACTACCCAAATATAAATAAGAAATGAACATAAACAATAAAATGTGGTCGTAATAGAAGTTTCATCCCAGAGAACAAAAAATAACTGATAAAACATTTAGTGTTCCAGAAAAAATACAACACAACTCACACATTGCTTGTCAGTCACATCCCTGACGATCTCGAAAAAATGTCCTGAAGCAAAGAATTGAACGTTTACTCATAAAAAATACGGCGAAATACTTCTAGGAATCTAGTCTGGAATGGTAGTTAAATAGAGTTGGCAAGCCACAGTCAATTCCGCTCACACTTGGTGCCCAAACAACGATCACGAGTTGATTTTTCGCATTACATTCTACATTCACATATTCAGGAGTAGCACCATGCCGTGGAGGGGGGGAGATAGTTGGAGAAGATATACGGGTGAATATTGTGAGCGGTAACGGTAGCGTTCTGCGGTAGCTGCCTATCTGATGGTAAGTGGTCATCATAGTCTATCGTATGTCCCTAACACAAATGTCTTTACGAGAGCGTTGTTAGAACTTGCTTGTTCCCAAAAAAAGAAATTGTCGCATGTAAAATGGACTTGACATTAGATAACTGTGGGAGAATCATGCTTCGGCACGAATGGGCCGGCTCGGCCGGAGTGATACCACGGCCTCACAGAAAACCGACGTGAACCGTTTCGTCGTATGAGTGAGGTTACAGGAGGCCCAATTATCCTCCTCTTCCCCAATCTCCCCAATTCCTGAATCCCTAACGATCCTCAAACTCCTTATCCCCAAAAGGCCGGTAACGCACTTATAACGCCTCTGGTGTTCCAGGTGTCAATGGGTGACGCCGATTGCTTACCATCAGGTGATCCGTCTGATCGTTCACCAGCTTATGCCATAAAAAAATTACAACTGTCACTTACTGGACAAAACGTTCTTGGTTCTTCCAAAAAAAGCGATCAGCAATAAATGACTTTATCTCTATATTATTATTAGAATGACTACAATAACTACAATTAGTTCATCGTCATCATCATCATCAACAGCCTATAATTTATTAATCACCTCGCTTGCTCAATGCGGGTTGGCGATTTCAAACTTATAATTAGAAAAACTTTCCTCACGATGTTTTTCCTTCACCGTTTGTTAGTGGTGTCTAAATAATCTTAGAAAGTACATATAACTGGGAAAAAGTCACATTGGTACTTGCCGTTGGTAGGTTTCGAACCCGCACCCTCATGCATGAGAAGTGGGCGTCTTAAACCTCCGGGCCACCACGACACATGACACAATTAGTTACAAATATTTTATCAACAATATTTTCCATCTTATTTTTAGAAACCAATTACAATAATGACATGACGAATGTTCATGTGGTATATACCTATGTGAAAATAATGATTTACATATTTTTTGTAGATTTATATTAATATCAGTTACGTTCTAGTCTAGATAGTACTTTTTATATTCACTATTAATTCTAAAGCATTTCAAAGCTACCTTCTCCACAGCTCCTCTTCCACATTCCGCACCCTAAGCGTCTCCTCTCCAACTTACGACCCGTACACACCGCCCCCTATCTGCATTCAGTCAGCATCGTCGCGAGTGTTTTCCGACCGTTTTCGCAGCGCTTCGCAACGCTTCGCAAGAGGATGGTCCATGATTTATTTACACAGGGATGCTGCACGCGTGACATCTCTCTCGAGCTCTTATTTATGTGCGTCCTACGTCCTGATTTGACAACGTACCGTCTTGAAATATCGTTGGATTGTGTTCTGGCGTTCAAAACAGATGTATTTCAGTTTGTTAAGTCCCTTTTTTAGGTTTGTGTTATAGGTAAATAAGTTGATTAATTGAAATACACGGTTTACTAATGCGAAATAATGGATAGAAGCTCTTTTAAATCATTAATAGCTAGTTAATTAGTTTTGTTTATTTACATTATATAATACACAACTAAATTTATTGGCTTATAATTATTAAGTACTAATTAATTTTGTACATTTTCTGTTAGTTGATTTAATTTAATTTATTAACTGAAATCCATTTGGTTAGTAAATAAAACAAAAACTTATAAAACTAGTGTTAGTATGTACTTAAAATTACCAGGTACAATTAAATCATAACTGTCTTACACTGCAATAGCATGCAGGCGTATCCAATGCACGGTTGGTGTGGTGGCTGGGCAACCGGCTACCCTGCAACGTGTCGCGGGTTCGATTCCCGCATGGAACAACACTTTGTGTGATCCACAAATTTTTGTTTCGGGTCTGGGTGTCTGGGTGTCTGAGTATATGGCTGTCCTATTTGTCTGCTATAGTTTTCAGGATGCTATTGGAGCTGACACGCACCCCATGCATAATTAAAGCATAACGTTTTCGTATGAGATAGTATTGAGATAGTAGTGAATAATTTATATATAAAGTTCACCCATATTTATTGACCAATCATAAAAATAATACATTACATTCAACCATTTTAGTTACATCACGTTACTTTAGCTTATTTCTCAGTAAAACTAAATTGGATGTATCTTCATTATTATTGCTTATTTATAATGTACCGAAGCGGAACACTATTTTATTTATAGAAAGGAATTGGTTTCCCTTTCCTTTCCACAGATCGAATAGAAATATTTTTCCTTAATGACCGAGTGAAGCCCACATACTGTCTCATAACAAAAACAAATACGTTTGTAAATACTTTTATTGAACTATAATCGGATAACAATAATCGTAAGTATACATTAAAGATTAGATTTACTACAGCCGGAAACCCTAAGTACATTGTTTTGCAAAAATATTGAAGGAAATCATCACGAAACGTTTGTCACATAAATAAATCTGTCGCAATCCAATATGAAATATGAGCGCTCTCCCCTAGCCACCCTTTCAATAAGAAATCGTAGAAAAACAAAATACTTATCGTGGGCCCGGTATGGACATTAAACCATCCAATACTGTTACCGCCGGTATTTCCCCTGGGCTCCCTACCCTGCCTCTTCCCTGGCTAAATTAAAAACTTTGCCATAATAATGACGATCACTTCATTCCCCTGCCGACTCTTTTTCATTAATACTCTCTTATTGGTTTTCTGATTTCCTGTTGTTTTTTATATCTTTGCTATTTTTGTATTAAAGTGAGTTAGCATGCAAGATAATATGAGCATGTGTGTTTGTTAATTAAATATGTATATACGGAATTATCTTTACATATTTTTCTACTTAAATTCAATTATTTTGAACTTGAAAATATAACAAACCTGCTCCATGATTTATTTATCACCAACTGTGTAATACTTGGCAGCAGGACACAGTGTCATGCATCTCCTTACTTATCATACGGGTCACGTACGCAAAAGATCTCAAGAGGTATACTTCAAAAACGCGTGTCAGCTTTTCATCATGGCTGCCATGGCGTATTGTGCAGCGGGAACTGTCCACCTTTTAGGGAAAACAATGTGCCCTCTCCCTGATATCATAATATTAAATTACTTTTGTGAACCTCTGACGCAAATAGGCCGAGCGGTCACCATTCTGTTCGTCTATTGTTTTGCATTATTTAGCCTACTTTTAACGTTGTTTTCTGACCCAGTTCTTGCTAGTCCTGTCTTTATGCAGATCCTTGTGTAATATAGAGCTGTTAACACTTCATTTTGTGATGAGAACTTAGGGTGTAACATGAAGTTGGAGTTTTGTGAAATTAATTGTATTATGTTCTATTGAATCATGCTAATTGCTATGAAGTAGTCTAAAGTTTATAGGTATTAAAATTAAACACTACCAATTTACAATTAATAACAACATAACATCACGCCTTTTATTCTCGGAGAGGTAGGCAGAAGTGCACATTACGGCACTTAGTGCCACTGTACAATGAAACACCCACTTTCACTGTTTATGTTATAAGTCCCATGTAATAGGGGGTGAGCCTATTGCCATATACCGGGCACGAGTCCAGGCTCCGTGCTACTACTGGGAATTTTTTAACCGAGTAATACTTTGCCCGACCCGGGAATCGAACTCGTCCAACGAGGCATTCATACATCAATATCTCCATACCACTTTGTTATAGGGTTAAACGGCCAAAATCAAGTTGTCACATGTTGTTGGACATGTTAAAACCAGCGTGCTCATTAAGGGTGAGGAGTTGAGCCCTGTAGATTCTACTGTCTTTTTAGGTATAACCCTAGACGCTAAGCTCCAGTGGGCTCCACATATAGATAAGTTATCGAAAAGGCTCAGTTCTGCAGCATATGCCGTTAAAAAAATTAGAAAGTTAACCGATGTAGATACAGCGCGATTAGTATACTTTAGTTATTTTCATAGTGTCATGTCATATGGTATTCTCTTATGGGGGAATGCTGCTGACCTTCAATCTATCTTTGTTCTGCAGAAGAGGGCCATTCGATCAATTTATAATCTTAGTCCGAGGTACTCTCTCAGGGAACTATTTAAAGAAATTAATATAATGACTGTTGCCTCTCAATACATTTATGAAAATGTAGTATATGCTCATAAAAACAAAAATTTATTTAAAAAGCATAGTGATATACATAATATCAACACGAGAAATAAAGACAAATATGTTGTTCCCACTACTAGACTAAAGAAAATAAGTGGTTCGTTTAGATGTCAGAGTATACGCTTTTACAATAAAATTCCCAGCCATATCCAAAATTTGGGTCTAAATAAATTTAAAAATGTCATTAAAGATAAATTTTATAGTAAAGCTTTTTATAAAATTAAAGACTACCTAGATGATAGTCTGGCTTGGGAATAAGCTGCTGTAACGTCCACACAGGTCATATTGACATGTTGGTAACATATAGTTACATTTCTTGACATTGTTTTACATATATTGTTCTAACTTGACATTTGCTTTTTCCTTTACAATTGTTAGTGCTAGGACCGTGCGAGACTTTGCCTCACCATTTCTTTTCTAATTATCCATATTCTGACGGTTTGAGTATTTGTGCGACCCACGCAAATGTTCTTTAGGTTGGTATTGTTCGTCGAATCAGTCAGCCTCACCTGTTAATAGAGCCGACTGTAAACCGACACATGCGTACTGCCTTCAGAACGGGTCCGCTCAAACTGTTGTGGTTCTTTCCTCAAAAGGCCACTACAGAAAGAACTTGCACGGTTCTCACACATAATCTATTATACATATTGTCTGGACTTTAAAAGAGACAGACCTCTGAGTTTGTTTCGGCATTTCTTCTCAGAGTAGTCAGTTAGGAAATGTCGACCTCATCGTTCGCTTGATAAAATTGACGTGTAAAAGTGCTGCCTTGTAGCGTATTTGCAGAAATAAATTCACTTGTTTCACTTGTTTCACTTGTTTCACAACCAGCTTTTAAACTTAAAACAGTTTCTAATCGTGAAGTATGACATGATTAAACAGTGGGTCGGGCAAGAGAGTGGCGTGATCCGGGACAACCCCTGCCTGTCAAAAAACATAAATGTTGAATAACTCCATTTTAAATAAATGAGTTTTGAGTTGAGTGTGTGAGAGTGTGTAGTAAATTGTAAGCGTGACGATTCTTTATCAAAGTTGTGTTACAATGCGAGGCGGGTGAGGCGTGAGTGACGTCACGCACAGCCGTCATGCATCACTGTGGCGTGACTGTGTGGTCACGAAATTAGCGGAGATTGAAATACGTACCTACTTGAAAATTTTAATGTCTAATAGTAGAATATTTTAACATCTCTTGCGGTATGAAATAATATTGTAATAGCATACTCAGACCTACAAAATGTAAAGGTGTAAAGATGATTAGTGTCCATACTTGAATGCGTCTTTTCACGTTTTCAGTTTGTTAAAGAAGAACTTAAAATAAGATTATTATTGGACGTTTCCAAGTGTGTATTGGAAATATGTGTAAAGTGTTAAAATAACTCTAATACCGTTATCCACGAAGCAAGCCTAAGACAAAACTAACCTAAGAAACAACGTAGGTACGTCTGTTCACTACCCGCTTCCGCTTGTAACTTGTAACAATCACCACTTTCGTGGCCACACACACAAGTTATTAATCGTCAGTGGTGAGTGATTATTTTTTGAGCGGCTCTGTCCGGTGTCCGGTCGCCGGCCGAGCCGGACAGAGCCGTGTCCGAAACTGTCCGGCGTCAGGCGCAGGTGTACACTCCAAACTAATTGATTGTCACGCATTTTACTCCAGGATTTACATTTTTTTGTTATAAAGATTTTTAAAACAAATCCTGTATTTTAGTTTTTTTTTTTGGTAGAAAATGGATACAATCTGGTCTCTTTGGTGACAGACGGAGATTAAATGGAAAATCAAAGCTCGCAACGAGCGAGCGATACGTTTAATTCCGACTGAACTGGAAAGTTAACAAATTCTACTAATTTTATAAATGCAAACGTTTTTATGTCTTTATAATAACTATCGTGACGTACTAAATTAACTAAATATCGCGGGTTATTTACTCACGTGAAATTCGCGACGGTGTCGCGCAGCTTACTGCCGCGTAGGCCGCGCGACATCGCCGCGACCGCGCACGCTGTTCATGAGGAAGAAACCCTCTGTGGTTCAAAACTAGTAGAGCTTTTCTTAGTATATTCACGTGCCTCGCGAGTTTTAGTTAAAAGTTTTTATATATGTTTATTTGTTTGTTACTCCTTCATGTCGGCTGAAGGGATCGAAATGAAATTTGGAACACATGAAGGGGATTGGCCTGTAATAACATAGAGGCCATCTTTTATTCCATGAAAATGTTGACGAAGCCGTTGACAGAAGCTAAATAATTGGGAATTATTAGTAGTTGCCATTTGGCTCAATAGATACCAAGCACAATAACATTAGAACAATAATAATTATTGTGAGGCATACTAAATTAACTAACGTAACTAACTAAAGCGAAGTAGACTGTGCGACATCGCCGCGACCGCGCACGCTACCCATAAGGAAGAACCTCACTGTGGTTCGAAACTAATAGAGCTTATCTCAGTATATTCACGTGAGTAACCCGCGATTTTTAGTTGACATTGGAACAAGGCAATATTAAATAAGACATCTTTTCTCAATACGATGCCCTGTCCCTAAAACAATTTCAAATAAATACAACGTTACACATAGATAAAAATTGACATCATCTACGTCACTGCTCAACCCAAAACCAGTACTATGAATACGTCGATAGTTTGTTTGTTCATTCATCCGAGAGCGTTTGATTTGATGCGCTCTGGCAGCGGTCACCGGCGCAGATTTATTGTGCTGCTGCTAGTTTCCCGACAGGTTCTGTTAGGTTCCAAATAAAAATACTAGGTAACTGTGACATACACCAAAAAATCCCTTTGTGAATCTCGTAATATTGTAAAAAGGTTTGCTAGCATGCTGCAGTTTTGTAGACTATTATTTGAACGGTTTGCGAATGGTTTTGTGTATATCTTTTAGATTGTTTTGTCGCGATAGTTTGTGGGCTTTAGCATTACTGTCTCATTATACATGTTCAGAATTTTGTTTTTTTTTATTTAGATTCATTTTAAGGTCTAACTCTACATAACACATAACATCACGCCTTTTATCTCTGAAGGGGTAGGCAGAGGTGCACATTATACCACTGTATAATGTAACACCCACTTTTCACTATTTATGTTATGAGTCCCATGTAATAGGGGGTGAGCCTATTGCCATATACCGGGCACTATTCCAGACTCCGAGCTACTACTGAGAATTTTTTTAAAACTTAGTAGTACTTTGCCCGACCCGGGAATCGAACCCGAGACCCCCTGCTCGGCAGTCGCACTTGCGACTACTCGGCCAGCGAGGCAGTCATAGGAATCATACAAAAATTACTATGATGATAAGGATAAAGGTCACTGTTTACGTTTGAATCATTTAAAACTGTGAATAATTTGGGTTCGTTGAGAAAATCATGATTCAACTTTTAATTAAATTACGTAATAACGTTAACTGTCGATCGATTAGTCATCCTTTTATTGATTTTATGCTTTTTATAAATGATTTAATTAATTTTCTTAATCCAATTTTCACTACTTTATTAATTACATTAATAATCGCATCTCTGTGACAACAGTTATTATTTTATCATCATCTTCATCATCATATGTATATGCCATAAGAAGTCAACTGCTGGACATAGGCGGCCCCTAATATCAATGTTATAAATATGTTCAGTTATTATTTACATTTAAAATATTCATGTGTATAAAATTAATAACTTTGCTGGCCGAGTAAGGGGTCTCAGGTTCGATTTCCAGGTACGGCAAAGTACTACCTACAGGGTTTTAAAAAAAATCTCAGTAGTAGCACTGAGTCTGGAATTGTGCCCGGTATATGGCAATAGGCTTACCCGCTATTACATGGGACTCATGACATAAATAGTAGTGGTACAAAAAATACATAAAGTGGGTGGTACATTGTACAGTGGTATTAAGTATCGTAATGTGCACCTCTGTCTACCCACCCCTCTGGGGATAAAAGGCGTGGTGTTTGTATAAAATTAATTATCGTGCCCATAACGTGCTTTGCTTTTAACGAGTTTAAAATATTATGCACGTATATAACTGCAATAACACAGTGACGAAGGGACCCGTAAATCTTGTTAACGTTTCAAATATCGTAATCTCCCTCCAAAAAGTCGGCCATATTTATATTAGCGCAGCAACCAGATGAGAGCTATATTTCAAAGCCACGTGCTGAGTGACGGAGACAAATGCTGTTGTGATGGATCCCAGCTGTGGGGAACGACTGATATTTATTGTGGAATCCTGTCCACTCATGTTTTAACTCCTATACTCCTGTTCGTGGTTTTAGTTTTGCGGCATAGTGACCCGCTTTCGGGATTTCGGTCGGAACTGAAATTGAACGTTTCGCCGTGGACGCGGCAACAGCATCGTGTCGCAGAATGCGTGAATATCATGTCTATTAAATAGAAATGGTGGTTAGAGCGACTTTGTTTCCTCTGAGGTCGATGTGGAATTTTGCAAGTATTTTATACTGAATTTTATATAAATAATTTGAATAATTTGTAACACGTTATGGTTGCATTGTAGGACGACTAGTATTGTATGAATAAAGTTCTACTAGTTTCGAACCACTGAGGGGTTCTTCCCCATAAGCAGTGTGCACAGTCGCGGCGATGTACTACATCGTATTCTCAGTACTTTCACGCGAGTAGCCCGCGACTTTCAGTTAATGTAGCATGTCTTGCGTAAAAACAATGACATTCTGTTTAATTATTACCAATTAGGTTGTGGTCAATTTAGAAAGAAAGAAGAAAGAAAGAAAGAAAAACCATTTATTTTTGCGCAGAACACACATAACACAATTAAAACATAGAAAATAAAATTAAATAAAAGCTAAAAAATGAAAAATGATGTCTTGTCCATGGTCCACAGACTTATAATTTTACTGAAATCATAGAATACTTAATATCTAATATTTTCTGTGGACCATAGACAAGGAACACCCTACTTACTTCATATCTACTATCTAGTTGCATTTCATAAAATTAGCTAAAGGAGTATATATAAAAGTTTTACTATAATAAAACAATACGAAGCCAAGCTGGCTAATACAAATTTTGATACACTTCATATTTTGGAAGACAATCTAAATTAACCACCAGATAACCGACCAAATGTCTAATTATTTGTTAATTGAAACTAAAGCAGTTTTAAGTGTGGAAGAGCCATGCTTCGGCACGAATGGGCCAGCTCGACCGGAGTAATACCACGGCCGAGCAGAAAATCGACGTGAAGCAATGCTTGCGTTGTGTTTCGTCGTGTGAGTGAGGTTACCGGAGGCCCAATTACCCCCCTCTCTACTCTCCCTAGTCTCCCGAATCCCTGTTTGCTCCACAATCCTCAAATTCACAATTCCTAAAAGGCCCGCACTTGTAACGCCTTGGTGTTTCGGGTGTCCATGGGCGGCGCCGAATGCTTAGCATCAGGTGATCCGTCTGCTCGTTTACTGGCTTATGGTATAATAACCAGTAGTGGTCAAAAAGGACTCAATTATACTTTGCTCAGTAGCAACGCAACTAGAATAATAATTTGATTCCTTTTCCACATTTTAAATAGTAATTAGTCCCCCGTCTCCCACAAACCCTTCATCATAAAACCTCAGATGGTCACAATAGATCACTCTCACCGAGATTAAAAGTTTTTGCGATAAAACTTGCATTCGCAAGTGTCTTGTGCAAGTTGCACAAACTTGTGGTTGGATTAAAAACTAATTTCTTGGCATACTTAGTTCGCCTCAGTCCGCTCTCTTTGTGTGGTTAACGAAAGTAAAAGATTTAACTAGTTTTTGTTTGTCATCTTCTTGTGGGGTGATAGTCTTTATGAAATCTTTATTAATATTAATTTTAAAGCAATAATATATTTAAGACGTAAAATGCATGAACCTTCAATTTCTGCACTCCTTAGGTTTCTTAACCTTAGATTGGATTTCAGTATCACCTAGACCTTAGCATTTAAGCCTAGTTTCGTTAACCTAACCTTCACCATTATCGCGGAGAACCTAACGGGTTACCGGGGCTTCGGCTCGACGTGCAGGAGAAGGAACGAGGTGGTTATTAGTCAGTAAGAGTCTGACACTCCCTCCCGCCTCACCCAGGCGGGAGCAGTCACTATATGATTTTCCCCACTTAAAAAAAAACCTTCACCATCGGTGTTAAATAGTACAGTTTTCAGTCTTCCTGAAACAACTGTTACCCCCATTAACCAATGCAAAATAATCTTAATCTCAGACCCAGCTGGCCGTTCGTTCTCTCACAAATTTCTTTTATTGCTTCGAAAATCACAGCGTAAATGTTCACCATTCCACTACACTGATTATATAATTTATCAACATTTATCACACAGTCTCGTATATCAAAAAACTTCGGTAACTTGTTACGACTTTCAGTTTTACCATATTTTTGCTCGCCGATATATTTAACTACACATCCACACGTAGTACGACTAACGACACTTTTTTAAACCTCCTATATATCAAATATGGCGGCGATTCGATTGGTTCGACTTATGTATTCATAATATAATGTACTAGCGACCCAGCCCGGCTTCACACGGGTGCAATATGCATGTATTATACATATAAACCTTCCTTAAGATTCACTCTATCTATTAACAAAAACCACATCAAAATTCGTGGTGTAGTTTTAAAGATCTAAGCATACATAGGGACAGACAGACGGCGGATAGCGACTTTGTTTTATACTATGTAGTGATAACATCACGCCTTTTAGCCCCGAAAGGATAGGCAAAAGTGCACATTACGTTACTTAATGCCACTGTACAATATAACACCCACTTTTTAATATTTATATTATAAGTCCCATGTATGTAGAGGTGAGCCTATACTATGTACTATAGCCTGCTACTGAGATTTTTTTAAAACCCAGTAATACTTTGCCCTACCTACAAATCGAACCCGAGACCCCTTGCCAGGCAGTCGCACTTGTGACCAATCGGCCAACGAGAGAGTCGATGTGTATGAGTTATACGTATTCATATCTATATAAAAGAAGATTTGACCGGATATTCTCTGCATTTGGATGATCGAATTTGTGACGTGTTGGCATTTAAAGTCCCTATTACAGTTCTGTCGTATGGTAACGCCAGGGTAGAACATTAGTTAGCGCCTCAAAAAACTGAGGCGCTGTGGTTTCACAAGCTGCCGAGGACCAGGGAGCCACCCAGTTCGTTGGTACGAGTGGGTGATGCGCTAGTCCAGGTTGGCAGATACCTGAAGTATCTAGGCCTAACCTTGGATGGTCGATGGGGCTTCGAAGAGCATTTTGAACGCCTGGTCCCCCGAGTCGAAAAGGCAGTGGGTGCTCTGCACAGATTGCTGCCAAATATCGGGGGGCCTCGAGAAGAAGTTCGTCGCCTCTATGCGGGTGTCGTGCGGTCGATGGTCCTTTACGGGGCGCCTGTTTGGTCAACTAGACTGTCAGGCGTCCGACGTTGCAGAACGAAAATAAATCGTCTGCAGCGGAAAATGGCCATTCGGATCGCACGAGGATACCGAACGGTGTCCTTTGAGGCGGCAACTCTACTGGCTCGTTTTCCGCCGTTGGATATCCTGGCGGATATGGACGCGAAAGTCTATGACCAAATTCGCTCAATCCGCCAAAACTGCGGAAGGATGCCAGAAACGGTGCTCGTTAGGCTGAGGCGGCGGGAAAGGCGACACGCGCTTGAGCGGTGGCGTGAGCGGTTAGAACAGCCGGAATACTCACGCAAGCGCGTTGTCGAAGCCATTCTGCCGCACTTCGAAGCCTGGCTGAAGAGAGAGGAGCGCATCTCCTTCAGGCTCACTCAGGTGCTGACCGGACATGGTTGCTTCGGTGAGTACCTGAACAAGATTGGGCGAGAGGCTACATCAAATTGCCACCATTGCGAAAGCAACTTGGATTCCGCACAGCATACGCTTGAAGAGTGCCCAGCGTGGGCCTCAGAGCGGCGGGTCCTAGTTGCCAGGATCGGGCGAGACCTGTCTCTGCCAGCAGTAGTTACGGCTATGCTGGCAGAGACAGAAAACTGGAGAGAAGTTGCCACCTTTTGTGAGACTGTAATGTCCCAAAAGGAGGCTGCTGAGCGGGATCGTGAGAGGGCCGATCCCACACGTCGAAGGCGTCGAGGAAATAACCGCCGCGGCGCCTAATATGTCGATTTCCTGCCTACAATATTGGTAGGCAAACCTTTGGGGTCATGGGCGCATAGAGTGGGGAATCTAGGCGCCCACCTAATGACCTCAAGGATGACGGCGGCACAGTGGTCACGTGCCGCCGTGCAGTGCACAGAGAGTCTCTAAGAGAGACACATAGGTCTCCATAGGGAGGTGCCGTAACAGGCGTTGCACTGTGGGGGCTCCAGGGTTGGTCTACTAAGAGGACCCGATGCCCCCTTCAAGTGCGGATGGTGGCCACCGGGGTGGTTTTAGTGAGGTAAAAATCCCACACTCCCTAGTCTTTTTTCCCCAAAAAGCTAGGCGCCTTTGGAAGGTATCCCCCCGTCAACAAAAAAAAAAAAAAAAAAAAAGGGTAGAACATTAGTAGAAATGGGACCATCTCGGGAATATACTCTTTCAAACAAAACAAGAATTTTGGAAATCAGTTTACAAATGGCGGAGTAATCGGCGAAGAAATAAAAAAAACAATCAGCTGAACACCTCTGCCTGTTTTTGAAGTCGGTAAAAAGTTGCCAGTTACATTTTTGCATTTTTGATTAAAATTAGTTAAGTAACTTAACTAATTTTGACATCAACTTGAATACTTTGATATCTATATTAAAAGTAAGCAAAACCAACATGTAAAACTAGTATCAGGCATAAACAAACCAACGCACACGTTTTACAAACATTATTAGTATTGACTAATGGCAGAGTTACTTCCACTCATGGGCGGTTGGTGGTCGGTATAGAACCGAGGGTTGCGGTCCACGTTCAATGCCTGAATGGGGCACTTTTATATTATCTGCGCAATTATTTCGAACTTATTTCACAAGGGCTTTCAGCCATGAAAGCGTAGTGGTTAAAATCATACGCATCATTTACATTTCTAGTTTTTTAAGTTTAAACAAAAATGAGTTTTGTGGCTGTATGTTAATAAGGTGGATTTTTTATTGACATAGCTGAAAATGAACAGTGTTTGTAATCATAGATCAGTGTTTTTATAATAACTATCGTGAGATATGTCTCATTTAAACTGTCAAACACCAAGCGGTCACCGGTGACCGTGACACCGGTACTCGACGAGTTAATTTAGTACGCTAAATTAACTAAAAATCACGTGAATATACTGAGAAAAGCTCTCTGTGGTTCGAAACTAGTAGTAGACCTTCTCAATATGTATTATTTTTATTATAAAACGTTGCCCCACATTAGGATTTTCTCCTGTCTTGTAGGTGCGTTTACAAACATACAAGTTCACATACACTATGACACCCAGACCCGAAACAACAATTTGTGGATCACACAAAGTGTTGTTCCGTGCGGAAATCGAACCCGCGACACTTTGCACGGTAGCCGGTTGCCCAGCCACCGCACCAACCGTGCAGTCAATTTTCACGTGAGTAACCCGCAATTTTTAGTTATCATAGATCAGTGTGTAATATGTTGTGATCGTTTTTAATAAAGGAGAAGCCGGTAAACGATCAGACGGATAATCTGATGAAAAGCAATCGGCGTCGCCCATGGAATACCAGAGATGTTACAAGTGCGGTACCGGCCTTCTGGGATTAGGAATTTGAGGATTGTTAGGGTATTAAGAATTGGAGGAGGAGGAGGGGGGGGGGTTAAGTGAGTTTATCATAAACGCATATTGTAATTTAATTTAAAAGTGACTATGAAGTTTCTACACATGTAAATCCTCTGGACAAAGTTTTCCTATACTTATTGTGTTTGCAATATCTATTACCAGTAAAATATATTCTGCCTTGACCAAGTTTTCCATTCTATTTCGGTAATATAAGGATAAATGTAAAGTTTTTAGGTTAAAGTTATCTATTGATAAGAAGTGATTTTCTGACAGCTACAATTCAAAAGTTAGTAATATTATAACTATCTTCTGCTAGTGCCTATACTCGCGTCTACTGGACGCCTGCTGGCAAGCCAGTGCACCCAGAGAGTCAAGAATAGAAGCAGCACGACCACAACCATTCTTTTTTCGTAAAAATTACCCGATGTATGTAACTATGTATGTACTATAGATTTATAGATTACAATCCACTGTTTTTAGTAGGATAGGATATAAATTATTCAAAACTAGCTACTTCCGCGCGGTTTCACTCGCTCTGCTCGGCGCCTATTAATCGTACCCTGATGTTTTATACCCTATAACTTTCCTCGATAAATGGGCTATCCAACACAGAAAGAATTTTTCAAATCAGACCCGTAGTTTCGGAGATTAGCGCGTTCAAACAAACAAACAAACTCTTCCGCTTTATATAATACTATAAGATATAAATGTCTCTGACGTGTGATGTTTGAATAAAAAAATATAAATATTTTTGACTAGTAACAGTTTATCAAAAAGCATTATCAATCCACAAGTATCTATGAGAGCTACAACACGCCGATCTTAGGGAATATCTTAATTCCGTCCAGTTGAGCTGGAACGCGTCTCATCTCGCCACTCCAATCCAGCGTGAGGATATTGGGACATTGCCAGTTCGAAGACTTGCCTCCCCCCTCCCGACTTTGGGGGAAGGCCCTACGATTGGGTTAGTTTCTTGCGAGATTTCTAGGAGATATAAGGTGTATGGAACATACTGTAAGTTATAGAATGGAATGGATGACTTTATGATGACTATCATTGGATTAAAATTTGCCTTTGGTAAAGATAACAATATAGTTTTTGAGCGTATATTTTATGTAATTTTTGCAACCTTACAGCTTCATAATAACCGCATTTATTATAAAGCAATATTCATCAAGTTCAGCCGTTCTCGAGTTTGGAGAGAAAAATCCTTAGAAAACATTTTATCATTTAAACAATTTTCTGTAACCAAAGGCCGCTGTTTTGTGAACCAATTTATGCAAGTTTTTTTTTGAATAAAGTCAAACTCAAACTCAAAGTCTTTATTTGCATGTTAAGGTAATACCTACTGGTCTTATGAAATAACAGGTACACCTTAACGGCCTTTTTCAGGCATTGCAAATTTTAAGCCGGTAGGCGAGCAAAAAGATCACTTGATGGTAAGCAATCAGCGCCGCTCATGGCTAAGTGCGTTACCCGCGTTTTAAGGATTAGGAATTTCAGTATTGTTGGGGATTCGGGGATTGGGAAGATGGGGATTTTCTCATGGGGGTAATGGGCCTCCGATGAGCTCAGTCACACGACAGAGCACAACGCAAGCGTTTGTTATCTACTCGGCCGTGGTATCACTCCGGTCGAGCCGGCCCATTCGTACCAAAGCATTGCTCTTCCACACTTAAAAAGTTTTCTACTTCTGAATACAAAGTCCAATCAATCTGCCCATAAGGTTGAAACACCAGAGTTGTAGTAATGAACAATATTTATAGCACTCTATTTCATAGGCAATATGAATCAATTTACATTTGGATAATCATCGAATCGAATTATTTACTGTATTCCTTAAGTTCAGCTCAGTGGAATAACAGACAGAGGGCCTAGTACGCGTCTGATTGGTTGATTCATTCGATCAGGCCAATCAGAGCGCCGTACCTACGTGATAATGTTACGATCTCGTTTAACGTAAAACCAAACCGTCAGTTCCTCTGGTAGGGGTAAGATTTGATTTCGCATGATGCAGCAGGCGGCGGGAGGGGGAAGGGGGGAGAGGGGGTGACTATTTGTCTAATCCAGCGCCGTCCCGCGGTCATACCTCACACATGTATTATATTTTAAAGTATTTCTTCTAAATCGAACAGTTTCCACTGATTTATGTGCATAACTCTGCATATTGAGTAGGTACTGTGAAGTGTGAGTATGAGTTGTGCTTGCGTATTTGTTTTTGACGTTGTTAAAGAAAAAAGATAAACAATCCGTTCGTTTTTTGTAAGAATTTAATCAGTCGGCTGAAAGATAAAGATAATTACATTTATAAAGCGAAGCGCTCTACTCAAGCTATCGGGGAGTAAAGTGTGGCGTTGCTTTATATTATTAACTGCTAATTAATAATAAAACTTTATTCATCATAACAAAAATGCAAAATACAAAAATATATCTTAAGTACGTACGATTGATCTTACAAAGTTAGATGCCTGCACTAGGACAATCCTGTATCGCAGGCGAGAGAATTGTTATTTGTGAAATCACTGAACAACTATAATAGACTTCAAAAAGCAATTACATTTAATATCCCCTATGTTACGCCTTTCAGCAACGACCATCCTTTATCTATCTCCGCAAAAACGGGAATATTTAAGAAATAATATCTTGCTCCCATATAAGTTGCTCATGCATAACAAATTGTCGTATCCATAATTGTTGAGCCAAAAGTGGAAATCCTGATATCTGGTCGGAAAAACAAAATTTATTAAGTCTGCTAGCCCCCTAACTTGGTTGGCGTGATGCCAGGACAATGAGAGAAGAAATAAAAGGACGAGTCGACATGTGTGTTTCTTTCTTTTGTTTTTAAAAAGGGTTAGATTAATTTGTTTTGGCGCTGTGGTTAGGACTTAGGTGACCGACTGTCAAGCAATGTGTCGCAGCGTTTTTGAGTCGCTAAATGATGTTGTTTTTTTCATATTTGATGGGCCGACGTTTGACCACTATCTCGCCTGGTGGTAAGCGATGATGTGGTCTACAATGGAACACGTCGTCCCATAAGCAACCTATTCACTCGGGCCTTGAAGGCACCCAGCTTTATACCCTACAGGAAATACTACTTTATTTTACTAGAATTACTACTATTGACTTTTATTACAACATGTTTGGCTAAGAATTGATTTTGATTGTCGTGTCATACCAATATCATCATTACGTTAGTCAAAATCACACATCATTCCCACAGTTTCTAGTTTGACTTTCAACTTGTTATAAATAATTTGCCTTTGACAATGGGCATTTTTGACTTGCGACCACTCGGGCAAGGGGTCTCGGGTTTGATTCCCGGGTCGGGCAAAGTATTACTGGGTTTATTAAAAAAAATCTCAGTAGTAGCACGGAGTCTGGAATTGTGCCCGGTATATGGCAATAGGCTCGCCCCCTATTACATGGGACTCATAACATAAATAGTGAAAAGTGAGCGTTACATTGTACAGCGGCATAATTTGCACCTCTGCCTACCCTTTCAAGGATGACAGGCGTGATATTATGACAATAGACATCATAATAATATTATGAGCCCATCTTGCCTCCTCCTCTTCGCTTCTACGATCCATGTTAATGAGAATAAGACGATAATACATAAGATATGTATTCTATATTCAATTTTTAAGCTGTTATTATATTTTATTGTCTGCCTTTTGAGAAAATATCTCATATATTAGTCGACTCCTTGCTTGGCTAGAATATTCGGTCATATTTCTTAAGAATTTTGATGAAATTGTGAAGGAAAGTAGTTTGATTTTTTATTTCATTCGAACTTAGTACATTAAATACATATTTTATTCACAGAATTGTGCATACCTTTAAGTTGTTTAATTAGAATATTAGTTTATAAAGCAACAGGTACGAAGCATTGTTCCTACAATCTCATTTTGCTATAGGTATTATATAAATATCGTGTAGACTTGTAGAGCATTCTGGACCAAAAAAAGTCCCTTGCAATCACCAGTCATGTTTACACCACTAAATAAACAATGCAGTCAGTTAATTAACACATAGTAAAACAAAACGAACGAAGTGATAAAAACAATAAAATTAAAAAAAGGTAAAAATAAAAATCGTTTTTAAAAAATAATTTGTGCCGCGGAGCTGAGCGCCGCTCGGATTGCGAAGCATTTTAATTTACTCTCAGATACAATATAAATTGAATTAATATTAACTCTAGTTCCTTTTTAATCTTCTGTTAGTTGGAATTGTGTTTTATTTTTTATTCGTTGTTAAGTTTAACTGAGACATTAAATACTTGTGATTGGATATTCGTCCATGCCTCCAAACAACCTCCATCTTCATTTCTGTCTTTATCCATTGCTGAAGATAGAATCAGCCCTGACCATAAGTAACCTATTCACTCGGGGCTTGAAGACGCCCAGATCGTCAAGACTCTTCGGGAATCACTGAATCTAGCTAAGAATAAAATATTCGAGTGGTTCTACTATAAAATGGTGATGTTTTTTATGTGATAAGCCGGTAAACGAGCAGACGGAGCACCTGATGGTAAACAATCGGCATCGCCCATGGACACTTGGAACACCAGTGGCGTTACAAGTGCGTAACAGGCCTTTTGAGATTAGGAGTTTGAGGATCGTTGGGGATTCAGGGATTGGGGAAGGGGAACGAGGGGTAATTGGTTCTTCGGTTACCTCACTCACACGACGAAACACAACGCAAGCGTTGTTTCACGTCGGTCTTCTGTGAGGTCGTGGTATCACTCCCGTCTAGCCCGCCCATTCGTGCCGAAGCATGGCTCGCCCACACTCAAAACCTCCCACACTTGACGTTTAGCCGATTTAATACTTCTGCTAAACCTTTTCGTGGTATGTCAGACATTTCTGCGTTATCTGTAAATATAGTAGAATTAAGATTAGTCTCCAAATTATCTTGTTTTCGTAAAGTAAATTCTAGTCAGCAAAAATAGAACTTATCTTAGGTATTATTTTAAGTTAGGTCACCGTGTCACGGACGCTGTGCTAGTGTTTTTCTATTCTATTAGGAAATTCTTAGAATAACTCGTGTGAGTGCTGGAGATTAGGGTACAGGGTTAGTAGGTGTTATGAGCCAGGAATATAGGTCATACGGTCACTTCTAGTATATGGTACTGGAAGTTGGTTTATTTTAGTAAAGGTTAAATGAGTCACTGTTTTCTTTTATTTAAATGCTCAGGCTCTTAACTCGTGTGGCGGTGTTTCGCCATTTTTTTTTTATCTGAGCTGTTCTATTTTGTTCACAGTTCAAAGCTACGTATTACTACAAATTTGAAAATACTAAAATAAAACACCTTCGTAAACGAGGAACCATATCTAAATACCCTCAATCAGCAGTCACATTTTTGTAGAATGAATCAATTGAGTCAACTCTACCTATACATACATTTTTTTTAAGGTGGGAAAATCATAGAATGACTGTTCCCGCCTGGGTGAGGCGGGAGTGTCAGACTCTTACTGACTAAAAACCACCCCGTTCCTTCTCCTGTACGTCGAGCCAGAGCCGCGGTTACCCGTTAGGTTCTCCGCGACACCTATAGGTACATTAAACTAAGAATACACTAAGGGACAATTGTCCCACGACATGTATCAGAGACATGTCAAGTGAAGCCTGCCAATTTGCCCGACGTATTAGAAGGCGACAACGAGCGCCTTATGTCCACAGCGACGTTGATGTTGCCAGACATGTCGACCAAAGTCCAGCAACGTAGCTTTACTTCACTGAACTGATGTATCCTTGGCTTTATTATTCCTCCTATAATTCAACTGTACCCGACACCTTGACACTAAAACCCTCAATTACTAACGATACTATCTCTAAACGTTCTGACTTACAATCAGAACAGTCAGACGTTTAGTCAGACTCCTTGTCTAATTGCTGACACAAAAAGCACAGTCTGTCTTTCAACGCGACTGAATTAATTAGCGGAGGACCGGGGAAGGATGTTACGTGGGGACACATGGGGTATGGATTAGACGAGGTATAAAATTGATCAGGTGAACATATTTTTTATGTGGATATATGGAATTATGGATCCGACTAGTGTAGCATTGATTGGAAGTTTTTACATATTTAGATTTAATTATAAATGTCAGTTTTTTACACGAAGTAAAGTTTTTTCAAAAATTCGCAAGTAATTCGTCTATTGGGCAAAGCCAAATGACGAAACTGAACACCGAAAATAGTAGCATCGACTCATTGACGTCAGAGATTTTGAGAGAGCTTATAAGGTTCTACGGACAGTTATATACCTCGACACGGCAAACCATTGTCGGTACAGCTCGTGATCCAAGAGCTAAACTGACACGGCACTAAATCATCGACCTCATCGTTCGCTTGATAAAATTGACGTGTAAAAGTGCTGCCTTGTAGCCTATTTGCAGAAATAAATTCACTTGTTTCACTTGTTAAAAAATCGAGGATATCCCAGACATCAGCCTGTATGAGATTATGATGGCTCTCAAACAGTTTAAGAACAACTTATTTTTTTATATAATTCAACTTATTAATCTGAAACTAAAACCACACATATATGTAAGTTTGTATAAACTGTCACTGTAGTTATGCTTTTGTCCTTTCATTATGGATAAACACATCACATATACACACACACACACACCACACACACACACACACACACACACATACACGCAACTATATATAGTTATCATTTTACATTTAAGTATATATTTATTAAATAGTATTGCCATTTTTATCTTTTATGTATTATATGTAGTCTGTAAGTTTCATTGATTGTTTAATTTGTTTTTTTTTATTGCTTTCCTTCTATTTTGATTTATTTTTATTGTGCATCTACCACCCATTCCCAGATTCTTTTCTAAAATTCCATCCAAAGGTTGTCTGGAAGAAATCGCCGCGTGTGATAAGACCGCCCATTGTACTTTAATTACTGTTGCAATGTTTACAATTTTTTTTCTGTGTGTGCAATAAAGTATATATTGTTAGAAGCATAGACAAAAAGGAACGAAATGTCATCGCGTAGCGGGAAAATATAATCTGTGGTTCGAACAATGAAAAAGTCAAGATGGCGGGAACTCGGAAATTATTGAGACGGTGTATTTGGTGTTGAGGGAATTTTATTCTATTTGAAAGTCAATTTGCCTATTCATGTGTTATTGTTGTTGTTTTTCTTTCCAATTAATAGTTATGATTTAGCTAGTTCTGAATTTGTAATTGGATTTCGATGTTAACAATATAAGGTGAATTGTAATGGTGGTACTCTTTATTTCTCCTGTCTCCTGAGTTTCTAAAATCCAATGTGGTATAAAACAAATAAGTTACTAATATCAAAGAGCAAGGTGAACTCTATGACAGTTTTTAAGTTTTCTAATATCAGAAGTGGGATACGATTATTTTCCATGCGTTCTGACTTTCTATGTAGATAATACTTACATGATACGGCAAATTGACTATTCAAAGTTTTTCATTTGTTTTATGTAAGCTCGTATTCATGTACCTACTTAGTAGGGAACGTTGTGATCGAGTTATTGTGGCAAATTGTGGTAACGTATAACTATGACTGAAACTTACGGTGAGTACGTTCCAATTCCCGTTTGAAAAGCTATAATGCTTTTGTGTATTTGTACGTGTAAGCTACAAATAAATAAAATTGTGAACTCAATGTTTAAACTATTCCTACTAATTTTCTTTTAAGTTAAAATCTTTAACAATCTCAAGTTCTGTCATTGTAATTTGTTATACCTACCTATGTCCTTTACTGTTACAAACAGTAAGGAGAGACAATTAATGTCACGTAGGTACTGAAGTGATTCTGCTAATATTCCTAGGCGATTCTGCTAACATGGCTTGTGTAAAGTAAAGTGAACTGAAACACTAAATTTTGATTTGTTTGACTGCATGGAGGAGTGATGCTGCCAATTGCTGGTGAGGAAACGTGAGCTCAACACCGGTGCGCCTGCCTGTGCTGACGTCGCTACAGCTACCGTTCATGACTGCGGCAGTAGCTGAGCGTCGATGGTTGGTGGCAGTAGGTGAATTGACTTCGCTTGGACTGCTATGCAAGCTTGGCTCACTGTGTTGTAGAAGCAATACATTCAATGACCAGGCTGGTGAGATCTAATCTTACTTTTATATTTAGTATTCTTTATCTGCTAATTTTTTTGATCAACAATATAGACAGCAGACCTGGTATGAAGCAGTAAAATACTAAGAATATAAAGTTTGAATTATTAAAATAAAAATGAGTAAATGTTTTACAACGGCAACTGCTTAAAAGCTAAGTCCAAGGCTCAATGCATGGGTTACCATTGGTTGTATTTAGAGTAATGTGAAGGATTAGTTTGTGAAACGTTTGTGCTTTTGAATACGTTGTACGAAGTCATGAGTATGAATACTGATCAATATCCAACATATGAATGCTGAATATGCTTATTGATTACTGTTAAAAGTTACAGTTAAAGTTAATGGGTCGATGATAAGCATATTACAGCAGCAGTAAAATTGAACCAAGTTTCAACTATAAGTTGTTGGTGTTGTTTGTTACAAAGCAAAATACATTAACTGTTAACAAGTTAACTAATATTAACATTGTTTGTATTCTTATGTTATCAGGCATTATTTGTTATGTTTACACTTGAGAGAGGTCAATACATTAACAAACTTTTACTTAAACTGTCAAACACCAAGCGGTCACCGGTGACCGCGACCTATTGTTCTTTAATTGTGTCTATAAAACCGGTACTCGACGAGTTAACTTAATGTATGTATTGCGTTTGAAGTGGCATCTTGCAACTGAATTTTGAATCACAAATCTTTAGCCGATGGAGCTGAAATTTTTTATGTGTTCAGGTTTAGCTGTGAATTCAGCTGAAGTTTTACATCTTTTATCAAAGTAATGTAATCCAAAGAATAAAGATTAAAAATCAGAACAGGAGAACTGCTGTATGTTGATGAAAAACATATTTCTCTTCTAATATGCACCATTCACCACAAGTTAACAACTTGTGCAGAATTGTGAAAAATGCTACATGGTATTGCTTGAATCATGTCTTAGGTAGTTGTACAGGGAAGTACTGTTGTTATAATGGAAGACAGCAGTATGTGTATGTTTCTCCTTAGCAGCGTTACCCTTGATAGAGTGTTGATGTGGTTGTTGTACTGTAGTGAAGGTAGGTTGCCAGTATGCACCTCACAGTTACTGTAATCCATAATATGTATGTCCGTTCTGCACTTGTTTAGCAAATTTGTAAATACAGACTTAATTTGGTTTGTCCACCGCATGAGTAACATCTTGGGAGGCCGAGAGTGCTTTCTACTACCGGTGAACAAGCTGCTGTATGGATGTAGTTTTTTGGGGAAACACTACAGATAGTGATATTGCTTTTAGGGCACAAAAACGATGCGTACGAGCTATGTTTGGTCTTCAACCAACAGACAGCTGTAAGCCGTACTTTATCAGGCATGGCATCCTTACACTTCCGTCTCTGTATATACTTGAGATAGCAATGTTTGTGTATAGAAATCCTCACCTTTTCGAACGGCTGCGTGATATTGTGCCGCGAAATCGGCGGAACAATAATAAACTGTGTCTTCACACAGCAGTCGAGTCTTATGGGAAAGAGTCTTTTATGTATGGCGCCAAAAATATACAATAAAATCCCAAACGACTTAAACATTTCAATATTAGTATATTCAAAAATAAATTAAAATCAATTTTATCCAAGAAATGTTATTATAATGTAAACGACTTCTTTAATGACGGTAATTTGTAGGACATTTATAAGTTTAACTTTTATTTATTTAAGCACTGACATTTTAATGTATTATACTATGACATTTTTATTTTATTTTTTTGTTATATTACCTTTATTGACTTAAGCTAACAATATTTCATACGCCTGTGAGGGCAGATTTTGGTGGTACTATCTTAATACTGTGATCATAATTATTTACCCAAAATGTAATGAATAAATGATTTTGATTGATTTGATCGGTTGTTCCTCCTAGAAACGTGACTAGACTCTGAAGAGTGTCAGGATACATCATTGTATGTTGAAAGATGATGCCTAATTTGTTAATCGTTTTGTTGCTTAAAATTTCAAATATGTACACAACCCAGTTTTTAGTGCTTTAATCGAGTTTGTTACCTTGATATATTACTTGAGAGGGTTCATGCTGGATCTTATGAATACTCTCCTTATTTTTAGCAACACCGATGTCCACGTATTGAACCGCTAGTGTTACTTATGTTAGCTGACTCGCGAGAAGTAACGTTTACTGGTAGGCAATGTTTTACATACTGACGACATGAGTACCATGTTGATTGCGTGATAAAAAATTGAAGTAAGTTTTTCCGATGATCAATGATGATGCTGATTCGGTGATAATGTGGAAATTTACAGGATTCCATCAAAAAAAAAAAAAATATTTAGGATGAACTAAAAGTCATAGTCAGGTGTGTCCGAGCGGATACAGAATGTCTTGACAAGATCAACTCAGACATTTGTAGCCCGTATATTGTGGTGAAGTCTACAGCGCCAAGTGTTACGACTGCTAATAGCAGGCAGACCCGTGTGAACACGCGACACAGACTGTGGCGGAGTTCATAGTGCTATGTGGATAGCATATAATTATAGAAATGTGTGCTGTCTTCTTTGAGAATTACCTTCCCACACAATATGATACGCTAACATTGTGTGATATCTGATGTGTATTGTGTGTGTAATGTGCGTTTGAATAATATGCTAACGTAGGTATTAATTATGTTACACATGTGTTTGAGACTCATGATACGCTAACGTAGTGCCTATGTCATGTAGTCGTTATAGCAGAGATAGCTAACGTCGTGCTTCCTCTCTGAGTATGTTCTATGATCGTGAACTATGCTAACGTCGTGCCTATGGTTCACCATTGATTGTGTTTTTTCCTGTGTTCGTGACTCATGATACGCTAACGTCGTGCCTATGTCATGTAGTCGTTATAGCAGAGATAGCTAACGTAGTGCTTCCTCTCTGAGTATGTTTTATGATCGTAAACTATGCTAACGTCGTGCCTATGGTCCACTATTGATTGTGTTTTTTCCTGTGTTCGTGACTCATGATACGCTAACGTCGTGCCTATGTCATGTAGTCGTTATAGCAGAGATAGCTAACGTAGTGCTTCCTCTCTGAGTATGTTTTATGATTGTGAGCTACGCTTACGTCGTGCCTCTAGTTCACTATTGATTACTTTACTGTGTTGGTGACTTATGATATGCTAACGTCGTGCCTGTCATGTAGTTGTTATAGTAGAGATAGCTAACGTAGTGCTTCCTCTCTGACTATATTTTGAATTATTATGGATCAATGTGTACATGTCGTTGTTTGTGTTGGTAACCAACGACATCCCGATACAATTTTTATAATTTCAGGTGCAGAAGGTATTGAACTCACACGTCACGTTTTTGGTAATTGATAAGATTAACGATTTAATATGGGTCGATGTGTCTTCGGAAAAAACCGGTGTCCCGACCCAATCCTTATGTTCTCAAGTGATGATTATGTTGTTTCCATGGATCATGTGATACGGTAATATGATGCCTATCATGTGGTCCACATTAACCGAGATAGCTAATGTTGTGCCTCCTCTCTGGCTATTTTTTTGTGACCTGCGCTAACGATTTAAAATGGATCGATGTGACCGCCGGTAACCACCGTCGTCCCGATCCAATTCTTATGTTCTTAGATGCAAACAGTATAGAGTTCACAGCTGAACAAGCTGCCAGAAGCCGCGGTGATGTCCCTGCTACGGAGCGTGTGCTGTAAATATGCGACAGTGCGACACAGGAGCACGAGGACGTGCTCCAGTCAGGAGAGGCCGTGTTAGAAGCATAGACAAAAAGGAACGAAATGTCATCGCGTAGCGGGAAAATATAATCTGTGGTTCGAACAATGAAAAAGTCAAGATGGCGGGAACTCGGAAATTATTGAGACGGTGTATTTGGTGTTGAGGGAATTTTATTCTATTTGAAAGTCAATTTGCCTATTCATGTGTTATTGTTGTTGTTTTTCTTTCCAATTAATAGTTATGATTTAGCTAGTTCTGAATTTGTAATTGGATTTCGATGTTAACAATATAAGGTGAATTGTAATGGTGGTACTCTTTATTTCTCCTGTCTCCTGAGTTTCTAAAATCCAATGTGGTATAAAACAAATAAGTTACTAATATCAAAGAGCAAGGTGAACTCTATGACAGTTTTTAAGTTTTCTAATAATATATATAAATAAATAAATAAATAAACTGTTGCTATTTCCTTCAAAATAATATGTAATAACCAATTGTCTCATATTTTTAAAATCGTCGCTATGAATTGGCTCTACAACCTTCCTATTCAGACTGTATAGCAATAGAAGGCAGGTTTTCAATCAAAGGAGGTTTCAAATTGGAAATTTGCAGAATTGATGAGTTCAGAATTCATTACAGCGCGGCGTGGTACTGGGGGAACAAACTGCCATTGATTATAATTAGTGAATGATGGTGCTAAATGGTGCATTGTGAGGCTCTGTGGAGGAGGGAGTGAAAGAGGATAGAGGGTAGTTGGGAAGATGGAGATATAAATTTAAAATACAACGCAATTAAAGTCAAAAGCAGGTGCACACTACTGACAAACGGTGAAGGAAGACACTGTGAGCAAATCTGGGTTTATAATTTATAATTATAAGTTTCAAATCGTCAACCTGCATTGAGCAAGCGTGGTGATTAATGCTCAAACCTTATACATGTGAGAAAAGGCCTTTGGTCAGTATTGACTACGTATATGCTGTTAATGTGTGTGCACATAATACGATAGAACACTCATTATTCTTCAGTTATTGTTTAATAGTTTGTTGTCGAGACCCACTTAAAGTGGTCGCAAAAGTGACTTTTAGAGTTTACAGGCTTGATTTTCGGTAAAAGTAATAGTGGTGTTTATACGGTTTTTCTAAAACTTCTCAATAGCATGCAGCTTAGAATTGAATTCATACGTAATTTTCTATGAATCCGATCACTCAGCTCCTACGTTAAAATAATAATGTTCACTCGATAAGCCAATATTGTGAACATGATTGAACAAGAGTAACCTATGGAGTTCCTTGTTCGTTTTTCTACATAGGAATCTACACTTTGGAATGAGAAAATCTAGGTTCTAGGAAACTATATCTTACTGCCTCGTTGGCCGAGTGGTCGCAAATGCGACTGCCGGGCAAGGTTCGTTTCCCGGGTCGGGAAAAGTTTTATTGGGTTTTTAAAAAAAATGTCAGTTGTAGCACGGAGTTTGGAAATGTGCCCGGTATATGGCAATACGCTCACCCGCTATTATATGGGACTTATAACATAAATAGTGAGTGAGTGTTACTTCTGTGTGCACCTCTGCCTACCGCTTCGGGGATAAAAAGCGTGATGTTATGTTATGCTTCCTGGTGGAAAACTAAGCATTAGATACAGATACTAGTAGATGTATGGCATTGTTGATCCGATTTTTAATTTAATTGTAACTAAATTTGCTTAAAACAAATTTTACCAAACGCTCTAGAGAATTAAGTCCAAGCCTTCTTGATAAGCAGTTCGTCGCAACAAACTATTGAATGGTTGAACAAAACCTATTTAAAACGAGTGAAGAGTAATCTTACTACCATATCACTATTCCAGGGTCAACATTTATGTCGTAACACAAAACAAAACAAAAGCCGGTATCCACTGGGGATGATGCCAACGTAGGGCAGTTACATAATTCATAAGGGCGCTTGATTGGCTTCCCCAACGCCCAATACCGGCCACTATTCCTATTTCAAACTAAAACCCTTCCGGAATAAGGTTCCTTTATGGAAAAACTGGAAGCTAAGTTTAAATAGCCTCTTTGGAAATGTAGATTTTTTAAGTCGTGTTTCATAAAAACCGTTTGGATTGCTCTTCGCGATTGCGCTTCGCTCGCGTCACAAAAGGATAAAAATGTGACATATACCAATACACACAGCGCCATCTATACCAATACTTTTGTTTTCCCTCGGGAATATCAAATTTTTCCGGGATAAAAAGTACCCTATTATTTAATCCGGACGTCTAACTATACATCTGCAAAAATTCAATGCAATCGGTTTAGTAGTTACGGCGTGAAGTCGGAACAAAAAAACAAACAAACAAACTCACTTTCCGATTTATAATATTAGTAAGGATTTTGATTTAAAACTACTCTTGTGATTTGAAACAGACATACTTCTAAGTTTAGTATGTGTGCTAATTTTGAGGCCTATCATCAATCTTTTTATTTTCGAAGGGTAGGTAAAAATGCACGTGGTAATGTAATACACACTTTTCAAGTGTAATAATAATAGTGAGTTGAATTTAATTGGAGAAATTGTCATATGAGCCCGTCAGTCACGATTTAAAGCCTTATGCAGAATGAGAATTTTCAAAAAAGATATAATATACAGTATGGGAATATGTATCAGAGACATTGTAGAACATACTTTTTTAAAAAGAGTTACGAATGGAGTTTTTTGCTCGTTCTTCTCTATTCGAATCTACATTTTGGAATAAGCACCTAGCTTCACTGACGGACTGACTGACAGACTATTATTTATTTTGTATTTGTTGACGTTTCAAAAGTACCAAATTATGGTTTAATTGAAATAAACGCTTTTACTTTGACTTTGAATATTTCTTGCCTTTCAGTCATCATAAAATGTCTATTTTGAAATGTTATAATGTTATTTTCCCATTAATATTATATCAAATGTCTATTTAATAGAAAAAGTCTTTACTTTTTTCTGTCTAGCTGCAACTTTAAGCAGGCTTGGAAAGAGATCCGGCGACTTATGGGACAATCTGATTGTATCTTGTAGCTAATAAAGTTAACTCTATAATTCTGTTCAGCAGGATTACTGTGTACCTATAATAATTAATTTAGTTAAACGAGGATTTTAATACTATTTTAGTGATTAATAAGCCTTATAACGTTGAGCTGACTGGGCAATTGTCTGTTACACAATGATCGTAGGTTTGATTCCTGCATGAAACTTTGTATGGTCCAAAATTGTTGTTCCCGGTCTGGGGCCGATGTTTATAAAAGGTATGTTTGTAAACGTACCCACGAGACAAGAAAGTCCTAATGTGACTGCACGGTTGGTGCGGTGGCTGGGCAACCGCGGGTATCACGGGTTCGATTCCCGCACGGAACAACACTTTGTGTGATCCACAAATTGTTATTTCGGGTCTGGGTGTCATTGTGTACGTGAACTTGTATGTTTGTAAACGCACCCACGACACAGGAGAAATTCCTAGTGTGGGGCAACGTTTAAAAAAAAGTCGGCCAGAAAAAAGAGCTGTTTGAGCAATTACTTACATCATTTCAATACGTTTATTAGAATGAAACCTAGATGAACACTTTATAATTTACTAGCTGTACGCGGCACTTCGACCGCGTGGAAAGGTAGCCTAAGTTACTCGTTAGTACCTACATCACCTACCTGTCTATAAAAATGTCCCGTCAAAATCGGTCTAGCCATTTGATAGATAAAAAAAATTAAATAACTTACACCACTGCCTGCCTCGTTGGCCGAGTGGTCGCAAGTGTGACTACCGGGCAAGGGGTCTCGGGTTCGATTCCCGGGTCGGGCAAAGTATTACTGGGTTTGTAAAAATCTCAGTAGTAGCACGGAGTCTGGAAATATGCCCGGTATATGGCAATAGGCTCACCCCCTATTACATGGGACTCATAACATAAATAGTGAAAAGTGGGTGTTACATTGTACAGTGCAGTGGCATTAAGTACCGAAATGTCCATCTCTGCCTACCCCTTCGGGGCTAAAAAGGCGTGATGCTATGTATAACTTACACCAATAAGTCAAGTACGCAACCATTTTTATAAGTCATCACTTAAGTATAAATGAAATACTAAGTCATAATTCCAATTTAACCTAAAACCACAGATTAACCCCGAAAACACGAAAATAAGTATTCCAAGTTTACTTACAAAAAGTAGAAAGTAATTAGACGTGTAAGTTAACTGAAGTGTTAACTATCGGGTTAAGTTAAACTTTTAATTGACCGATTCGAGAAGTTGAGCGCCTTTTGAAGGTGTCTGAATAACTTTGGTGGAGTTTTGTTGATTACTTTTGTTTGAGAATGAAATGGAAAGCGGTTGATGAAATGATCAGCTCGGCTTATGATGAGGTTCGTGGATGAGTATTTTGTCTTTAGAATTGTAAAAATAATATGCAACCAGCGCAAGGATTCTTGCACATGCTGAACTGGTCTCACTTCACTGCAGACTCTTGACATGATAATGTACCCATTAGTATTTATGAACTGCTGGTTGCCTTGTTGGCCGAGTGGACGCAAGTGCGATGGGTTTGATTCCAGGGTCGGGCAATGTACTACTGGATGTTTAAAAAAATCTCAGTAGTAGCACGGAGTCTGGAACTATGCCCGGTATATAGCAAATATACGAAATACGAAAAACTTCATAAATTCTTATTTCGGATTATAGGTTCGCACCCATATAGAGGTAGGATTTATGAAATTGAATGTTTCTAAAAATTCTCACGACACAAGAGACAATTCTAGTGTCTTACGACATCTTTTAAAACATAACATCACGCCTTATATCCCCGAAGGGGTAGGCAGAGGTACACATTACGGCACTTAATGCCACTGGTACAATGTAACACTCACTTTCACTATTCATGTCATAATTCTCATGTAATAGGGGGTGAGCCTATTGTGATATACCGGGCACGATTTTGAACTTCGTGCTACTACTGAGATTTTTTTTAAACCCTGTATAACTTTGCCCGATTCCGGAATCGAATCCAAGACAATCAGGCAATGACGCAGTCTTCTAAAAAAAATTAATATAAGAATAAACACGGCTAAATAACTACTCAAGATCAGTAAAAGCATTACAAAACACCCAACACACAATGTACCGAAGTAAAACAAAAACAGAAATGTCATTATTTTCCAGAAAGTTCTGTCTCGACATACGAGACAGCTCAGCATGAGAGCTAAAAGGTACCTAAAATAAAATAAATATTTCCTTGTGCAGTGTAAACTTGTATTTAAGTCCGTTCAGACAGTAACGAGGACACTATGAGAGGAGCAGGACAGTCGGAGGGGAGGGGGGGTGGAGGACACATTGACAGCTGTTGGAAGACGAGTGGGGATACGATGTGGGGGGATTTGGATGTGGTAGTTTAATTGTTAGGTTTTATGCCATACCCATTGCGCTTGTTATCAGTATCACATCCGCTGTTAGTTATTGTGGGCTCCTGTATTCACTTGAAATTAGTCGAGTAACCTTGTCGAACGAAAATATGGGTGGTACCATACAACTTAACTCGTTAATTATTATGCCGAAAACATAATTACACACGTAACTGTTTGACGAGGAACTCGACTAGTTTCAAGCCATGCTAGTGGCTCATATTCATGAGCAGCATTCGTTTGGCGATTGTCGCGCTACTACTTCAGTAGTAAGTAAGTAATTCGAAAACATAATAATTAATATAGTATGTCTTCCGAAAGATTTAATATAAACTTGACTCCTTTACCCATGTCTACCCATGGTTATCAATTGAAGTTTTGGTTTTATATTCTTTTTTTATATTGTGATTTCCAACTATGTTATTTTATTTAACTACTTTTACCCGCGGCTTCACTCGCGTCACAAAAGGATAAAAAGTAGCCTATGTGACATATACGAATACACGCAGCGCCATCTATACGAATACTTTTTTTTTCTCTCGGAAATATCAAATCTTTCCGGGATAAAAAGTACTCTATTATTTAATCCAGACTTCTAACTTTACGTCTGCAAAATTTCAAAGCAATCGGTTTAGTAGTTACGGCGTGAAGGCAGAACAAACAATTAAACAAACTTACTTTCCAATTTATAATTGATTTATAAAAGATTAAAATACGGTGTTAGTAACACATTCTTAACCCATTTTTATTATAAAAGATCTTATAAACAACATCAAACATTTAACACTACATTACAAAATAAACTGTAAACTGAAAGCCACCAGCCATCCCCACGGAGGCTACATAACAAATTTCAGGCAGGCTTCCAGGCTACTTCTTTTTAATACCAGCTCTAGCGCCAGCATAGCTTCACGCTGTAAAATATTCACGTAGCCACGTAACACGTAAATCTGAGATTTATTTAAAAAACTTATTCTACTGAAACCTGAAACAAAGTTCTTTCGAACAATTTTTGCCGGCTGTGGTCTAGTAAAGTAGGTACATTAAAAAGCAATCGTTTTCTCATATAAGTAGTGGGTTGTAAAAACATTTGTTAAGTGCTAGCCAAAAGGGTTTTGGTGTCCTTACTATAATACTGTTTATTTTCGGGTACAGTTTTGTTTTGGACCTCTTTTCACTTTATTTTTAAAATGGCTATAGTGAGGTAAACTATTAGTTAAATTGAAAATTAGTCTAGACCAAATTCAAACTTAAAATCAATGTTTCACTTTTATGAAGCATACATTGACCAGTGAATTAGTTTCATTAATCACTAGCTACTCCAACGCGGGTTTGCTCGCTGTATTCGCTGTATTAATCATAGCGTGATGGTTATAAACCATCACGCTCATCACCTCATAGCCTTCCCCGATAAATGGACTCCACAATACAGAAAGTATCATTCAATTCCAGGCAGTAGTTTCGTGCCGTCGCGAAGGACACACCGGGCGTCGGGGATCGCAGGACGATCTCCGGCCACCGTAAGCGCGGGCCTGCGGACGGCGAGCATGAGTGGCTCCCCGTCCGACCAGAACCAGACCCGAGCGAGCGGCGCGTCGCATTTTGCGTCCGCGGCTCGATGGGCAATAGTGTGAACGGGGTGGTTTTTAGTCAGTAAAAGTCTGATACTCTCTCCCGCGTCAACCAGGTGGGAGAACTCATTCGTTGATTTTCCTTCTTAAAAAATACCTAGTAGTTTCGTGCAAACGAACAGATAGACAAACAAACTCTTCAGTTTTGTAATAATAGATTTTGATGACTACTTCTTCAATATATCACATGACATGATGACAGTAATGAAACTATTCGATGCCATAAATGCATAACGTGAAAAGCAATCCAGGGAAGATTTAACGAGTTGCCGGGGCTCCGTCTCGAAGTGTAGGAGTAAATGGTTTTTAGTCAATAGGAGCCTGACACTCCGTCTCGCCTCACCCAGGGAGGGAGAAGCCTTTGATGATTTTCCCCCTCAAAAAAGGATGGTAACGAATTAATATTATCTCTCTTTTAAACTGTCAAACACCAAGCGGTCACCGGTGACCGCAACCTATTGTTCTTTAATTGTGTCTATAAATACGGTACTCGACGAGTTAAGTCTTAATCTGTATTTTCTCGTTGAACCCTGAAGCTAAAATATATTTACATGTATAAGTACCTACTCAACTATGTAAGCTTTCACACTCAGGCATGTACCTATAGGTAATAGGATACCCATTTCAAACCATTTTTGTTTATTCACAACATCTTAACCTTTATGTACATTTTGTTTAAGTAACTATTTTTATTTTAGGGCAGTATGTTTGGTGTAGTGGCTGAATAGTCGGCATTAAACTTCGAATTATGGAAACTATTAAGTACCATTTAATATTTGGTACTTACGTATTTTTTTTACAATTATCCTACTCAAAAAACATTATTACGCTTATTATATTTTAACTTACATATCAGTAAGTTTTGAGCCTATTGCCATTTTGAGCAGTAATTGCCATTTTGAGCAGTAATTGCACACACGTACCTACCTACTAAGTAGCCACTTGGTCAGTTACTGCCTACATCCTGCAGGTGCAGTTACATCCTAGGCGACACGTCGTCATCAGTCTTGCTTGTAATTATTCTTCTAATAGTAATAATGCCGTATCCATAATCTTCTTCACTCCACGTTGAATAACAATCTGACAAACAGGTACCTATGTACCGTGTGAGAATCCGTCGGCGCGGCGCGACGTGGGGCTCGTGGGGCGACGCCGCCGGTTCAATGCTTACTATGATTGGATACGACTGCGCCACGCATGGTGGACTTGGAGCTGCTTTAGGATAATGGGAATTTTAGCTATTAATGTTTTTGTTATAGCCTCATCATGCAGGGTGTTTAAGTATCCAGTTGATAAGGAAAGCTTAGTTTATTGTACCAGCGCTACAGTTGTCATGTCGTCATGTGAATGCTACTCAGGAATGGACTATTATGGTTTGAAACTAATCGAGTTCCTCGTCAAATAATAACGCCGAAAAATATAATAATTCAATAAGGAAAGGTAAAAAAGGGCATCATTGCTTACCATGGCGACCTAATAGCCAAATAAAACAAGAATTACAACTACTGTCAAAATGTGATTCAATTCGAGTTCACTGTTCACATTTAGGAAAATTATTGGTATTGTTGAGACACGGGTTCGGGTTGTAATTAAAAGATACGACAAAGTTCCACTCCATATAATGACCAAAAAATACTTAGGCTAATTACAATGTGCGCGACCCACTCGCAACCCGACAAGCCCGTGACTGCCCGACGTTGCATAAATGCAACGTTGCAAAACCTATGCGGTGCATTGTCGTCGCTACATCATTCCTCCCCTTTTTTTAAAAAAAAGTATATATTTAACATAATTAAAATACAAATCATTTGAAACATACATAGGAGATGCAGAAGTACAAGTACTGTTCTTACTGTATATAAATGACATTATTAATATAACCAACCACCATTGTATATTGTTCGCTGATGACATTAGTATTATTATAACAACAGAAAAATGTAATAATGGTATAAATAATCACGAGAATGAAATTAATAACACTATAGGAAAATTAATACAATGGCTCGACACTAATAATCTTAAAATAAATCTTAATAAATCCGTATATATCAACTTTAATAAATGTAATAATTCAAAATACAATATTAAACTTAACATATCCAAAATTAAAGAAGTGGTACAGACAAAGTTTTTAGGCGTAATAATAGATGAGAATATAAACTGGAAAGAGCATGTAGATAATGTTTCAAAGAGAATAAATAAATTTGTATATGCTCTCAAACAAGTAAAAAATGTAACCAACTTAAAAACAGCCATTATGACCTATCGTGCATACGTGGAATCGCTACTGCGCTATGGGCTTATAATATGGGGAAATAGCACAGATATGCACCGAGCTTTTGTTGCTCAAAAAAAATGCATTAGAGCAATGTTCGGGATGCAACCGGAGGACTCGTGTCAACCCATATTTAAAAAACTAAATTTGTTACCATTGCCATCCCTCTATATTTATGAAATATGCATGTTCGTTAATAAACATAAAACTTTGTTTAAATCAGTCAATGATGTTAATCCTAGGAACCGGCGTGACCCACATAGACTAGTTCTAGATGATACTGCCAGGCTTAATAAGTATAGTAAAAGCTGCTTATGTAATTGTGTTCGTATATATAATAAGATACCGAGTGATTTAAAAAAATTAAATTTTAGATTATTTAAGAAAAACTGTTTGCTTGGTTGAATACGAATAATTTCTATTGTCTTAAAGAATTTATGGACAGGAAATTTTAATACTACATATTTTATAAGTGAAAGATTTGCATGCTAAGTACAATTTTGGCAAAACATGTAAGCTCTTTATAATAATTATTGTAACACCATTTATACCATGTTTTATGCAAATAAAGAATTATTATTATTATGTATGTCTTTACCATTCACGGGACCACAGGGTCCCGGTCATTTGGGAGGCGTACGAGGGGCCGAAGCCAACTGCGCAGAGGCCCTTTAGACAACTATAATATAAATGTAATGGACACACAAACCGGCGACTATCCCTGTATGCACTATGGAAATGCACCCAAGGACAGTCCCCGGTTAGTGTAGGACTATTATGAATAATGGAAAAAAAAAAAAAAGGTAGGGCTATGGATGGGTTGCTATGGACTGGTAAATTGGGAACTATGGATGACTATGGCACCTGCCGAAACAATGTAATTTTTACACGTAAAAATGGCAGGCGGAGACTCGCCAACTCACCGACCGGGCCCCGGGAATGGTTGCTAGATATAGCAACAGAGGGGCAACGAGAATGTGAGTGGCTGAAGGGTTAAGAAACTACCACCGCTTTCTACTCAGATCATCTGCTCCAGCCGAAGCCTCCTGCATCCCTGGCCCACTCGCGACTTACGAATAGTTTCTTACCCTCCGAGCAGGTTCACTGCTCTCGCGACTCCACTCTGGACGGCCAATGAAGGCAAGCCAGAGGTGGGAGACCTGTTCCTTGTCATCTTTCACTCCAGCCAGCCAATTAAGGCAAGCCGGAGAAGAAGGAACGGTGACTTCTCCCTGGAGCACTCGGGATGATGGTAGCCCGCGGGATCGCTAATGCCCGTCACCTCGCCTCAAGGTGCCCTGCGGGCTTATTATTATTATTTCCATATATTTATTTTAAATTCTCTATAAAATACATTTTTAAATACTACTTACAAAGACAAAAATAATATTTAAAAATATAAAAAATAGGAGCCGACCAGTAGCGGGAGCATGGTCCAAGCTACCGGTGGTTAGGGCTCCAGAGACAGAAACCTCCTCACGATACGTGCCGTTTCAAGGAGAACTGCCTTCTGTATCAGGCCCTTGACCCAACTGCCTAACGCTAGCCTCCTAAGGTGGTTGTCGAGGCTATTAGGGATTAACCCATTGGCCGACACGACTATCGGCACAATGATAGCCGAATCTACATTCCACATGTCGACAACCTCGTGAGCCAAATCAAGATATTTGATTGTTTTTATCTTTTTCAGCTTTCACGAGGTTCTCATCATGAGGAATAGTGATATCGATTATCATCGTGCGGCGCACTTGTCGGTCTATCACCACTATATCAGGTTTGTTGGCTATAATAGTCCTGTCAGTGATGATAGACCGGTCCCAGTACAACGTGATATGGTCATTTTCCAGAACTGGGTCGGGCACATACTTGTAGTACGGTACCTCAGACTCAACAAGTCGATAGTGCAAAGCAAGTTGCTGATGGATAATCTTGGCTACTTGATTATGCCTATGCAAATATTCACTGTTAGCCAAACGACCACAACCAGAAATAATATGTCTAATGGATTCACCAGGACTATGACATGCCCGACATATGTCAACCGTCCCATCCTTAATTATATATTTCCGGTAGTTATTCGTAAGGATAACTTCGTCCATAATTGCACAGACAAATCCTTCAGTTTCTCCAAAGAGATTACTGAATCGTAGCCAAGATACGGACGCTAGAAAATCTACACTGGGCCCATGAAGGGCCCGGAAGAAGCGTCCGTGGAGCTCCTTGCTGCCATACCTCCTTGCGATCATTGACGCTCAGTACCACAGGTTTGCGCCAGTTCTCTTTTGCCAAGGATAGCGGAGTGAATCCATTGTCCACCGCTGCTACTTCTCGATGCATACCCTCGTTGACTTTCAGGAAATATTCCCTGAGGCTGCACACCTCACGGTTGTGAAGGGTCTTAGCATTTAATAAGCCTCGACCACCACACTTCCGCGGGATGTACAACCTCATGACCGACGAACGAGGGTGATGCATGCGATTTGCAGTCAGCAGGGTCCGGACTCGTCTATCCAGGGTGTCAAGTTCAGTCTGTGTCCACTTGAGTATACCAAAAGAATACATTAGGACTGGCATGACCCAACCGTTAAAGGCTCGCACCTTGTTTCCGCCTGATAAGGAACTTTTAGTACCTTATTCAGGCGGCCAAAGAAGCGCTCCTGTAGCGATTGCTTCATGTCCGGTCCATTAATGCCTAATCCTTCTGACATACCCAGGTACTTGTATGTATCGTTTGCGGAGAGTGATCTCAGTTTTGTGAAATCTGAGAGTTCTAGTCCCTCAGATTCCACAATCCCTCCTCGCTTTACATGCATGACCGCACACTTGTCTACTCCAAACTCCATTCTGATGGAACTACTAAATTTTTCAGTTATATTCAGTAGTTCCATCAGTTGTTTCTTGTTTGGAGCAAACAACTTGAGGTCATCCATGTAAAGTAAGTGGGATATAACTAGACCCCTTCTCCGCAAAGGATAGCCTAGCCCTGAATCCTCCAGTAGAGTACTTAGAGGATTCAAGGCCAAGCAGAACCATAGTGGGCTCAGGCTGTCACCCTGGAATATTCCTCGTACTATCCTTACAGGTTCTTCATTCCCTTGGATTTGTCTACATCCCGGATAGCAAAGCACGGTGCTCCACTGCCTCATACATGACTCCAAGAAGGCGCGTAAACTTGCATGTATTTTATACAACTCCAGCACCTTCAGGAGCCATGTATGTGGCACAGAATCATATGCTTTTTTATAGTCTATCCAGCATGTAGACAAATCTTTTCGGGACCGACGAACCTGTTGGCTAACAACCATATCAATGAGGAGTAGCTCCTTAGTTCCACGAGACCCCTCCCTACATCCATTTTGAGATACCGACATGATGGAATTTTTTAATATGTTTTGTTATTTTTGTCCTCAAAATGGATGTAAGAAGTTTATAGACCGTTGGTAACATGTGATTGGTCTATAATTTTTGGGCTCAGTGGAACTACCTGATTTATGGAGCAGGTGGGTAACTCCTGTTGTTAGAAATTGTGGTAACGACCCAGTTTCCAAAGCTGCCTGGAAGTGTAATGCTAAGCGAACGTGTGAACTCTTGAACCATTTAATCCAGAAATTGTGCAGTCCGTCCGGCCCCGGTGATTTCCAATTCGGGACCGAACAGGCTGCACTGGCTACATCAGAGGAGGTGATTACTACCTCCTCCATCTCTGGTATAGTCTCACACCTTCGCTTAACATCAAACATCCAGTCACCTTCTGTGTGGCTAACAGGCACCGACCAGATGTTGCGCCAAAATGTGTTAGTGGCATCATCATCCGGTCGCCCCGTCAGCCACATCTTGGTTGGATCGTTCCCAATCTCTGTATACCCACCTCTGATCTCTTTGGAACATGCGATTCTGAGTATAGCGCTCCACTCTTTTTTTGTACCTTCTGATACGGTTTGCCCATGCATAAACTTTCTGCTTCAGGAAGTCGATGCGTTCTGTAACACGTGATAAGTATTCATGAGGACTGATTTCAGTCCCCACAAATGCACGTCTTACAAAGCGCATCACTCTAGGGCGAGTATTGCCCTCCCTGAAGCAGGATAGTTTGCCAATGAGTACCCTGGCCTCACTGATACGACGCTCTATCCTGCACTGCCAGGCAGGTACTGCTGGTTTTGGTCGGACTGCTGCGTCAAGATTTGGGAATCTGACGTTAGCCACTCGACAAGCAGCAACTGCCCCACAGTACAAGATTGAGTGTGTATCATAGAGGTTTTCGCTACTCTCAAAATAATTTTTAAGTAGCGAATCCAAGGCGCTCACCAGCGCCCTATTTTTTCTACACATGGGCAAACGTGGTAACTTTGGTCTTAAATTACTAGGAGCAAGTCTGTACTCACGAACCGCATCCTCCAAAGCACTCCTCAGACGTTCATTGCACTGAGTACTCACTTGTTCAACCCTGTCGTCCTCCACTCCAACGATAGGAGTGGTCGATGTCACACATTGTGACACTACAGGTGTCGGTGCCACCAATTGTGGTGGTGCGGGGACGACACGGTTGCGCAGTGCTTCAAGGCGTAGCCGATCAAGCGTAGTCTCATCCAATCTGCAATTACGTTGGATGACCCGCACTTGATCCGAGAGTCGTTGGGCCGAGACGTTGACAGATGGTTCAAGCACCTGAAATATAGACAGCATCCTTTCACGGTACGCCGTGAGGTTAGTTCCTCCCTCTGTAGCACCGTAGTATGCGCGCATGACGTTCTCGTTTATACTTTGAGTCCATTTCATGCGCCGCACACAACCACCGGTAGCGGGGACCCGTCCCAGGGCCTGATGGCCCCTGGTTCCCAAGCCAGTCGGTGGCCGGCCTCTCCCCGGCCGACGTACAGGTGGTGGCGACGTAGGTGGGGAGAAATAGTCGTCGCTCGAGCTCGACGCAACTGCAGTCACCGGCATTCCAGCGGAGCGGGGTTCCGGCGATGGCGAGGCGGAGCTGAGCGACGAGTCCGGAGGTGGTGGGGGTGCGCCTTGTTTGCTTCTGGCTCTCGTCAACATTGTTAATCGTTTTGCTTTAGTATATTTATTTTTGAAGTTATTGATTCTGTCATTGTCATTTTCATTTTTAATATTTTCTTCTTAGTTTGCAGTATTGTAAAATTATGGCGTATTATTATAAAACAAAAAGGTTTTTCTATTGTTGATAAATATTAGAAGAAACGAAAACAGAATGGAATATATATAAATTATTTATATAAAAACAGAGTAAAATTTTCACAAGTTGACGTTTGTAGTGTTGCCAGGTATTATTATTATGTATGTCTTTACCATTCACGGGACCACAGGGTCCCGGTCATTTGGGAGGCGTACGAGGGGCCGAAGCCAACTGCGCAGAGGCCCTTTAGACAACTTTAATATGAATGTAATGGACACACAAACCGGCGACTATCCCTGTATGCACTATGGAAATGCACCCAAGGACAGTCCCCGGTTAGTGTAGGACTATTGTGGATAATGGAAAAAAAAAAAGGTAGGGCTATGGATGGGTTGCTGTGGACTGGTAAATTAGGAACTATGGATGACTATGGCACCTGCCGAAACAATGTAATTTTTACACGTAAAAATGGCAGGCGGAGACTCGCCAACTCACCAACCGGGCCCCGGGAATGGTTGCTAGATATAGCAACAGAGGGGCAACGAGAATGTGAGTGGCTGAAGGGTTAAGAAACTACCACCGCTTTCTACTCAGATCATCTGCTCCAGCCGAAGCCTCCTGCATCCCTGGCCCACTCGCGACTTACGAATAGTTTCTTACCCTCCGAGCAGGATCACTGCTCTCGCGACTCCACTCTGGACGGCCAATGAAGGCAAGCCAGAGGTGGGAGACCTGTTCCTTGTCATCATTCACTCCAGCCAGCCAATTAAGGCAAGCCGGAGAAGAAGGAACGGTGACCTCTCCCTGGAGCACTCGGGATGATGGTAGCCCGCGGGATCGCTAATGCCCGTCACCTCGCCTCAAGGTGCCCTGCGGGCTTATTATTATTATTATTATAAGTACAATTACAGTTTTCACACAAGTTAAGGTTATACAAGTTATATAATATCAATTAAATGGGTGTGAAATTTCTAAAAGATTTCATTAAATACAATCAAAGATGTGTATACACTCTAAAACTAAAAGTCTACGCGTATTGTATGTTTGGTGCTTGTTGCTGCCCAACTTTGTCATTTTGGCTTGATGACATGGCAGTAGTAAGTTCCTTTCTAGCCCAATTTTTCGCACCTTTTTTACATTTCTTAAACACAAAACACATTGCAAACAATAGCAATAACACTAGAATACTTGCAGTTATTGTTCCAAATAGTTCTAACTTTTGTTCCACCGAGCTTTGACTCGCGTTATTTGCACCATTTTGGGCTATGATTATTTCCTCTGATTTACTGTATGATTTACCCATCGTATAAGTATGGTAATAAATTTTACAATAAGTACTTAATGTAATTAGTTGTCAATAGAACAATAAAATTTATGTAAAAATAGTTGTATATAAAGTATATAAATGCTTATATTGTAACCTACTTTATTTATTCCTAAAGTTGTTGTCATACTTCCAGCTACACATAGCTATGTTAGCTGTTACATTTATGCTACGTACTGGCTGTAGACTATATTACGACAGTTGCATTGTGTTAGCTTTTACTGGACGTGATCCTATATTATAGTACTTAGTAAGCTACATTGTACACATACAGTACCTATTTATGCGGAAAAATTACACATGGTATAATAATGTATTGAATTATAAAATCGTGGTACATTTATATTACTATTACCTAAATCGTATAGGAACTCTACTAACTCTTCCACTACGCGTGGTGCGAGTGTTAGTGGAAACACTATTCGGAACCTCAGTATTTGCCGATGGTGTTACGTCAATATCCTCACTGAGATAATATGCCGGTTTCAAACGGTCTATAGATATTCTAGCTTTCCTGCCTGACATTTCTAAGTGATAAACTTTCCTATCTCTACTCAACACGCGAAAAGGTCCATCGTAAGTTGGTTGTAAAGGTCTACGAACAGCGTCGTTCCTAACAAAAACGTAATTACATGTTTTTAAATCCGGATGTATATAAATATTCTGTTTTTTATGTTCCCTGATTGCTACTGAATGGAATTTCCTAATGGTTTCTCTTAATTTGCAAACATACTCTTGACTACTATCTATTTCTAAGTTAGATTTGTTATCATAATAATCACCAGGTAATCTTAAAGTAGTACCATAAGTCATTTCTGCGGCACTTATACCATTATCGCCTCTTACTGCCGTTCTAAGCCCTAATAAAACAGTTGGTAATTCGATCACCCAAGATGTGGCTATGTTACATAAGCGAGCGGTTAACGCTGCTTTAAGCGATCTGTGCCAACGCTCTACTACCCCATTGCTCTGTGGGTGGTAAGGTGTTGTACGCAGTTTATTTATACCTAATAACTTCATTAATGAGGAAAATAATTGACTTTCGAATTGGCGTCCTTGATCACTGGTTAGTTTTATCGGACAACCAAAACGCGAGATCCAACCTTCATATATAACTCGTGAAACAGTCTCAGCGGTTATATCCTTTGTAGGGAAACATTCTGGCCACCGTGTTCCTCTGTCTATTACAGTTAAGCAATACTATAGCCTTCCGCTGAAATTGGAAGCGGACCAATCAGGTCTACGTGTATATGGCTAAATCTACTACATTGAGGAAACGAACCTAAAGCTGACATTGTATGTCTGTTTACTTTTGATCGCTGACAGTTAACACAAGTTTTAGCCCATTGGCTAACATCTCGATTCATACTCGGCCAATAAAAACGTTCTTGTACCAATTTTCGTGTCGTTCTGATCCCAGGATGACTCAAATTATGTACTGTATCAAAAGCAATACGCCGAAACTTTTCAGTTAAATAAGGTCTGATTTTATCATTAATGATATTGCAATAAATAAACGCTCCGCTTTCAGGTAACATTATCCTTTTTAGAATATCATTATCGGACTTTAACAATTGCAAAACATAGTTATCATGTTGCTGTTCTTTAGCGAGTTCTTCGAAATCTATCACCGTGGGACAGCTTATAGTTGCTACGCGCGATAACGTGTCTGCAACGACATTGTCCTGACCACTCAAATGTCTTATGTCTGTGGTGAATTCGCTAATAAATATTAGATGACGTGTACGTCTAGGTAACTCTTTCTCGCTGTTAGTTTTTAAAAATGCATATGTAATTGGTTTATGGTCCGTATATACAGTTAGCTGCCGTCCCTCAACCATGTTCCGAAAATGACGAATGGCTAAGTAAATCGCTAGTAACTCTCTATCATACGTGCTATACTTACATTCAGTTTTAGACATAGCTTTTGAAAAGTAACCTAACGGTGTCCATGCATTGTTTACTTGCTGCTGCAACACCGCGCCTACGTGAGAATCGGACGCGTCCGTCATAAGTGCTAGCGGTGCATCTGCCACCGGATGCGACAACGTGACCGCGTTACACAAGCTTAACTTACATTCTTCGAATGCTTGCTCAGCGTCTGGGGTCCACGCAATAGGTGTCTTATCTTTCTTTTTTGCACCATGAATAAAACTACTAAGAATCGATTGCGATAAAACTGCATTTGGTATATGAGACCTGTAAAAATTTACCATGCCCAAAAATCGTCGCAATTGTTCGATATTAATGGGCTTGGGAAATTCAGTAATGGCTTTAACTTTATCACCAAGTGGATGAATCCCCTCTGATGTGACACGATAGCCGACAAAGTCTATTTCTGTCTTACCAAACGTACACTTATCTAAGTTTATAGTTATATTATACTTGTTAAACTGTTTAAATAATGACTCTAAATGCTCCCGATGCGTTTCTTCACTTGAAGATGCTATAATAACGTCATCGATATACGAGAAGATATTATCTTTACAAGCTGCGTCTAGTTCCTGAAAAACAGTGTGGTGCATGAATCGCTGAAAGGTTTGGGCTGCGTTGCGTAACCCAAACGTCATACGCGGGAATTCATATAATCCAAATGGCGTAATAATTGCAGTCTTTTCTATATCTTCTGATGCTATAGGAATACAGTGATATGCTCTGTTTATATCAATTTTTGAAAAGATCTTTTTTCCCGATAGTATATATGTGAAGTCGGATAAACGAGGTATGGGATATCTGTCCGGCTTGGTGATAGAGTTAAGCTTCCTATAATCCCCACAAGGACGTAACTCCCCATTTTTCTTGGGTACCACATGAAGTGGACTGGCCCAAGGACTCTTTGAAGGTCTACAAATGCCTACTTCCTGCATAAAACGAAACTCCTCCTGCACTTTCTTATATCTAGACGGTGGTAACGGCCTAGCTCTAGCAAATACTGGAGGTCCGATTGTTTCAATGTGGTGGAAAACACCGTGGGTAGGTACTTCCCTATACGACGCAGGTTTAGTAATATTAACGTACTTACATAATAGATCGTGAAATGGATGAGTGTCCTCGACAGTTTTCACGGTCGGTTGATCCACCTCCACAATGCTGGCAACAAAATTTAATTTTGTTATATTATCGATTAATCTAGATGAACTTAGATCTACTATTAAACCGTGATGAGCCAGAAAATCAGCTCCTAAAATAGGTTGGGTTACCTCTGCGATTATGAATGTCCATTTGTATGGTCGACGTAAACTAAAGTCCAATATCATAGTTTTAGTACCGAATGTCTTAATCACACTTCCGTTTGCGGCATATAGTTTATAATCACTGCACTCACTCGCGAAACGGTTATGTTTAGTCATTGGTAACACTGAAACATTGGCGCCAGTATCCACCAAAAATTTTAGTCCACTTTTCTTATCTCTAACACAAAGGCGTTTGCTAATTCCACTGGTACAGCCATCCGCCTTAGGCTGTACGGCATCTAGTTTTTTTCTGTTTCAGTTTCCTGCTGCCTCTGCCATGCGCAAGGTTGGATGCATTTGTTGGCCTTTTCCTTGTATCGAAAATGGTAAAAGCACAACCAATTCGGGTTTTTCCTTTTCGCGCGCTCGCGACTTTGAGACGCAAAACGATACGGTCTCCTGTAACTACTACGACCAGATGACCTGCCTCTTGATCTTGACGTTTCCAAACGGTTTAAACGCTGTGTTAGGTGGGCGACTTGATTCGCAAGGGTTGGCTGCATGGCTGCCTCACTGCTTCTATTAGTAGAAAGTTCCTGGACTTCCGCAAAACGCGTTGTTTCAACGACTTTATCTGCCATAGTAGCTAACTTCTCCAGATCTTTCACTTCACTTACTGTGAGTACTGCTTGCACCGCTGTTGGTAAGTGTCCCATCCAAAGCATGCTCAAAGTTTCATCTCGAAATCTGTTTCTTGCGAGATCTCTCATTCTCCTGAGGAGCTGGGAGGGTTTCTGATCTCCCAATTCCAGTTCTTTCAGAAGCTTTTGAACTTGACGTACCTCTGATTCCTCATAAACTACGAGTAATCGATTTTTCAAGGCTTCGTATTTTTTAGTGTCGGGCGGTGATAGCACAATATCACTGACTTGCTCCACATGCTCTCGGTTGAGCTTCGCGATCACCAAATTATATCTTGACTCATCTGTTAGCTTTTGGTTTGCCACCACGGCTTCGTACTGGGCAAACCACAGACGAGGTGATTCCTTCCAAAAATCCGGTATCCTGCTTGACACCGTTATTTGAGCTAAGGCGTTTTCACCCGCCTCGCCCTTGACTGGAATTGCCGCCGGAGGATTCATAGTTACTGTATTTTATTGTTATCACTGGTCGCACAAAAATAGAGTAAATCACTTCAGTCGTCGGGGTCACCAATGTTGAGACACGGGTTCGGGTTGTAATTAAAAGATACGACAAAGTTCCACTCCATATAATGACCAAAAAATACTTAGGCTAATTACAATGTGCGCGACCCACTCGCAACCCGACAAGCCCGTGACTGCCCGACGTTGCATAAATGCAACGTTGCAAAACCTATGCGGTGCATTGTCGTCGCTACAGTATTATAGAGCGCTTTGTGAGTAGGAAGTGACGGTATATGCTAAACTACAAGAAGCGCCTATGTCCAGCAGTGGATGGAAACGAGTCGATGGTAATGATACATACATACATAACTTCATGCCTGTCTCCCATGGGGGTAGGCAGAGGCTAAGGATAGCCAATGTCCGTCTAGGGCGCCCTCTACCGACGGCTCCATTCATATCCGCTCTGTATACTTCTTTCGTTACTCTACTGTCATCCATCCTTTCTACATGTCCAAACCAGCGTAACATTCCCTTTTCAATCCTTGTCACTACATCGTCTTTCAATCCACACCTCTCTCTAATAACACTATTTTTCACTCGATCACTCAATTTTTAGTCCACACATACTTCTCAGGGCTCTCATTTCCACCGCATTAATCCTGCTTTCATGCTTCTTCTGCCACACCCATGATTCACTACCATACATAAGCGTTGGTGTCAATGCACACTGCATTACAGCAAGTCGAGCTTTGCTGGATATTATTTTACTCAACATTACAGAGTGTAAAGCACCATTAACACTATTTCTCGCTTTCACTCTCCTTTCAATATCCCCGTCACACTTTCCATCTCTCGTAAATAGTGATCCCAGATACACAAATTCATTCACTTGTTCCAATTTTTCATCACCTATCATTACCTGACATTCTGTTATCACCTCATTTCTTTCTATCATCAACACTTTCGTCTTGTTCACATTTATTTTCATACCTTTCCTTTCAAATGCATCACTCATAGCAGTGACCATTTGTTGTAATTCTTGGGCCGACGAGGCAACAAGCACCTGGTCGTCGGCATACAACAATGTTTTAATCACTGTGTCATTCATCCTTAATCCAGGCTCTCTTACTTTCAGGTCGTTCAAACAACGATAATGATAATTAGTATCATACATTTATTTATTTATATTTAAAAACACTGTAAATTATCATTACAGGGCATCATCTACCCTAATGCAACAGCTAAGAAGTTAAATTAAACCTACCAAAACAACCAACACCAACTAAACTAACAATTTTTAAAAACAAAAATAAGAAAATTATTGTTCTCGTTTAGTTATGTATCACAAACGATTAAGTTGTAATTAGTCTTATGGAAATGTTTTTTTAAATCACATGTTAGGAATACATATCTACTCGATTAGCAGGTTTAACAATGATACAATCTTAGTCGTGTTTTATAAGCTTCATGTTATTTAGTTGTATAAAACAGCTCGTTATTTTCTATAATCCAGATAGAATTAACAACATGTTGTATTTTATGCTTTGTGCAACTAACGAGCATTTTTCAATGAGCTGTATTATAATTATTATGGAACCGTTTTTTTATAAAGAGGGGGAGTATTGTTCCCCCCTCTCCCTATTCCATCGCAGTGGGTTATAAGGGGTATAATGTGCAATTAGTGTTTAATAATAATGATGATGTTTCTAAGCTAGGTAATGTAGCGTTGTATCATTATTATAATAGTAATTACGCTAATTATATACGTATGTGTATTGTTTTAATGCGTAACTGAATATAAATCTTTCATTAAAACAATGAAATAGTTCACTGAAAATATGGGAGCATTTTCAATGTAACAAATAATTCTGTGTAACCGACCCAATATCCCTGACATTTGTAGCGGTTTAATGGAAATTGGCTGTCTCCTAAATCCTAACTTAAGATAGTCCTGTCTCACAGAAGATGTAACCAGTACTAAGGAAGTCTGATACAAGATTGTTCATACAATTAAGTGACACAGAAATTACCCGATTCTACTCGTATAGAGCAATCAACTACATTGTTCGTACGTTTTGGTAAGAATGCGGAAATGTTTAGTAAACCAGAGTCGACATAACAAGTCCCATATCGCATCTAAAGATTCCGGAAAACAACATTTATGTAGGTCCGCGACATAATATATCGTGAGGAAGTGGGGGAGTCCTCTACTCCTCGGTAACAAGGGGGAACACCATAGTTAGGCATGTCGCCAGTCCAATATTCGAGATTTATGGACAATTTCATTAGAGCAACTCTACTGGATGCTGTTACACCGGAGTGTTCTATTTCATTTTACTTTTTCAGAATTATTGCAATTACGCGTCACATACACACTATACTACAATACAATAATACATTAATGTCGTGGAACAAAACACGCTTGTATTTTTTTATTAATAGTTTAATCTAAAACAAAAGTGTTGTGCTCTGCGATTATTATTTTCGTGATTCCTAGAAATGTTACTTCAGTATTTTGATATTAGGAATTGTGATTTCTAGGAAAAGAAATTATGGAATAACATAATTTTAATGCGTACGTAATACGCAATTCATTTATTTATTTATTTGTTTATTGATTAACACGGTAGACACCAATTACATTAATCAAACATAATAATTACAAAAAATATAAAAAAAAAAAGAAAACTAAATCAAAGTACATAGCATAAAAAAGGTGTTGAAAGTAAATGAGAAAATATAGTAAAATTACAAAACAGATAAAGTTGGACACAAAAAAAAAAATACACGAAACAACATACAATACAACTTAGAATTAAAATGAAACAGTAATAATAACAATATATGTACACAGAATCTGGAAAAAAAATAATCAAAACCGATATAAAATAACATTGTTATGTGTGGTTCTGCTCACAATACACCAGGCAAACAGACATTACAGCCTTAAACTTATCATTAAACAAGTCACAATCCGGGTAGACCTTCATGAGGTTGTTAAACGCAGCAAGAACACGTGGAATTGGAGATTTCGCACGTGCATTAGTGCGGGAAGTAGGTACTGCTAAGAGCCGATGGTTCCTATTGCGAAGATAGTTATCAGGCACGTATAGTCGTATCAACTCATTGTGAAGATCTGGAGCATCAGTTAATCCACGACACACTTTAAGCATTATGCCTACCTGGTCAAACTCCCGCCTGGTCTCCAGAGTGTTGTATCCAAGACATCCAGTCAGGAATTTGGTTGGATACAGATACGGGTAGTAACCAAACAGACGTTTATACAAAAATCGTAGGAACGCTTTTTGTACCTTTTCTAACAAAAGAGCATAAGTGGCCTCATGAGGATTCCACACGCTAGAGCTGGCTTCGAGCTTGCTCCGAACAAGCGTATTGTATAATAGCCGAATGACATGGTCTTTACGGAAATCTTTTGAGTTTCTAAGAACGAAACCAAGTCTCTTGAAAGATTCCTTGCGACGACGACAATGTGGTCATGAAATGTAAGCTTCTGGTCAAAAGTGACTCCCAGATCTTTCGTCGTTGTCGTTGATCTGGACAAAACTGTACCATTAAGTCTATACTGGTAGTAGATTGGATGCCGCATTCGACCAAAAGTCATCACACAACATTTGGATACATTGAAATTCATTTTATTGCTACACTCCATTCGTAGACAGCGTCAACATCCTTTTGTATGGCTTCACAGTCCTGCACAGTTTTAACACTGGCATATAGTTTGAGGTCATCTGCGTATAGAAGACATTTTGTGTATTCGGGAACTGATGGTAGGTCGTTTATCATCAACAGAAAAAGTAAAGGTCCAAGAATCGACCCCTGACTCACGCCTGAGCGTGTGTGGTAAGGGTTCGAGTCATAAGTTCCTAGCCGAACAAACTGTTGGCGATCCCGGAGGTAGTCTGCAAGAAGACGCAGGAGGTTCGGACAGAAACCTAAAGTGCTGAGCTTTAAAAGCAGGATGTCATTATTGACTCTGTCGAAGGCTTTGCTAAAATCAAAGTACAGCACGTCCACTTGTCGTTTTATATCAAGCTGAGCAGATATAAACTCAGTTAATGTCAGTAAGTTGGTGTTAACCGATCGTTTTTGTCTGAATCCGTGTTGTGCATTATGTAGATATGTCTGTACTTGTGCATATATCAACTTGTGTAAGACGTGTTCAAAAATTTTTGCTGGTGAAGATAATATAGCAATAGGTCGATAGCCCTCAACTGCACATTTATCAGAAGTCTTAGGTATAGGTGTTACTCGGGAAGTCTTCCATTGGATGGGGTAGTGGCCCGTTTTTAAAGACAAATTGAATATATGGCATAATGGAGAGGAAAATGATTTCTTTAAATGTTTCAGAAGAAAGGGTGGAATGCAATCTGGGCCTATAGAACTACTAGGTTTTAATTTGTTTATACCGTGTATGACTTCAGTTAGTGTAAAACCCAGTATGTTGACATAATTGTTGTTGCGACTGATGTCAGAACTATTGATCGATGCTACGTCCAATAATGGTACATCAGGTAGGAATACACTAGAGAAGAAACTGGCGAATGCGTCAGCGGCAGCGGTTCCGGTAAAACTGTTGCCCTGGTAGCTAACTCCAGATTCAAAACCTCCCTTAGAACGTAGGTTACAGATGTGCCGCCAAAATGCTAGTGGATTAACTTTTATGTTATTTTCTATGCGGTAAATATATGCTTTGTAAGCATCCACGACACGATGTTTCAATGAACTTCTTAATTCTGAAAATGATTTATAGTGTTCGTGACAATTGGTGTGTTTCCAGATTGTATGAAGCTTGAGTTTCTGCTTTCTTTACATCTTAATAATCTCAGGAGTGAACCAGACAGGGTAACGTTTACTTCTAGATTTAGCACGGCGCTTCTTAGGGATGCAATCATCAAATATACTATAAATTATGTTGTAAAAAGTATTTACGGCGTGGATACATTATTTGCTTGTAAAACAGTTCCCAAGCGACCTCCGACAATAACTGGTATAACCGTTCAAAATCACATCTGTTAAAATTCCAGTCTTTATCAGGGTTTATATTACTTGGTTCAATTGAATCTGAACAATGAGTTGATATGACCCTTACCTCAACATCCAATGCAGGGTGATAACAATCCGGTGGGACTATTCCATCAGTCCCGGTAACAAAAACGTCATGAGAGCCTTCCCGAATCAGTATAACGTCTAAAAATCCTCCGTGATCATTAGTAATCGTATTTCTATCCTCAAGTGAACAATAAGACAAAAAATAGCAATAGTAATTCTTTATATTGACTGATGCACTGTTCAGATTAATGTCGCCCATAATAATTACAGGCCCCTTGAAATCGTTCACAAAACTTTCGGTTTTACAAAACCACTGCATGTAGTCCTCATCAATAGCACTGGGTTTTATATACACAACACAAACGAGAAATACATGACCACCCCATGTAAAGGTCGCCCATAGATCCTCCCCACAATCTGTTTCGTATTCACATCTCCTACAAAGCACAATGGGCGCTTTAGCCGCCATAAGAACGCCACCGCACGGCGTGTTTCTATCACGACGTAAACACTCCAGTCACCAATTTCTAGTTCAGAGTTCACAACAGTAGAATCAAGAAAACTTTCAGTAACAGCTACCAAGTTATGCTCCAGAGAGGCAAGGTTATTGCGCCACATAGAGAGCTTAGTTTTCAGACCGCGAACGTTCTGATAAAAAATATCGAGACGATGAACCTTCACTTTACGATTGTGAGCTAATGGTTCCACGAAAGGACTGCTGTTGCGACACATTTGATGCACCCGACACACCACCGCCGGTTCTTATTGTGCGAGTCGGTCTCCTGAGGTGCACCCACGGTTTGATCTTAGCATTCATGGGCCAAACATCATTACAGTAACATGTATCCCAATACTCAGCAGCAATGCCAACTTTGTATGACTTATAGTCGCCTCGTGGTGTAAGCTCTTCACCGTGTTGGTTCCAGTGGGACATAGCTGATTGACATACTGGCGAACATCTTCAATTCCGGATGCCATGTTCCACAAATGGAGGAATTTACGAGTTTCCACGGCCTTCAAATTAATAACAGCCGGGTCGGCTGATCCATGTAATGGGTAGGCCTCCGAGGATTACGCCTCTTCACTAGCTTCCATTCGGTCTCAGTATTATCATCGTTATTTTGTACCGCTGTTGGTGTGGACTCACTGCCCTTGGCGGTCTTTTGGGTGCCAGCTAAGTCCACAGGACTAGGTTCAAAATTAGTGATGAGGTTTGGTGATGTAATTTGAGCAATATCCATTTTAGTGACTTTTTCATTACGTTTTCCGATATTGGTGCCAACAGCCGTAGTTGCAATCGAAGTCTTGGGTTGTGTTTGTGTGACATATTTATTATTCAAACTACTATTTTCATATTTTTCAAGCCTCTTATTGAGCTGCTCAACTTGAAGAGCATATTTCTGAAGCTTATCCTCATGACTACTCACTAATGAAAGCGCTTTGGTAAGCAATTCTTTAAGACCAGATATTTCTGAGCGCAGAGCGTTCATTTCGCAGATGAGGTCGCTACGCTCGTTATACTCAAATAGTGGACTATTAGTCATTGCTTTTCTCCTAAGAGTTACATTTGGATCTTGTGAAGGGCCCACTGGGGTGAAGCTATTATCACCACCTCTTTTATTGGCACATTGACACTCTGGGCAGACCCAAATATTGGTGACATTCTTAGGAGCTTGCAGACCTGTGCATATCAGGTGGTACAATTTGTCACAGCGCGTACAACTGAGATAATCTTCCTCGCCTTCAATAGCATTGTTACAGGCAGAACAAATCATAATTAAAAAGCAAGCGGAATTCATGCAATAATTAATAAATATCAAGCGTTAGCGCAATAAGGTAAATAAAACACCACAGAAGCAGTGCGCGCGACAATTCAAATTTAAATCCAGTGAGCGTAGCAGAGCGGCAACAGAGCGCGCGAAATTTAAATCCAGCGAGAGTGGCACAGCGATAGCGAAACAGAGCGGCAACTGCGCAACCACACTCGGAGTAGCCGCGGCACGGCGGAGCGGGTAGGAGAGGGGGCAGCGCGGGGCAGCGTCCACCAACGCCGGTCAATGCGAGTCAGCCGTTGAGAGATTTATTTGAAATTAAAATTGTAATAACTTTTGTTTCACTGCACAGAACTTAGACCGAAAACTGTATTTAGCTCAGATAGGGTGTGAGCTACATTTGTTTGAAAAGAACTGGCGTAAAAATCGAGCTTAAACCACTTTAAACATTAAAATAACCGTAAGAGCAAACCGACGTGGTGTTGCTCCGTTGAGCGCGACGCGTACACTGATACACGCGTACACTGACTTCATGATAAATGAAGTTTTAAAATGGTTATTTTTGCAAACTATTTGCTTTAAGATATACAAGGACATGTTTATTAGAATACTATTTTTATGTTTTACGGGTCAAAAAGAACAATGGCGAGATTATACCTGGATTGTTTTAGAAGCGTCTATAAACGAGACCTATGAAAAACGTAATGAGGTAATTAAATTGATTTTTATACGATTTTAGTTTCAAACGTAAAAGCCTCAGTATTTATAATGAGAAATAAGTTATTAATTGTATTTATATCCGGTGCTAGTTTTGGTTGATGTTTGTTAGAGTTACCATTTATAAAAAAAAATATAAAATAGTATTAAGTCGAAAAAAATGTTAAAGTCGTGTATAAACCAACAATACCCAAAAATAAATCATTGTAATGTTAAACAACATATAAGAATTAGTTAGATTTGTTATTTTGTGAAAGAAGTCGCGATTTTATATATTTATTTTGATATCACAATCATCATTAGTAGTAATTAAAAGAAAATGTAATGGCAACACTAAGTGGTACTGTCAAATGTCGTAATAACTTCGTTATTCACAAAGCTTGCTTTGGTATAATATTGTTCTTGTTCTTTTCGTCGTTTTTTCGTGAATTATCTGTAATTTTGACCCTCGCATTGCCCCTGGACTTGATTCGCTGCGACTTTATACGACGACTTTTGCTTTCTCACGGACGATCTGCGCTATAAGTACACTATAACTGTTGCTTTTCCAAAAAGGACTCGATTGTTTCTCAATTCTTTTGTGAAGATGCGAAGTAACAGGCCTACACGCATTTTGTGCGCGAATTGCAACATTTGCGTCAATACCCTTCGGCGATATCGGATCTTAGATCAAAACACAAGAGTGTGTACCATGATCTGCAACTGGGTTTATCCACAAATCGTAAGTTTTTAAACTATAATTTATAAGAATATTTCGTAGCTATAACTTTTTACTGCAGAAAAACCATCTTCAAATCGTGTACGACTCGATAATTGACCAGTAATTTATTATTGTACTGCTTGCAACTTCAGTAAGACTGTCTTTATGTTAAACCATTCTATAATAACACACAATAGTCCCATTCATTTTAGTCAAAAAAGGCACAGTAGCATTTTTTCAAAGCTGTGTAAAATACTAGGAAAGTAATGGTTTTTCCTATTTTTTAGATTACCGAAGACGATTGTGTCTGTGAAGCATATTGGGAACTGTCTATGGTTGCAGTTAACCAGAATTTGCAACAAGATAGTAATAAGGCTGGACAATCTGGACCGAGTCAACGAGGACATAATTCATGTGTGCCTTCTGTGTGAATGTTCATTAGTACGAAGGCAAAGTTGTAAATACTTAAAGACAACCTAACAGGGCTACAACTGGATATGATAAATATTATTCAAATGAAAATAGAACCACAACAGGTACGTAGTTCATATTTAAACTGTCAAACACCAAGCGGTCACCGGTGACCGCAACCTATTGTTCTTTAATTGTGTCTATAAATACGGTACTCGACGAGTTAATTTCTATTCATTCTACCCTATTTACTGCTTCAATGCACCGATATGAGACAAAATAGAAAATACATTGTGTCTAGCGTAGATCACATGAAAGGTTAAATTAAATTCATATTATAAATTCCCCTAAATATATATATATATATATATATAAAATAATATAAATAATACTATTTAGTTTTTTTTTAGTTTGTTTTTGTTACCCATCACAAAGATTGTTAAAAAAATAATAATATTACTAACTTCTTACACTTATTATAATAACTTCTTAGATGTTTTGTAACTAACATTATTTTCATTCCGTTGCAGCTAACATCATCTGATAAGGTGTGTCATGCCTGTTGGTTGCGAACTAAGAGAGAAGCTCTTCGTATCAACCATGTTGATGAAATGAGACCACCTGAAGCAATGCCCCAAAATGAAAATCTATTACAGGATAATGAAGTTCATGAGAATCCTCGAGCTGCTAACACTGGCCGGTCAATAGAAATCAATATTGCCAGATTATAAGAGGGCAGCCAACATCAATTGGTAATTCATCGTGTGTTTTTATTCGCCTTGGGAATGTATCAAATACTTCAAGCTCGATCGTACTATGGCGAGTATATACGTTTCCATGGCGGATATAGGATTGAAGCGTGCAATGAAAATATAAATTCCTCTAAATACAATGTACTACGCAGTAAAGAAACGATTTTAATAAGAGGGAAAATAAAATCGCGTCACATTTCTAGGAAGCAGTACTATGTTAATATTTTAATTAAAAATACTACCGGCAGATCCGGTATAGTTAGTGGAATACTGCTGTAACTGTTTGGTTGGTCGGCGTACTGTAGTTTGTTGCGCACACGTGATGACCCTCGTGTGGTATCTTGGATGGCCAGGCATTACAACAATTTATCAGCACCGGCAGGGTTCCTAGACGATATAGTAATACGAGAAGATGAATAAATGGTTCAAAATCTTGAAACCTGTTTTATTTAACCCTTAAATGCTGTCATATTTCCTTATAAAAGCTTACCTTTAGCCAGGTTTTTATTTAAGGGGGGATAATCATCAAATTACTGCTCAGGACTGTGTGAGGCGGGAGGGAGTGTTAGACTCTTACTGGTTAAAAACCACCCCGTTCCTTCTTCTGCACGTTGAGCCGGAGTCCCGGTAACCCGTTAGGTTCTCCGCGTTATGGCAGGTCTAGGCCTGCGTTGCCTAACGGCCTAATGCTCTAATTGATCTTTAAAACTTGTGAAACATAGATCCTGAATAGCCACATAGGTACCTATCGTGTGTTATAACTGTGATAGTTTTAATATTATCACGTTTTAACGTGGACTTGAATCAATCTAGGTATACCTAACGATATTTTTTTCACATCTCATTTCTTATTTTTGCATCACTGCATTAGGTACATTAAGTTTTGTAGTCTACGAAGTTACTTTTACAGTGACATAACCTCAAAATATAAAAATGTTAATATCTTTTTTTTGTGGCCTTCTTAAATTAAAATTCTCGATGATTATGCTTAAGTAATAGATCCCCTATGATTTTAACATTTTTTCGGACATAGACGCTTCAAACCGATTCCAGGTAAAGTGTTGTATGGGAACTTGCCATTGTTCTTTATGTTACAGAAACAAGTAACTCAATCCATCGTAGTAGATAGTATCATTGCTTACCACCAGGCGACGTAGTGGTCAAACGGCGGCGGCCTATCAAATATAGGCCTTTAAGTATTACACAGCTGACATTCACCTTTATTCTAGTCCGGTGTAAGCTGCCGCCACGTTTAGCCGACGCACCGCAGTGAATGCATAATGCATGACGTTACATTTTTACTGTTCGACTACTGACTACTGACTGCTCCACTATTCCACAGCTCCCACAGCTTCCAGCGCTCTGACTTAATGTCAGAATCGCTTAGTTTTCGCTGACGACCGCTTTTTCTATGAACCTAGCTGAGACTTTAATTTGAAGATGTTTCTATGATTTACGTTAAAAGAAAGATGGCCGACTTTTTCTAATTTTGGAACGTATTCTTTGTTTTCTGTTTAAGTAGTATAGTGTTTTTACTGGTGTTTTATTGGTGTGTCGTGGTGGCCTGGAGGTTTAAGAAGCTCGATTCTCATGCATGAGGGTGCGGGTTCAAAACTTACCAACGGCTTACCAATGTGGTACTTACCAATGTGACTTTTTCCAAGTTATATGGTACTTTCTAAGATTATCTAGACACCACTGACAAACGGTGAAGGAAAACATCGTGAAGAAACCTAGGCTTATAATTTCTAATTGTAAGTCTGTAATCGCCAACCCGCATTGAGCAAGCGTAGAGATTAATGCTCAAACCTTCTCCGTTTGAGAAGAGGCTTTGCTCAGCAGTGGGCATATATAGGCGTTAATGATTGACGATGAGGACGGTGTTTTTAAATTTGGAAATCTTTGGTTTTGCTTGTAAATGTGATTCGTTTTTGTTTTATATGGTTTGTGTCATTGTAATCACTAACTTCTTCTAAATTTTAAAAGCCCTAAGCTAATATAAGTGGCATTAAACAATATTCTGGTTCTAATCAACCTTTGAGTGACACCTAACAGTAAAAGTAACGGTTTGGTTTGGGTTCTATGTCACGGTAAGTAACTTCAAGTTAAAGAGATGGTTTTAGGGGTGGACATTGAAAACTTCGCTGGCTGAGTAGCCGCAAGTGTGACTACCGGGCAAGGTGTTTGTGATTCCCGAGTCGAGCAAAGTATAACTGGGTTTTTTTTAAAATAATTCTCAGTAGTAGCATGAAGTCTGGATTTGTGTCCGGTGTATGGCAATATGCTCACCTATACATGGGATTCATAACATCGTAACATAAAAAGGTATTGAAAATTGGGTGTTACATTGTACAGTGGCATTAAGTGCCGTAATTTCTGAGTACCCCTTCGGGGAAAAAAGCGTGATGTTATTTTATTGAAAACGACCATTAGTTATTAGCTTACAGAATGCCAGTTTGGATTGTGTAACGTATAATACTCGTGTAAAAAACAGTATGATCAATTGAAACTCAACTTAAAACTAAACGCTATAAAATTCAAACACGTTTAATGAATGCACTCTGAACTATAGTAACAAACATTTAGGTGTTCATTCGGAGTAATATTTTTACAGCTTCATACACATATATATGTAGAGTATGTATTTACATGCAATATTCAGAGTCCGAGCCCCATATGGTCAGCGGAGGTTCGTTAAACCCCCGAGTCGTCCCCCTAGACCTCACTCCCCCACAGTCCCCCGCTAAGCCCCTATAGTTGCTATACGCTTAATTCTCCTTTTGGACATTCGCGTTATTGAAAATTGTTTTTTTAAGCGGTTTAAGATTTTTAGGCTGGTTGCAAATTGTTAATATTCTGTGTAATTAACCAAATTTTTATTAATAACAGCGTTGTTTTTTGTAGATCTATTTATATAGCTTTGGCATAGGTACATAGATTATTTATAGCTGTGAAGGATGTAACATTTATTTTTTGCCACAATAAATGAAATATATTTTCTAAGAGTAAAGTGTTTGGTACGGCAATTAGTAATTAATCACTTTGGTGCATACTTGCAACTGGAGAATACCACACACACACACACACACACACACACACACACACACACACACAAGTTTTCAGAAACCACAGACTCACACAAACGAAACTACACTCAGTTACCAACACTACAACACACACTAAGTTGTTACTCAACACTCACACAAGCATCGTGAATAAAAATTAACATAAAAATAAAACAAAGTGCTTTATTTGAGTGAAATAATCAAATAAACGTGGCAACACTGAGGGCTAGCAGTGTTGCCATCAAGAAAACAATCATCAGGGCTGTTTTCATCACCATCATCGTAAAACCTGCTGGTTATGAGCTCCATTCAATCTCCATTGAAATGTAGAAAGGGTAAGCAGACACATCGTACAATTGATACAGAAGTACAACATGACTAATTGAATTAATTAATTAACCGATTTCAAAAAGAAGAAAATGATGTATGTATATTTGTGCGCAATTATCTCGCAATTGGCTGAACCGATTTTGATGCAGTTTTCAGAGAAGTGTATGTTCAACTTAGTGTATTAATTAACCTGTTTAAAAAGGAGAGGGTTGAAGTCAGTTTTGCACTGCGAGGACACCGATGACCGCAACCTATTGTTCGTTAATTGGACTCAAAGGGTAGGTTTAGGGTAGGTAGGTTTACAAAAGAATAAATTTATTTAAGAAATTTAATTTTGTTCGATCTGACAATAGTTGGGAGAGGCCTATAATGTTCAGCCGTGAACATCTTGTACTTTTTGATGATAAGGATTGTGATGGATGATTAATGATGATAAGGAAACTAAAGATTAATTATTGATTGTAAACCTTCTAGCATTACCTGTATGATGACAATGGCTTCACAATACGCCTTCTAAAATATTCACCTATTATTCTTTGTTGTAGTGCTGGGCGCATCAATTATTCCGGGACCGGGACCGCTTCCCGGGATCCCGTGAATGTTTCATACACGCGCCGTGATTGTCCGGACAGAGGCACGTACATTTTGGCTTTTTAAACAGTTGATACCGGGATAAAAGGAGAAATGTTATGAAATTCTTGTGAAGTCCGGACTAAAGGAAGTTAGATGTTGTACCTATTTGACAGTTTGGAACGAATTGAACTGAATACGAGTTGGTAAAGCTACACTGCAATGATATATGAAGGTACCTATTCAATTTTTTTGTTTTAAAGGTTGCATAATATTTAACTGAATGTTCTTTAACTGACTCGTTGGCCAACGGTCACAAATGCGACTGCCGGGCAAGGGATCTTAGGTCGATTCCCGGGTCGGGCAAAGTATCACTGGGTTTTAAAAATAATCCCAGTAGTAGTCTGGAATTGTGCCGGGTATATGGCAATAGGCTCACCCCCTTACATGGGACTCATAACATAAATAGTGAAAAATTGATGTTAGGTACATCATACAGTGGCATTAACTGCCGTAATGTGTACCTCTGCCAACTCCTTCGGGGATAAAAAGACATGATGTTATGTTATGTTCTTTAACGGAACAATAAATTATTGTATGCGAAAAGTAGACCTAATTATTATTAAAAACTTATAATAATGAGGACGAGAAATGCAGCAATCTGACTTATTATTCCTTACTGTCTCATGGTTAAGACCTAAATGGAACTGTGGCTTAGACTTTCAGGATTGATTCACGTGTTTTGCCTCACCATATTTTACTCTTAAAGAAATCAAAAGACCGATTCATAAAAATAGCTCTCTCTCAAACACAAGTAACACCAGCTAAAACAAAATACCACTGGAACAAACAACTACTCAGTATATAGGACATATATCTAGGATATTGTTTTGTTTTCTTTCTACACATTTTATGTGTTCAGGTGTAAACAGGTTTTATGTTTTGTTATAATACTATTTACGTATATTTTAGTGGTTATAAAGCTGTGCGAGTACATGTGTTGGTATAATGGTGCATTTCTAAATCCCATGAATACGGTACGACAGCGCGGAAACGAGACGCGTGTTGTGTAGGGTGTGGTGCCAGTGATAGAGGGGATTTTTGGTTGATAGTTGTTGCATCACTTTCGTTACCTTTATCAGAGTGCCAAGCATGAATGACTATCGCATTCGTAATGTAATAGCATCGAGCGCGTTCGACGCTCTGATTGGACGGGTCCGGTGAATATTCGTGTTTAGCACTCTGTTTCGCTTTAGAGATACTATGGTATCGTTGGTGCATAGTGTGAGGTCGAGGTCTAAAGTTTATCCTTAATTGAACTACGTATTAAACAAGGAATTGGAACTTAGCTTCGAGTTTGAATTTGTGTTAGTAATCTTACTAGATAATTATTAGGCATACATTTTTATCTATCTTGTGAATAATGTTAGTTTAGCTGTATATTTTACACGTTTATTAAGATCCCGATAAGCAAAAGTCTCTCCAGAGAATAAAAAGCTTAATTTTAACCCTTTAAAGTAGATGCAACCAAAACTTTGCAACCAGCCATCAACTGTCACGACGATGACAGCTGTCAACAATGACAGCTGTCAACGATGACATCTGTCAAACATTTTCAACAATCCCGCGGTTCCAGCGGCCGCACCCTGCGCTATAATATAACCCGCGAGAGATTTGCGGCAACAAGGCGGATCACTCGTAAACTAGTTGATACGTCACTCATAAAATATTGAACGGCATTTAAATTACGCGGCGCAGCGATATTTTATCGCTAGCATCGTGTTGGTGGAACAACTGATATTTGGATTGATATATTTTTGGGTACATATGTTTGGGAATATGAAATGGGTCGTGTGAAAAGATAGGGGAGTATGGATCCGGTCCTTTGGTACCAAAATTGTAAATAAATAATAAACTGATTAATGACGTCATTAAGTGGAGTAGGTATAATGTTTTGGTAGACTGTCGGTTTCATAGGACAAATATTATATATTCTCTGATATGTTTACGTTATAATGTTCTAGTTTATTTTTGTATAATAATACTCGTTAGTAAATTGATATGTTTTTCTAAATAGCTGTTTACACACGTAAGTCTTTACAGAGATCTTTAAGTCATTTTAAATTGTTCTGACAGTATAAAGACGAATTCCGAGTGTTTAACACAAACTCACCATTAACTTTTGAAACTTTGACAATATAACTTAACAGTATAACTTAATGGCGTAAGCTGTGGCGTTGTATATGTACATTACATACATTTTCTAAAATAAATAAATAAATATCTAATGAATTGCAGGTCTACATAAAATATTCTCCTTACCAACCCTCAAAGAAAAAACACTTGATATATTAAGTATTTCACCCTAATAAAGCATAAACCAAGACCATAATATTTGACACAAAAAATATTTCTACTTAGCAACACAAAACCTCCACATTTCTTTTCACAATTAGTAACCAACGGAAGGTAACGTGTTTCGTGTTAATGACCACAAAAACTGACATACAGACGTAGACAAACTGTTGCTAATACGTTTACACTTCTTACGTTGCCATGGCAACCGTTTGTTTTTTCAGATAAACGTCACAGTTTGTGAAAGACGTCTTAATTTCTTGTGTGTTACTCTTTTGTTTGTGTGTGGTAACTTCTAGAATAGATATTATTATGAAGTTCTTGAAATACTACTACTAAGACTGCCTCGTTGGCCGGACAAGGGGTCTCGGGTTCGATTTCCAGATCGGGCAAAGTATTACTGGGTTTTTTTAAACAAATCCCAGTAGTAGCATGGAGTCTAGAATTGTGCCCGGTATAGCAATAGGCTCACCTCCTATTACATGGGACTAATAATATAAATAGTTAGAAGTGAGTGTTACATTGTACAGTGGCATTAAGTGCCATAATTACCCCTATGGGGTTAAAAGGCGTGATGTTACGTTATGTTATGTTCTGCAAATAACGATAAAGTTATTGTATCATACGAGCGAGACAGGCTTGGAGACTCTGCAGATTCTTTCTTATGTACTGGAGGTCCGTATTCCAGTAGTGGACGGTGGACGTGGTGATGTTGATGATACTTATAGACACAGGCAAAGTTTTGTCCTAAACGTGTTCATTTTGATATTTTAGAAGTAGATGGTAGTAAAAACAAGATCATCGTATAATATTATGAACAAATCTGCATTTACCATTTTTAATAGATACCTATATGTAATAAGTAATAACGGGGCAATGTCGTGATGGCAGGTTTACAATGCCCGCTTCTAATGCATGAGGGTGCGTGTTCGAAACCTACCAACGGCAAGTACCAATGTGACTTTTCCGAGTTATATGTACTTTCTAAGATTAGAGAAACCACTGACAAACGGTGAAGGAAATCATCGTGAGGAAACCTTGACTTATACTTTCTGATTATAAATTTAAAATTGCCAATCCGCATTAAGCAAGCGTGGTGATTAATGCTTAAACCTTCTCCGTGCGAGAAGAGGCCTTTGGTCAGCAGTGGCCTCTTATAGGATGTTGATGTGATATAATATCTCTCTCTGATTCAAACCATAACATTGACCCGGAAAACAAGATCAAAATACATTTTTAACGCTTACATATAGATGTACAATTTTATATAAAGTAACCACCAACAATAAAAATAAAAGACATACATGTATTATAATAACAATATCTCATAAAATACATACACACATACAAAACTAATGTCGCCCAATAATGAGCCAGGAAATTCCGAGCGCCCGAGTTATGCAAATATGACCAAGTTCATATTATACAGCGGACGATGTAATATGATGCACAGGACATCAACCTACCCCATGTCTTTATTACAAATTTTAACATTACTGCGTTTAACATAAAGTCGAAAGTCCAATGACAAAGTTTGACAGATTGGAGTACATTGATTTGCAGCGTCTGTATGCTTAAATGTATTAGTTCAGTTCCTAGCACTTATGTTGCCCTGGTACTTGTGCCCAAATTGTATGGTTTTGTTATGGGGTCCGTCCGTTACTTTTGTTAATAAAAACTGTCATGGGGTGGATATAGAGGTTCTTCCTTATGAAGGAGTTTATGGGATTTTAGTGTTTTATGTTTTTTGTGTAAATAACATGCATGTATGTCGTATTCTGTTGAGGGATTGGTTGGAAGTGTAGTGTATTCGAAAGTAAACTTAGTTTGCACTTGTTGTCTAGAGTTACTTTTAAACCGATACCCCACACTAAGAAATTCTCCTGTCGTGGGTGCATTTACAAACACAAATACATATACACATGCAGACCACAAACAACAATTTGTAAATCACACAATCGAACCCGCTACACGTTGCGCAGCAGTCAGTTCCCCAGCCACCCCGCCAACCATGCACCCCGTCATTGTCTTGTATAAGTCGAAATCTCTGTTAATGTTGTTAACAATTTCGCTTTATTCGATAATTTTTTTGATGTCTCCGTACGGTGCGAGTAATCTGAACTAATATTATAAATGAGAAAATAAGTTGGTTCATAACCTCTTTATACTTCATCTAATCAACTAACCTTCTTGAAATTATACATACACGAGTGCAGAAAGAAAAACCAAGGGCGGATCCACCGTTGTGGGCACGATGGGCATGCCCACAACCTTAATAGACTTGTGACGTCACCTTATTACGGTCTATTGAGATCGATAGGCTGATGATAATAAACCTTAATAAAATTAAAAAAACATAATGAATCATGTAACGTGCGTGATTTGGAACGCAGCAAAGAGCCATAGACGATATGCTGACATGTTATTACTTATGTCACATTTTTGACAACTTATTGCCGTACCGCCAGAACTTCGAGCCGCGTAGCGAGGCGTCTGTGGCGCTACTTAATGAGGGTGCTTAAAAATTTTGAAACAATAATGTCACTTTGACATGCTCTGTCAAAAATATCCAATCACAATAAAGCTGGACCTAACGTCTACGTAATGCCATCTAGCGGATTTGCCGCGCCAGATAAGTGCGTGGCGGGATGAGCTCCGGCGCGATCTCATGGCGGAATGGCAGCAACGACTGTCGCAACCGAGGGCTGGGCTCGCTGCCATTGCAGCGGTAAGTCCCCTCTTTGAGGAGTGGCTTGAGAGACGCTACGGCGTCCTCACCTACCGCCTGACGCAGGTCCTCACCGGACATGGAAGTTTCGGGAGGTACCTGTGTCTGATGGGGCGGGAGGAAACGCCCGGGTGTCATCACTGCGAGGACCACCCTGAGGACACGGTGGAACACACTGTTGCGGAATGCCCTGCGTGGGCTGAGCACCGCCGTGCCCTCAGGGAAGTGATCGGCGATGGAGACCTCTCGCGTCCGGGCCTAGTGCAGGCCATGATGCGGAGCGAGGGGGACTGGGATGCCGTCTCCTCCCTTTGCGAAGCAGTCATGCTGCCTAAGGAGGAGGCGGGACGCGTGAGGCAGCGAAGCGCTGCCTCCTCGCAACCCAGCCGTCGCGAAGGACACACCGGGCGTCGGGGATCGCGGGACGATCTCCGGCCACCGTAAGCGCGGGCCTGCGGACGGCGAGCATGGGTGGCTCCCCGTCCGACCAGGGTGCTTACTCTTGAAACCAATCTCAATGTCAATGCAATTTCAATCCAATAAAATCTCAATAATTATTCAATGTCAAAACTATACAACCCCTATCGTAGCTGTTACAATAGCATTCAGAGTACGGAATATAAAGCCAAACTCAATACCATTTAGTTCGTTCAATATCCACGCAATACGGATGCAATGGGCGCTAGTGTTGGAACTCGAGAGTACGAAATATCACAATTCCAATGTCGATCGATCGGAATTGGATTCAAGAGTAAGCCCCCTGAAACAGACCCGAGCGTACGGCGCGTCGCGTTCCGCGCGCGCCTCAAAGAGCCATCAGACCACCACAGATGGGGCCCAATAGGGCCGATGCCGATTCGGAGTCGCGGAGAACCTAACGGGTAACCGGGGCTCCGGCTCGACGTGCAGGAGAAGGAACGGGGTGGTTTTTAGTCAGTAAGAGTCTGACACTCCCTTCCGCCTCACCCAGGCGGGAACAGTCGTTCGATGATTTTCCCCCCTTAAAAAAAAAAAAATCTAGCGTATTTGAAACACCCTCATTGCGTTGGCCGACTTTACTTAGTACTTACTTTTGTTTATGCTGTGAAACGTAAGCAACCTAGCATAACCTAAAAAAGATTACTTATAAAGAGTAAATTACTTTGATTATTTTTTCAACATAATATACATTGGCGTATCATGGTAAGTCATTTTAATGAAATTACTGCAAAGCCTTACGCTATGTTTCATCATTTGTAACTTTGTTTTATAATAAAAGAAGTAACAAAGAATGTAATTTAATGCATTGTATGTATATTGTTTTTTTTTTTTTGTGTGTGGCTGGCTGTGGGTACGAAAAAGTTTATTTTTTTGGTTGGGAAGATTTTTTTAACATTTTCTAATAGATATCTAAGTATCTATCAATTAAATTAAATCCTACATCTTCTTTCGCAGCTATGCATCTAATATGTTATATAAGTTGTAACAAAACCAATCCGACAAACCCTAGGTACTTGCTTGAAAATATCGCGAAAAAAGTCAGCTTCATACAAAACTTCAATACCCACATCGCCCAAACGTATGGAACAGCTGATTTTTTTTCGCGCATTCGGGGTTGACTGCATAGTAAAACTTGTTCCATATCATGAGCATCTGAGTATAGAGTAAAAAGATATAACTTATTGATTAAAATAGGTTTGGATCGAAACTGACTATTTGATTTGAAGAAATCGGGTCCGACTTCCTCCTAAGTTTGTTTCCTTTCCTAAGGCCCAAGTCCTTATGCTCAGAAAAAAGAAAATAATCTAATTCTAAAGTTCATAAACGACTTGCATGATTGTTGATGAGCATGTTCATGCTCCGACTCGTACCTACTTAGCCGATTTTCTAGTAGCTGTGACCACAACCTTTTTTGAATGCTGGATCCGCGCTTGAGAAAAACATAGATGTTTACGTGAACACGGTTTTTTATACTTGATAGATTGACGTTGGGCTACCATCTCGCCTGGTGGTGCACGATTTTGTGGCCGACGATGGAGCACGCCTACCTATGAGCAACTTGTTCACTCGGGACTTGACGACACCCAAGTCATATTTGTCGGGAAACACAGACCCTGGCAAGGAATTCGATTCCTTAGCGGTTCGCATGAGGAAACTTGACCCGAAACGCTTCGTGCGATTGGGTGGAACGTCCACCATGTAAGGGTGGCGCCTCGCCATTCGTCTGGTGGTACGATGGTGAAATGGACTAGGGGGAATAAGTTTGTGCAATTCCCACGCACACTCATCGAAATGAATCCGATAGAAGACCGAAAGGCTTGCGACTTTGCGCCTGTGTTCAAGGCACTAAGCCTCGAGCCGAACCGAGCCTCCACAAGCGAATCGTCATTGATGAGCCTCTTGGCACGCCTCTCGATGGATTCGAGGGCTTCTAGCTGTAATTTAGCCGAGCCATCCCAAAGATGGGAGCAGTACTCCACACACGACCGAACTTGTTGGTTGTTAGTAAAAAACAGTTATTGGCTTCCATTTACTAGAGCCCTGAAGAAAGTGCTCTAGTAAATGGAAACCCATCTAAAACTTAGATCCATCTCGAATTTGGGAATTTTAAATAGGTACTTATGGGTATTTAAAATTCCCAAATTTTCTACAGTCACCTATGCCTTCATATGCGCCTGGTACATGTCAACATGTTCACCCTCTGTTGAATGGAATTAATAACTTAATTGTCGAAAAGTGAGTGCGACCCTTCCGTGCCCCCCATAGGGGCGGTTTGTTGTGACGTAACAAGCTACAAAAGCATGAGTGCTTTATAATATGTTTATTTTTGAAATCATATCTTAGTCTGTTTATGGTGTTTTCCATAGCAGGGGCTTGGAGGGGAGATGATAGGTGCTTCATATTGGATACTGTGACAGTTGATATTTTTTCAAAGTGAAAGATGAACTTGGCACCGACGAAAAAGATTGGCCACAGAAAGTTTAAAGAAGAGATGAGTGGAAGGAGGGCATGGAGGCCTTTGCCCTGGAGTGGGACGACTGTGGCTAAAAATAAATATGTCAATTACATAGTCGTTAATTAGGCACTTTCAAAACGCCAAAAGTTGAATTTTCCGTCCGTTTGTCTGTCAGTGTAACTAGATGTTCGTTCGTTTAATTATTTGAGTTACAACTAGGTTTACCTTCGAATCCCTCTTAATTGGAAATAGACTACGATAAAGAAATACCAACGGCAAGTAGCAATGTGACTTTTTCCGAGTTATACGAACATTCTAAGATTATTTAGACACCACTGAGAAACTGCGAAGATAAACATCGTGAGGTAACCTTCACTATGAAACTTCTTCGCTATGAAATCACCAACCCGCATTGAGCAAGCGTGGTGATTAATGCTCAAACCTTCTCCGCGTGAGAAGAGGCTTTGCTCAGCAGTGGACACTCATAGACTGCTGGTGATGATGATGAAAGATAGACCAATAATTAATAGTACTAGCTTTACTTATCACATCGATGTCATCTTTATTCATATTTATTTCATAAAAGTGTAGTTTCCTAAATATTATTTTAATGTCCGTCTGGTACGTTAATTTAAAACTTTACGTACGTAACGTATTTTTTCTTTTCTCACAAAATTAAATACTTTCGGCGATATATTAATTTGAAATATCGTGTGACGTCACAGAGTGCCACATTTTGTAGCACGTTATGACGTAACGACCTCCCAATCCTAAACTTAGTGCCATTTTATCTAAGTATTGCAACTTAAACTGTCAAACACCAAGCGGTCACCGGTGACCGCAACCTATTGTTCTTTAATTGTGTCTATAAATACGGTACTCGACGAGTTAATACGAGAAAATAAAAAATACGTATCTAATATTTTGTCATTACCTAACTGACGGACTAATTAGATTTTTAATTTTAATACCCTGGAAACTACACAATTCCATGTTGTTTTCATAATGAAAAATTCCAATATAACTGTTCTCTCATTAAACCACAATCAAGTGTGTTAAACAGTTTGTAATAATCTCCTTATGATATTAGCTTATGTAAAATTATTTCATCCATTTGAAAGACATTAGATTCTTAGATTCCTTGTAAGATACATAGTATACGTTACGTTACAATCAGTCGAACTGACGAGATGAGATGACTGATACTGACATACCAAAATTGATATTTCACTGACATAATATACTGGCACTGATACAAGTATCGGCTCTGATCCGAACCACTATTGATGAATCCACGGACTATACATATAGGCGGAATAAACTTAGGATTTGAATGAATAATCTTAATAGATGCTATGCCATATTTCAGGTTTAATCTGTGGCTATAGATGACTAACGTCCTCTGTTACATTGCAATCCCTGAATTTTCAAAAATCCTCAAATTCCTAATCCGTAAAAGGTCGGCAACGCACCTCTGCTGTTCCAGGTGTCCATGGGCGACGCCATAAGCAATCGCTTACCATCAGGTGAAAATCGTTTACCTGCTTTTCCCATAAAAAATAAACATTGTGTTTTTTTTGTTTTTTTTTTTTTGTCTAATTGTATGGGCACTAAAGCCAGATGCGAGAATTGCATAAGAAATTAAACATTAGAAGAAAAAAATAGCCTACTATTTGTTTACGCTTAAAAATGTAACAAGTAAAGTCTACTATTGTTGAGACAACTGTCTCTCTAATAGTAAATTAAGGATACACTAAGCTCAAAAACAGAATAAGCACTAGTGTACCATATTTTTACAATTCTACTTGATTTGTCTATGCATCATTTGTTTTTATAGCATAAACGAGCAGACGTGTCACCTGATGGTAAGAACCCGAAATACCAAGCCGTTACAAGTGCGTTACCGGCCTTTTGAATTTGGGAATTGAGGATTGTGGAGGATTCGGGGATTCGGGAGACTAGGGAGGGGGGTAATTTGTCCTCCGGTAACCTCACTCACACGACGAAACACAAGCGTTGTTTCACGTCGGTTTTCTGTGAGGCCGTGATATCACTCCGGTCGAGCCAGCCCATTCGTGCCGAAGCATGGCGCTCCCACACTTATATACATATAGACTTAGTTACATACAATCCCTCTGCCAATAGTTACATTTATTAGTACTTCTAAACAAATGAATATCAGTAATCCCAAGCTAGCAAACTGAAGTTACGTCGAACAATAACTGCTAACTAAGGCAGTGTACAGACGTTCAAACTTGCGTTATTGATACATTGTTTGTTGCACACGACGCGAGACGACAAAGCGACACAATCCACTTACTTAGCGACAAGTAACAAGTTGTTGCAACTTGTCTGTCGCTCGGGAACAATGCTGCGCGTCAACTTGTCGCTAGACTTTACAGTTGTGTCCTGTCTTGTGTACTTATTATGATTAAAGTAAGTAAGCGTTAAGTTAATATTATTATAGTGATGGAAATAACTGTTTTATGTTATGTTTAACTAGCTTTTACCCGCGGCTTCGCTCGTGTCACAAAAGTATAAAAAGTAGTCTATGTGACATATACTAATACATACAGCGCCATCTATACCAATACTTTGGTTTCTCCTCGGGAATATCAAATTTTTCCGGGTTAAAAAGTACCCTATTATTTAATCCGGACTTCTAACTTCCCGTCTGCAAAAATTCAAATCAATCGGTTTAGTAGTTACGGCGTGAAAGTGGAACAAACAAACAAACTCACTTTCCGATTTATAATATTAGTAAGGACTTTTGCTATGTGTTTGTATTAATGTGTGTCGTAGTGTCCCGGAGGTTTAAGACGCCCAATCATATCATGCATGAGAGTACGGGTTCGAAAGCTACTAACGACAAGTACCAATGTGACTTTTTCCGAGTTTTATGTAATTTCTAATTATAAGTTTGTAATCTGTATTGAGCACGCGTGGTGATTAATGCTCAAATGTTCTCCGTGTGAGATGAAGCCTTAGGTCAGCTGTGGTCAATTATAGTTTTGGGCTGTTGATGTTTCCAATATAAAAAAGTACCAATAACCTTTTTAAAATGCTATAAATCTTAGAACTACATACTTACTTCTTTGAAAAATAAGACGTAGTTTGCAATTTTTGTTTGTCTTGGTCTTAAGATAAGATTGGAGATAAGATTAACTGAATTTATACTAAATAAGAGAAACTGATGGCAATAGGTTCACCCTCTATTACATGGGACTCATAACATAAAAAGTGAAAAGTGGGTGTTACATTGTACAGTGGCATTAAGTGCCGTAATGTGCACCTCTGCCTATCCCTTCGGGGATAAAAAGGCGTGATGTTATGTAAGAGAAACTGAATTAAGATTTTGTAAACGTTACTCCTTCTTGTGAGAAAATTATGAAAAGCAGAACTTTTAAAGAAGGCCTATAATATTCAGCAACTGATTTGTTCTGACTGTTGTTGTAACGTAATGATCTCCTCATAAAATAAAGAAAACACTCTCATATTGATCATCGTGCGAGTATTTGAATACATAATCCTCCATCAGTCAATCTCTCCCCTACTGCAATAGGTACATAGCGGCCGTAAAGCTGGCCACAAACTGTCAAACTAACTCGTAGTTATTGATGCATTGTGTATAGTTTGTTCGTAGCGTTTGACAACACCCTGCACTCAACTAAAGTGTTTTTACAAACCGTTACTGCGATACTCGTGTGTAATATTATGCTTATATTTTTACCGACTTTCAAAAAGGAGGAGGTACTATGTTCAGTTTTTTTTATTAGTTCACCGATTACTTCGCCATTTGTGAACTTATTTCCACCATTATCCGTCGGTGCCATAAGCTCATATCATAATCATATTACTTAATGGCCACAACATTGTAAATTGGGTATCTATTAAGGCTCTAATAAATAGTTTTGTATAGAACTTATGGCGCCGACTTCTAACCTATTAAACTAGTGTGGGTAACCTATCAGTACTAATAATAGTTATTTTTTTGCTTTTTAGTTTTTGTTTGTTATTAGTTTTTTGAAGTCGGTTTTTAAACGCATTTTTTATTTTATGGTATTTTACATATTGTGTGTTTTCCTATATAATTATATAATTATCTTATGATAGGTATAAAATGAGAATGTTTAAATGCGGGAGAGCCATGCTTCAGCACGAATGGGCTGACTCGACTCCGGTTTTTAAGGCCGGTAACGCACTTGTAACGCCTCTGGTGTTCCAGGTGTCCATGGGCGACGCCGATTGCTTACCATCAGGTGATCCGTCTGTTCGTTTACCGTGCTTCATACGAATCTTCAGTTTAGAATAAACACTTTCTCGTTCAATTTTGACGTTATAAACCTTCTTCATATGTTCTGTGTTATAAATACTAATAATAATACTAATCTACAATAATTATTGGAACAATACTGAAACCTAATTTACTTGTAATTATGACTCCAAATAATCTACTCTTTATCCCAAAAAATTAAACTTAGTACTTAAGATTTCCAAGCTAAATATTATTATATGAAATTCTCTACATCTGCCAACTTGTCCCACTCCCTGAACTCTCCTATTCAACAAGCTTCCTTTTCATAGAGTCTGTAGAGCGACGATGTGTTTTAATTCATAAAGTGGCCATAGGAAAATGATCACTATTCATATTCCAGTAGAGTACAAATAAATATGCCCAGAAGTACAAATCTGTAATGAGATGTGTTTTATGTCTGTAAAAAAGTTTTCAATTCGGTATATTGTGGTTTTTAGTTTATTGGTATGCGCGGTCGACATGACGACGGACATGTTCTATGAATACTGTATTTTGAGACGCTTAATAGTTTTGGTTTCATCCTGTATGAAGGTCCATCATTGTTTTAATTTTACGCTCTTTTGTCCCATAGAGTGTGAGAGAGCCATGCTTCGGCACGAATGGGCCGGCTCGACCGGAGTGATACCACGGCTTCACAGAAAACCGACGTGAAGCAACGCTTGCGTTGTGTTTCGTCGTGTGAGTGAGGTTACCGGAGGCCCAATTAGCCTCCCATTCCCCAGGCTCCCCAATTCCTGAATCCCCAACGATCCTCAAACTCCTAATCCCCAAAAGGCCGGTAACGCACTAGTAACGCTTCTGGTGTTCCAGGTGTCCATGGGCGACGCCGATTGCTTACCATCAGGGGATACGTCTGCTCGTTGACCGGTCTATGCCATAAAAAATTGAGCTAATTAAATACTCAATATCCACTTGTTAATCCATCCCATAGGTACACTTAAGTACTACACTATACTTAAACAAAGTAAGCATTTCTAGAAATAGGTATAAAAATGACGAGACTATAAAACATCAACAAAAATATATAAGAAAATAATGAAAACTGTCAAATATCCCGAGCGAATTAATATGATACCTACCATGTCAAGAAATAGTACAATGAATGTGATGTAAGTATAGTTAAGTAAATAATAAGATGTCTAGCAGTTATTGCACATGAAATATCTGATAAAACATTCAACGTTCATGTCTTGATTTTCTGCTATCACCTGCCGATGACGACAAACTGGCGTTGTGTCTGTTTTTATATATTTATTGGTATCGCCCTCCGTCGCGGAATCTTTCACTTACTATTTGATCTGTTCACGAGCTTATTTATTGTTTTTTTCTTTTATTTTTATGTCTTTTCTCTTTTCATGTAGGTGTGGGGAGAAATGAAGTCGTTTGCAGCTTTGAGAGTGCCTTTGATATTTTGTAACGGTTTGAGAATGTGATACATGACTGTTATGTAGATAGTATTTTATGATGCTTTATCGTTGAGAGAACGGAGATAGAGATCTATAAATTGGCCGTAAAATAAAAATTGACGATATTTGTCAATTATGCGAAATCATTAAAGTCAAAGTCAATTTATTTTAATTAAACCATAATTTGGTACTTTTGAAAAAACGTCAACAAATACAAAATAAATAATATTCTGTCAGTCAGTCCGTCAGTGAAGCTAGGTGAAGGTAGGTGGTCATTCCATAATGTAGATTTGAATGGAGAAGAACAAGCAAGAAACTTCATTCGTTAGTTATTATAATTGCATTATCACCGATGCTAAATTGATGAGAGTAAAACTGCGGCCAAAATATAGTGTATTATATTTATAAGTACTGAATGAAATATATTACATAATATAGAACAAAAGCCTAGAATTTAGAATTCTAGATTATTTCCATTTTATGAATAATAAATTAATAGATTCATACAATCTATTTTGGTACTTGACATTTGTGATGGTTGCTGTACAAAAATCTAGATATAGAAACAAATTAGGTTGTCTCTCAAAACAGGTCAGTTGGAAAAATGATTTACAGATGAATTTGATAACAGAAGAATTTTAATTTGATATCTAAGGCTTGAACAAAAGGTACACATAAGGCTTACAGTATGACTAGTGAATTGTATTACAGCATATATATGTATATTTTCTAGAGAATCTTAATTAATAAATAGCATTCTAGATTCTTGTGTGACTGCCTCGGTGGCCGAGTTGTTGCAAGTGTGACTGCTGGGGAAGGGGTCTCGGATTCAATTCCCGGGAAGGGCAAAGTATTACTGGGTTTTAAAAAAATCTCAGTAGTAGCAGGAAGTTTGGAATTGTGCCCGGCATATGGCAATTTGCTCACCGTCTATTACATGGGACTCATAATATGAATAGTGAAAAGTAAGTCTTACATTGTATAGTGGCATTAAGTGCCGTAACCTGCACCTATGCCTATCCCTTCGACGATAAACGGCGTGGTGTTACGTATGATTTTTGTGTTGATTGATTTTTAAATTTGACATGGATTGTATTGTACTGATGACTTGTATTTTTATTTTTTTATTGGTAATGGCTTTTATTGGCCTTCTATTATTCAACTGGGTACGCAGAATGAAGTTTATACCCAGCTATTGAACTTATTATAAAACACCGAGCATATTGGAAACGCATTCATACCTTCTTTATTGTTGTGTGTGTCCATAGGCAGCACTGATTTCTTTCCATCAGATTGTTCGTTTACTCTTTCACCTCTATCCCATAGAAACTGTCGCGGAGAACCTAACGGGTAACCGGGGCTCCGGCTCGACGTGCAGGAGAAGGAACGGGGTGGTTTTAAGTCAGTAAGAGTCTGACACTCCCTTCCGCCTCACCCAGGCGGGAGCAGTCATTTGTGATTTCCCCCTCTTAAAAAAAAATCCCATAGAAACTCGTCAAACTATCAATGACACAGTTTTACTAAACTATCCTTTACGGAAAAAACAAGTATTTGAGTAGTATTGTCAAACAATATTACAGTTCAAACAGTTCCTTACTTGGTTAGCTTCGTGAGTTCAAAGTACATTCAACCAAGTTGACACTAAACTCTCGAAAACATTCAATTTCACTTCAGAACAAATTGTTCCTCCCTCCTATTAAAACCGTGTCAGTTACAAACGTATTACGTCCATTGCTGGCTGCAGCTGAGCCCCATACACTACGGCCGTAAATAACAGGCAATGTATTGCGTCACTTGACGTTCACTCGTACGTATTTATTGTTACGAATCGCTGACAGCTTCGTGAAATACAATGATGTTTTGCTTTTTTATTGGAATATATTTTTTACGAATATATCTTTGGAATATATTTTTTACATGTATTTTATTTTAACTGCAAAGAAAATTGTATTTTCAAAGTTATTGGCATGTATTTGTCTTGTGAATTTGCAGTTTTATTGTCAAGTTTTAGAATATAATTTATTAATTTTGCAATTGAAAACGTATTTTCAAAATTGATTTAATTAAAAACTTAACCGAAAATATTTGAATTGAAATTGTAGTATTTATGAAAGCAATAGTTACGATTTATTGTGATTGATTCAATTTTAAGTGAACAAAAACTATTTTAAACATATTATTTTAAAAGACTGCCACGTTGGCCGGTTGGTAGCAAGTGTTACTGCTGGGCAAGAGGTCTTGGGTTCGATTCCCGGGTCGGGCAAAATATTAGTATCAGTAGTAGCACGGAGTCTGGAATTGTGCACGGTATATGGCAATAGGCTCACCCCCTGTTACATGGGACTCATAATATAAATAGTGAAAAGTGGGTGTTACATTTATATTGTACAGTGGCATTAAATGCCATAATTTACACCTCTGCTTACTTCTTCGGAGATAAAAGGCGTGATGTTATATTATTTTAAAGGATTTTTTACACTTAAACCTTCAGATAGTTAAAACCTCGCATTTGGCGATCATACTTACACGTAATCAATCAATCATAAGTTATTAAAAACTACGTAAGTCTGTGATTAACTTCTACAATCTTCCTTACATAAAATTATCTAAACCATTTCAAAATCCGAATAATTGCAATGTCAACTCTTGAGAAACTTTCAAAAAATCTGTTAAAGAACCCTACGTGTTAAATCTAAAAAATAAGTTACCTACGCTAAAAAAACACAGATCATTCGACATGTCATATTCAGAAGATGATGTACTATATAGTAGAACTTCCGCGCGGTTTCACACGCTCTACTCAGCTCCTATTGGTCGTAGCGTGACGTTTTATATTTTTATATTTTTTTAAGGGGGTATAATCATCGAATGGCTTCTCCTGCCTGGGTGAGGCGGGAGGGAGTGTCAGACTCTTACTGACTAAAAACCACCCCGTTCCTTCTCCTGCACATCGAGCCGAAGCCCCGGTAACCCGTTAGGTTCTCCGCAACTTTTATAGCCTATAGCCATCCTCGGTAAATGCGCTATCTAACACAAACAGAATTATTCAAATCAGACTTGTAGTTCCGAAGATTAGCGCGTTCAAACAAACAAACAAAAAAACAAACTCTTCAGCTTTATAATCTTTATATATATAATTATTCTGTGAATGTGTATGTCACTGAACTTCTCTCAAACGACTGGATCGATTTTGATGAAATTTTTTGTGTGTGTTCAAGGGGATCTGGGAATGGTTTAGATTCACAAATCAGCCCGGCAGATGGCGCTGCAGTTGATGTTTAGGTTACTTATCCTAAACAGCTAAACTAATTGGAATGAATTTTTGTTTATACATTCAAGTGGATATGCAGGACAACGTCTGTCGGGTCCGCTTGTATTAGGTTAGAAATCAAAAACTGTAACTTTACAATTTGTTATTAATCTTGAAAGTTTTAAAATGAAGGATAAAAAGTTAGTGAGTGAGTTAGTGAGTGTGTATTGTGTGGTTGCAGTTTGCCGGCATTGTCCATGTAACGCTAAGTTTCTAATAACCGCTGCACACAACTATTCCACATTGTTCGTGTATTAATGTTGTAGGTGTATTTATAATTAGGCGTTTTCGAACTCGACTAATCTTATGTCAAGCCATGGTAATGTACACTTTTTGTTGTCAAAGTCATAATCATTTCATCATCATCATCAACAAAAGCCGAATACGGAGAAGGTTTGAGCGTTAAAATCGCTTGTTCATTGCGGGTTGGCGATTTCAAACTAATACTTAACAAATTATAAGCCCAGGTTTCTTCACGATGTTTTTCTTCACCATTTGTCAGTGGTGTCTAAATAATCTTAGAAAGTACATATAACTCGGAAAATGTCACATTGGTACTTACCGTTGGCAGATTTCAAACCCGCAGCGTCATGCATGAGATGCGGGCGTCTTAACCTCAGGACCACCACGACATTCAGTCAGTCTTTGTCATTTCTAACCGACATCAAAAAAATGAGGTTCTTAGTTTGACATGTAGATATATTTGTGTGCGATTGTTCTCGATTGCCTGAACCGATTTTGATGCGGTTTTCAATAAAGTTTTTTTGTTTTCGACTTCCAAAAAAGGACGTGATTGAAGTCGTTAATTTTAAACGTAGTATATACAATAATTATTAGACGTATAAGAAATAGATACCTACTGATATCTTAAAATGTCTAACTTACAAACACACCAATAGTGAACATTTAGAAAATAACAAAGTAGAGAAATTAATTTCCGAAACGAAAAAAGTTCCATACAACATAATTAGCTAACAACAAACAAAGTACTCCGCATTAATATTCAATTTTACCGTAGTTACACAATACTTGATAGTGGCTCCACCTGTCGGTGATTATCGCAAATATTCTATTGCACGCAACAGTTCTTTATAGCGGTCTGCAAGCCATTCCCCAATGCCCATTACCGGCAGTGGACCCGTTTATGGGTCGTTGCCCATATTTATATTGTATAGTTACTGACAGGTTATTACCCCATTGCTTTCAACTACCTTTTGCCAGTTCTTTTCTTAAAGTTAACCCTCGTACGCCGACTGCCGGGGACTATATTATAATGCGTCTATGTACTTGTTTGAACACGTTTTCTGATATTGTTTTTGGAGTTATGTGCGTGTAGAAAATGATTGGTAACGTAATAATATTGCATCATTTAAATTAAAACTTAGGTTATCATGATTTTTTTTATGGGATAAGCCGGTAAACGAGCTGATGGATCAAATGGTAAGTCATCGGCGTCACCCATGGATACCTGAAACACCAGAGGCGTTACAAGTTCTTTACCGGCTTTTTGGGAATTTGAAGATTGTGGGGGATTCGGGGATGGAGGAAACTGGGATAAATTGGGCCTCCGGTAACCACACTCACACGACGTGAAACGACGCTTGAGTATTTTCACGTCGGTTTTCTACTCGACCGTGGTATCACTCCGGTCGAGCCGTCCCATTCGTGCTAAAGCATGATGATACTGAGTTAAGGAGATGAATTTTATAGGTTTCGCTGTAATCGAAAACGAGGTGTGGTTTTTCCGGCGAAACATTGATCCGTTGTCCATTAAACTGAAGATAATATGAGTTCATGTACCTTTACTAAAATCCTAAAAACCTATTTACTCGCCTGTATACATTTTCTGTTCATTTTAGAAAATGCTCGCAAATACTGATTGCCAATACTACCTGCAACATGTAACATGCATGTAGCAGTGTTGGTGTGTATGTTTGCTAGTTGTATGCTCGTAATCCTCGCCTAATAGTGCGCGGTATCAGCGACGTGCCGACGTTGGGGGATTTTGGTATCGCCTTCAAACTATAGGCGAAACTGACTATATTGTTGTTGTAGACAATTCAAATTATTTATTAGTTAGGTAATAAAAATATTTCAAACATGTTTAGTGTGGTCTCGCTGGCCTGCCTCGCTGATCGAAAATGTGACTGCCGGGTATGGGGTTCGATTCGCGGGTCCGGAAAAGTATTCATAAGTTTTAAAAAAATCTCAGTACGGAGTTTGGAATTTTACCTGGTATATGGCAATAGACTCACCCTCTATTACAAAGTTTTACAAGATCTCTTGTTAGTTATTATTTTTTCGGCTTACTTATGCAATTGTTTGACGAGGAACTCGATTAATTTCAAGCTATGCTGGAGGCGCATATGCTGCTCATTAATCCGCGACCCGCGACGTGGCAACTGTCGCGTTGCTACTGAGTAGGTACTAGTCGAGTTCCTCGTCATATAGTTACGTGAGTAATCCAAAAAATACTAATTAATTTAGTATGTCTCAGGACAGTTATAAAATAAGATCTCTTGTGTACAAATAGGCCGATATTTCAACAATAAATGTATGTGTAAAGTAAAAGATTCCATTACATAAAGTTTAAAACATTTCAGCGGTTTGAATAAATAATATTAATTCAAAAATAGTTAATGTTCAAATATTGATAGTTGGAAGTAGGTCGTGGCGCAGTGTGACGGCTATTAGTGGCCGATAAATATTAATTGGCTTGTCTAGACGTCGCGAGAGTGGGGGGAAGGGGGAGGGGGTTAGGTTGTGGTTGGCACATACAGTTTGGAAGGATGGAGAGCAGAAGTTAGAACTGGTGATTGTTAATGTTGTTGTGATGTTTTATTATCTTCTATGATAGTTCCAGTGAATGATCGTCCTAAGTCCTACCTTTCTGCCTCGCACAGCAAAACTGAGGAATGATCGGTCGTGGGCGGTATTTCCGAACCGATATGACCTTCAAACTTTCAAGAAAAGAGCGTATTCTTTGTTGAAAGGCTGGCAACGCACCTCTGCCTCCTCTGGTGCTCCGGATGTCCATGGGCATCGCTGATCACTTACCATCAGGCGATCCGTCTGTTCGTTTGCCTCCAACTCCATAAAGAAGTGCGACCGAGTAAGGGGTTCGTTTGAGTTAAGCAAAGTATTATTCAGTGATATTGATTATGGAAAAAGTCAGTAGTAATATAGAGATTACAATAACACTCTGACAATATGACAATAAGCTCGCTCCCTATGACATGATGAGTATTACTGACACACTTTACACGTTCGATTGCAGATTAGTGCAAATTAATAGTCAAATGTGTTTGTTTTTAGATTTTTGTAAAACTTTACCCCATAATATGGTTTTCTCCTCTGTGTTGGGTATGTTTACAAAAATACAAGTTCACAAATACACATGACACCCAGACCCGAAACAACAACACTGTGGTCACACACAGAGTTGCTCAGTGAAGAGCTGCTAACACACTATACACATTGAGCAGCAGCCGGTTGTCCAGCCACCACACTAACCGTGCACTCAAATCATAGTAAACAGAAATCGTGTGCAATTACAATTTAACTAAACAGTTATTCGATGAAGTTACCTTTAACTCTGTCTGTTTTTTGAAATTGCTGAAATTGCTGAAGTATGGTGACTTTGTTTGCCCACCTTCAAACCCGTACCTCACGTTAAAACCACTATTCATCGAACAGTTCGGATAAAAATGAAGTTAACAAGTTGTAGCGTGGCGACCGCATGTGTCTAGCAGTTTCAATGAGTTCCGTACAATTTGCTGCAGCACTTGTATGGAGGGGTGTACACTACTCGATATTTTATAACAATGCCTTTCTTGTTAGTGTTAATTGTGTTGTAAACTTTGGTTTCAGTGGTTAAATTGAATTTTTATACGTAAAAAATATTTTTGGGCTGTTGAAACCCGATGTATCTAGTGTTAGATCAAAGTGTTATCAATGATCACAATAAGTTGTTATAGATTTTTTTTCAGGCGGAAAATTATACAATGACTTAGTGAGAAAGAGAGACTATCAAACTCTTACTGATTAAAAACTTCCCCGTTCCTACTCCGGCTTTGAGCTGGAGCTCCGTATCCGGCTGGCCGCTAGGAGGATTCTGAATTAAAATTGGTTATTGATAACAACCTAGTAGCTATACACTCGTTAAAGATCATCGCAAACCTATGCACGGCTTCGGTACGCCTCCGGCACGGCTCTGGCACGGCGGTGTTGATTTGGAAAGAATACAAAAAGGTGGTAATCGCGCGCTTACAATTCTTTTATTTGACGTTTTTTTTTTTTTTTTAATCTCTGACGTTATGAAACAAGTCATACGACATACGATTTAAAGTTCATATTATTATTTAAATGACAAATTAATTTCTGGGTTGGAGCCGTGCCGGAGCCGTGTTTGTTAGGTGTGTGTTCAATTTTGTTTTTTTTTTATAGGGAGAAAAAAAATGGCCTCGTTGGCCGAGTGGTCGCACATATAACTGGAATTTATAAAAAAAAAATCAGAAGTAGCATGTAGTCTGGAATTGTGCTCGGTATATGGCAATAGGCTCACCCCTATTACTTGGGACTCATAACATAAATAGTGAATAGTGGGTGTTATATTGTGCAGTGGCATTAAGTGCCGCAATGTGCACCTCTGCTTACCCCTTGAGGAATAAAAGACGTTATGTTTTGGTATAGGAGATATACTGCTAGTTTGTAATTCCTACTATTCTATTCTATAAGAATTATTTTTACTTTTATCTTTATGACGTAAATAGTGTTTTAAAAGTAAAACATACAGATGGTTATTTACTATTCGCACTTTAATTTATTTATTGTATGTGTCTCATAGGCAGCCAATACGCATTCACAATAGTCATTTGTAATGCATTCGCCATTTATATGCAATATGTTAGGGTCTCGAACTTGTTTTATAGAAGTCTTTGAATTTTATAGGCGCCCTGTGTATAATTTAAGTAGAAATAAAATAGAAACTACATGTTATACACGGCTTTTAAAAATATACTTCTCTTCGTATAAAATAGTCGTATTTTTAGTAAAATATTTAAGTTCCTTCATTGTTACTTCAACTCTATTCCTCTATCAACTAGCTGTCTATGATGAAACAGTTTTGATGCCTGTGCAAATAGAATAATTAATATATTATTTTTAAAACGTTGCCCCACACTAGGGTTTTATCCTGTGTCGTGGATGCATTTACAAACATACAAGTTCACATACACATGACACCCAGATCTGGGATAACAAACTGTGGATCAGCCTTCTGGGTACTTTCCCCACTGACGTCGATGCGGACGAATTTTTTGGTGCCCTGTGTAAATAGTAATTTTTAGTTTTCTTTTATTAAATTTTCTCAATTAGTTTTAGAGTATTTTAAGTTATTTACATATTTACTTTATTCATATTTTTTAAAAGTTACTAATGAATAGAAATGACGTCGTGGTGGCCCGGAGGTTTAAGAGGCCCGCTTCGCATGCATGGGGGTGCGGTTTCGAAACCTACCAACGGCAAGTACCAATGTGACTTTTTCCGATGAAGGAAAAACATCATGAGGAAACCTGGGCTTATAATTTCTAATTATAAGTCTGTAATCGCCAACCCGCATTAAGCAAGCGTGGCGATTAATGCTTAAAACCGTGTGAGAAGAGGCTTTGCTCAGCAGCAGCAGATATCAATGAAAAGTAGAACTTCATACATAAAATAAGTTATCGCGATTGTGTATATAATCCGGTCCCGAGTAGTTGTGGTTGTAGTTGCAGGAGCCGATAATCTGTGAACGAATGTACTTTAGTCCCTCAACTCAGTTTAATTGTTTGTTGGTCATTTGTGAGCCGGAGACTGAGACAGGCGAGGCAGCGCATTTGTCGTGGCGTTAGACGGGTTAAGTAATGGAATGTCCGTTTGATAGAAACATTTGTTGGGTTTTGTAGACAGTAGAAATATGCATAGAAGAAAATCAATGGTAATGTTTCTGCTAAGTCATGAAATTTTAAATCAAATGATAGGTTTCATCTATTATTATGAAACCAGTATGTTTTATGTAAAATATTTTTGTTATCTAATGAACAATCAAGAACTGCGTTTATATTTCTCTGTAATAATTATCGTGAGGGATATTAAATTACATATTTATTTTTTATGGTTTGCACACCAACTGTCTGTTTGTCTGTTTGACGACTTAACTCGATTAGATTCAAGCCAGACTAGGGGCTCATGGACATAACATAACATAACATCACACCTTTTATCCCTGAAGGGGTAGGTAGGGCACATTATGCCACTGTACAATGTAACGCCCACTTTTCACTATTTATGTTATGAGTCCCATGTAATAGGGAGTGAGCCTATTGCCATATACCGGCACATTTCCAGACTCCGTGCTACTACTACTGAGATTTTTTTTTTAAACCCAGTAATAGCTTGCCCGACCCGGGAATCAAACCCGAGACCCTTTGCCCGGCACACTAGTCGCACTTGCGACCACTCGGCCAACGAGGCAGTCTCAGGGCTCATGGACAGTACTGCGAAATAGACGGCTTGGAAAACATCATGCAGTCAACTGACTATTGCTATTAGATTTAGAACTAATAATATATTAAATTTTGAATCCCAAGAAAGCTAGTATTTTAAAACAAGATGAATTTCTATTATAAAACAGTGCCAAATAAGATTATCTTTACAACCTAGGTAGCTCCTCAGAGATGATGTTCTAAGGATAGCCAGGTTTTAATAAAACTGCATAACATACTCAAAGGGGTGTCCATACTTTATTTAAAGTAGCTCTCTACTTATAACCCTGGGGTTCCACTTAATCAGAGATATTGAACATTCCTGGGACCAGTCCAACTCACTTGCCAAAGCATCTGATTACGTTTCAATTCAACCCTCTCACTGCAGCGCTCCGGTCTAAACGACCCGACACTCGACATAGATACTGCGACGAATTCTATTCTACTAATATATTTAATTATAAGTGATGGTTTATCGTTTTCTGGTCAGTATAAAGAGACAGATAGAGATAGAAGTTAAGAATGTATCATAATTTTGTTTATTTAGGTCAGTTATGAGCTAGTAATGACTATAATGTCCTGTTTAAAATTTCAAAGTGGGTTTTCATTTGCTTTATCGATTCATAAAATCGCACGCTTATGAAAGTTGTTGCTATTTTTGAATTCCAAAATTCTAAATTCAGTGAAGAGTAACACAATGATATTTGTGTATCTATTTATAAAAAATATAAAGAGTGAAGAGTGAATAGGATGCTTATAAGACGACGTGCTCCATCGTAGACCGCATCATCGCTAACCACCAGGCGAGATACTGGTCACACGTCGGCCCATCAAATATATATATAATTTTAACATAACATAACATCACGCCTCATTATCCCGAAGGGGTAGGCAGAGGTGCACATTATGCCACTTAATTCCACTGTACAATGTAACACCCACATTTCACTATTTATGTTATGAGTCCCATGTAATAGGGGGTGAGCCTATTGCCGTATACCGGGTACAGTTTCAGACTCCGTGCTACTACTGAGATTTTTAAAAACCCAGTACTACTTTGCCCGACCTGGGAATCGAACCCGAGACATCTTGCCCGGCAGTCGCACTTGCGACCACTCGGCCAACAAGGAAGTCTCTTCTTCTCTTAAAAATAAGCTAATACATTTCCGATTTACTAGGATCGAAACAGAATGAGCGCAATTGTAGTGCAATATAGTGAGAATTAGCATTTGTATTGAGGCGACCACTAATCCGATGTGCCGCGGCGTTAAATCCGCGCACTGTCGGCGAATGGAGGGGTAATACTGTTGTTAGCTGTCACAGTGTCAGTGTTTTACTGCATCTGTGTAAAATGTTAAAATATATTAATTTAAAGAACTATTGAATTAAGCTAAACTAATCAGATGTTAATAAGGTTAATTTTTGAGTGTTTGTAAAATAATACAGTAAAATAACTTATTTATAATGACATGTTTTCGATCTTGTAAAATACGTACATTTTTGTTTTTATTGTAAATAAATAACTAGCAACAAAACTATATGCTAATGTTAACATAACATTAATATGATTTTAAATTTAAATATAATAATCATACCTTTGTATATACTAAAAGATCATAGACACAAAACAAATAAAACAGACAGAACAAAAAACGAATAAAATAACTTAACAAAAACACCAGCATTACAAAATTTTAAACTCCGAAATCTACACATTAACCGTCTGTCTACAGCGCACGGGTCTGAACGACCCACACAATGCAATACATTAAAACTTACCGCTCGTGTTCACAACTTCTTGTTAATACCTGATTAATACTACAACAGTCTTTGTTCTAATATCAATAAAGTGCTTTCTTTTGTTTCTCTAATAATGGCGTATTTCATTAAACAGACATTATTTCATTCTTTTTGACAAAGATAAGAAAACAAAGGGAAACGAGAGAAGTTGGTCGTAGTTGCTTTCTTTTTGAGATAATGTGATCATAACTTTTGTGTTTGGAACACATTTTTTATGGTCCGTCTGTTATAGGGTTATAGAGATGTGGAAGTTACGTTTTGTAATTCAAATGGGTTATAATAGAGTTTCTTTTAATGAGTTTTAAATCATATTAAATGTATTATAACAGCATTATTTGAACACACACTTAAAATATAGATATAATTTTAAAAAAAAATCTTATTCGTATTTTTGGGGTTAAATAGAATTGTAACGTAGTAGGGGTTAATTATCATATGATTCAACCCGGAAACGAAATTTTAACCTTCATTGTTTAATTTTTTTTTAAAACGTTGTCGCATATTTAAATTTTCTCCTGTGTCGTGGATACATTTACAAACAGGTCACATGCATATGACACCCACACCCGGAACAACAATCTGTGGATCATACAAAGTATTGTTCCGTGCGGGAATATAACCCGCTATATATTCCACGGCAGCCAGTTGCTTAACCACTGCGCTCACCGTGCAGTGTTCACCGAATACTACTATATTAATAAGCCACTGTAAACCTAATAACCGACAATTTGCAACATTTATTATTGTTCATATATTTAGATACATTTCAGCAGTTTGTCACAGTTTTAATATTTCCCGTTCATTTTGAAATAACTTTTACATTTCGCTGAAACTTTTAACGTTATATTGCACAAGTTCAGTATTCCACCGTCGAGTTTAACGATGCATGTCACTGTGTATAGTTTAGTTTTGTTGTTCACATTTATGTAGGTATCGAGTAGGTATATCAGTATTGTAAATTGCAGTGTTTTTAAATCATTGACTTTTTGGCCATTTCATTTTTTCCTTTTGTGTCCATGGCGTTAATGCTCGTTAGCGTGACTGCTAAAAATGATGTTACAGATGCTGTTGCAGAATTTAAGAGCTGCCGAAAACGCACATATATTGATAGTTTTCAGGTATTTTTAAGTTCAAATATATTTTCATTGTGCAATGTTTCTCTATTTATGTCAGTGACCCTTTAAATAAATGTAAGTTCAATTTTCAGATGAGATACAGTATATTGTAAAGTTTTTTAATTATACACTGTTTGATTGGTGTTATTTTCTGTAATATATATCTTAAATTTCTTATCATAAGTAGCAAGTTCTTAGGCTTTTAATTACTAATTTCATATTTGCTTTCAAAATATAAGTATTCTAACTGGAAAGTTTTGACTGCACAATAGAAACCTGTTGAAGGCAAATCCTACGCTACCGTCGGTCACTGCTGACCCCCATGGCGTTTAATGTGTTAATAGGCTAATTTCTAACTTTAAACTAAGACCAGGTTAATTTAAAAGTCAATCAAACAACTTCATCGAACATACTAACCCATTTCCAAACAGAATCACAAATGGTCAATACAGGACTGGAATCCAGCACTAACCAGTAAGGTAAGCTCCGCTTAGCCAGTCTAGGGTCAGCTCTGATCCTGACTGAGTCAATTAGTGGCGTATGACGTCACTGTTGATTGATGGACGCAATCTCATACAGTGGCTGTAACCGTCGGCTGTATGATTTCAGTTTCAGTTTCAAGTGATATTGGACTGTGAATTGGTTATTGAGTTTTTCATATTCTGTACAGTTCAACTGTAAGTGTTATGGGGTTTTCTAGTGTGACGTTTTCTGGTGGTTTAGATTTGTAGTGAAAGATTTTTTTAGTATTAACTTTGGATGCCAGCGTACTCTTTTAAGTATCATGTCTGTTAAATCAGGATATATGCTCGTGTCTGTTCGAGCGTGCTCAACTAGTTTCAAGCTACGACTGGGTATCATAATTATAATAAGGTAGATGACTAATATCATTACGTGATACAAAAAGCATCTATAACTATAAAAAATATATTTATTTTTACTTTCTTCAAAAAAATTGCAGTGAATGGCAGACTTAATGCCTTAAGGCATTCTCTGACAGTCAACCATTTATTTTTAACAGTCACAACGGCAGAAAATCCAATTACAGTTAATGACAATAAAATATAAACAAAAGATAAAGAAAAGTAAAACTTAATTAAAACAAGAGTTAACACCATTCATAAGTTTCTTTCGCAGTACTTCAAGCATTCTGATAAAATCTCCTTCCATCCGTCCGCAAACAGACCACTAGTTGGATTGGAATCCAGGAGATCATTGAGCTCGGCCAGAATGCGAGGAACAGGTGTATTAGCGCGTGCGACGGTACGACATGAGGGCACGGCAAACAGCCTGTGCTTTTTACCCCGGCAGTAGTTACTTAGGACGTAAAAGCGCGATAATGAGTCCAGTAGATCTGGAGCATTAATAGTACCACGGTTTACAGGCTAAAAGCAAGTTGGTTTCTTGCCCTCCTTACCTCCAGGGAGTTGGGGAAGTGCAGAGAAATGAAGAGCTTGATGCGAAGCCAGTACAATATTAAAACATAAATAATGTAGTCACCTTAATTGTTATATAATATGTAAACTACACGCAAACAAACCATTAATAAATAAAACTAACAAAAAATTGGTCACAATAAAGATTCATAACAATCTTAAAAACTCATTCTCAAACAACAATCATAGCTGAGAGAAATAAATTGAAATGATGCGACGTTAATGAGTTCCTACTTCAGATCTTAATGCAACGGGTAATTGTTCGACTGAGACTTGTTTCAGTCGAGACTTTGAGACTGGTTTACAAGTCAATAAGAGCCTGCGGTGTTAAGAATGACTTGTTATTACGTCGAGATCGCGAGCTTGCTCAACGTGGATTAATGTCAAATGTAGTTTGTTGTAGCGGCTGTTATTTGTGCTCGGAGTCTATGAGTGATACAGTTTATGTGGACGATTTGGGATTTAATATAGTGTTTATTTACTTGTATGTATGTGTATAATGTTTAAATGATCCCCTCCGGAATATTGGAAATCAGTAGCTTCTGATGCTTACCTTTTCATTTGTATTATAACTTTCGTGAGATATATATTTTCATACTAAATATATTATTATGTTTTCGGCTTACTCACGTAATTATTTGACGAGGAACTCGACTAGTTCCAAGCCATGCTAGAGGCTCATATTCAAATGTTAATGTAACAAAAAAAAGTGGCTTGAAACTAGTCGAGTTCCTCGTCAAATAATTACGTGAGTAAGCCGAAAACATAATAATATGCTTACCTTTTCATTGTTAATATTTTGTTGTTGTAAAAGATCTGGTAGAATTATATTTAAACGATTTGTGTAGTGTGCTTAAACATCAATACAACATAATTTAAATTCTGATAATCAGAATTATTATGTAATGTGTAATGTTATTATGTAATCATTACATAGCATAAAACAAAGTCGCTATCCGTCTGTCCCTATGTATGCTTATATGTTTAAAACTACGCAACAGATTTTGATGCTGTTTTTTTAATAGATAGCGATTCTTAGTGAAGGTTTGTATGTGTTATATGTGGTAAAAACATGCATATTGCACCCGTGCGAAGCCGGGGTGGGTCGCTAGTGTATTAAAAATTAACATGATTTTAATTCTGTTATCAGAATTAAAAATATGTACTTATAATATTGATGTCTGCAATGTACTACATATTTATGTATATCGTACAAATTAGCCACATACCAACAGTTACCCAACTTCACAGTTGGCCAACTTTTTATTATTATTTTTTTTTAAAAAGACGTCGCCCCAAACTAGGATTTTCTCCTGTGTCGTGAGTGCGTTTACAAACATACAAGTTCCTATACACATGACACCCAGACCCGGAACAACAATCTGTGGATGACACAAAGAGTTGTTCCGTGCGGGAATCGAACCCGCGACACGTTGCACGGCAGTCAGTTGGGCACCCACCGCGCCAACCGTGCAGTCAAACACACTTCACAGTCACAATCAGATAGATATAAGTATCACTTCTTATAAAACTCATATGTACAATATTGACACGCGGAAGTATCAGAAGTCAGAGAAGTGACGTAATAGAGTCACTTCATACAACTTTACTTCCATGCTTACAGATCTCGTTAATCCTGTCGCCCCCCCCTCCCCAGGTGCCACTTGAGTATTTATGAGATATGGAGCGCGGGAATATGAAGGAATAAGGAGTAGGTGTATTGAGTTTGTTATTTTGTATCTGTAGTGTTAGAAAGTTGTGTTGTTGTATTTGTTGGAATAGAAATTGTAATTAAATTATTGCAGTTTTATGTCATATACCATCATGGGAGATGTGCACATCACGGCACTTAATGCCTTAATGTAACACCCACTTTTCACTTTTTTACGTTATGAGTCTCATGTAATATGGGGTGAGCCTATTGCCATATACTGGGCACAATTCTAAACACCGTTGAGATTTAAAAAAAAACCCTGTAAAATTTTGCCGTACCCGGGTATTGAACACTCGGCCAACGAGGCAGTTTTATGACGATGTTTTAAAATCTGGATTAACAGATCTTGTTTCTTCTGTGAATATGTTAGATAATTCCATGGTTTAATATAACTGGGACTAGTTTAAAGAAATATTAGCCTCTTTAGTTTTATTTTCTAGTTTTGTTATTTTTAAATTGGTTTTGATACTGTTAATGTATAATGAGTGAGTTAAAAAAGAGAAGGTCACTTATTTAAAAACAAAATCAGTTCATTAAAACTTTCGTGAGACATGTTTTCGGCTTACTCATGTAACTGTCTGACGATAAACTCGACTTGTTTCAAGCCATGCTAGAGGCTCGTATTCATGAGTAGCATTCGGCGACCAGCGACACAGCGACTGTCGAGTGCTAATCAAGTTGTCCGTTGAATAATTAAAATATAAAAAATTACAACATAATTCAGTGTTTTTCCAGGAACGTATTAATATCCACTACGTTTTCACTCAACTCTCTAATTATCTTCTTATAATAATATGTTTACATATTTTACTCCCGATTCCATACAAATACGAACAAACAAACACTTTATCTTATTCCTACCCCAGCCAAGAGGTGTAAGAGAAAAAATGAAAAAACTTGGGTAGTAGCAAGTTTGTCACAAATCGACCGGTTTTATTTGTTTGCTGAACAGTTGTTCCCTGATATAGATGAACAGAAGGCTGTATTGACGAGAACTCTTTGATTGTGCGCCTCAAACTTTCGGTGTAACCTACAAGGTTAACTATATGATTGGCGGTGATCATTTCAGGAAGAACTTCGCATTTTCTTCCATGTTTTGTTACTAATACACGAAATTTAATTACGTTTTACGTTTACGTTTTATTTTGGCTTATCGCGAAAATAGTTACAAAGATTCTTTAAATAGAACGCAATGTCAAGTTATCCGTATCACCATTTACTTCTCAAATAGTATACAAGAGCCTTATTTGCATACTCTATTTACTTTCTTTGTTTCAAACAAAATGATTTTATCTCGATCTCTGCTGAAGTAGCTAACTGTAACTTTTCATTTACTGAAACACGTAAACTTTACGACTCAAACATTCTCAAAACAATATCAACAGAATGAAACTATTTAACCGAAAGCCTTTGTTGTACACTCCACTTAGGAACTCGCCGCTACGCCGTACAGCAATTTGCTACAGGGCTACGCCGCTACGGGGCTACGAGGCTACGGTGCTACGGGCTACGGTGCTACGACGCTACGTAACTGCATTAGACGTAGCGCTAAGGTTACGATGCAATTGAATGTGATTTACTCTATCATGTTTCATGAAAATGACGGTATATTGTAATTTTGTTAGTTTGTGTTTGGAACAATAATATTTTCAATGTACAACATTATATTTATGTTGTTTATCTACAATAAGTATTGTTGTATCTTAAAAAAATTATACTGCCTTAGGATATTCAGGTGCAAAATTAAAAATAAGATCAGCAAATAGCACTATATCATATTTATGAAAGGTATCATAATTCCAACTATATCATAATTATAATTATTTCATATAAACACAATTATGAAAGGCTTTAGTATATTAAGGCTTTAGATTTCTGTATACTTAAGATTTTAATTAGAAAACGAGTTAAAACTATTTTAAATATAAAACTTTAAATTACAAACAAAATAAAGATTAGTAGTACAAACGTTTACAAGATTAAGTTGAATAAATTAGAAAAATATTTTTTTTAAATACTCAAAATTATAAAATTTTAAAAAATATTTTTACCATTACAATAACAATTTTTACAAATATTGGAACATATACCAGTGGATATATTAGTAGTATTCAGAAGTATATTAAAAATATAACATTTATATATCGCGAGCAATATTTCATGCTACAACTGAAATATTTAACTCGAACATTTTTATAGCAGACGACTCTTAAACTAACAAATATATTGTGTATCATATAACACATAAATATTATATTTTTTGTAGGCGTCAACCATTGTTAAAGGGATGCCAAAAATCTAATTTTTGAGTTCACTAAAGTATAAGAGATACTTTTATGAATTTGAAATAATATTCAGTAAAATGACTGCACGGTTGGCGCGGTCGTTGGGCAACTGGCTGACAACGCAACGTATTGCGGGGTTCGATTCCAACAGAGAACAAGTCTTTGTGTGATCTACAGATTGTTGTTTCGGGTCTGGACGTCATGTGTATGTGAACTTGTATGTTTGTAAATGCACCTACGAAACAGGAGAAAATATAATTGCAAGTTTCATTGAGTGACACAATATGTTTCTTAAACATTACTTACGTTCTAAGTTAAACTATTCTCGCCCGTACAGCAAAGATTGGGAAACATAATTTGTACTAAACTCAATTTTTTTTAGTAATAAGTATGATTTTCAGAATTGTACAATTAGATAAAATACCTGAATCTAAAAGCCTATAGTCAGCAGTCTGTGTGAAACCAACAATCGTGTAGATAATTAATCAGTAAATACTTATTATATAGGACGTAACGTTTTTTCTTCTTCTCTTCTTATAATATCTTCTGATTCACTTCGTTGCGGAAACCAAGACAGTTACTCATGTCCCTTGGACGCGCCAGACTTCAATGTTCCGGTGTTTTCATCGTTGTATCTACTGTAGATCCTGGCTTACAGGAGTTGCAGCGGTTTTGGGAGGCTGTGGCGGGCTTGTCCCTTTAAAAAAAAATATAGGACGTAAACAGAACGCTTCTAAGAAACGACGACTGGTGATGGTGAAAAACAAGTTTTATTTTAATAAGCGTAAGGTATTAAATGTTTATTTTATGTAATAGTAGTTGTAACCAATTGCTCAAGTATAACTCGAAAACAAAAACGTTTAAAATTGGTAAAACATTTTTTTTTGTCAACGTTTCGGGAGCATTCTGTATAACAAGTAAAAGAACATGCCAAATGGTCGTAGTTTTAAAAAATCGTGTTAAAGTCGTGTCGGTCGCGTCTCATATAAAATTGTTTTGAAAGAGCGCTAAGTTCACCTGCAAAGGAAGCGTGTGTCGTGACGTCACATCCGCCAGATATTTATCATCCGCCGCATTTCTGAGCGAGCCTCATAAATATGCAATTTGTTGCAATATGTCCCATATAAATAGTGTTGCCGGCAAAAAATATGTTTTGTGGAAGGATTTACTGATCTTTTTTAAATGGGATTTCTAAGTGTGAGTTAATGATGGTCGTTTTTATTTCCTTATAGCTTTGAAGTTTTCTCTGCTCCGTTAAGTGATTGATTCCAATCACTTTAGCCGTCCACGTATTCTGTAGAATAAGTTTTAATATATATACGTTTTGTCTAAAGTGGGTAATAGGTATATACCATTAACCTATTAAACGTATACCATTTAATTGTCTTCTATATATATCATTGAATCCCTATATCCCTTGGTCACGCCATCACGCGTAAACGGCTGGACCGCGCTTGTTAAAGCCAGGAGTAGGTATGACAGAAAAAAATGAAAATCAATGAAAAATCCTACAGGAACAGAAGAACATAGGATTGCATGTACGAAGTCGCGAGCAGAAGCTGGTATTTAAAATAGTAATGATAGTTGTAAATACTTAATTTTCAACAAATAAAATTAACGATTTAATCTTTTTTGAATGCAAAATTGAGCCTCATCCATCACATGTCAATTAGTTTCTTCAACACTAAAACACAAATCAATTAATGAACAATTACAATCATAACACTCTAAGAAAAAAAACCTAAAACCTAAAGTATTTTAAAGCAAGTAGCACACAGCGAACTATTCCATAATGGAATAAAATGAGGTCACAACTTTGTAATAGTCTGTCAGGCGCGCTTCCCACAAAGCAACTAATTGTATGAGAGATTCGAAATGGCAGGTTTTGCTCCCGTCGCAAATACTCGGTGTGTACTCAGCTTTAGACTTAGTTCTAGTCATATGAATGGCTTTATATATGTATGTATATGAGTAAAGTAATAGATATACATGTGTTGTATTTATAGTCCATTGACGACAAAAACGGTCAAAGGGATATTTGAAGGAGATTCTCTCCGAATTTTCTTAGCTATTTGTAATTGACGGTAGATGTACTGGATCGTTATTTATATTGCTCGCAAAACGTGCGTATAGTATGTGAGAAATAACTTATATCTAAACTAACTTCATTGTTGTAAGTAAAATTACACTTACAGTTTTTTTAGTTGACTAATAGGGAATATTAAAAATCATGCATAAGTTTCATTACCAACGATTATTTTGAGTTGTGGATCGAATTCCAAAGTTCTACTGAAGTCGTGACTCGCGAGTGGGTTAAAAGAAAAAACATAAGTTACGCACACAATTCATTTAAACAGTACTCCCAACCAGACAAAAAACTACAATACACGAGGCAATTAAACAATCTTTCTCTAAATCCCACGAGAAGAGTAAAATCCAAAATAATTAATTAACGCCTTCATTTCAGACATGAAAACTGAAACGTTCACAAAGTTAGCCAATAAATGATGCACGAGCTAACACTGCTGATGTCTCATGAACTAGCAGATCCCCAGGCTCCGCCCGTCTGAATAATTACCAAGTGAATCGTAAAACAGCAGGTACAGAGCCCGGGTTCCGTGGGGTTCCGTCAGACGGATTCAATTATTAAAAGCGAATGGTTCTCGGTATGCAACTGAGATTTATTTGGCTTTTATAATATTTTAGCAGATGTTTGCTTTGACTGGCGTGAAGTTTCAGGAACTTGTGTTTATGTAAGTGGTTCGTGCTTGTTCTTGTGTTTGGTTGTGTAGGAAATATTATTGCGCCTGTAACTCCCTGAAGGATTACACAGGGGCCTCTATATTATTTAGTTTCCGTGTCTTGTGTTGTGAAGACAGTCTTCGGTTGATTAGTTTAGTAGTTAATTACGCTATAGCAAAACTTGAAGTCTTTTGTTTGATGTCTAACCGTGAAAGATATGCTATTAGTATTGTACAATATATCTTATGAAAGGTAGCTGACCATTTTGAAAGTCTTGAGGTGTTATCCTGGAAAAAGTCCCTCTGAGGTTCGGTGTCTAAAAATCCTCGTTAACAATATAAAACCAAAATATCAAAAAGACAGAGATACTAAGAAAGTAAAACTTGTTTTCGTTGAAATATTTATAAACATGAAATTATATTTTCCCCGTAAGTGCCATAAAAGCGGTGCGGAGATATTTACCAAAGAAACTTTTACTGAGAGCCTTCAACGAGATAAACCCATATAAATGGTTGTATGGAGTTATTATGGTCAAAGGAATTATTATACTGAGGTTAATGTTTAGCAATTACTTTAAAAACGCATTAAACATATAACTAGCTAAGTATTGGAAGTTTTGAACATTTCATTAACATTCTTTCCGATATAGAATGTCACGGTTTTTAATTCCCGGGGGACACATAAGGTAAGGTAGAAAAATTAGTTATTTTCCGCCTTGGATGGATCAAGGGCCCGATACATAAGGGGCAGTTCTCCTCAAAAGGGCAAGTATCGTAAGGTTTCTATCTCTGGAGTCCTAACCACCGGTATCTTGGTTCACGCTCCCGTTATTGGTCAGCTCCTATATACTTTTAAATGTTCGTTTTTTTTACTTTTAAAATAATATAAAAAATGTAAATTTAGTGGGTTTCAAATAAATATATGGAGGTACAATTCAATCATTTTCTAGTAATAATAAACCGAGTAGATCGAGTCAACATTGCCGCGTGACTGGCCTCGAGGCGACACTCGAACATTGAAACTATTAATTTACTCCTCGCTATTCCAACATTTCCATTAAAACATCAACGAATACAATTTTAAATGAAAATTGCAATAATTCTGATGCATTTCCCTGCACCACTGAAGTCGAAATAAACTTCGTTCATTCATCGTTCATCGTTATCAATTCATTCGCTGAAGTTTTCCGACTCAAAGTTCGTCCGAGCAATCTTTTTGATGAAGTGAATAACTAATGTTGGGAACTTTGTTTATTATAACTTTAATATATAATAAATGGTGTGTTTGTTTGCTTAATTAGGTATAATTGCTTCTCTCTTACTCCAGTCTATAGTCTATTTAGTTTGACGCTAGATTGCTAGATTTGGCTAGACCGGTTGTCAAGGATTTTGAGGACTTGTGTCTAGCTATAATGATTATTATAGATATTTGTACAGACAATGAGCTCTTTGAAGTCTTTGTGTCATTTAATACCAAATTTCCAGAGTCCGGGCACTTTTAAATTAGCATATTTTATTTACCATAGGAGTCGAACCCGCGCAGTACAGCAGCCAGTCACCCAGCCACTGTACCAACTCTACAGTTACACAATTATGACTATTTAATAATAATTGATTCTGTATAATTGCTAATTTTATAGATTATCACCATTAACTCTAAACACTAAACATATTACTAATAGATATTACCAACGAATATCAAATATATTACAACTAAATTCTATTTTGCGTGGAATATTCAACGTGTATTCTATTAAATGCAGATATATAAATAATTGTATTTTACACAAACTACGTGCCAATTATATTGAATTAGTGTTAAGCTGCTAAATGATGTTTTTGATAGCTTCACATTTGTTATCATTGTGTAAATAATTCAATAATGGTCGACTGTTCATTTTGTGTAAGTAATTTTAAATGGTTCACTAGTTAATTGTGACTGGAAAAGCGCTATAGAGTTATCATTAAATTACATATAATCTAAAATGAGTAGGCAGAAGTGTATAAATACAATGTAGCCAACAGTAAACCCCGTGATGCATGAACCCTATGTAATGGGATGTCACTATATGAATTTTCAAAAACCTCAATGTCATATAGTTTATCGTCATAAATTGGGAATTGAATCCGAAACCCATGCTGTGCAATTACGCTTATGATAAAATATTCAACTTATACGATTTTAAATACAATTATTGTCTCAAAATAATTAATGTTGTTATCAAATTTCGATGGAAAAAATACTAAAGAATGTAGAAATTATTTGAAAAACATAGTAAAGCCAACAGGAAAACCTAGAGTCGTATAAATCCGATAACATTACACAGGTAACGCTTTAAATAGAGTCAAAGGGGGCTTTGTGAGTAACTCTACATTACGTAGAGATGTAGCCAGATATGGTAGAGTCGTTCGTTTTATTAAAAACGTCTCTACACTGTGTATATTTGTAGAGCTAGAAAGGGATGTTTGTATAGTTGGGGATGATATTAAAAAGGGACTTTTTCGTCGTTTTGTATGGACAGTGGGGCAGTTAGGAGCAGGTTATATCGTGAACTGTTTACATGGAACCATTCATGTAAATATAAGTAACGATAGCCTTTGTTAGTGTCACGTTAGTCAAGTTGTTGTTAGTGCCGCTAGCGTGCCGTTATTTCGATTTCTAAATTAAAATATATTCTGAGCTCTTTATTTGTCAGTAGTAACTAAAACTTTGTGATATTTTTAGTTGAAAGTAAGTTGGGTGGCTGATTGGTTCTGTCTACCCTTTGGGGCACAATACGCGTGAAAAATGATAAACTCAAACTCCAAAACATTTATTTCACTAAAACCATAATTTAGTACTTTTGAAAAGTAGTTTGAAAAAAAAAAGTAGTCTGTCAGTCTGTCCGTTAGTGAAGTTAGGCGCTCGTTCCAAATTGCAGATTCAAGTCGAGAAGAACGAAGCAAAAACTACATTCGTTACTTTAACAAAAACATATTTTACAATCTAAATAAACTGCCGTCTAATCCGTGATGTGGTAAACAGATCTTTAAATGCGGTCTCTATGCTCAATTCTAATTGAGCATAGAGATTTTTATTTCATTTTAATTTCAATAGCAAAAATATACCAATTTCTACCCTATCCAGCAAACACACTTTAGAAATTTAACTTTTAAAATAATATATTTTATATAATACAATTCTTACATAAACAACGTTTAATAAAACCAACTTTAACCGCCTCTTTCATTGAAGTTAGGTCATTAGTATACAAACCCCTTTTCCTAAATGTACTTTTCTGATAACCACATCAAAATCGGTTCAGACAATTACGAGATAATCAAATTGAGAAACTGCTTTTTTGAAGTCGGTTAAAAAATAAAATATATCTAACATAAAATCATGTAAAGAATATCCCGCTCCATATAGTGAGCGTTTCCATAACAATGGGAGGAAGGGGGGGGGTATACACCATACACCATGGTATTTATGTCATAGCTCCCATAAGGCCCGACACGATTCCTTTACCCATTACGCCGTGACGCGCAGGTTTTTGTTAAAGATTTTATTTTTTATGAGAATGAGAATCAAGTTATTGCTATTATTGTAAAGGTTATGCCTTTTTGTCATGTTTGATGATTGAACGCAATCATGGATATTGTCTCAAGTTTGATCCCAGACTTTGACAAAATGTTGGTTTCCATAACTATTTCAGACGTGAATAAATGTGATTTTTTTGTAATGAAAAGTTAAATTATTTCATCAAATTGGTTTACAAACACCACAACTCCTTACATATGTCGAAAATCTATGAGCATATCCACAACTATAACATAGTTACACAAATTGTAAGAAACATTCCGCCCTTCAGACTCAAGTACCGACAAAAATGGCTTCGAAAGCAAACTTTTTATTACATAAAAAGTTTGTTGAAGCCGCGAACAATAGCTCAGTACTGTTACCATCACTGCCCGTTCACATTCAAAGAGCATTTCATTCACTTTTGTTATTCAAATCGAGCTAAGATTTATTCTCCTTACAATACCGGCTCTCCAAAACATATGCGGTCATTAACACCCTTATGTTCTTCAATATAAGGTCGGATATTGAACAGTTAGGGACATGGAATAAGGTTGTAAATTCCCTTTTATGAGAAAGAAGAAGATTATATTAATTTGATCTCGTTCGCTGACGAAGGGTCCCGTATCCTCAGACATGACTCTTTTCAGACTATCATAGTGGAAATGGATTTCGTAAATTATTTTTCGACGTTACTATATACTATTATATATATATAGAGAGAGAGTTTTTAGAATGTTTTTTTCCTGTTGAGATGGCCTGTGTATTGCTTTTTGGGTCGTTTTTATTTTTAGACGGGATTAGAGTGGTTCCCATTGTGTTTGTTCGGATCATATTTTAGAAGCGCCGTGTTCGTGTAAATGGTGAAATTAATATTAGTAAGTAACTTTTTTATTGTGGAGCAATGTCTTGGGTATTTATAGAATTGACGTGTTGAACTGCGAGTATTGTTTATAGCGTTGTATCAAATTCAGGTAAGGTAATCAGTGATCATACGTAGAAAATCACACCGTATCTTATACCGGGGTAAGTAAAAACTACAGAAAGCCTTAACATAAGACTAGGAAAATTTGTCATTTATGTGTGTGTGTTCCAAACTATTTTAGAACGAGCAAAGAATTGTCACTACTTCAATTCCAATAAACACAAATATCGTAACATCAAACTGCACCCACGTAACCATAAAAGCCAGTCACCACTGCTCACATTCAGGGCCTCGCCCAACAAAATCCGAATAAAGGAACAATACTGTTTGGGATGGCCGATGTTAAGGTCTCATTCAGCAGTGGCTTGACAGCGGTTCTAATATCGACCACGGACAGACAAACTGTCCAATATATATGTACGTGAGTGCAGGTCACTCCGACCCTCCTCACCATAAGCTGATGTATTGACAGCCTGAATAGGAATTGAACAAGTGTTTGCTTTTGTATTCTTCTGGGTAATGAGTTTACATGTTCCAAGGAATGAGATTTGTTTGTGGCTCTGGGGCACCAGCAAACTTCTAGTTGGCTACAGTTGTGTTTATTTTCAGGAGGGAACATAAACATGATATAATTACATTTTTTAAAAGAGTAACGAAGGAGTTTCTTGCTTGCTCTTGCTCTCCATTCGAAACTATACCCTGCAACCAACGCCTAACTTCACTGACAAACAGACAAATGGACGGACAATTCAATTTTTGACGTTTCAAAAGTGACTAATTAAGGATTAATTGAAATAAATCCTTTGACGTTGACTTTCCAAAATTGAGAGATGAGTGATCTTTCCAAAATGTGTAGTGGATCTTATGCATGTGGATGATATTATGATGATTAGCTACTTGTGGAAGAGCCATGGTTTGGTACTGCTGGGCAGCTCAACCGGAGTGATAGGGTGGCCTTACAGAAAACTGGTGTCAAATAAATGAAGCATTGTGTGTCACGTTAGTGAGATTTGGAGAAATTACTAATTTTATATTATTATATTTAGTACTGGTCTCATAATATACACTTACAATGGTATATTGAAGTCTAGGTCAGTACGTTTATCAGAATACCTACAGAATGTTATATATCAGCAATACTATTTTTGGAATGTCTATATATACTCCGCGTTGGCAAATGTTCTAATTAAATTCAACAGATTAATTAATTTGATAATGAGAGCGATGTAATTATCAATTTAATTAAGTTAATATATTAATTATTGACCTCACAGTTCTAGCTTCCTACCATCTTAAATCAATATAAAGAACAGGAAAAAATGTAGTAAATAAAAACAAATTGAGATCACGTTGATTTTTCTCATGTTTTTAAAAGTGATGAAAAATTTGAAATCGTTTGTTATTAAAAAATTACCCCAACCGTAGATCTTTCGGCTATTATGGGTTCCCAGACTCGGAACAACAATTTATGCATCACACAAAGATATGTTCACTGCAGGTATCAAATCCGTCAAGCATTGTGCCAAAGACTCTCGCATGCTGTCGATTTATTAATTCATACCACTATACTATACCTCTACTATACTATACTATACTATACTATACTATACATTATACGACTGTTGAAAATCTCGTTGACCGAGTGGTCGCAAATGCGACTGCTAGACAAGGTTTGATTCCCGAGTCGGACATAGTTTTACAGGTTTTCTTAAAAATTCTTAGCAGTAGCACGGAAACTGGAATTGTGCCCGGTATATGACAATAAGCTCACCCCCTATTACATAGGACTCGTAACATAAATAGTGAAAAGTGGGTGTTACATTGTACCTCTACAGTGATATTAAGTGTCGTAATGTGCACCTCTGCCTATCCCTCCGGGGATGAAAAGCGTGATGCTTATAGCTGTATCTAGGGAATATTACATATAATTATATTGATTTAACCTCATCACATTTCGTAACAATAAGTACACCATTACATCAAACGTACTGTCTAATGTGGAACAATGTTTCCTAGATATCGCAATGGAAGAGAAAACACTCGATTTATTCGTAAAGACGAAGAAACACAAAGAAATAGTTCCTATTCTCGGAGCAATTTACCTAATGCTATATGGACAGCGCTGACTCTATTCTGACAGGCTGTACAGGGGAGCGGCAGAAGTACCACTCTTATTAATTCCGGTCATTAAAAATTATAGGTTTATATTTATTTGAATAATGATGCTGCGTGACATATTTAACAATTGGGCATTCGGTAACCTCACTCACACGATGAAATACAACATTGTTTCACGGCGGTTTTCGGTGAGACCGTGGTACCACTCCGGTCGAGCCGGCGCATACGTACTGTAGCATGGCTCTCCCATACTTAAACGCACCCATGCTTAATTTTGATATTGATAATTTGCGTTTTCAATGCATTTTAAAGCTACAAGTAACTATTCAATGTAAATTCGAAGAATTGCTTCTCGAGAAGTGCACATTACAGCACTTAATGCCACTTTATAATGTAACACTTACTTTTCACTATTTATGTTATGAATCATATGTAATAAAGCGTAAGCTTATTGCCATACACCAGGCATCCAAACTCTATGCTCCTCCTGAGAATTTTTTTACAATACTTTGCCCGACCCAGGAATCTATCCCGAAACCCCTTGCTCGACAGTCGCACTGACGAATACACGTCCATCGAGGCAATCATCCTACTTTAATAAATCTCGCAAAATTATTATTTAGCCTACAATATAAAATCTAAGCCAAGTTAAAAGATAGAAAGTACTGGTCCTCATTACTTGTATTGCCTCCTCAGCCCGAGGGAGTCCCGGACACTTGACAATATAAAATAATTAATGGCTGCGCACCTAACTGTTGTATTAATTCCAGTAATGCAACGACTCTTACAAACATTAATGGTTTAATATTTTTAATGGTGTACTCTGTGTATTGATTTTTTTATTTCAAGGTTTTTTCGCCATCAACAGCCCGTCTGAGGTCACTGCTAGACAGTAGAGTATCCTCCACAAAAGAGGAGTTTCACATAATCCCCATGCTTGGCAAGTCGGTTGGAGACCCGAGTGAATAGGTTGCTTATGGGACGACGTGCTCCATCGTAGACCGCATCATTGCTTTCCACCAGATAGTGGACAAATGCCGCCGGCCCATCAAATATAAAAATGACCGCAGTTAAAAAGGATCTGATTTATCAGACCATTTCGTTGGTCACAGTGGTCGCAAGTGCGACTGCTGGGTCGACTCGGGTTCAATTCCCGGGTAGAGCAAAGTATTACTGGGCCTTTAAAAAGAATCTCAGTAGTAGCACGGAGTGTAGTATTGTGCCCGGTATATGGCAATAGGCTCACCCCCTAATTACATGTATAACATAAATAGTTGAAAGTAGGTGTTATATTGTACAGTGGCATTAAGTACCGTAATGTGCACCTCTGCCAACCCCTTCGGGGATAAAAGGCGTGATGATATAAATTTATATTAAACACTTATTCTTTATTAAACTTCTGCCTCTTCCCTTCCCAATATCCCCCCAATTCTGCCCTCCCCACCCCAACAGTTATTACCATAAAGACTGATAAACATCCACATATACGGCCAGATCTATCGATACTACACTCGCTAACGAATTACATTGCCGCTCCAAAACTACGCAGTGAATCAATTTGCTCACACAGCCAGCGATGGATAGTGAAATTTATCGTTAGGGGAAGGTGTCATTAATAATAGGGGGGTTTGTTTGTGCAACTGAATGATGGGTAATATTAATATATGATGTGTTCTGGGGCTAAGCTTCTCTTAGATTTATTGGCTTGAATGAGATAAGAAGAAAATATTAAGCTGTTTATATAGCAGCTTGCTGTATGCTGTTGTCAACAACTATTTGATTTTTGGTCCAGTTATTGTCTCATGATTAATGTTTTTGTGTAAATCAATATTGTTCTTAATACTATTATGTATGGCGTTGACATCAATCCGTAGATTTATATGTTTGACGGATATGGCTATGTAAAAATAGCACCTAACGTGACAATGTATTATGTAAAATATTTAATATATATATTTGACTGCCTCGTTGGCTGAGTGGTTGCAAGTGCGACTGCCGGGTAAGGGGTCACGAGTTCGATTCCCGGGTCGGGGAAAGAATTACTGGGTTTTAAAAAAAATCTCAGAAGTAGCACGGAGTCTGGAATTGTGCCCGGTATTTGGCAATAGGCTCACCCCCTATTACTCATAACATAAATAGTGAAAAGTGGGTGTTACATTGAACAGTGGCATAATGTGCACCCCTGCCTACCACTTCGGGGATAAAAGGCGTGATGTTATGATGATGATGATTTAATATATATATATATATATATATATATATATATATATATATATATATAATATATATATATATATATGTATGACAAATTCAAGTTCTCCATAACGCAGCGAGCACTTAACATCGTTGAACATTGAACAGTTAAGAAACCAACATAACGTTAAACAATTCAACTGAAAGAGTTCCGCCAGCGTCGTAAAGTTTGAACTTCGACAAAAATTCCACATTTTAGATTGAATGTTGAAACTTTACTGATAAAACTTCAATCAAATTAAATGAAACGTCACAAGAACACGAGGGGGGTCGGGTGTAAAGTCTAGTCTCATAAATACTGACAGCTTATGAATTCGTATCGCGGACGAATACAGTTTTGACACTTTTTATGGTTTTACGGCGACACAGAATGCTGATGTAGCCACGCGACTACTTTTATGGCGCATTTTGATGGAATAATATATAACACGATATATTACTGAATTATATATAGCCCCTATATACGATTTTATTATTTTCCTTTTGTATATACGAAACCGTAATGTGGTTATTTCTTTTATTGCTTTATTGTTGTTGTGTACATATGTATAGATAGCGTTAATACGTAGATATTCTGTGTATTTCATGTGTAATTATGATTACTGATCGTATGGGTCAAAATTATTTCCTTGTATCGGACAAAGAGTGGTTGATTATGTAATAACTCAGATGTATGATTTATACAAATACGTGTTATTACGTATCTAATTGAACATTATTTGGTAGAAACAAGATCAATTTGTACACAAAGTAATTGTAATGAATGATAAAGCGTCGATATCGTGTCCATTTTTCATGGACTAAATTTTTGGCCAGTCTATACGTCAATTTCTATTTTAACATAAGTTCTGATGGAAAATATCTTTTCATAATGTTCCTGAAAACTTAGATAACTTAATGAGACACATTTCAGACAAAATACTAAGCTCCCAATTATAATATCCTTTGTCGCTTAAATTAATTGAGCATTTTTGTAGTAGGTAAACTGCATAAATCAATTTATTACAAAACCTCAAATAAATAACCATCGTCTCTTCTTAAAGGCAACAAAAACCAAATTAAACTACACACAATCAAAAACACACACACACACACCGATAAAATACTACGTAACAAGGTACACGTATGCCTAATAGTGTCAATATAACACGTCACACAGTAGTAATGAATACTCGGTGAGTCGTAAACATACTAAATATGGCCGCCACGTCACATGTAAACACTCTCCTCTCAATAACTTCGCGACTTGTATTGAAACATCTGTTTGTACAACTTCTGTTTGTACCGACAATGCCTTTAACTTTGTCCTGTCATATTTGTAGCTTGATGGTACTCTACTATTTCTAGTATTGTGTAGGATTATTTAAAATAACAGGTAACCTTGCTTTTTAACCGACTTCTAAAAAGAAGAAGTTTCTGAATTTGTTGGAATATGTTTTTAGTTTCATAACGTATCGAAGGGATAGGCAGAGGTGCACATTATGTACACCCACTTTTCACTATTTATGTTATGAGTCCTATGTAATAGGAGGTGAGCTTTTTGCATACACCAGGCACAATTTCAGACCCCGTGCTACTACTGCGAATTAAAAACTCAATAAAACTTTGCTCGACCCTGAAAACTCGAGACCCCTTGCTCGGCTGTTGCATTTGCGACCACTCGGCCAACGAGGCAATTTTACTTTCGTCTAAGCAAATACAGGTTTTATGTTTTGCACATCATTCGCTTTACAGGTTGTCGTCCTTTCATTTACCGTCCGTTGCTACGTGTGCTCTTTGCCACCGTCATCGTAAAAAAAACCTCTTCAAATCAGTCATTGGGTTAATAGAAATATTACGAACTAGCTTTTACCCGCGGCTTCGCTCGCGTCACAAAAGGATAAAAAGTAGCCTATGTGACATATACCAATACACACAGCGCCATCTGTACCAATACTTTTGTTTTCCCTCGGGAATATCAAATTTTTGGGATAAAAAGTACCCTATTATTTAATCCAGACTTCTAACTTTACCTCTGCAAAATTTCAAAACAATCGGTTCAGTAGTTACGTCGTGAAGGCGGAACAAACAAACAAACAAACAAACTCACTTTCCGATTTATAATATAAGTAAGGAAAGTATGATTTGACACTCATCAGCCAGCTTTGTAACAACTAAACAAACAGGACATGCCATAACTAGTATTTACACCCTTAAACACATTACTACAATCATACAATACCTCCAACAAAGCTTGTCCTGAAAGCCTGAGACAATAAATACAGCACATGTGACAACCTCGCACTATTCAGTTCTGAAACTTCAGTAGTTGCAAATAGAGCCTTAGTTCGCAACTTAGCTACAAAGAGCTCTGTAAAACTGTAAATAAGCTGCAGCATCTGAAACAAATTAAACTTGTAAAGCTATTAAATCCTGAAAGATGTTACCAAGAAGTGGAATCGTGGTTCTCACTTTATTCAGTGGTGACCTAATTAATATTACAGGGTTCCTATGTAAAGCTATCTACCAGTTGTTCGAATAAATGGTATTCTTGTATTCAAGTAAATACATTTGAAAATTCACTTAACATTATACCTTTTTTATGTGTGAATACTTTGTCAAATGTTATTTAATTTCGCCAGTTATTTGCCATATCGAATCAGACATCTATTTTTCTGATTATGATTGATTGACTGACATACAGACTAGTAGACAATATTTTTTATTATAATGACTGCACGGTTGATGTGTAGTTGGGCATCCGGCTGCCGTACCCCGGGTTCGATTCTCGCACTGAACAACACTTTGTGTGATCCACAAATTGTTGTTTTGGGTCTGGGTGCCATGTGTATGTGAATTTGTATCTTTGTGAACGCACCCACGACACAGGAGAAAATCGTAGTAGGTATGGAGCAACGATAAAAAAAATGCTTCGACTTCAAAAAGTCTTCTTCTATTTGTTTATATGTAACGGACGCAAATTTTGACTTATGTTATTTTTAACTTTATTTATTACTAATAAATAAAGTCCTAAACTAATAAATTATTAGTTTGGGATCACAAGGGAGCCGTGTCCAGCAGAACCCTAGTTCATTACAGCGACGATTGCAAAAACACTACAGGATTTCAGGATTTACCTGATTTCCATTGGAAGCGTAGAAAATACTCGTGAACTCACTCATGACATCTGCAGTAACGAGCACCATTGTTTGTCTTGTGTACCTCCTCTGCTTACCCCCTCTTACCTTCATTGTAGGGAGTCAACGACTTTGTTGAATATCATTTGAATTTTTGCGAAAACAAAATTAGCTTCTCGGTATGCGGGGTTTTAGTTTTCGATTCTATTTTGAATTGTAAAGAGTTGAATTTTAATTGTATTTTGTTGATGTTTTAGTCGTTTCGCTTTTTAATTGTAAGCTTCTAGAGTTCTATATTTTGTATTGTTTTATGTCTTTATTTTGACTAATTGGAAGACCTAGATTTGATATTTGAGTAGAGAAATACTGGTTTTAATATTAATGATTACTTATCTTTAGAATATTGATTGTCAAAATAAAATTTTTGCAGACAAATCTTCCACTAGCATTAATCAACAATAAACGCATTACCAGTAAACCTTGATATCCTCAAAACATTAACAATATTATAAAATTCTCTCTTTACTTAAATTTCGTCTCCAAAATCTCTACACCAGGACGTCAGCAAGCGCACATAAAATGGCTCACCGAAGTCCACTCAAGTCACCTCCATCTCGCCGCGAATTTCTTCAAGTTTTACTTGAAATGTGTCGCGGGCTGTAGAAGCTATTTGCTCTCCCCCTTTCCCCCCTACTGTTAGTGGTACGACGTCGCTAGAATCAGAATTCCCTCTTCCGAGTATCGAACGTGTGCCCATTAGTGGCTTAGTGTTTGAAAACAAATAGATTTGGCACTCAGTAATTGTTTGTTTGTAAGTTTGTGTTATTGGTAGTCGGATTAGATTGAAATTCCATGGTTATTGGTGATGGTATTCTTGACCTTGGCTTTTGTGCTGACTGACCCTTGAGTGTGGACTTTACCTCTTGTCGTAAGTATGACTACCGATTAATGGGTCTCAGGTTTGATTTCACTGTCGATTAAATATAAATAAGGCTCTTTTTGGAATTCTCTTAATATTGGAGTTTGAAGATTCGTGGATTAAAATGCGCAATTCTATTTTATAACCCGTTTTATTGACCTTTAGTTTTAGTGAATTCTGTGGTGTCGTCGTTTTAAACCTATATCACTAGATAAGACAATGATTTTTGGAATATTAGGTTTAACAGATGTATTGAAGATGTCTATGTACTCCTGAATAGTTTCTCATTTATGATTTCACTGAAATTCGAGACACAGCTGCACTTAATCAAATTGTTTATAATTACAACGTGCGCAGTTATTGGAATTAAATAAAGGCTTTCAGACTGAAACCATATTGTTACCACATTGTAATAGTCTATTGTTATAGCCAAATTATTCAAAGCTTTCATTTATATTATCAATTTATAATGGATGCCTTTTAAGTGCATTATTGAATGTACTTTAAAACAATTCATAAATGATTAAATTAGATATAGTGATCTTAATTTGGTTAACGTAAGGTTGATATTAGTTTGTATAGAAACAATCAACGGGTTGGTTAGATATTATTATGATAGAAAATCATTGATGATTTATGTTGAGCTGCGACTCTATTAATTATAACTGACTTGAATGGTAGCATTAGTGAGTATTCAGAGTCTATACACCACGTACATATTTAAGGATCTTAAATAAAGACCGAACGCATACGTATTAGTTAATAACAAAAACTTCATAGTAACTAATGTGGGATTATCAACTAAATTAGACACTAACTGAATTGTTACGCATGGCTACAACCTACTACAATAAGCAACGAATGGCTACAAGCTACTACGATACGCTACGAATGGCTACAAGCTACTACAATAGCAACGAATGGCTACAAGCTACTACGATATGCTACGAATGGCTACAAGAAACTACGATATGCTACGAATGGCTACAAGAAACTACGATATGCTACGAATGGCTACGAGTAGCTACGAAGTGGTAATTATTACCGGCTAATATATTTTTTTGAAGGTTTTGACCACAACAACAGAATAAAATTACATATATTAGAAGTCCAGCGTCATAACCTGCACAGATTCACTTGAATATTATAGAAAGAATGGTCAGCAGTGTTGTCGCATTTAGTCAATGGGTACTAAACTCCATACTTTATAAGTTTATACTGACATAAAGAGGTCTGAGCAAGATGGCCGCTCACTGCGTATGGTAATGAGGAGGAGGGACCAGAGACCTCACGTTATGGCTTAATAGTAGTTTATGATGGGGAACATGACAGAAGATTTTGGTAATAGACAAGTGTTGATATAAAGTGAGGAGTTAATAGGAGAGAAAAAAACAATTTTTGGGGTTTTTAGGTAGGGAATTATCGGGGATGAGAATGGTAAGCGTTCTTTGAGTTTTACATTCAAAAAGAACCACTGATGTAAAACAGCTGTGACATGAATCGTGAAATCGATTTACGTTCCGTATAAATTCAGTATAATATTATTTCACTCATTAAAACATCGTAATAGAGAAAAAATCTTTCAGATAACTCATAGAACAATAAATAACTGTGCATAGAGAGTGAAATACTTCTTGGACCTCTAAATATTATCATATGTAAAGTAATAATAATATATTTACAAAGATAAAATCAAAGCAACATTCAGTTGTACAAAAGATCAACACAAAGCAAAACACATTAACTCCAAATGAAAAAACAGACACACATAACACAAAACGTTATTAAAAACTTTTCCTCAGCCCTTTTTAAACTACAAGTACAAAAGTCGCCAGCCGCTGGCAGCCAGTACCTACCCTTCATTTAATAAATCCCTCTCCAGGCTCATACACCAACTTATGACAAAGTCAGTAAATCTCCAAAGTTATCAGATTTCAAATTAAAAGCTCAGGTATTAATTACTTTGAGTAATTTATCGTTTTTAATGAGCGCGGGTTCGTTATGCACGCCCGCACCGGTGTTGTATTACAAATTGTTAGTTTGTTAGTGTTACTTACGTTTTTGTTCGCTTAGTCTTGAGTTGAGATACTGCGAAGTTTTATTTAAAGAGAATGAGTACTATTTGTGGTTAGTTGTGATAGTGGTCCTTTATTACTGTAGAGTTACTACTACATTTAAAGTGATGATAATTTGGTTCGTCTAAATTCTTATTCATGACTGACAATTTCCAACAACCACACCGAACTGTCGCTTACTGGCGGGATGAGCTCCGGCGCGATCTCATGGCGGAATGGTAGCAACGACTGTCGCAACCGAGGGCTGGGCTCGCTCTCATTGCAGCGAGATCGCGAGACGATCTCCGGCCACCGTAAGCACGGGCCTGCGGACGGCGAGCACGGGTGACTCGCCGCCCGACCAGAACCCGGCCCGAGCATACGGCGCGCGCACCTCAAGGAGCCATCAGATCACCACCATAGACGGGGCCCAACAGGGTTGATGCCGATACGAAGCCGCGGAAGACTTAACGAGTTACCGGGACTCTGACTGGAAGTGCAGGAGTAGGAACGGGGTGGTTTTTAGTCAGTAAGAGTCTGACACTCCCTCTCGCCTCTCCCGGGCGGGAAAAGTCATTGGATGATTACCCTCAAAAAAAAAACCGTCGCTTAATTAAGAATGACTTAGTGTTAGCACCTGAACTAACCTTTGACTTCTACTTATGTGTCACACATAAGTTGACGAAAACCAGAATGTCGTTAAGTGTTACCTATCTTAGCTTAAGGGATACATAAAATTTAAAAAAAGTGGTGAGACGACACATCCTGCTTGTATGTATATTTTAGCTATGTTCGTACTCTTTGAGTACAACCACTATCTGCTATATAAACAGCCTTTTTATTTCACCTTGGAATAACATAAAGTCTATTTTTATTTCGGAAAAATATTTTTGAATGTATGAAAATAATCTCTCAGTATTACGAATGTTTTGGGTTAAAAAGGCATCGACGCACATATGTATTCATGAAAAGGTAATCCCTCATTATTTTGCTCGATTTTGCAGCAACTTTCAGGTAGCAAAAGTATTTATAAACCAACGTATGTAGGTAGATATCTTTTCAGTTACTTTACATGTGGACCTGAAAGTGTAATCGTATGGAGTAAATTTTCATGTCAATTTCAAATAAGTGTGGGAGTGCCATGCTTCGGCACGAATGGGCCGGCTCGACTGGAGTGATACCACGGTCGAGCAGAAAACCGACGTGAAGCAACACTTGCGTTGTGTTTCGTCGAGTGAGTGAGGTTACCGGAGGCCCAATAACCCCCCTCCCTTGTCCCCGTCTCCCGAATCCCCGAATTCTCCACATCCCCAAATTCCTAATGGGGTAGACGACTAATTTTTATTTTAATGTCCGTCTGATAGATTATTTAAAATTAGACACGTATTTTTTATTTTCTCACAGAAACGAATAGTTTCGAAGATATATTGATTTGAAATGTCGCGTGACGTCACTTCTCAGTACATTTTATACTAAGGAATGACGTTTTAGCCCCCACTCCTAAACTTTGATTCGTTTTATCTAAGTATTGTTTTATTATACGACAAAATAAAAAAATACGTGTCTAATATTTTTTCATTACCTAACTTACGGACTAATTATATTTTTAATTTTCATACCCTGTCATCATCCCCATTCCCAAAAGGTCAGTAACGCACTTGTAACGCCTTGGTGTTTCGAGTGTCCATGGGCGGCGCCGATTGCTTACTGGTGATCAGCATCATATCAGGTGATCCGTCTGCTTGTTTACCGACTTTTATGCTATAATAAAAAACATATAATATAATCTTCTACAGAAAATTAATGATAAAGTAAATCCTTCTAATATTATGAATGCGAAATTTGTATGTTCGTTACTCCTTGACGTCCAAACGGATGAAGGGATCGAGATGAAATTTGGAACAGTGGTATTACGGTTTGGAATAACACATAGACTATTTCACAGCACACACACAAGCGAAGCCGCTAGCAGAAGCTAGTACATAATATTTTAAAGGACTCGACTGCCTTCTTGACACGATTACGCCACATCACTATAATTCAGAATTTTATAAGAGAAATTCTTATTCTCAAAATATCTTTTCGCTCTCATTTCGCACATGAGTGGTCACAAACAAAATCTGAGCAACACCACTTACATAACCTCAAATGATTGTAAAGAACAACACGACGACATAATCCGTGTCTAGACGTTTAATCAAATACCATGCAAGATGGCTGCCGGCCTGACTGTATGTTCCATTGGCCAAAATACCGCCATATTTCCCGGCTTTATTCCAATGTATGTATGTGTGTCTTGTCCCACTTCGCCCATTATTTATGGCCAATGGTACTTCGCCTCAGATTGGCCAATTACATTAGCTAGCTCCCCTCAAGGACCTACTTACAAGAGTGTGTGTGAATTTTTTAACAACTTATAAAAAAAAATGTTTTTAATCTGGTCAGGTTTTCCAGCCAGTGAGTTGTGTGTTTATTTTATTTATTTACCTGAAAGGTTTAGTGCTGTTCTTGATATTTATGATACTAGACAGCTAAAAACATTATGGTAGCTATTCCTACGCACGTTCACTTATAGATACAAGTAGACAAATCATGATCTAGATGGATAAAACAATTGAACAGACCTTTACTACGACTTGTTACCTTTATCACAGAAAGCTCAAAAGAATCAGTTAAAACATTACAAGAATCGATGGCGACAAATCGCCGACCATTATAATAACAAGACTACAACGTGTCGCCGAAATATTTCAAGATTTATATCCTTAGGCTGTATACACACGAGTGGAATAAATTGCCCCAGTTATCACCCAACGAGAAATGTTCAAAATAAAATACAAAAAGAATATAATCCTTTTTATTTAAAGCGAGAACTCGTCTCGATTGAGTAATGACTGTGTAAAATGGCACCAACAGCGATGTATTCAAGTATTTTTTGAAAATAAAATTGCTGCCATTACTGCGCTTTATTTAATGGCTTGATGTTTTGTCAGCAGATTTAACTCTGTTGTTAGGTAACAGATCGTTGACACTGGATTTGTGAGTGGTGAAGATTTATGTGTGTGTACCTAGCTTTATGAGTATGTTTTTTTGTTTCTCATTTATGAGTATACACATTAAACAGTATTAAAAATCTGCTCAGCAGCCTGACTAATTTTGTTTTTTTTTTTTGTTTTTTTTTTTTTTTAAACGTTGCCCCACACTAGGATTTTCTCCTGTGTCGTGAGTGCGTTTACAAACATACAAATTCACATACACATGACACCCAGACCCGGAACAACAATTTGTGGATCACACAAAGTGTTGTTCCGTGCGGGAATCGAACCCGCGACACGTTGCACGGCAGCCGGTTGCCCAGCCACCGCACCAATCGTGCAGTCATTTGGACAGCTAAATCGGGTTTCAAAGACAAAAATCTTCATAACGCAATTACGTCTGTGAAACAAAGATTTTTATTTAACCAATGTTTGTAGGTTATAAAAAATATTATTAATGTATACTTTTTTATATAAATTTTTATCTGATGGGCTTACGTTTGACCACTATCTCACCTGGTGGTAAGCAATGATGTGATCTACGATGGAGCATGTCGTCCTACATCAGCTCGGCATAGCTTATTCTAATCACAATGTCCTCGAAGGTCTCGTTAGGCGAACGTAGCCAAACCTAGATGAAGTGAAGATATGTATACCTAGGTGACTGACAGTAACTTACTAGGCTGAAGACTCATTTCAATGGCGTGCTACTGGAGCGACCTACAATACTATAATTCAGAAAGTAACTACTGACTTTCAAGGCCATTTCACATATCAATATACAATGCGATGTGTCTGGAGATAGCATCAGCAGACAAATATACATGGAATAGTGACGCGCGTATTTATGATATCTATATAATGGCCGGTGATTGATCGCCGCACGTAGGGATGGGCCCGATGATTTATTCGTTCGAAGCCAATCGCGACGTTTCTGTAGACGTACGACTTTTGTAGCTTTTACGTATTGTGTTTAAGTCAGTTCCTGTGACCGAAACATACTTACATTAATGCATTCTTTAGAAAAATAATCTTAGAATCAGTGACGAGAAAAATGCATTTCAACGTATTTTTCACACGTATGTTGCGTACAGAACCAAAATGTGTGAACAAACTTTGTTTTAATTCATTATTCCAGGCTGATACTTGAGACCTAAATAAATGAAACTTAATAAGACATTAATTCATATTTAACCTGACAATTACATAGAGGTAAAAACGTTGAGTAGGTACCTATAGAATCAAATGAAAAGGAATTCAATAAAATCGTATTTATTTAAGAAGTAAATAAGCCAGCTTTAATGAGGTCTAACGTGAAATACTTGAGTTTGCAGCGAGTGAAGTATTTGATTAGCCGGGCGCCGCCCTCGACGCCGCTGTATTGTCGGCCAATAAAAGTAACAACGTCCATTGTGACAAACGTCAGGCTTAATGACATTCAACACGCACAATACCAATCTCGAACAATAAATAAAGAATTTTCTTTTCACAAAAATCGTTCGGAACATTTGTTATAGCGCCGTTTCAAAAGGATTTTCCAAGAAAATCACGTTAAATAACTCGCCCTTCCTGGATCATATAATTTTACAGCAAAACATTTCTATTTTTTCCACGTTTCATTGGGAATCTGAATAAACATTTGGAATTACACTCTGAACTCTAGGGGTGTGCTATTAAGAAGCCAATTAAGTAGGAATCCATTCAAAAATGAGACGTTTCTGCTTTTATCTGCGTCCCTGGGGAGTCAGTCCGACTGTCTGAGTGTGTACTTACTTATTGTACAGCTATTTATTCTATTTTCGCCGCTTTTAAATGAGATGTTCTCCGCTGTAGACATTTGTCTTGGCGATTAGTAGCACGTCTGTTTAGTGAACTGCTAACATAATCGCATTTACATCTATTTGTTAATTCAGTATGTATGTACGCGGCGATCCGTCTTCTTTGAGAGATTTGTTCCAATCGCACATCGAGCGCCGACCGCTTGTTATTGGTAATGTAGGTACATTATATAAAACTAACATTAACTATAACGAAAGTGTGAACTTTTTCATATTAGAAGGTGATAGATTTAATAGTTTTTGAACGTAAACATAAGAGATAGTTAGCAACGTCAACATTAATATTAGATTCGTTCAAAGTCTAGTCAAAATCTTTCAATAACTGTACACATCTCTGCAAGTGACATGGCGTACATCAGGATGTCTAATTTCCACTCACCCTGTCAACTAGTCAGGGAAATCACTAACGATCACGGAACGGATATTAAACGGATCTGCGATGAGACAATAGTCCGGGAGGTATACATCGCGGTTTTGTACGTGCGTGTCATATTCTGAGGTGATGCGACACGGCGATGGATGCGAAAGATTACGAAAGTTACGTAATGAGATGTAAAGTGTGGGACTTTAGGGGCGAGTGTTTTGAGATGAGCCGATGAGCTACGATTATTTTATTGATGTAGACTGCCTCGTTGGCCGAGTGGTCGCAAGTGCGACTGCAAGGGGTCTCGAGTTCGATTCCCGGGTCGGGCAAAGTACTACAAGGTTTTTTAAAAAAATCTCAGTAGTATGACGGAATTGTGAAATTGAAATTGTGTCCAGTATATGGCAATAGGCTCACCCCCTATTACATGGGACTCATAACATAAATAGTGGAAAGGGAATGTTACATTGTACAGTGACATGACAATGTACATCTCTGCCTATCCCTTCGGGGATAAAAGGCGTGATATTATGTTATGTTGATTGATGTACTTTATTGTTTATTAATTCATATAGAGTATAAAAAATGTGTCTACAAATCGAGTTGCGTGACTAAAACCAATGAGCACTAGGACATGTCAGTGTAATTGAACCTAAAACCCGTATTTCATGATATCGGAAACATATTAATACATACAACGTCTCTTGTATTATTAATACCCAAACTACAATACCCATCGAACATTGAAAAACCTTGGTGTAGTCACGAACCTCACAAATCTATGTAATGTGCGAAATTGTATCTCTTATGACAAAAAAGCCTTCACAAATCATGACGAAATTCCCATTAATAACGTTATATACCTCATAACCTCACCCAATTACTTGGTAACATAACAATATATATCCGTGGAAACAGCCACTTTAGGGATCGAGACAACGGTCGCGTGCCTGCTCGTACTATTCCCCCGTATATTTCCACCACTTATAAATCGCGACGCCGACACGCTCGTCTTAATGGCCCGTAACATCTGCTAGAAATGATTGCAAATTTTTATTTAGTACCTTCTACTAGAAGCTTGGAATACTAACGATTATCATTAAGGTGTACTCCGCAGGGGGTAAGCAGCGACAAATGAACAGCGTTTAGTGAAACAGGTGGGCTTAAGATATTTAATAGCGCTTCACTTTTGTTTTTTTTCTTTTAAAATGCTGCCTCTTACGGTAGTTGTTTTGTTTTCCTTAACATTTCATTTACAATATAAGTATGTACAATTTAACTGCCTCGTTGGTCGAGTGATCGCAAGTGCGACCGCAAGGCAAGGGGTCTTGAGTTCTATTCCCGGGTCTCTGGAATTGTGTTCGGTAATTTAGTATGTCTCACGATAGTGATTATAAAAACAAGAAATATTGGTTTCTGCCCGCATCTACCTCTAGTATGTGTGTTATCTCAGATCGATCATCCCGATCTCTTCATCCGATTTGACGTGAAGGAGTAACAAACATACAAACTGTCGCATCTATATCCGATGTTTAAACATCAAAGATAAAATAGACATTCAAAAGGAATATAAAAGTAATTTTCAAATCACCTAAACACTTGACTATTTAATCTTTAGCTTCAGTTTACAAATAGCTATTAAGTACTCAGGTAACTAAAGCTTTTGACCTTGAACTTTAACTTTCTAGGAACTGTTACCTTAAGTTCATTGACCCGTGACGAACGAGTAATCCTGAAAAGATATAAGCTGAATAAATATATACCTGAAAGGGATAACTTATTAGGTGAACCTTAAAATAGGATACTTTTTTCATAAAGAAACCTGAGAAGGTGTATTCAGGCTATATTATTTTATCTCTTTCAGTCACCTTGGCTGAAATATTTTCAGTCAAAGGTGGTTTGTTTTGTTAAGTTCGCGTTTATGTTTATGTCTATCATAACTGAAAATAAGCATTGACAATGTTATAATACTTTTATTGTATCTATTCAGGGTATAATCACATTATCGTAACAAAATTCCGATGATTTTTGAAAATCATAGCCCGTTGCTTGTTGGTTTAAACCTGGAACATCTGTCCATTAAAGATGTGTACTGCTAAGGAGTGGAATTCTTTGCCAGAGTCTGTATTTCCTGAAGGGTATAACCTGTTTGCCTTCAAGGCCCGAATAGGTTGCCTATGGGACGACGTGCTCCATCGTAGACCGCATCATCGCTTACCACCAGGCGAGATAGTGGTCAAACGTCGACCCATCAAATATACAAAAAAAATCATCAGTGGTAAAAAGGTGTCACTTTTTTATCAATATCTTAATTACATGTATTAAGTGTATATTCTGCTATACTGTACGTACTACTAGGCGTCATTAATACAGAAAATAATTACAGAAATTATATAATCTCCAGTCCTACATCTCATTTACTGGTCCAAGGAAATCTTAATTACGAAACAAATCGCAAATAACATAAAACAGTTTTTTCTAATGGCCGTCAAATCTGCGCCCTCGTCAAGGGTCCATAAAAAGTGCTGGACTTACGGTGTTCCCATTCGTATTTACGGACAACTGAAGTGCTGGCATTAGGAACATTAAAACGTTCGAATGAATAATCTCTGAGTGTAGCGCCGGCTGTTGTGCTGCTGGTAGAGTGGTGCGAGTGATGAACTGGAACCTACAATATTAATAAATATAACAGACATCAACTTATAATTATTTTTTTAAGAAAACATTGCCCCATGCTAGGATTTTCTTCTATATCGTTTACAAACATACAAGTTCACATACATACATGACACTCACGCCCGGAACAACAATTTATGGATTACACAAAGAGTTGTTCCGTACGGGAATCGAAATCGAGACACATTGCATGATGACCAATTATTTATTTCCCTGAATTATTATTTTCAACAAAATGGCAGCAGCAGTATTTTAAGCAGTTGCAGATCGACTCTATAGGCGAGAGCTTCACATTTGACAAATCGGACAGCATACCCTTTCCTTTAAACCGTGATCTCCAATCCACTCGCCAAGCGTGGAGATTACTTACTATCATGTAGAGGAGGCCCATATTCTGGCCGTAAGGACGAGTTGTTGATGATATTAAGTACATGAACATTCATAATGTTTTCTAATAAAATTGGACTCATCCAATAACCCATTCACTCAAATCAAAAGCTTCATCAATCTTGTCATATTATCTGTATGTTAATATGACATACATACATAATATCATACACATACATACTTAGATTACCCTCGGCGTACATTGGCATGGCCAAGCTGGACGGCTGCCAAGCTGCACTTAGCCAAAGTAATGAGATCTGATCTCATTAGCAGGCACATGAATATCTTCAATTATTATGACCACTTTTCAATATGCAGCTTATTAGAACTTCTAGATATTCCTCGATTAATTAAAATCTGTGATTATAATTGCTTGATACAATTGGGTTGATGACAGGGTATGAAAATTAAAAATATAGTTAGTCCGTACGTTAAGTAATGAAAAAATATTAGACACGTATTTTTTTTGTCGTATAATTAAACAAAACTTAGATAAAACGAATGGGGGCTAAAACGTCATTTCTATGTATAAAATGTTCAAAGAAGTGACGTCACGCGACATTTCAAATCAATATATCGTCGAAATTATTCGTTTCTGTAAGAAAATAAAAAATACGTGTCTAATGATTTAAAATAATCCACCAGAAGGACATAAGAAAATTAGGCATGTACTAAAATGTCAGGTTCTCTAAAAACCTGAAATGCTATGGCTGTTCTTAATGGGCAAATAGAGACCTACTTGATAATTATTTTCGTGTGTTAACGCCCGTAGTAACGAAAGAATGCTAATGTTATAATGAAATTATGGAACTATGCCACAAACGCCCAACTTGTTTCCTTATAAAAACTACAAATATCAATCAAACTTCCTGACATTCAGATTAAATCAGAAGCCTCAATCAATGAGGCTAAAGCAATGGGCTCAATCAATGGGGCTATCGTTTATTTTCTCACCAAATGGCACATAATATGTAGAATGAAGTTTTTGTCCAACCACAGCACCTGTCTAGTATTGAACGTCCAATGGTGGGACACTTCCTAATTCGCTATTGGACGAAGAACGAGAGGTATGTATGGTATTATTCTGTAGCCATTTTGTAAATAGTGATATTCAAGTAATCCTGGACAGTTTTCAATTTTCACACCAATTAGTGAGAATGTCTGAAGAAATAAAAGAAACTATTGACTTAAGTTTCACTCGACAGTGGACTTAAGAATGCATAGACATTCATTCTTCTATTGAACAGAAGTTAAACTGAACTATCGAGCAATAGAAAGTTCACAGCTTGCTAAATGGCTCAATGTTTGAATTGTGCATACTTCTGCCTATTCAAGCATTTAAACTTTACTGTCACCGTCTATAAAATACGATATTCTATTTTTATAAAAAGCTTTGCTAATATGACACAACTTCGCTATATAACACAAATGCTTCGCTAATAAAACACAATATTTTAACCCACTTTGGGTTCTTCATAGTTCATAATTCATAATTCAGAGTGGGTTAAAATATTGCGTCAATGATGTTTTTTTATGGAATAAGTCGGTAAATGAGCAGATAGCTCACCTGAGTAACCAATAGTGATGATGACAGGATATGAAATTAAAAATCTAATTAGTCCGTCAGTTAGGTAATGAAAAATATTAGGCACGTATTTTTTAATTATGTCGTGTAAGAAAACTATAAGGACTTAGATGAAACGTACACATAAGTGACGTCATGTGACATTTCCAATCAATATTCTTCGAAACAATTCGTTTCCGTGAGAAAATAAAACATACGTGTCTAAAGTTTTTTTAAATAATCTACTAGACGGACAAACGGACATTAAAATAAAAATTTGTCATCTACCCTATTGGCGTCGCCCATAGACACTTGTAACACCAGAGGCGTTACAAGTGCGTTACCGGCCTTTTGAAAATTTAAGGATTTTGAGGAATACGGGGATTGGGGAGCCTGGAGAGGAGCAGATAATTAGGCCTCCGGTAACCTCAATAACACGACGAAACCCAACGCAAGCGCTGTTTCACGTCGGTCTTCTGTGAGGCCGTGGTATCACTCCGGTCGAGCAGGCTCATTTGTGCCGAAGCATGGCTCTCCCACACCTGTACGTATCGGTTTTCAAAAACTCTTGTAGCACAAAGTTTGGAATAGTGTTCCGTGAATTGTTGACCCCTATTACACAATACGTATTATTATATAGTGACATATAGTGACCAGATTGGCGATATATTAAAGAAGAGCCAAATTAAAAGTAGGTACCCTTAACCGACGAGCATGCATGAAAAGATTGATCACTGTTGATGAAGCGAAAGAGTTATGTAAGTTGGCATTCCATAGTCTCTGCCTACCTCCATGGGAGACAGTCATGAAGTTATATATGCGGAAAATATTGTCACATTGAATACATGACGGGCTATTGAATCCCAGTTGATGACATTTTCATGAAATCTTAATCAGTAATACAAAATCTCTTAAAGTCCCCACCTTAAACCAACCGGCAATCGTAAAAACGCTTCGGTGATAATCGTCCGGTTATTAAGTCATGATGTTTTAATATCTCCCGGCCGTCCGGTACCGTCCGGCAGGCGGACCGGTGCCGGTGCGGACCGTACGACGTGTAAATTGCCTTTTAATTCTATCGTGATGGATGATGTATTGGTAGTAATTTGTTGAGGATTTTACCATAAATATATTGGCGGAGTGTGGAGTCTGATTGATGTGGGGCAAATGTTATTTTATAGAAGGATACGTGGTCTATCTTATTGTTTGGTTAATGGTAAATGGTAATTAAGATAGGAGTTACTATTATTTCCGATAATTATAATTACTTATTATCAACCTATATATAGGTATATGTTGAAAATAGTGAAAAAGAAGCCAAATATGAAACATGATACAACTGTTGTAATAAGGTAAATATTATAATCTTAAGTTAAATAATATAAGTAGCGCCATCTAGTGTTAAGTTGGCAAGTTTCTCATAGACGTCGATATATTATCTGTATTCTTTGCCTTTTGTCGTCTGCATGGCGCCCATCATGTGCTTTCTGTGACATTTTTAATAAAACTACGAAATATAACAAGCTATTATCTATTATTCAACCACATCCACCACTTCAACATGGTAGCAGAGCGTGGTTAAGTGGTTTCACGAAAAAGTCAATAAATATGAAGTGCAATTATGAAATCAAATTACGATTGAGGTTATCCGGTCACAACGGAAAAGTTAGTTTTGAAAACGTCTGAATCTACAAGAATATACGTAAATGGCACAACAAGCTAAAATAGAAGACATCATGATACCTATTTTGATGGGGCAAACTATTCGAGTTGGAAATTAAGGTTGGTTACTTTGTTGGAATACAAAGAATGCAACGAGGCCGCCATAGGCATAATGCCGGTGAAATATAAAAATACAGAAGCGGAATGGAAGAAGATGGATTTAAAGGCAAGGACTATTATTATGAGTACTATTTCGGACAAACAATTAGAATATATCACTGAGTGCAAGACAGCTTTTGACATGTTACAAAAGTTCGACAAAATGTATCTTACTCAATCAACATCTCTTCAAATTATATGTCGAGGAAAAGTGGAAGCGATCAAATTAAATAATTACGACACAGTAGAGGATTTCTTCGTTGATTTTGAAAAATCCATAAACGAATTCAAAACAGCCGGAGGTAAAATTGATGAACCTGAAAAGTTAAGATACCTGCTCAGAGCCCTACCACCAAGTTATAGTTATATAGGAGATTTTCTGGACGTGATTCCTGAAGAACAAAGGACGTGGACTATGTACATTCAAAAATAAAGGAGAAAAATATGACTATGTGCGATGACAAGAAAAATAATGTGAGTACATATACAACCAGCACCACAAGAGCTCAATGTTTTGTCTGTGGTAAGACTGGTCATCTCAAGAAGGATTGTTGGCACGCTCAGAGAAATAATCAAGGACAAAAAAGTTCTCAAGGAAGTTTCCAGTCGTCTAGTCGGGGTCAGCGAGGACATCAGAGAGGATCCTACAGAGGTCGCAGCCGAGGCAGAGGTCAAGGCCACTCATCTAGCAATCATCCTAAAGGTGAATCTTCGAGCAACGGTCCCTCCCAGTCATGGACAGCTGAAGTATGTAAACCAGAAGTAAACCAGGTATCCGGATGTAATGAAAAGGTAACATTTAATAATAATAGTAATGTAGTTAATTGGCTTTTAGATAGTGGGTGCACTGACCATCTTATAAATGATTATTCATATTTTTATGACAGTGTAGATTTGAAAGATTTTGTTGATGTAAAATTACCAGATGGAAAAACCTTGAAAGCAACCAAAGTAGGTACTGTAAAAATGTATTTCAAAAACTATTATAGTGTGAAGTATGTAGATTTAGAAAATGTCTATTATGTCGAAGGAATAAAACAAAATTTATTAAGTTTTTCAAAGGTAACTAATAGTTGTACAATAGTAGCTAAAAATGAAAGTGCTAAAATATATAATGAGTCTAGAGAGTTGATAGTTGTTGCTGATAAAATTAATAATTTGTATTGCTTAAAAGGTTATGTCTTAAAAAATGAAGTATGCACAAATTCTGTAACGCAGAAAGAAAAATGGCATAGGGCACTTGGTCATGTGAATTTTCAATACTTAAATAAGATAATAAATAATAAATTAGTTGATGGTTTGCCAGATAAAATTGAAAGCACAGAAATGAAATGTTCAAATTGTATTCAGAGTAAAATGACTAATGTACCTTTTGAAAATAATAGAACAAAAACTACTGAGATTTTAGAACTTATTCATACTGATTTGAATGGGCCACATAACACAACTGGTTATGGTGGAGAAAAATATTTTTTAACCTTTATTGATGATTATAGTAAGTGTACCAGGATATTTTGTATTAAAAGTAAAGCTGAAACTGCAAAGTGTTTTATAGAGTTTATAAATTTAGTAGAAAATAAATTTAATAAAAGAGTCAAGAAGATTCAGTGTGACAATGGTAGAGAGTATTTAAATAAGGATATTTATAATTTTATAAGGTATAAGGGCATAGAGTTGTTACCATGTCCACCTTATGTTCATGAGTTAAACGGAGTAGCGGAGAGGTATAATAGGTCTGCTATGGATATAGGTAGATGTTTAATGAGAGAAGCTAAAATACATAGGAGGTACTGGCCTGAAGTAATAAAAACAGCAGCTTATTTAAAGAATCGTACTATTGCAAATACAGTTGAAAATAAAACTCCTTATGAGATATTTTTTGGGGTCAAACCAAATGTAGAGCATTTAAAAATTTATGGAAGTAGAGTCTATGTTAGAGTTCCTGAAGTGTTAAGAAAAAGTAAATGGGATGATAAAGCTCAACTAGGAATTTTAGTGGGTTATAATGAAAATAGTTACAGAGTTTTGTTAAATAACAGAATAATTAATGCAAGGCATGTACAGGTAATTGAAGAAAATACTCAGTTAATTTGTTTGGAAAAAGTAGACAATCAAAATAATAAAGATTTGGAAAGTGATAATACTTTAGATGTTTCAAATGAAGAGGTTAAAAATGAATATGAAACCGATGAAAACTTTGTAGATGCAGATGAGACTTATTCTAGTAGTAACGTAAATAATAATAGAGAAAATGACGTTTTAGTAGAATCACAGAAAAGAAAGAGAATCCCAGTTTCTAGATATGGTAATCCAGTTACACACTTTATTTATGTTAACCATATTGATGCAAATGTACCAAATTCATTCGAGGAGGCGATGAACTCCAATGATAGTAAGCAATGGCAAATAGCCATGGATTCTGAAATAAATAGTTTAAATAAAAATAATACTTGGCAAATTGTAGAAAAACCAAAAGATAAAAAGGTAATTGATGTTAAATGGGTTTTTAAAAAGAAAAGTAATAATGAATATAAAGCTAGATTGGTTGTGAGAGGGTTTCAGCAAAAAGATTTTAATGAAAATGCTTACTCACCTGTTGGAAAAATGCAAACTTTGAAAATTTTATTGTCATACAGTTGTAAAAATAAATTATTTGTAGAGCAAATGGATGTTGAAACAGCCTTTTTAAATGGTTATGTAAAGTCAGAAGTTTATGTAAATCAACCAGAAGGTTATAAAACAGGAGATAATAAAGTTTACAAATTGCAAAAAGCTCTCTATGGTCTCAAAGAAAGTCCTAGAGTGTGGTATGATTGTTTTGATATATTTATAAAAACTTTGAATTTTGTTAGAAGTAGTTATGATTACTGTTTGTATGTTAAAAAAGCAAGCAAAGATCCAATATACATATTAATATTTGTTGATGATCTTTTAATATGTTGTAAAGATAAAAATAAAATAAAAGAGGTGAAAACAAGTTTAATGAAACGATTTGCAATGAAAGACTTGGGGAAAATTAAAAGCTATATTGGCATAGATATTGAGTATAATGATGATAAAAATGTGATGACATTAAGTCAAACAAAGTATATTGAATCTTTGGCTGCAAAGTATAATTTGGTAAATACTAAGTTATATGATACTCCTATGGAAACAAATTTAAAATTAGAGCAAGCTAGTGAGGTCGATGAAAGTATTAAGTACAGAAATATAATAGGTGAATTATTGTATATTAGTTAAAACAGGCAAAGACCAGATGTAGCGTACAGCGTTAATTATTGAGTAGATATCAAAGTTGTTATAACCGAACACATTACAAATATGCAATGAGGGTGTTAAAATATTTTGTATAAAACTAAGAATCTAAAGTTAACATATTATGATAATGCAGATGCTGATATTTTAGACTGTATGGTTGATTCAGACTATGCAGGGGATAATGTGGATAGGAAGTCTACAACAGGTTTTATTATAAGATTTTTTGGAAATTTAATATTTTGGAAAACACGTAAACAAAATACAGTAACTAAATGTTCAACTTTTGCAGAGTATATTGCATTGTCAGAGGCAGTAACTGAAGTACTTTTTATAAGAAATTTGTTAAGTGAGTCATTTGATATAAACTTTTGTTATCCAATAAAATTGTATGAAGATAACTCAGGTGCAATTGCAATAGCTAAGTATGGTAACTTTACTAAAAATTCAAAGCACATTGAAGTGCAATATCATTATATAAACGAGAATTATGAAAACAAACTTATTGATATAATTAAATTGATACAAAATGTAACTTAGCAGATATGTTGACTAAGAGTCTAGATAAATCAAAATTTTTGAAAAACAGGTTTGAATTAAGATTAATTTAGTTAAGAGTCAGATTATTACTTTAAAGTACTGTTTAAGTAAAATATTAAAACTGTAATAACTTTAAAATACTGTTCATGTAAGATAAAATGTTAAGATTATAAATTTAAGGAGGTGTGTTGTAATAAGGTAAATATTATAATCTTAAGTTAAATAATATAAGTAGCGCCATCTAGTGTTAAGTTGGCAAGTTTCTCATAGACGTCGATATATTATCTGTATTCTTTGCCTTTTGTCGTCTGCATGGCGCCCATCATGTGCTTTCTGTGAGATTTTTAATAAAACTACGAAATATAACAAGCTATTATCTATTATTCAACCACATCCACCACTTCAACAAATCAAACAAACAATCCACCATTTCAGTTTTAGTATTTTTTAAAGACAATAAACAGGGATTTATATTCTAAGCACAGTAAATAAGTGAAAGGTATAACCTGCGTGGCTTCAAGGCCCCAGTGAATAGATTGCTTATGGGACGACGTGCTCCATCGTAGACCGAATCGTCGCTTACAACCAGGTAAGATAGAGGTCAAACGTCGTCGGCCAATTAAATATACATATATAAAAATATCAGTCTTAAGAATAGACTATTCTATTTCATGACCAGTTCAGTTGCACTTACGCATATTATATTATTAAACATGTAGATAAAAATGAATATGCAAATGTTCAAATGTTCAATTACAATCTCTCGTTCAATTAACTTCACAAAATCCTAGCACTACATCGAGTGGGCGCACAAATTTTATTACTTAGTACTTAAATATTAATATTATGGAATAGACTCGCTTTGGAGCATTACAAACGTTTCAACTTGATTTACATGTTAAGCCCAATACACATTCCGAATGAATTATTCACAACTCAAGTTTTTCTTTGAAAAATTCGCGTTTCTTTCACTCACTTAACAGCGAAAGTTTTGAAAGTAATTTAGATACCGCATTTATATTGAACCGACTCATTTAATTATTAAGCTCGGAGCTATGAAGGCCATAAAACCCTCTCACCGCCTCGCATTTCACCAAAAAACTAACCCTAAATTGCGACGAACGTAAAGATAAATTCTGTTCAAAACCAAATCACTTTGAGGCATCACACGGATCGGTTCCCTCGAACGCAGCCTTTTTTATTTTATTTAAAGGTTAAAAGCCTACGCGTGTCTGTTGTACCAACGAGGTAAGGATTGTAAACGCTGATAGCAGATGAAGGGTTCGGAATTAAATTAGTTTCAAGATTGTTGGATGTGTTGAGCATTTCAGTTTTAGGATCGATTACTCCGTATTACCTGGGTTTATATCTAGTACATGTGGCCAGCGCTGGATGGAGCTCGTTTAATATCCAATAAGTGTACTTTATATTATTCTCATCGATCTCTCTCGTTTCATATTCCCTACATGTTAAGCTGTCTGACGTGTTACTGGATGGTAGCTGTCAGACACAATACAAAGTCTTATAAAATGTCTATGATCAATTTCTCAGGCAATAATATGATTTTGACAAATTGGTCTTAACAAAAATTTTAACTCTAGAAAGAAAGAAAGAAAGAAAGAAAGATCATTTATTTGTAAAACATGCGTATACATAAATCGAGTAATCAGACATGCAAGATGTTAAATAATATGTTGTGCGTCCATGTTTCGCCAATAGTGGCATACAAATTTTATAAGTATAAAGATTATATTCAATTTCATTAAAATCAGCAATTTGTACAATAATAGTCCTTATTAAATTACATTACAGAGATAAACATTTGAATTTGATGTCACAATATTTCTAAATTAGGTAGTTACTTATATGATAGTCTAAAATAAATTTCGTCTAGTACATATATCCATTATTACGCAGTCAAATAGTGGTCCTTACAATAGGTCAATTTATTTACAAATCAATACTAAATTATATTATTATGTCCAGTAGGTATACAAAAAAAATTATAAAAAATGTACATTGTATTAATATTATTCTTCACCATTAAATATGTTATACGAAGTCTGAATTAGAACGTCTTTTTCATTCAAAAAGTCCTGAACACTGTAATAGGCTTTATTAACTAAAAACCTTCTCAGCTTATTTTTAAAATGTGTCAAGGGTAGTTCTCTCAAAATTTTAGGTAATTTATTAAATATCACAGGCGCCATACAGAAAATACTTTTACGCATTAGGGAAGTTCTCGCAGTATGCGTGCATATCCTACTGTTATCGCGCCTGTTACGTGGGACTATTTCATTTAATAGTTTAAATCGGTGTGGATTCGTTTTGACAAATACATAATACATACCTCTAAAATGTACAGACATGGCAAAGTGAGTATTTTATTTTTCTTAAAGTATGGCAGGCAACTATCAGTGGGTTTAATTTTAAATAATGAACGTACGCATCTCTTTTGAGCCTTGAAAATCGTGTCTTTTTCTGCCGAGTTACCCCAGAAAATTACACCATAGCGTAGGGGGATTCAGTTAACCCATAGTAAGCAGCAAGTAATGCCTCTACACCTATTATAGACGATAACGTGTGTAGGGCGTAGGCAGACTTACTTAACTTCCTGCATAAGATTTCGATATGGGCCTTCCAGTTTAGCTTTTTATCAATGTAGAGCCCTAAAAATTTAGTTGTTTCTACTCTTCTATAGGTTGGTCAGCGTAGTGTACATTGAGACTGCTTTTGGTATTGATCCTTTGACTAAAGTGTATTAATTTAGTTTTAGTGAGATTAATTTTTAGATTGTTATCATCTAGCCACTTTACCATTAAATTTATAGATACATTTATGTCACTCTCATAAGTATCGATACTTTCACACGGTATTGTTATGGTGCTATCATCGGCAAATAGTGTCAGGGGTTGAGGGATGCCTTTTGGCAGATCATTTATATACAAAATGAATAAGAGAGGCCCCAAAACACTCCCTTGTGGCACACCAAATGAAACTGTACGTTCTCTAGACTGATACACGTTGTCATGTTTACTTTTCATGTCAATTGCGTTTATGTGTGTAATTTGAGTCCTGTTATTTAAATAAGATTTAATGAGATTGTTTACGTTTCCTCTGACTCCATACGTCTCAAGTTTATTCAAGAGTGTCCCGTAGTGTACATAGTCAAAGGCTTGAGTCATATCACAAAATACGCCACAGACCGGTTTTCTCTTATCTACATTATGTATAACATTATGTAAAAAATCATAGATGGCCATGTTAATAGTTTTACCCACTCTAAATCCTTTCTGTTCTTTGCATAGAATATTATGTTTTTCTATAAATGAATTTAATTCCTTGCAAATGAATTTTTCAAATATTTTAGAAATTACAGGTATTAGTGATATAGGTCTATAATTCTCCATTAATTCCCTATCTGCTTTCTTAAATAGTGGCTTAACTATTGATACTTTTAGGGCATCAGGATAGACGCCTGCACTAATGCTGAGATTTATAACATGACTCAAGTGACCGCAGATTTCGTCCGCAACTTGTTTCAGTATATTCGTAGCAATACCATCATATCCTACACTACTTGTATTATTTAAGGACATTATTATTTTTTTAATCTCGGTTGGTATACTAGGGGCCATAAACATAGTTTTATTATTGTGGTCTACAGTAAATCCCCTAGGTGCAGACCTCGCTATACCCTGCTTTGGTTGCACCTTATCAATGAAAAAATTATTAAATGCTTCTGCAATAGTACTGTGATGTGTCATGATGCAGTCACCTATTTTAATTCTATTTATGTTGGATTTAGGTACGTTATACTTTGCACGATTAATTATTTGCCACGCGGTTTTAGATTTGTTTTCAGATGTTTTTATATTGTAATTGTTTTGTGCTTTTTGAGTTAGCCGTATGATTTTTTTGTAAATTTTAGAGTAATTGTATAATACGTTTTTATTATTATGGCTTCGATTTAGTCGAAATTGCCATAGAAGTTTTCTTTTCTTTTTACTGCATAATTTAATGCCTTTTGACACCCACTTAGTACGTCGTATCGCATTTATTTTAACCGCTCTAAATGGAAAACACAGGTCGTACAGTAACTTGAAAATCGCGGCGAAACAATTATAAGCTATATTTGGGTCATCCGTTTCATAAATTTCTGAAAAAGTAAGACTCTTGAGATGGTTTTTAAATTTTATAATATTTTCCGTATTGTAGTCCCTTCTAGTTGCATACCAATACTTAATACAGCATAGTTTTTGTACGGGACATTTAAGCAGCTGTGCCGTATGATCCGATAACGCCATTCAAACACTTCAGTCTTACATGTATTAAAGTTATGTGCAAAGTTGTCTATGCATGATAAGCTAGCCATGCGAGTTGGTTCTTTTAAGGCAAGTTTCATATTGTAACTCATTAAAAAACATTCTAATTCAGTCGCTTCTCTGCTTTGCTTAAGTACATCAATGTTGAAATCTCCGCAAACAACAATTTTTCTACAAGATGAACATAAAATCTCACGCATGAGCATTTCAAGTTTCTCGAAGCAATAATTTAAATTATTTGGGTTAGGAATTCTATATATAAAACTATTGTCATTTTGTAACTAGTCAGTTCTACGCCACAGCACTCGAATATCCTGGAGTTGATAATTTTGCTACTTTTGGCAATTCTTTCCATTGTAACCCATTTTTAACAAGGACAGCACCACCCCGTTTCTGTCCTATTCTACAATAATATGCAGCCAAATCATAGTTGGCAAAAACAACAAATTCTGATACCCATCCATGATTAAGTGCTCTGTAATACAAACGATATCAATACTAGTATCCTTACTCGCAAGCTCCTCCAGACATACCAACAGATCATCTGCTTTATTTATCAAACCAGCTATATTTTGGTGCAAAATGTTGAGATATTTATTAGAGAAAAAACAATTCATTTTCATCAGTGTCATTGATTTGTACAGAGTCATGCACATCAGGTACCCCAACAGAAGAATTATAAGTATTTAAGTCACTATACATTACTATTTCATCGATCATTAAACTAATATTGTGCATTATATTGGCCATACCACGATTACCTACAGAGCTACTACTTTTGTTAAACATAGTAAAATCATAGTTAAGATAATAGTTTGAATCAAACAAATATGCATAATTAAATGAATAAGCATCTAGATATATTAAACTGTTGAAGGTTTCAATTCTCGAGTTAAACATTATAGAATAGTCATTCAATTTGAAGGTAGGAGCACATAAAATGATATTCGTGTGCTGTAATTTTAATAGCGTTTCACGAATATAAATAGTTAGTTCTACATAATTCTTTGTCCGACGAAAGTCATCTTCCCCTATAAATATCACGCAGTAGTCATTCTTATTGTAGTCCTTCAATTTGAGATCCAAGTCAGAGATAAGGCACTTAACACCACAGTTGGGTGTCAGGTAGTGGCAAATTTTATAATTAGGGAATGTATTTTCTGCAATTTCTAACATTTTATTATGTTTATTGCTACTTATAATACATAATTTGCCCGTTCTAGTTACTTTAGATTTACTTTTATATTTAATTGCGTAGATTGTGTTTCTGTCTTTCTTTGTTCTTTATTGCAAGAATCACTGATAACGCCATCTGTGATCGCTTTATCTAACTGCGATTGATTTTGTTCATTGGTTGGAAATGTGGATTTCGAAGCTATACTTGTGATGTTTTTATATTCACTAGACGTTTTTGGGTTATTTTTCGCGTACTGTTTAATTTTTGCAGATGTTTTTTTAATTTTAGGTGTTTGCATGCTTGGCTTGGCAGGGGAGCATGTCACCTTTTTATACAGAGCATTTTGTTTTTGTAGCTCCTCATTAAGGTGTTTGAGCTGCGTATTTTCTAGAGTCAGAGAATCTATTTCGTTGTGGGCACTATTGAGTTCTAGAGATAATTTTTCTAATTTTTGTTTTAACTTAGTGCATTGGTCATCTTCGTCATCAGAAATGTCAGGTAAACTGGTCGTGGTGCCATCTATTGGTGAGTTCGTCGAGACCGTATCATTATTTGATGTTTCAGACTTAGAACGATTGCGTCTATACGTGATATTATTTAGAAAATTCATTTCTGGTAAGGTTCACAGTAAAATGTAGCCCTTGAATAACGAGTGAATGACTCACCTGTCAGTCGATCTGTTTACAAACGTCACTACTAATATGGGTACAAAGGTCACTTTTCAAATGATATATTTGTAGCAACGGCTTGAAAAATTTATATATTATTGATTTATTTCACTGTTTAGTACAGGTTTATCACACTGAGTTATTATTTTAGTTTCAGATGTAGTTTTTATATGTTTTATTATCCAGATCACAACTTATTGTTCAAATTAACAATTTCAAGGCCAAAAACACCGTATTTACTTAACATTCGTTTATATGAGATATTATGCCGTTTTAGAAGTTACCAACACTATCACTTATGTACCTATGTATTTGCAACTTAGTTTATACAAGATATCACCATATAACTTATTATTTGTTTATTTATGAATTTTAAATACGCGGGTGATGTTTACTCTGCCAGTGTTGCCACTCAAGTCTATATCGTATTGTATTTTTAGTTGTTAAAAAAATGTAATGTACGATCTAATAAACAGAATGTTGATATGCCTGGCAGCTTGTAAGACTAGATGCAAGAATAAGATGGAGGTATGTAAAGATTTTTGTAGGTAGAAGGCGCTAGTTTCTGCCTACCCATGATGGGATAAAGGCTTAACGTATGAAAGAAATATTTCAGTTCCACGTCAACGTAATTTATTTAAATTGGCACAAATACAACATTTTTCATTATCAATTTGTTATGACTGGTATTATATCTTGTATGTCCGTATTTAATTTAACAAGAAGAGAGAACCAACGGCTGCATATAATATATCACACGAATGTATGTACACAACTACTAGCAGCCTGAGTATTTACATTACAACGTTAATTTAAGTTTTATGCAACAATCCTTTCGTTGTTCGCGGAAATCATTTATTTGGAACTCGCCGTATATTATGCTTTGTATTTATGTTTAAGATTTTGTTTAGTTTCAGACTAGTTTTAACTGTTTTTTCGTTAAATGAATATGATTTGGGGCTCTTCAAGAAGGGTGTAAATAGATTTTAAAAAGGGTTAGCAAAGCGCATGTCATGCCCCAAGTGTTGCAAGCGTACATAGGCCACGGTAAATGCTTATCATCAGGTGAGTCGTGTGCTGTTCTTGCCACCATCGTGGTATAAAAAACTTGCTGCAATTAAATGGTGAACATTCTACTGATTTCAATTACTATGATTTACTATGATTATTAGAATCGTTAACTAAACCAGAACGTAGTTTGTTTTTTTTTTGTTTGATTCAACGTAAAGTTCAATTGAATTATAGAAAAGAGTTTTATAATTTTGTATCAACTGATTTGAGAACTAAAACGAGACGCTGAGACGAGATCATATCATCGACAATTGTATGGAAGATGAAGAGTGATGAAGAAGATGAACATAAAGGATGACGGATAGAAGAGAAGAGAACGAACAAAGAATATTTATAGAAGGATATAAGATATACATATGTAAATTATAAACAATATTAAATATTTATAGAAGGATAAAAGTAAAGTGTTATTAAAGAACATTGGTAATGCGCAATGTGACATCCACTTTTCACCAGTTACGTGACAACTAGCTACGACCCCGCAGTTTCACCCGCTCTGCTCGGCTCCTGTTAGTCGTAGCGTGATGTTTTCTAGCTTAGCCCTACGGCTCGAAGTGTAGAAGTAGGTGGTTTTAAGTCAGTAATAGTCTGACACTCCCTCTCCCTCTCGCTGGGAGAAGTCATTCGGTGATTTCTTCCAGTTATTTTAATTGGTTTTTGTTTTCAACCTTTGTAACTACAGTTACTAATTTATTTATTTATTTATTTATTGTTTATTTATTACAAAAAAATTAAATAAAAATTGAAAGTAAATCTACATAAAAGTGCTAGCGTATTTTATATCGAGTGTTGTGAGAGCAATCCAAATATTTACCTGTGTGACCTGTGTATGTGGTACTTCGTTGTATTGAAGGACTACCTTTGATTTTATTTATATACTTTTGGGTAGGCAGGCGGGAAATGTCAACTTCAACTGTTATTCGTAAACCATTGTGCTATTTTTAACTTCTTTCACTTTAGTACCTAGATAAATAAACATAAAGTAATTCATTCGGTACCGTAATTCATCATCATTTATTAACAGCCTCTCCTCGTCCACTGCTGGACATAAGCCTCTCCATTGTTACGTCACTGGCTCGATCTTCAGCTCTACGCATCCAACCACTACCAGTCACCTTGCGGATGTTGTTACTCCACCTAGCTAGAGAGCGCCCTACACTACGTTTGCTTAGACGCGGTCTCCACTCCGGAACACGTCTACCCTAACAGTCATTTCAGGTTGCTAATCCGTGGGGCTACGTCAGTAACTTTAGTTCTCTATCGGATCACCTCGTTTCGTACCCTATCCTTCAGAGAGACTCCGAGCATAGCCGTCTCCATGGCTCGCTGCGACTGCGAGTACTGTTATTGTATAATGTAATTAAATCAATTAATAACCTATGTAATTATGATTGTGGTCATATTGGCGTGATATTTCAAACACATTATTTTGTTTTAGAGAATTACAGCCATTTGGAAATTAGCTTAACATTTAATACTATTACTAAAATCAATTTAAAACAATATTTTTTGCATTAAAATGGAGTCGCTCAACTGCCAACACATTTTGTATATAAATACATTAAAATTAAACATTTCAAGTTGAACCTGTTTGTTATCCTAATTATAATGACGGCAGCGTTTCGTACCCACGCTGTATATGTAATATATTTTCGCTACACCCTGTTTATTTGTGAAGCGCGAACCGTGTTTGAAATAAACAAACCTCGGATTGTGGAGCACCCTGTAATTATAGCTTGTGATTCTAATAATGTACATGGAACAATTCACGCTGGCTGATGGAAATTTTAACAACAGTTTTAAAAAACTTTTGCGATTTAATTTTGTTGTGTACTGTTCTTATGTAATATTATTCTATTTGATTTAATTTTTTGACTGTACTTTGATTTTGCTTCTTGTTTTTTGAACCGATACTGCGTTCGCCGCGGTAGCTAGGTGATCAGCAGCATTGTTGTGTATACATCGTGTGTTGTGTATCAGCATATATAGTATGTATATACAAGATTAAATTTCAGGGTTGACAAAATTGTTAAGAGTTTTAAAATTTCCATTAGTACCAAAATCTGAAAATTTACCAATATCTATGTGACTTCGAGAAGATATTTAACCGGCAGTCCCGGTTGTCTCTTGAAACCACTAACTAGTAAGCTAACTTCGCCACGACGTGCCGAAGAAGAGTCCCTCTGTAACTCGAAACTAGTAGGGCTTTCTCAATATATTTACGTGAGTAAACCGTTATTTTTAGTTAATCTATATCTATGACAACTGCTTTAATCAGACAGTTCGGATATCAACACAAAGGCACCATTCACTCACACTCACATAGTTTACAAATGGACGTTAATCGGTAACTAACGAGTAGTTCTACTAAATACATAGTTGACTTATAACTCAATCAAAATCCATAACGATGGAATGAAAATGTAAATCTGGAATTGAAACTCGATTGCCAGTTTAAGCTAAGTGTTGAACTGGAGTGTTCAACTCTACAATTCCTAGAACAGCTCTATTACAAACTATGCGTCAGAATTATCTCCGACTTTAGTTTATACATTTAAATCAATAAAAGATCTCTCATAAAACAATTCGATAATACTTTATTAACTTTCTCCGTGTCACCACGAAGTAAGTTGGTTCCCTACATAATAACCAGCTAATCAAATTAATACCCCACTTAACGAGTGTTGACGGAGCCCCGCGCGCCGCCCGCCGCCGCCCGCCGCCGCCACGCTGGCTGCCCGCCAACCGGGGCTCGCAACTAATGGACCGCTCCGTGCTTTCTGATACCCCGGTACTTTTCACTCTTAAGTCATTTTAAAAGTTACTGTTGTGTTAGTTAGTTTGCATGCTCATTTTGTTGTTTGTTTGTAAACAGTGATGGAGAAGTGTGATTTTGTGAATTTATCTATGTGTGAAGTTTCATTAGAATAGGTTTAGTGGTTTGTGAGTTAGATACTTTAAAAATCCCATATTCAACGTACGTACTACAAAATTAAGTATAGTGACATGTTTGATGTCTATTTTTTTAATAACGTAGTGTCTTAAGTATAGTTTCAAAAACATGTCATGTGTTTACTTCCTAATACAATGCACATAACGATACCTATAACGAGCAAAAATTGGTGAACTCGATATACACATCGGTCTACTAAAATCCTACGCACATATCCAAGACATACAGTGACATGAATCGAAACCCCAAAATGGAAATAATCCAGACCTGTTCTCACGGAGACACCCAGATAATGTAAAGACATATTAAATCATATCGTATAATCTGTGGATACCGCCTGTCTACATAAGCGGGCGAGTCTATTCCAATGTTCCTGTCTCCATACATTTCTAAGAAAACGATAAAAGTATTGAACTGGCTTTTGGCAGTAATTCAACAATGTATTTTCGTTCTGTTCTCATATCTCTAGCTTTTATAGAAATGCTATCAGGTTACTTACATTCAATCCAAGTTGTGGGAAATTGTATTTAGTCTAGTGGTCAGTTTGTGGACGGGTGGAGGATTAAGTTTCTGCACTTAGATTATAAAGACTCACAAGTTCAAATAGTAGACTGACAGAATTCTAAAGATTAAAACGAAAATCTTATAAACACTCCTGGTCGTAGGCCGCATCATCGCCAATCTCCAAGCGAGATAGAAGCCAAACGTCGACCCATCAAATGAAAACCCATCAAATCAAATAAAAAAATATTAATCAATTCTTTTTATCACATCAATCTATTTTTAGATTTACTTAATTTTGATATAACGCACTTGCAGTTACTTCGAATAATAATACAAATTTACCTCCCTAAAGTATTTTACGTCTACACACAAAATAGTTTTTAAACTTTTCTCTCCACTAGTTGAAACTAGGACAGAATATTAATTATATTTCAAAGAAACTTTCAATCTTTACTACTTTCGTTTAATTCTGAGAATTTGGTGAAATAGTTGAATCTAACTAGAATGTTACCTGGGAACAAATCCAAACTTTAGGACGAACAATTTGATCAAATTAATGAACTAAGTCTGCGCAATGTTCTCTAATTTGTTACAATCAACTTTTATTTCACACAGAAACTTACAAAGGAGATAATTTCACAATTTCATCACCAACTGTTACACAACTAGAATTAAAAAGAAGAAAGCTGAACATTGTTTTAATGTAAATAAAAAACTGGTTTAATATCTTACCTGCACTGTAGACATCATATATATCATCATCATCATCATCTCCTCCAATGACTGCCAAAGTAGATTTAATGACAAGTAAAAATAGGATAGTGTGTCTTTGTTACAATTGGTTTATACCTACTTCAATCCACATACACAAACACACATACATTTACGCCAAAAAAAGAGCCTTCTACTTTTGAAGTTTCTTAAAAACCGGATAATTTTTTTGGTGATTGCAAAAATCTTAATAAGAAAGGGTCTAAAATTTAAATTAATAAAAAATGTCATCTTGACCTCACGTTTACTAATTTAAACTTCTCTAACCACAGTTATCCATGCACAATAGATATATGTATAATATTTATGAACATAGGAACACATGATTACAGCTCTCACACAACTCTACACGGAAGCAAGCTCATACAAAATACATGTGTAATAGAATTTTGTGGAAAAAATCTACCATTCGATATCGTTACACAGATGATATATATAGAGGGTCCCAATTTCTGTCCGGATTTCAATATTTCCAATGAATACGTTAGTAGGTAGGTCACAGTACTCATAGGAGTCAGTTGAGAGCTGCCTACTGCCGATATTATCACGACCTCTACAAACTATACGGAGGTACCTTATAGGGAGATGAAGATATTCAGTTGTATTAAGTGGGTCATATTTTGTTTTATATTAAACTAAATTTAATAACTAAAAGACGGCTAAAAATATTCTAAACATATCGAAAACTATGGAGTTAGCTCAAACATTTTGTGTATGTTCGAAAACTATCGAGCCAATTCGAACTTGATCGAAACCGGTAGGACCTGCTCGAAAACATTCTGGCTTGCTTGTATTTAGCCTGCTTGTAAACTATCCAGTCTGCTAATGAACTAGCTAAACATCAATGAAACCAGATCATGTTATTTAGTTGTTGATAAAATACGATCAAATACTATCTAGTAGTAATTGTTAGTATACGTATTAGATAATTCTGAGGAATTTACTTTCGTTGTCTTAGGGATAATAAGTTTTATGCAATACACAGAACTTAAGCGTTAACTATCATAATCTATCAGTGACGAAGATTGTAATCTTGTTGTTATTTTAATTATTTCGTAAATTACATTACTTTATATTTAGCTTATTTTGTTATCATAGTTCACTAGCAAGCGGTCCAATATACATGTAATCTGTAGCCATAACGATAACATATAGTAATAGTTGTTATAATGACTAAAACAATAACAAACTTTGTAAGATAGTTTATTTTAGTATCTTCCTGAACTCCATATTCCTTACGTCTAAACGACTAACAAGACTCATTACATAACGTCGTCCAGGTAACTTTGAGATTCAATAAAAAAACTTGGAAAACCTTTTACTTCCAGTTGTAGCCCCAAAAAATCTATTCGTCCTAAGCAATACTTACAGGCACATTTGCTGAAGCACCACCATTTCTCTAGACCCAGATTTACGTGAAAAAAGTTAATTTATCCATAATCTCGGGGCTGAGGCATCTCAGCTTCGTTCCGTCTCCGGCGGGCGGCGGCCGGCGTCTGACCTCAAATAAATCATTTCAGTTTTCATCTAAGTTGGACAATAAAACACCGCGCTATCGCTACATATCGCTGAGTGCGGTCATGGCTGGTCATTTCAGATTGTTTCCACAGATTAAGAGATAGATTGTACTTGGAATTATTATGATGGAAAGATAAATTACGACGCGACGCGACGCGACGCTGCAAGCGATTATGGCACTTGTGACTTTTAACGTTAAATGGGGCTGAAGGAATTTTAGCATTTTAGAGAAGGAACTTTGAAGTAATTCAGTATCAAGTATTGGCACTCGTACATATCTTTTATAACAATGAAAGGAAATCAATACTGAACGAATCAATTGCTCATATTTTTTCATCAAAACGACACTTGACGTACCGTTTAAGAAAAGCAATAAATAACGTCGATAGCGCTCGTAACTCATCGCACTAAACAAACTCATTGAATGTGGAACTTGAGTAAATACACAGAGTTCACAGACAATATATTTACAAACAACTTATCCACCAATTCCGGATAGACTTTTATCGCCTAAACGATATCAATTTGTCACCAAAAGTGTACTCTCCGTACTAAAATAGAACACAATCCCAGATAACTCAACGAACATCCAATAGCATTCAATTTTAAAAACCTCCAACACACAACCCTTACCCTTAGCCCCTACAACATAAAGCTCAAATTCACTCGGCAAAACTGCAGAAATAAATTTGGCAATTGCGTTCTTAGAAATTTGTGGGGACAAATGTGACTTTAACGTTTAAGTAATAAGGTTGAAAATGTTTGTGGGGGTTTGAGTACCGAAAAATGTGAAGTGCTCGTTATTCCTAGGCGGTGAGCAGTGAAGGGTCCTAGATACACCCAGTTTGGATGGCAGCCAGGGTCGGGGATACCGTGGAGATGCCAGTGGCAGAGTTACGAGTCACTCCGGGAGGAGTGTCGCTATATTTGATGGTCATTTCGGCAAACAATGTCGTAATAGAGGGAGCGACCTCTCTGATTGTATTGGATATACAACTTATGTGACGTCTGTACTACATGTAGCTAATAGAAACGTCTCGAATTGTTAGGGATCTGGTAAATTGTGTACTTAGAAACAGATTACTTGAATGTCTCAATTTATTGTATCAGTGGTTTCCTAAAATATTGTGTGCTTTACCAACTTTAATATACAGAGAGACACAGTTAAATCTACATAATATTCTTTGGTAAATTATTGTAAATTCTTGTAAGTGGAATTTCCAGTAGAGGAACACAATTGCAACTTGTTTTTATTTTCCAACAGTACATGGGTTAATAAGTATTGTCATTACGATATATGAGCTATATTGCTAAACATAAGACTCAATTTTAGACTCAAACAAGCATTATTACCTACATATTTTTACAAATAAGTTTTTAAAATTGTCAACCACATGCTGTCATATTTTGAAACGCGTTCATTGAATTAAGTGTGGGAGAGCCATGCTTCGGCGCTGCTGGGCCGGCTCGACCGAAGTGACACCACGGCCGAGCAGAAAACCGTCGTGAAGCAACGCTTGCGTTGTGTTTCGTCGTCTGAGTGAGGTTACCGGAGGCCCAATTACCTTCCCCTTCCCTAATCTCTCCAATTCCTGAATCCCCAACGATCCTCAAACTCCTAATCCTCCAAAGGCCGGTAACGCACTTGTAACGCCTCCGGTGTTCGAGGTGTCCATGGGCGACGCCGATTGCTTACCATCAGGTGATCCGTCTTCTCGTTTACCGGCTTATGCCATAAAAAAAAATTGAACAACGGTCCAACCAGATACTCCACAAAACACTATCAGATACTTTAACAATGTTACAAAAACTACAAACACATACATACATAGTGCGAACATCAGGAACATCGTTTTCTTCATAGTTGCGATGTGAAATACTTGCAACTTAACAAGCTGCTTCACAACTTATAAACTTCAACTTAGACACAACTTGCAGGATTTATTAACATTTTTCTCTGTCGTTTGAAATTTTTTCTCGGAATCTAATTTTTTCGTTGAGACAAGTTGATTGTGTGAGTCGCGAACATTCTTCATTTTTTGTTAAAAAATGTGTTTCAGTATTTTTGTATAATAACTTAGATGTCTTTGATTTGAGTGTAGTGAATTAGAATTGCAATAACTTAAAGTGTACCACTGAAAAACGGTGAAGGAAAATATCGTAAAGAAACCCGGGCTTATAACTTCTAATTATGAGTTTTTACTCACCAACCCGCATTGAGCAAGCGTGGTGATAATATCTATAGTAACTTCACAGAAAAGTAATATTTTACGAATACTACAACGCCCTGAAATTAATACTCAATTTTTATTTGTGGCGATAGTTTATTGTATGCCTTTGGTCATTATGGCGTTTGATGGTAAGCGATGATGCGGCCTGCGATGGAGTACGTCTACTCATAAGCAACCTATTCACTCAAGACTTGCATATACCCAGGTTGTACCCACGAACATTTTGGCATGCCTCTTGAAGGACTGACCTAAGTAATAATACTTCATTCTTTCTGGCCATCGAACCGAACTACTCAAGCTAAATTGTATTTAACATGAATCAATCATTACATAGTGATATTCATCATGAAACAATCACAGACAACATTATATTTTGACCACTCTCCACCGTTGTCATGGCAACGGGTCCAGTATAAAATTACAAGTATTAGGTCATTGTAACAGGTAACACAATACTCAGTGGGTATCATCGTTTCTTTGTTTATTTAAACTAACACCATTCAAGAGTGAACCCGTTTTAATGGACTTCTCAATTTGGGAATATTTTGAGAAGCGACCGGAAATTAAAATGGTCATTAATCACGCTTTGCCGTGGTTTCTGAACAATCATTTTGCTGAAACTGAAATTGTAAAGGACTCTCAGAGTACCCACTTTGTTTTGTTAGAAGAATATTACAAGTTACACTTTAATTATTTATTATACCTAGAGACCTGACGAGGGGATTTACTTCAAGCTTCAGAGAAATATCACTCACCTTTTTCATTAAAACAAACCTTCGTCTTCAACCACTCTATCTATTTGAAAACACCGCCTCACAATCAGTTGCGTAGGTACAAAGATAGTATTTTAGTATTCATTGCATCCATAACGTACATACATATAGGTGGTTAGGAAATACAATAGTAACGTTTTTTACCGACTTCAAGAAAACGAGGAGGTACTTGGTGCTCGGCTGATTGTTTTTTTTTTTTTTGTTTGTTCACTTATTACTCCGCCATTTGTGAACCTATTTCCAAAATTCTTGTTTTGTTTGAAAGTCATATCCCGAGATAGTCCCATTTCCATGAGGTCCGGGCCTGATGATGGAATCCTAGGGCCAATGAAGCTATTGTTAAACCAATGAATTGCCAATGCTATGTACGCCATTATTGTCGCATGCATCAGTCCATTTGTATTAGTAGTATTTTGTTATTTTGGTGTATTTTAAATGTTATATGTATGTGGTGTGGCAGTATTCCTTCGAATAAATAAATAAATAAAGCGATTGTTTTATACTCTGTAGTGATGATTAGCAGCAATGCTGTAAGTCCAAGTCCAATGTTTGATATCTTGGGTAATTCCCAAGAGGCAAGAAATGTGGAAACTAAACCATATTTCAAGGTTAAACATTGGGTGAGAATTAAACAAGGCACAATTAATTAAGACTGATAACTCTCTTGGGAACGAACCCTAACTGGTCAGTGGTTTAAACTATCTAGCGAGCACATACGTGTTGATACTGTTTGTATATTATGTAACTCATATTATCAAAAAACTGCTATTTGGCTGCCTCGTTGGCCGAGTGGTCGCAAGTGCGACTGCCGGGTATGGGGTCTTGGGTTAGATTCCCGCGTCGGGCAAAGATTTGCTGGGTTTTTTTTAAATCTCAGTAGTAGCACGGATTCTGGAATTGTGCCCGGTATATAGCAATAGGCTCACCCCCTATTACATAGGACTCATAACATAAATAGTGAAAAGTGGGTGTTAAATTGTACAGTGGCTTAATGTGCACCTCTGCCTACCCCTTCGGGGATAAAAGGCGTGATGTTATGTTATTATTGAAAAGCCATTATTATTACCATTACATAGTAACAGTTCACTGTTCAACCATAATCCTGTACATAATCTCCACGCTTGGCTAGTGTTTTAGAGATTGTAGTTTAAAAGATTGTTTATTAAAAAATGCTGCTACTCAATTTCTGTTAAATGTCTACGCCCTTTCCTTACCATCATAATCTTTAAATATGCCAGTCGAGTTGGGGATCGTAATCTAAAAAAAAATAGATTTATTAGAAATCATTGCCGACCTTAATCGATTCCTTTAGTCGATACCCGCGGAAAGAATAAAGGTGAAAAATATATTCTTTTCTGCCCTCGCCAATAAAATGAAAGAAGGTACTTCCAATGTTTACGGGGTGTTCACAATAGCGCAGTGTTCACGGTACTGTGACGCGGTGACGTCATAAACCGACACACAGTGACACTAAACGTCACTTTAGTACCAGATTAGTGGGTTTACGATGGCAGCAGACCTCGCAGCAGTCTGCAGTCGTTCAGGCCAACTATAAAACTAGTGCAGGTCTTATACAATTGGAGACAAACTAGGACAATACGTGTTGTTGTAGTCTATTAACGCTGTATGTAATAAATGATAAATTGTAATTGTAATTAATATTTTCTTATGACTAATTTAAACAATGTAATTAATAAATGATAAATTGTAATTGTAATTAATATTTTCTTATGACTTATTCAAATAATGTAAGTAATAAATAATAAATTCTAATTGTAATTAATATTTTTTATGAGTAATTCAAATAATGTAAGTAATAAATAATAAATTGTAATTGTAATTTTCACAATAAGTATTGCATGCTAATTGGCAGAATGTAGCTGATCATTTGATATTCGCAATAAATGATTTGAATTTGTCTTTAAAATTATTTTCTTAATGTTTTTATCTGTTTACATGCAAATTATAAGTACTGTGTGGTAAGAAATTATCTGCCTCAATCTCCCCGCGGATGTCGTAATAGTGGACAAAGGGCTTCTACATATTTTACGAAGACTGGTCAGTAGCACTCTCTGATGGACCTTGGTGCCAAGCACAAATAACTATAGCATTCGTAACGTGAGTATCGAGTGTATATACTATTCAAATCAAATCACTTTAATGCATCTACATACATACATACATACATAACTTCACGCCTGTCTCCCATGGGGGTAGGTAAAGACTATGGAACGCCAATTACTATGATTCCTACATACCTCTTTCGCTTCATCAACAGTCATCAATCAATATTTTATATGCATGCTCGTCGGTTAAGGGTACTTTTAGGCCCTTCTTTAATATATCGCCAATCTGGGTGCTTACTCTTGAAACCAATGTCAATGCAATCTCAATCCAATAAAATCTCAATACTTATTCAATGTCAAAACTATACAACCACAATCGTAGCTGTTAATATAGCATTTAGAGTACGGAATATAAAGCCAAACTCAATACCATTTAGTTCATTCAATATCCACGCTATACGGATGCAATGGACGCCAATGTTGCAACTCAAGAGTACGAAATTTCGCAATACCAATGTCGATCGATCGGAATTGGATTCAAGAGTAAGCCCACTGGTCAGTGTAATTAAAATTAACACTAGATACATATCTAGTGTTAATTTTAATTTTGTTACGAATGCGATAGTTACGTTGCTTAGCACTCTGATCCTTTTTATTGTGGAAACTCGTTTTAGAAGAGTCTTATAGTTCAACAGTGGACTTCAACGAGCTATGATTGATGTGATAATATAACTAGTACAATACGAGTGTGTACACAAGGTCCACAGTCCAACGGTGGTCTATGATGGGATGTGGATGGAATATAATTAGTACGCGGAAACAATTATTTATTTTCACGGCGATTAAGCTCATTCGTTTATACCAGGAACGATTTATTTCGCTATTGAATGAATGTGGACGGTATTATATGTAGCCGTGGTTTGATTGGATAGTGAAAAATTATTGGTATTTATTTAGTGCTTGTTGCCTGTTGTAATATTTGATAAATCAAATATCTCTTTGTTATGTTTTATGATAGTTAGGGTACAATTTTTCAATCGTCAGTTTATTCTTAACTGTAGAATAAAAAACGTTTTTATCTGTTTAACTGATTGAAAATCGCCCCTAAGTGTGACTGCACGGTTGGTGCGGTGGCTGGGCAACCGTCTGCCATGCAACGCGGGTTCGATTCCCGCATGGAAAAACATTTTGTGTGATCAATAAATTGTTGTTTCGGGTCTGGGTGTCATGTGTATGTGATTTTGTATGTTTGTAAACGCACCCATGACACAGGAGAAAATGTTAGTGTGGGGCAATGTTAAAATAACCTCCTCCTTTTTTGAAGTCGGTTAATAAGAATGAAATAAAAAGTAATGGATTTTTATTTATTTATTCTTTAATGTACATAATTTGTATGGTACATAAGGCGAACTTAATGCCGTATGGTATTCTCTACCAGTGAACCTTAGGGTTTAAGTAGAAAATCTGCGAAAACTGTGTTACGGAGAATAAACTAACAACAAAGAGAGAGAGAGAGAGAGAGAGAGGAAAAAATAATGGTAATTATTAAATAATATAGTTATACATATACATATATTACATAATAGTAAATAGTATATATAGTCATATGCATAAAATAAATACATACATAAATATATATCGAAGAAGACCTAGATCTAGCGTTGCAGCGATTTTAAATAAAATTCATGAACTTGGTGTTTGAAGGAGATTTTATTAGGAGCTTTTTTGATATTGAGGGGGAGCGCATTCCAAAGTTTGATGACACTTATTGTAAAAGAATTAGAAATAAAAGAGGTCCGGTGGGAAGGTATCTCAAGAAGCAAGTTGTCTGTCGTCGATTTTTAGATAAAGATTCAGATGTGAAGGTCTCATATACTATAAATGTGAAAGTTTCTTAGTTTGGATGTTTGTCCGTCAATCACGCTGAAACTACAGAACGGATATTGATGAAATTTGGTATACAGGCAGGGTATGGACTTGAGTGATAGGATACTCTTATCCAGATTAACACGTTAAACGCCATGTGGTCACCGGTGACCGACGTTAGCGGAGGATTTACCTTCAACAGTTTTTTATTGGCAGTCAAAGTCTTAAATACTCCCATCTAGTAACAAATCAAATTAAATATTTAGTTTCATATTTTCAGAATTTACTTATTATACACATAACTATGACTTTAAAACTTAAAGCCCTTAAACGGCTTGAAGTTGTTAAAGAGAATGTAAGCAGATATTTTGTAAGGAATTCTTTTAAGAAAACAGAAACCACAGACATCAGTAACTAATGAATTTATTTACATATTCACATATATTTAGATCTGCAACAAGAAATAAGTACAATATACAATATCTCTTAGTAACTAGTACAAATATTTAGCTTTATTAACTTTCTATCACAACATTCAGTTTCCTTACGTAATGTTTGCACTGCGCGCGGTTTGTCCCTTTCACTCTTACGGCTTTATACATGTGAGTGAGCGAGAGAGGAAATTTTCTGTAATATTTAATATTACCTGTAATATTCGTTATTGTATGGACTGTTTATTCTTAAATGAATATTATTTGTCATGGAGACATCATATCTACATAATTAGACTATACAGCTTATGTACATAACTGTTCGACTAGTTTCGAACCACGATGGGAGCTCATAAATCCTCGAACAGTTTCGTAAGTAAGTCATATTGTCTAATTAATTTAGTATAACCCACGATAGTTATTATACAAAAATGGGTCCTACGTATTTATAATAATCAATGGCTGTTTAATTAAGCTCACGTTTGTACATTATATATTAATAATTATTATTCTTACCGTACGTATGTGTATCATAAGTCTATCATGCCATCCTCTAACACTGGGAGATTTTGTACGGTCCATCGCACATTAATATTGTTTATAATTTTTTTATTATATTCTGGTTGGTAGAACCATAATCATAACCATAACATAAGCCTGTTGTATTTTTGAAAAGCTTTACAGAGTAGGTACTTGTACACTTATTTAATAATTGTTGAGCAAAAATTAAACATCGCTTTAGTTTGGAAACGAAATCTACCAAACTTTTATCTTACTTGAGTAACGCAGTCCTTTTAGTAAACCTACGTATCGTTTTTTTGGAAAATTCAGTATTAATATGCGATGAACTGTGCCCGAAGTCACGGCGTAACACCACGAAGTTTCTGTATCAAAAACATTCATTCATACATTATCACACAATTACCACTAAAGGGGGGTTTCTATTCGATTCCTCGTTCACAGCCGCGCGCAGTGCTTTATTAGCGAGTTTAATTGAGAATGTGCGCGGGCGCCGGCGTCGCACGCGCCGATCATAACGTGTGCACCAACACTGCGCATGCGCACCACCACGTCAACGCCACGCTGTATGACACTGCACCTAGAACAAAACAGGTTATTTTAAACATGTTCCATTGTTAATCTGTCAAACACTAAGCGGTCACCGGTGACCGCGACCTATTGTTCTTTAATTGTGTCTATAAAACCGGCACTCGACGAATTAATGGGTAAATCAAGGGATTGAAATTAAAATAAAAAACTCATTCTGCTTGCGAACATAGAAAGAATAAAGATTTGATTAGGGATATTGCCCAACGTATGCAAAATTTAAAAAAAGTCAATAATAATACATAACATAACATCACGCCTTTTATCCCCGAAGGGGTAGGCAGAGGTGCACATTATGCCACTGTACAATGTTACACCCACTTTTCACTATTTATGTTATGAGTCCCATGTAATAGGGGTGAGCCTATTGCCATATACCGGACACAATTCCAGACTCCGTGCTACTACTGAGAATTTTTTAAAAACCCAGTAATACTTTGCCTGACCTGGGAATCGAACCCGAGACTCCTTGCCAGGCAGTCGCACTTGCGACCACTCGGCCAACGAGGTAGGCAATCAATAATAATATTCTCGAAATATACAATTTTGCTTAAAGCTATATAAAATTCACAGTATAAGGTGCCTGAACTAACACGTCCTGTGTTTCAAGCGAAAACAGCAGGGCAAGATAACCCCAAACTAATTATCCTTGATCAGATGAGCAGCGTTTAACTTAGACGGTACTCTTTTCCTCTTACTTCTTTTATTAATTTGATATACCATATTAAAATGTTAGCGACAACGTACTCAATTTAAGCCAAAAATCTTTAAAACTAGCCCCTATTTGCCTAAGAATACCAATAACCAAATTCATAGAAATAATTTCTGTTACCTGAAGAATCCTCCCCAGTGACTGAGGCTGGATGAGGAGCATCTTCCCTGATGAGGATGGGGTCTCCCTTCCGCGCATAGATGTCGTATATGGTGGCTACGCAGCTCAGAGAGAACTGACCGGAGGGCGGAGGGACCAATGTGTACCTACATACCCAAAAACAATATTATACATATTTAATCTTGTGCCTTCAGCATAACATTACGCTGCAAAGAAATCTTGTTTCAAATGATTTTTGATTCTATTACAAAACAGTTAAGTTCAAAATCTGGTAATACTTAGATAGTAGCTCTGGATCTAGACAGACATTCAATATTGCCCTAGTGTCTGAGAGGTTGATATTTGAAAGCCCTGTTCCAGTTCTACCAAAAACCATTACTTTTAAATTAAGATAAAACACAAAACGTTTCGTCCTACATTATTCAGAAACTACACTCTTTATAATGAATACCTTAAAACTTTTTTGTCTTCTTTCTCAGGCTGTTTCTCATAGCTTCCATAGTAGGTGTCTTGATAGGATCTGCCTAAACTTGAGCTGGTGTATGTCAGACCCATCTTGTAATGCTCTGCCTCCAGGATCGAGATCTCCAGTCTGCTGAAGGCTCCTCGTTCCTTGAAGTCGAGGTCTGATGTCTTCCATGATACTGTTTCTGCTATCTGTTGGAAAAGAGCGTTTTTAAAATTCGAATATAATAATATCTCACAAAAATCATTTCATTTTCATTTCTTAAAACTGTTTCTCTTAAAATAAAGTCAGCGAGTAAAATACCGTCAGCCAAATCTCAGTAAAAATCCCTTCATTCTGTGAAGTGATTTTTTACTTTCTTAGTAAAGTATAAATGAAATACATTTTATTTTTAAAAGTTTCAACTCTGTTACGAATAAATATTTCTATAAATAACCAAACCATTAATGGTTGAAAACAAGACTTAGGAATTTTTCAAAGCCATAAAATATTAATGGAACATAAAAATGAATAACGGGATAGCCGTGATCCGCGAACGTTGACCTTCATCAGTTAAAATGTTGGAATTATGTATATTATAATATTTTTCTAGTACAAGACAGCGATCATTGTAAATTGTGTGTACAATGTAATATAACATGAATTGAAATGTAGACAAAACAGTAGTAGTCGAACAAAGAACTGACTACCACGTCCCTATAACTCTTTAAAATAACTTAGTAGCCGGTTGTGGTGCAGTATCTCTGCAACTTAAAGCGCACGGTGGCGTAAATAGGTATCTCTCAGTACTTTTTCCACGTAGGAACTTTTATTTTTGTTTCAGCTCGTTGGAAGTTGCTAAAACTATTTAGCGTAGCCCGAGCGTCGCAGCTCCGAGGTTTCGGAGACCACTTTAAAGCCAGGCTTTACGGCTTAGAGGAGTTACTGCGGACCGCGTGGAGCCTCCTTGAAGGGTGGCTTAGTACGTGTCAGTTATTACGCCGTTCGTGCGATGTGCGATGAATTAGTGGCCCCACCGCTGGCGTAACTGTTTGTAAGTTGAAGGGTCATTAATCTCACACACTAGTGGTGACGATCACTTGTGAGGGGACGCGGAAAATACTGGGTTTAGGAGGATGTTGTTGTGGTCTAATTTTACGGTAGGATTCGTCTATTTTTTTTCATGCGACGTTTTCGGACTGACCGAAAGATATATTATATTATGTATCGGTTTTTATTTTTTCTGCAGGTACCTATATGCTACATGCATGACCAAATGTGTAATTGAGGCAATTATTCTTCAGTTAACAGCTTTACCAGTATTCGAATTATTGTTCCCTGAAATTCCAATATTCCACACACAACCCACCCACATTACTGAAAGCATGGAAAATGTAAGTGTTTTAAAGTAAATAATGAATGTTTCAGAATTACACCTGCAATGCTGAAGTAGAAATATTTAAAGAAATAACAGATTTCAGGAGAATTTAACGTAAGTCTGATGTTGTATTTTATGGAGGTTTTACAGCCAACCAGGGTTCCTGGGATTTACAAACATAATTACTTGACTCTCAAAGTTAAACACATTTTATAATGTGCTCGTCTTTTATGTTTTGAAGGAGAATATAAAGAATGCTGAAATATTAAAGAAAATCTTTGTTTTTAATGTGTAGGTCGAGTCTATATTTAATAGAAATAAAAATGTGTTCTGAGTCTAATTAAAATCTTACATTTTGTAATTATTTGCGTCAAAAATCTTAATATAGTCATGTCAGCAGTTCAAGAGTTTCCAACGTGTCACTTTTTTAAATAAATTTTCATTTTTTTTGTATAATTATGAGCAATACGAACAACACAAATTCGTGACAGTCGTTAAGGCCGTGTGTCCTCCACACACGGCCTTCTTTAGCTATCTGTCACGAATCCCTAAACGGACAGTAACGCACTTGTAACTTGTCTCTCGTATCTTAGGTATCCACAATACCTAAGAACGAGAGACATCGGTATCAGCAGCCCGATTGCTTATCTTCAGGTGACCCAATTGTTTGTTTGCTATAAAATATTGCGCCGCGGTGCACCGCGAAGGACTTAACGGGTTCCCGGGGCTCCGGCTCGAAGTGCAGGAGTAGGAACGGGGTGGTTTTTAGTCAGTAAGAGTCTGATACTCCCTCCCGCCTCAACCACCCTCACCCTTAAAAAATCCTATAAAAACGTTTGACATTTCACCCTTAAATTGGAAATAATAAGGTCATCATAATAACGATACACACATCAATCTCCTATCGATCAGAAGCTACCTGACCATCCAACCAAGAAGTCAGCAACAGCATCCTCCTACTAATGAATAAGAATCCATGAATAATGCTCTATTGTTTTTCTTCCATTTTGAATAAAAATACTCGAGGGAAGGCCTCGCTCTTACTAAGAGATTTTTTTAATATCCGAAATATGAAGGGTTGGGCGATGGGAGATGGGAAATATTAATGAAATACCGACTTTGTTTACACTGCTTGATCATTTTTCTTGGACACTCGCTGCTTGGAATACGAATTAATACTTTTATAGTTGGGAAGTGCGTTACGTTTGAGGAGTGAATGGATTTGTGTTGGTTGGTAGTTTTGTGATGATGGACTGAATACTCTGATTGTAACTAGAAAAATGTAAAATGTTATTCATGATTTTTTTGTGTGAAAGTTGCATAAATTCGTTACGTTAAAATTGTCATTTAGTTTTTTTTATAATAGTTAGTAGGTACCCTACTAACTATTGTATTAACCATATTACTTATAATGATTCTCCAGAGTTTCTATTTTTTCCTTATTTACATAACCTAACTTTACATTGCGTTGTCTTTGACCGACTTGAAAAAAGAAGGAGGTTCTCAGTTTGACATATATTTTTATTTTTTCAGAGGGGGAAAATCATCGAATGACTAACTGTATTTATGTACCTATTTATGTTTGTGTGCCATTATTTCGCGATTGGCAGAACCGATTTTAATGCGGTTTTCAGTAAAGTGTTTATTACACTTAGAACAAGGTTTTAGTGTATTAATAAACCGACTTTATGAAACGAGGAGTTCGAAGTTGGTTTTTTTAAACGATTTTTTATATAAGAATTATTTATATCTGAAATTGTCTTATAACTAGTCGAATATTTACTAATACTACAGTTTTACTTACTTTATGATCATCAAGTATCCATGTGATGTTGGGTGCCGGGTAGGCCTCGTCCACCGAGCAGTTGGCGCGCAGGATGTCACCGCGCGCGTAGCTCCCTCGGGAGATCGACAGATGTGGGGCTCTGAACGGCGGGTCTGGGTACAACGTAAGCAGATTTATATAACTGTTTTCACCATCCATCCCTAAACCATCTCTTAACTAAGAGTTACTTAGTTTTAGAGCTACTTAGCCTTACTTGTACTCTTAGATGTCAATTATAGGTTGGTGAACAAGTCAACTTCAAGTTCAAGGGTTCCATTAAATGAAGAAAGGTTAAATTGTGAAGAGGGACATTAGTTACGCGTCAATATAATACCCCTAATCAAGTTAATGATAAATGTCACCTTTTATACGAAACAGCCCTTTACTTCTTGAAAGATGAGGACAATATTCAATAGATGATTTTCTTGGAAAAATACCGCTGTATAGATTGGCAAGATGGCCCCCGTGGACACTACCTGAGTGTCTCCCAGCAATGATAAGTAACTTATTGTTACAACTAAAATAGATCGATCAGGAAGCTATCGGATACACTTCAATAAACAATTATGGAAGTTGTTCGTCCTAAGTTTTCCTCGAGATATTAATATTCCCGAGCCTCTGGACGCGAACAGAATAACTAGTTCCACGAAAATGTTCCGATTGACTAATTTAAGAAAATTGATAACGGCTTTTATGGTTTGTTGGAACATTCTCTTTGTCGAAGTAATAATCTGTGTGACGGCGACATTATACTTGGGAACAATGAACAAACTTAACTTTTATAAAAATTCAGGTTTTGTATTATAAAATTGGATTTTATTTTTGTATATTTATACTCCTCGGGGTACTTGTTTCGCAGTTCTCTTCATATATTTTATTGGTAAGAAACTGTCTCCAACCTTCGCTCGTGTTGCCAATATAATGGTGTCCCTAGCCACGTGTATCTTTGTTCAAAGAGTTATTAAAGTTTTTTATTTCAACGTATTCTCACTTTTATATTTATAAGGAATCAGATTTATTTTCACTGTAACACAGTTTATGAGTTCTAGAATCTAGATCCGAGCTATGACCTCATTGCTGTGAACAATATTACTGCTCTTTATATATACGACATATTTATGTCTTTTTCGTAGAATACACGTTTGTTTAGATTATTTACAACTACTAATATGAAAATACGCACGAATATATATATATATGATTCATAATCTAAAAAACTCATTTCGTAGAGAATTAAACAGTTCTAGATAAAGTTTTAGAAATACAATTATCATTTAGACCAACACAATAATATAAAAGGCTAACAATGCGTTTGGTGTTGCGAATGTCCATGGGCGGCGCTGATTGCTTACCATCAGGTGATCCGTAAATAAATAATTTAGCATCATAACTGTAGCTTAGACATAACCTGGGTGTCTTCAAGGCCCGAGTGAACAGGTTGCTTATGGGACAACGTGATCCATCGTACACCGCATCATCGCTTACCACCAGGCGAGATAGTGGTCAAATGTCGGCCCATCAAATATAAAAAAGCATAATTTACGAATGTAACTTACCAACAACAGTGAGCGGTGCTGATCGTATGTCAGTGTGGAAGAGAGGCGCGTCTGCTGAGACCTCGCACTGGTAGTCCCCGCTCAGTCGCCTGTTCAGGTTCACGATGCGGACTTGCTGGTGATCTGACTGTGTCAACTGGGAGGGGAAATAAACAGATTTATGTAGAAAAACACATTATAATTTAACTCATTTTTCAACTGATTTTCGGTTTTAAAACAAAACGCTGAGAGTTTAATTCAGAAAAACATACCTAAGTGAATAGTTTAAGGATTCGAGTCATAGTTTGTTAAATAAATTATCTACGATATTTGTATGGACTTTATTATACTTAATCTAAATAGTGTATGAATCAGTATCATGACCAACCCACACACCAGGGGTCCCTTTAAAATTTAAAATATAATTTAACTTAACAAAGATCTAGGACCAGAGCGAGATTCCTTGAATATGGAAAATAATTTGAATTAAATATGAATTCGAGCAGAAGACAGAAATATTCCCGATGTAAATTTAAATTTGAATGCAAATTCAAAACGCTTTTATATTGCTACTTTGAGACTGTTTATAAGACTAGTATTTGAAGGGTACTCTAACTAAATATAAGTACTAGGTTCGGTTTAAGCGATTATAGTTATTAAACAAAGGACCATTAGTACTGAATTAGAGTTTAACAAGTTTTGCTAAACAAGATGATATTACATTACAATTAGTGATCACAAAGGTTTGGTTAGTGATCTGTTATTGTCTTTGTGTTCTTGAATAACTTTCACTATCTCTCAATTTAGATGTTAAATACTTAAGTGTTTAATTTCAATGTAGAGGTAGTTAAAGAGTTTTGTTTATGACACTATTGAATTAACTGTCTCGCCGATTAACCGACTATTTTTCGATAACATAATCATATTATGAAGTTATTTTGTTATTTCTTTTATCTATCTATATATATAAAAATCCGTCTCCCGTTGGCACGCCATAACATGAGAATGGTTGTACCGATTTGGCTGTTTTTTTTTGTTGTATTTGTTATTGTCAGGAAAAGGTTCTTATGACAGAAAGAAATCCTGGAAATCCTACGGGAACGGAAAAAAACAGGATTGCGCGTACGAAGTCGCGGGCAGAAGTTAGTTTTAAATATTTCTAAAATTCTCTGTGCAAAGTAATAAATAGTTTAGGAGTTATAGAATTACGCCAAGTATGATAACAAACACAAACACAAACAAAATAAAAGTTTCTTAATGAGCAACTTTGTACTCTTTTAATTATGTTATAAGACTTAATATATGCTACTACGCGTCTCCATCTGAAAATAAGTGTAATAAAAGCCAATATATCTTATTTTCATAAACCAACTTACATCAACAGACGCTCCTGGGAGTGGAAACACCATAGTGGGAGGCATCTCCCGTGGCACGTATCTATAGAACTCCGTCTCTGCTCGGTACCACCTGATGGAGTATAGGGCAGCATCCTCGAGGTCATAGGAACACCGGAGTATGGCAGACTGACCCTCGCCAGAGAGGACTGCGCGAGGAACTGAGATTGAGAGGTTTCGGAGGGACCACACGCCACCTGTGGAAGAAAAAGATAGGTTTAATGATAATTTTAACTGACTTCAATTCGGTATTTTTAAACATAGTTTGTAAAAGATTTTTTATATTATATTGACACATGGGTACATATTGGCATGACTGTCTCTTATTGAGGTAGGTAGAGGAGTAGGTCTCGGTAGATTTAAAATTTGTAAAGAAACGAAATATTGCAGCTCTGTACGTGCGATTTTACGTATAGAGGTATTTTGTGAATAGAATAATGAACAAGTCGATCATAAAGTAGGCATTTTGCGTCGCCAATGCAAACAAATAAAATATTAAGTAATAGTGGCTGTAATGTTATGAGGCAAACAAATAGTAAATTACCTATTAAATAATAATCATAACATAACATCTCACCTTTTATCCCCGAAGGGGTAGGCAGAGGTGCACACAGAAGTGACACCCACTTTTCACTATTTATGTTATGGGTCCCAAGTAATAGGGGGTGAGTCTATTGCCATATACCGGACACATTTCCAGACTCCTTGCTACTACTGAGATTTTTTTTTAAAAACCCAGTAATACTTTGCCCGACCCGGGAGTCGAACCCGAGACTCCTTGCCCGGCAGTCGCACTTGCGACCACTCGGCCAACGAGGCAGTCAGTAAATAATAATCATTAACACTTACTTAATGAATATTTATCTGTTATAACTTCATACCAATACTGAAAAATTGTTTTAATTCTACTCATTAACAATTAATTAATTAGTAATTCAGCATGATTACCTACTTATACACAATAGTAAATATTTCAAGCTAACAATTTATTACCATAAATTCATTACAACATAACATAACATCATGCCTTTTTATCCACAAAGGGGTAGGCAGAGGTGCACACTACGGCACTTAATGCCACTGTACAATGTAGCACCCACTTTTCACTATTTATGTTATGAGTCCCGTGTAAAAGGGAGTGAGCCTATTACTATATACCGGGCACAATTCAAACTCCGTGCTACTACTCAGATTTTTTTTAATACCTGTTCTCCGTGTTCTCCGTCCTGTTCTCCGCAGGCAAAGTATTAACTTTGCCTGCCCCGGGAATCGAACCCGAGAACTTCGAGAACGAGAACTTTGTCTCGCAGCCGCATTTGCGACCACTCGACCAACGAGACACACAAATTCATTACAAAATAATATAAATAATTGATTAATATGTTTATTGTCCATCAGTTTCATTGCATACAGAAGAAATGATCGTTATGGCACACAATAATAAGTAGACACAGCCAATATTACTTTTAGTAGAAAGTAGTGTAGTAAACGAACAGACAGATCACCTGATGGTAAGCAATCGGCGTTGCCCATGGACACCCGGAATACCAGAGGCGTTACCAGCCTTTTGGGGATTAGGAGTTTCAGGATCGTTAGAGATTCAGGGATTAGGGAGATTGGGGAAGGGGAGAGGGGTAACTGGGCCTCCGGTAACCTCACTCACACGACGAGGAATTTCTCATATAAGAGATTTTTCTCAAAATTCCTCCTAGAAAGGCTTCATCTATAAATAAATATCTTAAGAAAAATAAAATTGAAGTGTCTGTTTGTAATATTAAAACAACCGCTTTTCCTACATGCACATACGATAGGTACACATACCGAAATGTTATGTTAATGTAAGAAGTAACATAGGCTTATTTTGGAAAATTGAATTATAATAACATAACAACAACATAACATAACATCACGCCTTTTTATCTCCGAAGGGGTAGGCAGAGGTGTACATTTCGGCACTTAATGCCACTGTACAATGTAACACCCACTTTTCACTATTTATAAGTCCCATGTAATAGGGGGTGAGCCTATTGCCATATACCGGGCACATTTTTCCAGACTCCGTGCTACTACTGAGATTTTTAAAACCCAGTAATACTTTGCCCGGCCCGGGAATCGAACCCGAGACCCCTTGCCCGGCAGTCGCACTTGCGACCACTCGGCCAATGAGGCAGTCAGAGAATTATAATAATGTCCTAAAATCCATATTTCACGCGGACAAAGTCACGTCAACACCTAGTTCTTATTACAAAGAGGAAAGATTTTCATCCATAATCTACTGGAGTAAAATCACAGTTGTGTTAAAGATAACAAAACCGTAACAAAAGTTAAACTTTAAATAAAAATACATTCAATCTGGTCACACGAGCAGCCATCGAAGTACTATTGTGGTCCATCCAATCTCAGACAGAGAGGAATCACTTGGAAACCAAACGGATTGCTTGTCGACTGATATTTACTCTAAACATATAAGTAGTAAGTAAAGATAAATAATACAATTGATTACTTTCGTACATAATACGTATGATGTACCCAATAAGAGGTGGCTAACTCCAGGGAGCTAGCCTTCAAATATTGCCTACAAGAACACGTAATTCTCCGCCGAATTCTTTCCACATTGTTTGTCAATAATGAACTTTATTTCTTTATTTATATAGTCTGGTTTTCTTTATTTGTAAGGTGTTCCATTATGTTAGTATTACGCCATTTGTAGCTTAAATGGAGGTATAAAGAGTAGCTGAGGTAGACGCTAGTCTAGGTAGACTTAGTGTTTATAAAAGGAACCTAACAATGTGGTTTGTGGTATTGTTGTCAGTTTTGTTTTTTATACACTGTTTAGCCTACAGTTGTGCTTGTAACTTTGAAGTGGTTTTTAGTTAATTTTTTTTTTATCTGTCTTTATAAAAGTATTGTGTTGTCATGATCACTACATAGTATAAGACAAAGTCGCTATCCGCCGTCTGTCTGTCCCTATGTATGCTTAGATCTTTAAAACTAAGCAACAGATTTTGATGTGGTTTTTTTAATAGATAGAGTGACTCTTAAGATAGGTTATATGTATAAAACATACATATTGCACCCGTGTTAAGTGTTAGTGTTTCTATAAGCAAATCAACTTCCCAAATTAGATGTTCCAGCTGCAGCTCCAAGACTTTACCCTTAATAGGCAAAATTACAATTACGTCATAAAATAAACCCCCAACGTAAAACATGAAACAGACAGTCAAACAAGCAAACTGACACAAAAGTAAAGCATACAAGACTTCAACGAGACGACAAACAAATTATCCAAGCTAGAGATGTATACAAAGGGGTCTCAGGGAGCCCTGAGAGCCCTGAGAGCCCTGCGAGCAGTCCCCTGAGTGATTCGGAAACAATATTTCCCCACGAGCGGGCCCTGAGAACATCTCTAGAGGCAGCTCAAGGACCATAGGGCTGACACTTAGTGAATTTCGAATTATGTAGGTACATTCAAATCTTAAGACGTTCTTTGTTTTAGGTCTTATTTTTTGCCTTCATTTTAAGATTATTGTATCGTCGCGTCGGTGAGATGTTTTTGTTACTTACTTTTTGACTGTTATGTTATAAGGTATAAGGTGAAGGACTGATTTCGTTAATAGCAAATATTGAAAATTAAATCATTTTGTAAGCATTTTTTTTTAATAAATACCTTTTATTATTACAACCTATGAATTAAATTGGCTCAGGAATTCGGGCATTTATCTATTGTGTTTTTTAAAACACACGATAAATAAAATTCAGAATAGAAAATTATTTCTATGCAAATCGAGCGATTCAGTGTGAAATATTGCACGTTAAATTAATTTCCAACACACGTCCGTGCAATATGTATATCAAAATATTTTCATGAAAAAAGTAATTGTATAGAAATATTACGATCTATTTTTGTTACTATAAAATTTAATACGTTACAAAAAGCCTCATAATCATAAAAACCATACTTATACATTTTTTTAATTAATAAAAACCTCGTTTGTTATAATAACAGAGATAATTATAATTATTTTAAAACCCTTAATTGCTACATACTCGTTCATGAGATCAAATTTGCGACAACACAGCTTTTTACCCGATACCCTTACCGCGGCCCTTAATCCGGGCTCTAGAGGTGCCTTTAAAACAATTTTGGTTGGGCGTCATGTTTCTGGCAACCCTAGCGGACGGCGGACTCAGATGGCCGCGGTCACTAATCACCATCACCACCAAACAAATAATGCAGAAGGCTCATGATAACCAAACAGCTTATCCACGTAGATCATGAGGGTTTGCGATTTTGGTCAACAAAATTTGAATTTGTAACAGTTGTAGACAAATCTTTCTCATACTTTTCATCGTACGGGTGATTGATGGTAGTCAATTTATATATATACAGTTATTTGTTTCACTTTTGGGAATTTATAAAAAAATACTGTGGTATGTAATTTTGTAGCTTTACAAAATTTACCGTGGTCGACAACCAAATAAATAAAACGAAAAAACGAGTCAAATTGATCAATCCGTTTCCGAGTATTGGGTAGATATGAACAGCAATTGGTTTTTATAATACTTACAATTTACATAGATAACAAGTTTAATATCCGCTGCCATTTCCAAAATACAAAAACACACATAAAATAGTCCGTTCTCTGACCTGCTAAAAGACGAACACGACCAACTGTAACCATCAGATTATATCATCATCTAGATAATCTCCCTGCTCACTCCCATTCTAATTATGCAGCTGTTCTACATTCCACATATACAGCACCGAGACTGTTCACATAATGGCTGAACACTGAACACCTCCGTCAGCCTGTCAGCCTCCCTTACAATATCTAGAGATAACGCATTGTGTGTTCCAACGATTGTTTTGATTCACACCTGATACATTGCCGCTATTGTTCGGTGATTGCATTGTGAACCCGCTGCTGAGACAGTAATGTAGTTACCAGTTCAATTGAATGCGATGAAGACGTTATGCAGATTTTATTGAGTTACGGTCGCGTGGAGTCAATTTTCCTCGTGATTCGGTTACGACTCGGAATTGGTTTACTTTAGTGAAATGCGTGTAAGCGCCGAATTATTTCGCAGTCAAATAAATGCTTTTAACTCTTGTATGGTAACGAAAAATCTGTAAAATATTCAAAAGGGTGACAATTTACATGTTTGGACCGAAGTCTGTCTTTTATTTATTACAACCCGATACGGGAAATAAAATCCGAAATGAAAAAGTAGTCATACATGTTTGAACAACTGGATAAGAGAATGATGAGAGATTACGAGATTGCAAGTGACATCAAAGTTCATTATAAAACACTATTCTGCCAGCCGCTGCGCCACGTACGCGTGTGCACGTGGCCTGTGTGTTATACCGAACCATGATCTACCATTGCTCCAAATTTCATCACGATCCCTTTAGCCATTTTGAGGTAAAGGAGTAACAAACAAACATACAAATTTGCGCATTTATAATATTAGTAGGATAAATCCAAACTCGTTTATAATTCCCCCCCCCCCCGCTCCACTACCAGCACGACTAATCCCCCACAATATTTACCCCACTTTTTCATCGTACTTAGCAAAACTGTTTGCTCATAAAACAGCGCTAGAAAAACCTATTATCTAGACAAACACTATTTATTATACAAAATAGCTCCTTTACTTAAGAACGGAGACAATTACAAGTTTCGTCGTCCACATCTAGATAATTTTCTAAAACAATCATTTAAGGTGTGGTCTTGCATAATCCATGATCATTAGGCGCTGTGTTCCCAGCTGTGGGAGCGGCCGGACTTGCGGCGACCCTAACGTCGGCGACGTTATCCCGAGTGGCGATCGAATTAATAATAGATGAGACTTTTTCATTTTCCTTTAAGTGAAATTTGATAGGATTGCTGCAGTGTTTGTTTGTGTAAGTTGTGTGTGTAGTTATTGGGGATATTGTTCTTGTTGGTGGATGGGTCACAAACTAGGTCTACTAGGGTGACTAGCTAGGTCAGGCAAAGCATTTTGACGGAGCCGCGGAAGACTTAACAGGTTGCCGGGGCTCCGGTTCTAAGTGCAGGAGTAGGAACGGGGTGGTTTTTAGTCAGCAAGAGTCTGACACTCCCTCTCGCCTCACCTGGGCGGGAGAAGGCATTGGATGATTTTCCCCCTCAAAACAAAAGCCAAAGCATTTCGGAGATTTTCAATTCACAAATTACGATACCTAGACTGGATCTCTGGTATTTCCCTCGTCAATTTTTAAAACTATGGCTACGCTCTCAATAAAAATACAAGTTAATAAATACCTGGAGATTTCTCTAAAAGTCTGTCTGTCTGACTATTCTTGTAGAACTATAGTACTACTGCATCGAAGGTCAAGTAATCACAAGAAGTCTCAAGTTGGTATTCCAGGTCTTGTAACATTATGGCTCTAATAATATTTCTTTGTTATAGACAATACATGATCATCACACATTACTCAAAAACTATATCTAGAACGCCGAAGCCCAACATGTCTAGCCGGCATGAATAAAGTATTCAACAGTGGTTAGTACACTAGTAGAGAGGGCACTGAGAGGGTCCATTGTTATCACAGAGGTACATCACTCACTCTGTATGATCCTCCCCTACCTTTACTTTGCCTAACTAAACACCTACGACTATATATGATCTATATTTTCTAAGTGAGGTCTAGACATGGTAGTTTTACATTTTGTAAAAATAAACTGATTGTGAAGGTGATCGAATTTTAACTAGTCCGACTGTCAAGCAAGCGGTTTTAGGTTCGAATCCCGAACAGGGTAAAATATTATTCAGCTTTTTGGATTGTATACAATGTTGACTAGTAACACGTCTGCAATATGCTATAACAGTTTGCGAAGAAAGTTATATAGTGTCATGATTTCATGTGCTTTTTTATGATATAATCCGGTATAAGAGTAGACGGATCACCTGATAGTAAGCATTCGGCGCCGCTCGAAACATCAAAGGTGTTACAAGGGCGTTACCAGTTTTTTGGGGATTATTGAGGATTCGAGGATTGGAGAGAATGGGCAGAGGGGCAATTGGGCCTCTGGTAACTTCACTCACACGCCGAAAGTCATGTCAAGTCAAGTCAAAAGTCTAAATCATTTATTTCAATTAGACCAGGAAGGCACTTTTGAAAGTGAAAACAAAATATTTAAATATTTAATAATAAGAAAAAATGTCAGTCTGTAGGTCAGTCCTCTAGTGAAGCTATTTGCTCGTTCCAAAGTGTAGATTCCTATGGAGAAGAACGAGCAAGAAACTCCATAGGTTACTCTTTTTCAATCAGGTTCACAGAACGCAAGCCCGGTTTTGTGAAGCCGTGGTATCACTCTGGTCGAGCTAACCTATTCGTGCCGAAACATGGCTCCTCCACACTTAAAATACCGTTTTATCTGCTTACTCATTTTGGACATAGAAATCACAATATTCTAAGAACAGTACCAACTGAAGAATATCACACATATACAAACCTTGGAACAGGTACCTAAATCTTCTGGATAAAGATACCACACGAACACAGTTTAGAGTTTCAGTGGCAAGTAACCTGAAACTTTATAATGAAGCCTAGGTATAATGAACCTTAATGTGCTTCATACAGAGTTGTGAATGGGTTCAGTTATTAAAGTGGCGCATGCGCAGTAGACACAGTAGGAGTGTGTGTAATACATGTAATGATTGTTAATGTCTCTTGCTCAGATAAGGGCTTTTATTGAATAACTTGTTGTGTTATTGTTGGTTAAGCAATCCTGTCTATACTGGGTTTTTTTTTAAATTCAATAGTGGCATTGAGCCTGGATGTGTACACGATATTATGGCAATAGGCTCACCCCCTATTACATGGGATTCATAACATACATAGTAAAAAGTAAATAGTAAAAGGTGTTACATTATACAGTGGCATTAAATGCCGTAATGTACACCTCTACCTACCCCTCTGGGGATAAAAGGCGTAATGTCATATTTGTCATAATTAACAATTTTTCTTACACGAAATATTTTTCACTAAGGATAACATTATCTTAGCAACACTTTAATAAAAATGTAATTAGCAGTATTTAATAAGGTGTTAGAACAAATGAGGAAATAATTACAACAAGGAAAATAGGTTCAATCTTCGAACTATGGCAAGATTGCTTTACTAAAGACTACTTCTTTGTTCTTAAAAGACAATCGGAAAATAATGATCATTATGTCCTTTTTTCCTGAAGTTCTAATCACTATAATTATACTGAACAACCTCATTCGCCAGGATCGATGGACTTGTTATTAAATTTTGTAGTTTTCAGAAAATCTTTAAAAAGTCGACTCTAACTGCTTTAGGCGCTAGTGGCAAGCTTTTTAACAAAGATCTGCCTATCTCTGCGGAAAATGAAAAATGTTATGATTTTTGTATCAAATCAATAAATTTCATTTCCTACATTACTAAACTAGATTGCGGCAAGTGACATAGGCTAGGTACCACTAGAAGTACAATCAATTAAACAAAGCCTACACAACGTTACTAAACCTGTAATCACGTCATCACACTTCACGAACACAAAAACCCTTTTAAAAAACAGTCCAAAGCGCAGATCTTCCGACAAATTAAGCTCACCCCATACGCGGAGCTCATCAAATTGCGCATTCAGTTGAAGCTAATGAATGTAATAAATGTTTGAGAGTGTTCGTGCGAGCGTCGATGTATGGCGTACATTGAGATAATGACCGCGCCTCCTCGGCAATAACTGGATGGCTCGGTAATAGGCGAATAAGTCTCGGGCGGAGGATTGACACGCGGATACATCAGCGCAGAAATGTTGCCTCACTCCGAGCTACACAATGAAACGGTGGAACTGTGTTGTTCGCTCCATTCTATCGCCGATACGGAAAAGAAATAGCAATAGATTTGTATAATTGGTTCAGATTCTCTGGGGCAGAAGGATCAGGGAACTTTGTTCGGGTTTCTGATGAAAAAATGTTTTTATTTGGAACTGTTTTCGGTTTCGCCATGTTTACTGTTTGTTAAACATTTAATCGTTTGTGTCGCCGTAAAAACTAAAGCCATTTTTAACCTAAAAGTTTTTTATGGTTTTTTAATAGTAGCATTCTCAACCAGTAAACAAAAGAAATATACAATCTCAATTTAAACATTTTAATATTTCAAATACGTATAATCCCAATGTAACAGCCCCAGTCATAAGTCGTCATTAATACTTGTCACAAGAGTTTCAAGTAGGAACTCAAAACTGTGAACAGATCAGAACGAAGCTCTCGGAAATGAAGGCGGCACGCGACACGTGCGACGCAATCGACACGAGGCGACGCGACCGACGCGACCGACGCGACCGACGCGACCGACGCGACCCGAGGCTACATAAGCGACTCGACGCGACGTCGATTAGACTTTACACGGCTGTTAAGTCGTTCGTCGTCTATACGTTGTTAAGTAAAACGACTGGCTTTGTATGTCGACGTATTTTTAGCTCATTCCATTGTATTCATGTATTTGGTTACGTTATGTAACACCTTATAAGTCTGCTCTGAGTGTTATGGGGCGTTAAACAGAGGTTTAGGGATATTTATAAATGTTGTAAAGGTATTTTTTATCTTGAATTTTAATGTCAAACTTCAAAGTATTTACTTACAAAAAGAAATGTTACTTTGACATAACTTAATACATTCCATACAAAAATAATGAAGCTATCGATTTATGTTATTATTCTTGGAATTATCACTAGTCATGTCAGTAGAATATTTGTGCATTGATTTAATTCTTGTGAATAAGTATCATATTGCGATACTAAAAAATGAACGACAAATAAAACCAATAAAATCTTTAATTAACAAGAAACCACACAATATGGAAAATACCTGAGTATGACGTAAATACTGGTGCTTATAACAGAATTGATGAACAGCATCAAAGAATAACAAAAAGAGGAGCCTCAGGATATCGGTGTCAGCCAGTAATTGGGTCGCGAGGGTCAGCAGACTATCACGTCCACCGCAAGGAAAAAGAAAAGCTCAGCTAATGTCCAGGGTTACCTAGGTTTTGAGATGTAGATCACTTTATAGTCAACGATACGAATTATGAAATTTTTTAAGGAATTTTAATGCCTGTTTTTTCGTAATATATTATTAATGTTAACATCTTTGAAACCACTGTTGGTCCGCTATTAACATGTTGAGGGACTTGTTTGTGCTATTTAAAATAAAAAAATATAAATGATTAAAGTCAATACTTCTTACTTTAGTTTAAAAAGATATAGAAATCATGGCTTTCTTAATTCAAATCAATCTATCGATTTGTGACCGGAACCTCCGAGGGAATGGAATTCCACATGATGGGACAAAATAGAGAGTGGCACTGTTGGACAGTGCGAGCCATTGTGACGTCATCACAGGCCAACGGTGACGACTAATTAGAGGCGACGACCTCAACACGTGCCGAACCAAATTCAACTTTAAACACGTGTTAATAACATTACTATTTCTCTATCTTCAAAGCAAATCAGCTTAGGAGATCAAAAATGAATTTAGTTTCTCAGAATGGCAGCCATCTTTGAATGCTGCGATACTTGATACGATCTATTGAATATTCCAGATAGTTCGACACACGTCGCTTTTATGCAAACATTTTCATTTAAATCGAGAATTTTCCGCGCTTTAGAGCAGCCCCGTTAGTGATCTCTAAATTTTATTTTTTATAAATAAAATACTGGGTTTGCGTTTGCCAGGCTGTTCGGCTCTGTATTGAATTTAGGTGGAAATTTTCAGACGACAGCCTCGACGTTTCAGTTTGAATCTATCGTGTGGTGTGGCTGAAATAACATTTTCACAAAATCTAAACGTATAGTGGTCACAGACCTGTCAGTTTCAGACTTAAATACTGGAGGAATACTGACTCTCACATCAGCCATTGTACTGCTTTGTCAATTAATTCTTTCTTTCATTTCTTTTAAAAAAAAACAATGTCCCACAGTAGTATTTTCTGCTGTGTCGTAGGTGCGTTGACAAACATACAAGTTCTCATACACATGACACCCAGACCCGGAACAACAATCTGTGGATCACACAAGGAATTGTTCCTTGCGGTGATCGAACCTGCGACACATGGCGCGTCAGCCAGTTGCCCAGCCACCGCGCAAAACCGTGCACACAATTGAAATCTATATATTTTAAAGGAGATCAGTTTGTACATTTCTTCTCATGAAATATACGTCAGCTGACGTATTAACGCAGTATGACTGAGTAATTCACTTCCCAAAATAAATATTGAAGTAAACAGGGATACCAATACAAAAATACAGACTATTGACGATATTCCCAGGATATTCCAAATTGTTTGTTTGTTTTATTTGTTCAAACAATACTTACTCTTACTCGGAAAATGTTTTGCAAAATGCCTTTTTACTATGTTCAGTAAATGTTTACAGGGGCGCTGTAATGTGATATATTCCTTCGGGTAAACATCGAATTTACGCAATGTATGAATAGTAAACCAAAGTAAATACTAATATGAACTTGTAATCATCTGGAAATATACAAAATGTTAATGTATGTTAGTGGTATGGTCGGTTTATGAGATCGCAATACCTGCTTATAGTGCCTATTAATCGTATGAATGTTTAAAAGATTAGTAACAATTTGAGGAGGTTTAAGACGCCCGCTTCTCATGCATGAGGATGCGGGTTCGAAACCTACCAACGGCAAGTACCAATGTGTCTTTTTCCGAGTTATGTACTTTCTAAAGCTATCTAGACACCACTGACAAACGGTGAAGGAAAACATCGTGAGGAAACCTGGGCTTATAATTTCTAATTATAAGTTCGCATCAAGCTAGCGTGGTGATTAATGCTCAAACCTTCTCCGCGTGCGAAGAGGCTTTGCTCAGCAGTGGACACTTATAGGTTGTTGGTGATGAAGACATACTCTCGGTTTGATTACGTTTCCTATTTTTAATAAGATTTAAAAGACTATATTGCTCAATTTATCGTCTCTCAAATATTGGGCTTCCTAACATAATATAATCGTTTTATTAAGGGGGAAAATCATCGAATGACTTTTCCCGTCTGGGTGATGCGGTAGGGAGTGTCAGACTCTTACTGACTAAAAACCACCCCTTTCCTATTCCTGCACTTCGAGCCGGAGCCCCGGTAACCCGTTTGGTTTTCCGCGGCTCCGTATCGGCATCAGCCCTATTGGGCCCCATCCGTGGTGGTCTGATGGCTCTTTGACGCTCGGGTACGCTCGGGTAACATAATATAATAGTTAGAAATCTGTAGTTTACTATTAATGTACCTACAAAGTTTAACAAAACTTTTCGTTGAATATGAATCTGAAAAAGCATAAGACTTTAGAGCTAATAAATGACGTAAGACTCAAATAAGATGCGATAATTAATGAGTACCTAGATGCCGCGTGTAATAACACAGAAAGTCTCGTAAGAATACTTATAAGTGCGCAAATAATGTTGGAGCGAGTAACGCGCAAGAACAACAGACTATACGCGCACGGCTCGGGGAAACAAGACTTCGTTATTTGCACAAATTAATTAAATTATTCTAGTTAATTGTGAACTTAACGAGAACTAGGGAACTCCGAGCATGCAGGTAGAATACTCTCTAGTTAGAAACAAAGACAACTTCAACATTCTTAATGAATTACAAATAATTGTAATTTAAAACAGGAGCTTCAGATACGAGATAATTTAGTTTAGCTCTTGAGGTGTTCGTGTCTCAAATATAAAGTGGCAAGTTTATGGTAACGAGGGACTAAAACATTTATAATAGTCCAAAGGTTTATTGATGAAATGGTTACTGGAATTTAATAAAATTTCTAAGAAATTAGATATGTACCAAGTATCTATCGAAAATAGTCTTAGTTTCAAGGCTAGATTTTCTAGGAAATTCTGCTCAGTAGACATTTCTTTTCATTTGTTAAATCAGTTGCTTACATAAAAGAAATTTGCTTCAGACTATAAATAATAGAACCCAGGGCTTCGTTAATCATGTCGTCATTAGGACTTCCAGTTTAGACTGGCGACAAAGATGGCTGTTCTTATTTAGACTTCAAAATGTTATATTATGTTCTTAGTCTATAACTATTAATTACTAGCTCATTATAATAACCGGGTTCATAACTAAAATAACTGGCATTGTGTCCGGTATATGGCAATAGGCTCACCCCCTAGTACATGGGACTCATAACATAAATAGTGAAAAGTGGGTGTTACATTGTACAGTGGCATTAAGTGCCGTAATGTGCACCTCTGCCTACGCTTTCGAGGATAAAAGGTGCGATGATGAGAGATAACGGGCAAAAAGTGATTATACCAATAACCTACCGTTGAAATAAGGAACATAACAGTATCGTAACACATGCTCCAAAACAGTATGCTAAAAGGTGTTCTATTAAGCATGCTCAAACATGTTCAAAAATCCAACGCCTGTCGATTCACAAACATGCCTGAAATGAGCAGCTAATTTTAAGCAAAATTCCGACACACATGTCTCTAAGCGACAAATGCTCAAAGCATGCTGTCATCAGCACCTTAAGTTTGTGATGTACTTACTTATCACAACTGTACTGGCAGTAGTGACGTAACTCCGCAAGTCAACACAGAGATATGACAGCAGTCAGCAGTCAGTAACATCTGTCTTCACATCCTCGTTAATTAATCGATCTCACTCCCAACTTATACTCCACACGGAATATCATCTCATTCCCAACACATATCACCGCTATCACTAACGAAATTAAGTTCAAAATCGCTTGACTTTACCGTTTAATTACATAGGTCCCTGTCACCGCTCGCGTGACGTATATAGCAGATTTCACAAGTTTGCTTCTAACATTCATTAACTGTTTAACTTTGGATAATCTGACCGTTGATCTGAAACTGTGTTAGTTTTAACCCTTTGGTTAAAATTCGAGTCTAAATTAAACGTTAGTTTAATGAGGATCGGTTCGGGTTGGATTAAGGCCGGTCTAAGATAAACCTTTTGTGGCACTTTAGTTATAATTTGATATGAGTGCCATATTTGTGTTAGTTGGCGGTAGTTTGAGCCTCGTTCTATACGTAATTGAAATTAATTTGAATAATTTCGTGACGTTTGATGTAGTGGAGGATAAATATATTCGGAAGGGTGTTTTCAAAGTTTGCATTATATCGAGGCGAGTATAATTATGTGTGTTGATCTATTTGGGAATCCCCAATGTGCAATTGTAATAGTAGATTGTTAGGAATGTGAACGTTTTTATTCATTCATATTTTATAGTATTTTAATCAGCTACCGAATTAGGTCTTAGGTACAAGAAATAAATTCACTTGTTTCACTTGTTTCACTTGTTTCACTTGTTTCACTTGGTCATGATGTGATGTTTTTGAAACTGTTGAGCGTCGCTGATGAAATTTGAACCAGGATCTATTGCTTTAGAAGCATCGTGGAAAGCTGTAACTACTTCGATATGTCAATAAATTACACTGCAAAATACTTTATTCAATTGTGACTAAAAGACAGTTGCTCTACAAACATATTTACAGAAACCGACCCGATTAAGACAATAGAAATCCCAAATTCGTTACAAAATCACAAGGAAAACCGAAAACAAAAACCTTTTTTTTGTAACAAACAAGGACAATCCTTAAAGGAATCAAACAATATATAAAGCGACTATTTAAAAGCAAGAAATAAAACTACATCAAGAGAATAATAGTGAGACAAGCAATTACAAGCACTCAGGAGATAAAAACAAAAAGGTTTCATTATAACAGATTACAAGAGTATTAGCTTCTTAAGAAGATCTTTTTGCGCAATAAACGTATCGAGAACACAGCAATATTAATATCATTAACAGGTTAAGCAATAAGTGTAATAGAATTATTAATATTATGATCTACTGACGTAAACGGATTATTCATAGTTATTAATCATCGAGGGTAATAGAAAAAAAGTGCGGGTGAATGTGAAACAAATTAATCAACTAAAGACGTTGAAATAAAAGCAGGGCACAGTCTCTTGGAACAACGACTGTGTCACCTGGCTACTATAGAGTTACACGCAGAACATACACACATTGACACGTAGGACATCTGACATTTCCTGAAGTCTGGTACAGTGCACGCACACATAAATATACCACTGACATTTTTGTGCTTCAATTATATTTTGTAAATGACATTATGCCTGCCTTTTATTCAACGTCCTTGCCATTGACTCTAATAGATAACGCCAGTTTTCACTAAACTATCCTAAATAAGGAACGCCTTCGCTAAGCTCACATTTAACATCAGTTTTTCATTTTCACCAAAAGCTAATGTAATTTATTACCTACATTTCTCTGCCCTAACTTAATAATTGATCAACATCATCCATTTGAGCACGAAATCACAACATATCGACAAGTAAACAAACAAAAACATACAATATTCAATAGACCAACGGTATCACATGCAAACAACCAATACATATTCGTTTGAGGATCTCAATGACAGCCTCTGAAGTGTTCGAGATCCAACCTCGAGTCAGATTGTTCGCATTACTGCATCTCGCGGCAGATTAACGGTCTATTCAATGGATCTTCAGATCCCGAGGACTGTGATTGAGATCCTGTTTAGACGCCTTTATGGCTGCTAAAGGAGGATTAGTAGCACGTCTGTGTTAAATAATTGCTCTCATTGGAACACCAGTATTTGTGTATTGTTGTATAGAAGGGAATAAGTTGTTGATGTCTATTTTTTGTGGTTACGTTACTGCTGTTTTTTAATGAATTAGTAGTATGATCGTTTATTTGTTTGTTATCTATTATTATTTATCTATTTTTTATGGCATAAGCCGGTAAACGAGCAGACGGGTCAACTGATGGTAAGCAAATGGCATTGCCTATGGACACCTGGAACACCAGAGGCGTTACAAGTGCGTTACCGGCCTTAGGACATTAAGAGTTTAAGGATCGTTGGGGATTCAGGGTTTGGGGAGATTGGGGAAGGGGAGGGTAATTGGGCCTCCAGTAACCTCATTCACACGACGAAATAAAGCGCAAGCTTTTCACGTCGATTTCCTGTGAGGCCGTGGTATCACTCCGGTTGAGCCGGCCCATTCGTGCCGAAGTATGGCTCGCTCACAGAAGTGTGAGCGAGCCATACTTCGGCACTTTACTTTGTAAAATTTCAAGAAGATTGGTGAAGACCAATCTTCTTGAAATTTTACAGATATATTTATAGTAAAGAGTTCTAGATTAGGAGGCGTCGTTTAAAATTGAAAAGACACTAGCAAACGTTTGTTATAATTATGTTATCTTACAGTTTGATTTGGGTAAAACTAAGGTGGGGATTCTTTGAAGTCAAAATTTCCTCTTTGCACACGATGTCGTATCGTAGGCGTATTCTAATAAGTACGTAGGATGAGAGAAAAATGAATATCATATTTTTCTTTTTTTTTTATAAAATAAGCCGGTAATCGGGCAGACGGATCACCTGACGGTAAGCAATCGGCGTCGGCCATGGACACCCGAAACACCAGAGGCGTTACAAGTGCGTTACCGGCCTTTTGGGAATTAGCACAAACACAACGCAAGCGTTGTTTCACGTCTGTTTTCTGTGAGGCCGTGGTATCACTCCGGTTGAGCCGACCCATTCGTGCCGAAGCATGGCTCTCCCATACTTGAAAGATGTTCCAACATATGCGTACAGTCATGCGCTGGAAATACGACTACACTTGCGATTTGCCGACTTTATTTCCGAGTCCATATCTTACTGTATAAAACCTATTTAAAATTATGAATGCTAAACTTAGTATGTTTGTTTGTTACTGCTTCACATCCAAACGGCTGAAGGGGTCAAGTATGGAATTTGGAACGGGGATATGGTCATGTATGACAAATAGGCTACTTATTATCCCACAAGACGCGGGCGCAGCCGCTGGCAGAGGCTAGTAATATTTATAATTAATACCATAATAATTTATAGTCGCCACTAATCTCTTCTGAAACACAGAAGGTAAATAAACACTATAACTACATAACATAAATACAAACTATTAGACTAACCTCTCTAAACTCACACGGTACACCTCATACGGTAATCCTCGCCATAATAAATAAACAATTAATTATGATCCCTAATACAAACAGAGAAGGTGCTAATTCCTTTACCATAATTGTGTAGCTGGTAAGGTGTAACTTGAAATGCAGTGTGGACATTGACCGCAATTAATTATGATCCGTAGTGCAAGCACACACGGTACTAATTCCTTAGTGCAATAATAGTATATATTGATGTGCGGTATGAAGACTGGCCGCAATTAATTATGATTCCTAATACAAACACGCAAGGTGCTAATTCCTTAGTATAATAACAGTATATTTTGAAGTGCAGTGTCAACACTGACCGCAATTAGGGGTTGTGGTTAATTACCGGAGCTTGCTATTTATATTTACTTGATTGGATCCCTGACGGCTGTCTGTGTGTTTGTATGTATGTATGTTTGTTTGTATGTGTGTTTGCGTGATCCTGATTGATTGGTTGTGGTCTTATAGTGGTCGAATTAGATCTTAATTTGTTCTTTAGATTATAACTGTTTAGATATAGTTGTGCTAAATTGTATGTTAATGGTTAATTAGGGTATGACGTTAAATCCAATCCTAATTGCTACTCATGCATGGGATGTGGGTTCGAAACCGACCAACAGCAAGTACCAATTGGAGTTTTTCCGAGTTATATGTACATACTTTCTGAGATTATTATACGCCACTGGTAAACGTATACGTGATGGAAAACATCGTGAGGAAACCTGGGCTTATAATTTCTAATTATAAGTATGCCAACCCGCAGTGACCAAGCGTGGTGATTAATGCTCAAACCTTCTCCGTGTGAGAAGAGGCCTTTGATTAGCAGTGGGCACTTATAGGCGAGGATTTGTTTAGTATATGTTGTGTTCCTGATAAATTGCACTGACGCCGTATTGAGGCAGCCAGCTACTGGATATATTACTAGTACACATTATATTGTCAACTGCCTCGTTGACCGAATGGTCGTAAGTGCGACTGCCGGGTAAGGGGTCTCGGGTTCGATTCCCGGGTCGGGCAAAGTATTACTAGGTTTTTAAATATTCTCAATAGTAGCACGGAGCCTGGTATTGTGCCCGGTATATGGCAATTGGCTCACCCCCTATTACATGGGACTCATAACATAAATAGTGAAAAGTGGGTGTTAAATTGTACAGTGGTATAATGTGCACCTCTGCCTACCCCTTCGGGATAAAAGGCGTGATGTTATGATGATGACATTATATTGTATATTTATGCTGTTTCTACTTATACATATTATATTAATATAAAATTATAAAATATAGACAATAAAACACGGTTTTAGTTCACGAAGGGTTGGCATAACATTGTAACACCCTGTACTACCAGTAATGTTAGGAATTCCACCGAATTTGGGAGGGATAGTAGGGAGGGACCAGTCTCTGTACTAGTAGAGGGAAGTACAAAAACTGAAATACTTTACCCAACCAGGAAATTCCAGCATACAAGCTTCAATTTCAGCTCAAATAGTTTTCATTCGAGATAGTGTTAATAGAAAAGTATAATAATACATAGTTACTACAAATAACATTAGAACAGTAATAACTAACACCATTCAGGTTTACAGGCGCCCCTACAGCTAGGCAACACAGAATTATGTCATAAATCGATTGAACACAAATAAAAGACTTTTTATCACTTCCCGGAACACTTGGCCGGCCATTGTTTTAACTTGGGACATAAATCCCGGGCCAACGAGCAGCACTCAAAAGTAAACTGACCATTTGGTTACATCTCCTCTATAATTGTGCCAATAACGTACCCAGTCTTCACACACTGGCCCACAATTGGCAATTCCAGTGCTGCTCCTAACTCCGGAATTGGCAATTCTATCGGTAGTGCTAACAGTGCCCGCAGAACGAGCCTTTTGATTGGTTCCTGATAATGATCCCGCAGCTCTCTGTGAAGACACAAAATGAACATCTTCGCGATTATTTCTTTCTGTTATTGAAAATTCTTTGTTGTTTCATTCAACAAGCTTGCGAATATCAATTCTCTGACTAAAGATGTTGCGGTGAAACAGTGATATTGTTTGACGAAGCGAACGTTGATTTGAGGAGTCTCAGTGAGCTGTCGGCTTCATTAGGAGGTGCCTCTATACCGGCACCAACACTTGTGTAATGTGCCATGAGATTCTGGTTTCACTCAAAGAGAGAACTAATTGAAATCACGACGCAATTAAGTATGTTTTTGGAGGCACTTCGAGTACATTTATTTATAAATAAAGTTGTATCCATTTGGGAATACAGATCGTTGAAGAAAGTACTTTAAAAGATGAATTTACGACTAATGTCATTACAACTATTTAAGTATTACGCCCCTAGTTTGGTTCTAGATTAGCGAAAAGACGTTTCTAAAATGTCATGAAATGTAAAAACTGCCAAGTATTATACTAATAGTTTATTTGAGTAAGTTACAATTTGTAGGCTCATACAGTTGGGTAATTAATTCCGGTATTATTGACAAGGACACAATATTTTTAGTATGATTATTTATGATAAAGATTATGATTGGTTGTTAACACTTAATGACTGCCTCGTTGGCTGGTCGCAAGTGCAACTGTTGGACAAGAGGGCTTGGAATTGTGCCCGGTATATGGCAATAGGCTCTCCCCCTATTACATGGGACTTATATCACATGGGTGTTACATTGTACAGTGGCATTAAGTGCCGTAGGGTGCACCTCTGCCTACCCATTCGGGGATAAATGGTTTGATGTTATATTTACATTTATCAAAATAGTAGTAAAATGAAACCATTATTTCAACACAAAACATTAAAATACTTCACATTAAATGTATCTCCTCATCCCCTGAAGATACCAAAGACAAAAGAACTTAAACAAAGTATAAAGAAGTTAACAGAACGAGCGCCGCCATTACACCTCCATAAATGACAAATCGGTGTTGAGAACAAAGGAAGTCTCAGCATCCCATAACAAGCAGCTCGTCCGGCCCTGTCCGGTAGCTATCCGACAATTATCGAGCGGCCCCGGGCCCCCGGGGACCTAATTCATTGGCGTCTCCGCTGATCTGCTGAGCTGTGCCCCGAGATCCGCAGATATGGGTTCCGAAGCGCGGGATTTCGTTAAGATTGTGGCAGACCTTAATGTGATAGTAACGGATCGACTTTTTTATTCCCACCTCCTATTACCAAAGAGGTATTTTATTTTAGGATGGTTCTGTCGACCCGAGCGTGACCTATTTCGTTTTAGTTTTGATTTAGATTTTATTCGCTATTCGAAAAGATAAATCAATTTCGTTTTAATGAATTGCTCTGTTATCGTGATTGTTTCACTCAAGTGTAATTAAAGGATTTAATTTTAATTGTATAATTTTAGCACGAAGATTGTTCATTTTGTTTCGACATGTGAGTATTATTTACATACCTGTGCGGAATGAGATATAATGGCTGTTAATTAATTGGAGCAGAAGTCGCGACTCAGCTTAAGGCTTAACATTTGTTGGGAAGTTGCGTGAGTGAGTCGCTGGCAGTAAATCAGGGTTCATTATGATAATGTATCAACAGATATTTGCATAGTAGCACCCCTTCACACAGACCTGGCTTTGTCTTTTATTTCCGACAAAGTATACAATTGTCTTGACGGCGCCGGGAGGGGGCGCCGACTCTGCGGGGCCTAGAAGAGGGATCAATTTTATCTTTCTTTGTGATGCAAATCTTGTCATTAGTCTAGAAGCCCGGAATTTGGGGTTTTGGAACAATTTCGGGCTAAATCGAAAATGTTGAGTGAAAAGTGATTGCATTTGTAATTTACGGGACTATCGGGAGAGTTCTGTGCTTACGGCGCGAACAGGTTCTTCAATTACCCGAACTTAATGAATAATTAGAAACGGAAAGCGAACGGAGCAACCAGACCTCTGTCTGTCTGTCTGTAGCACGTCTTATCTCCTGATCATTATTCAAACTAAAACTGGTATCAGCAGTCGATACCTTACATACAAATGTACCTGTATCTATTTTATTGAACCAAAATATATTTTAATACAACATGTGACGTCATTCATGTGACGTCTGCAAGCAAATGCTTTTTAATCAAACTTTTTATTGAAATTGAATCGAACTTAAAGTAAAATTGAATCCATATTTGTATTTCAGTTCAACCGCTGTCAGTCATAAATTACATTATCAAATGTATTTTGGATCTATATACCTAATGTATGTAATATTCACCAGTCCGTATGTATGTAGTATTTAGAAACGTAACTCCACTATCTAAAATTAAGCTTCGGGGAAATTTAATTAAACCGTTTATATCTAAACTATTAATAAATTAACGAACGTGACGCGTGTGTGATAATTAAAATACCTGCGTATATTTTTAAACTAAATTTTATATGTATAACGTTTTCGACAGTATTCCGTTTTCACTCTGTATACGTATACCAACGTATTCTCAATATCGACGTCAGTCTGTCCTCACAAACTTCAGTATAAAGGAACATGAAACTCAAGATGGCGTCAGTCGTCCAAAATGAATTCATCAGCAAACTCAAGTCAAAGGGAAGCCGGATTCACAAATTTCTATTTCGTCTATAATAAATCCAATTCGTGAAGATCACGGTGAAACTCAAGCTAGCTTCAAGATTACGGAACTCTGATTTCTGTAAGCCCTAACGTATTAAGGTTCTGCATAGATTTATAGGGAGCACCTTTCATTTATGGGACTGTCTACCCTTCCAATGATAAATGTGTTATATTATGTGGAGCTCGGGACTTCTATTTGTCGTCTTGCTGTTTGATTAGCCATGAAATTGAAGGTTAAAATCTGTGCGCGAACACCCTATATATCAGCGCGTGTAGGTACGTGTGCCTGTGTATGTGTGTGTGTGTGTGTGTGCCTGTGTGTGTGTGCTTTATGTCCTGAACGAACGTTTTATACAAATTCTTTTAAAGTATTGTATTGTTACAAAGAGGAAAATTCATTTTGGCGTTTTCACAGCGATTGGCGAATCGATTTTTCAATCGAATTTGTATTTATTTAGATTCTTTCGCTCGTACGTTTGCCAGATAAAAGCAAATATTGTAAAACACGATTCGAATTGGAACTGTTCATCGTAAATGTTCGACGTTAACCGGTTTAGTGATTTAGCAGAAGGTTTGTTACAATACAATCAACATGTCAAATAATATAATTTATAGAACAAGTATTGAACTAGAGTACGATCAGTTGGTAATTTCAATTATTGTAATGACTCGTTACCCAACTTTGTGTAATGTATAGCATTGTGGTTCAACTGGCCAACGCAAGTGATCCACAAAATGTGTTGTTGGATCTAGGTACATTATGTGTTTGTTTATAATAGGTACCTACTCACTGGTTAGACCAGAATTAAGAGAAAACTCCAGTCAATGGTGAGGAAACAATGCTTAAAGTAAAGCAGATGAAACGAACAATTCATAAAGAATCTTCATAAAAATTCTCAACTCAAGAGGTAACTCACCACATTAACATCATGGTAATCTCAGTAGCTCTCAGTAACAGTGGGTGAAATCTCAAAAAATCTTAATTTTCCAAGGTTTTACTGTACTAATCCTGGGCTCTGGAACTGCAGGTACATAATTGATAAGTAAGAGAAACTGCGCGCGCCGTCGACCTTAGCGTTTTATTTATGTATCCTCACGGTCTTGTAGAAATTGTATGAGCAGAGAAAAACGGAGATTAGGTGTTGAAAACTGAGAATAATTTGATTAGTGACAGGCTTGACCTTGATTCATGCAGTAGATCTTGTAGAAACTCTGTGATGTATTTTAAGTTTCATTTTTATACAAATAACTATGAAACCCTAAAACTACGCCAGAGCACTCATTTACCTGTTCGTAATTAACAGGTTACTGTACACACCACATAAAATTCTTATATTTAAAAATTCTAAGTGTTAAACATTAATCAAGATTAATAGAAAGATAGGACCTCAAATTCAAATTGAAATCGTTTAGACTTTACCGTTCAAGACAAGATTCATTACCCGGCCACTAAACTAAGCAATTCATCGCCAGGACTCAAGGCAGATGAAGACAACTGAGCAAGGTATGAAGCAGCAAGCCACCTCAGACCCCCAAGGTACATAATTAATAACTGCCGTGTCTCCGGGAGGTCACCCCTTGATTTAGGGGCCCATTACAGGACCCTCACAGGCCGGATTATTGAAATGAGAGATTAACGCAGCGCCAGCAGATTTATTGACTTCAATATCAACGTGATGCATCATTGCGCTCCGACTTTAGGAGCAGGATGTTGGTGGGGAGATTTGGGAAATTATTGCTTCCGTCACTTTCAATCTGTTTAGATTTTCAATAAAGACAATGATTGAATAATTTTCAAAATCTAACACCCTTCAGTCTAAATTGAAACTCCTCTAAAATAATCGTCAGTGTCCAATCAGTTTTTATTTCATTACAAAGTCCTTGCCTGTCTGAATGATAGATATATCACCGTTTTTCTGCAAGAACCACTCCAATCAGTTCTCGAAGACTCCATTATCTTGTTCGTGGAACATTCACGTATCTAGATTGCAGCGGAGGAGTGCACTCGAGCACTCCGGCACTCCAGCTCTCCAAGTGTCGACCTGTCTGTCGGTAGCGCGTTACTTTTTAATCAATATAACAATAGGGACCCGCCCATCGACTTCGGAATTTAATCTCTTCTTTGTGTTCAAGGAAGTGGCCTGAACAGCATTTAATAAAAAATAAAGAAAATGTTAACAAGTCCCCGCCGCACATACTGAACAAAAGTTCCACTCCGTGCTGAGCTCACATCGCGAAGTAATTTGTAATTATGTGCCTCTTTTGTTTGCTCAGCAATTTGTTCTGACGAACTAAAAAGGTTTAATATGAGGCTAATTTTAGCTCATTCATATTTTTTGCTCTCGTAAATTTCTACCTCGATAACTTGGTATGCTTCATTACGCTATGACCACAATGATATATTAACCTTATCCCGACTACTTCAAAGTCGATATTTACACGGCTTTGTCTGAGTATTGTATTTTTCACGTAGCGTAGCAATTGTCACGTATTTTCGGTTGCTTCTATTGTCAGAGCTTCAAGCTTAAGTTACTGATTTGTCCTTAGTTCCCTTTCAGGCCAAAGTGCCTCTTAGCCTCGAAAGGGTCAAATCTAAACATACAGATTTACTACAACGAGACCTCATTCCTAACACTTAACGTTGGTTTAGAAATAAAAAAGAATTGAACAAACTGACTGACATTGCAATAGTTCTATAATGATACATTTATAAATTCAATCGATCGAAACAATACAAAACTTTCAAATTAATATTTTCAGTGATAATTGAAAACAATAAGTTTTTATTAGATAACTTTATAAGACCATTTAGTTTAAATTACCATTTGTTTCTATCTTCAATTTAAATTGAAATCTTCTTTCAAGATACTTCATATTAGAGGTATACACTCCAACAGATTTTGAACGGTCTTTAAAAAAGAGGTATAAAACTAGACGTTTCTTTCTAAACCTTCTGTATACTTCCCTGACAGTCCCCCATCGATTAGTCGGACGTCGAATCAATCAAGCTTGGCCCTTTCAGGCTCGGCAGGAAGTTGCTATTGCAATTTCTATCAAAGCCTCCTTTGTAAGAGGTTTTATGAATGCATTCAAAGTGTTTCAATAGACGAATATGGTAATTTATTCAAACTTTCTTTTTATTACTTTTTGTTGCTGAAATTAACTGAATATTAGCCATGTAGTCTGTCGGGTCCCACGCTGTAGAGAGAATATCTCGTGTAGAATCACTATCATGAGATACTATTTAAAAACAAGCTTTTGTACGGCTTAGTATTTATAAAACTAGAAACGTTTCTACAACAGCATAATTCTGTGATAAACTACGTTTAAAAAACCGATCTACATCTTTTTAAAGTCGGTTAAATAATATACTAAGTGTAACCTTCTCCTAAGTGTAAAAAACACTTTTATACAAACGACATCAAAATCGGTTCAGCCAATCCCGAGATGATCGCGCACATACATACATACTTAAACTGAGTACCTCCTTTTTTTTGAAGTCGGTTAAAAATTCCAACTAAATCAGTGAAGCTTCAAAATTAAATTGCAAGATTCAACTTACACACATACATTCATTACATACATATGCATAGCAAGTTGCAAATTAAATAGAAGCTTGCAGTAATAATATAAAATTAGAATATCGATAGAAACCATATATGCCTAGGCATGCTTTATGTTATATATATAACATAAACAAGCTATATAATATGTAATATTATGTAATAATAATGTTATTTTTTTAGTTATAAATTGTTGTGTTATTTTTGTTAGTAATAAAATAACATTAACTGTAAAGATAAATGTAAGTGGAAAAAAAATAAATAAATAAATAAATAAACATATACATATATATAACATAAAGCATGCCTAATACATGTTATTGTAATATTTAACATGTAGTTAAAACTATAGCGAGACTGAAACACAATGGCCGAATAAAACTGATTTAATTCTAACCAAAGTTAGCAAATAATTTCAATTACAAACACTATAATAGATATAAAGTTTGACAAAGTAATATTCAGTGGTGTTTCATAATTATAATTGTACGCTGAAATATTCATAATTTAATTTGTCCATTAATGTACGATTTTAGTTTGAAATTGTTTTAATTGATTTAAAATTATTAACTAGAGATCAGCTTCTATATCAAAAGTACAATGAAAGTGACATTCGATGAAATAGAATTACAGTTATCTTTCTGTAAAGCGCTGGTCTTCAGTTTCTAATTTGATGTAAATGTTGAGATACATATTTATTGTCATGTCTTTCTGATATCCATTTTTGTCTAGTTATAAACATAAAATTATATTATACTTAGTTCCTCGTTGGCCGAGTGGTAGCAAGTGCGAACCCGGTCAAGGGGTCTCGGGTTCGATTCCGGGTCGGGCAAAGTATTACTGGGTTTTTTATATTCTCAGTAATAGCACGGAGTCTGGAATTGTGCCGGTATATGGCAATAAAACATCACGCTATGACCACGCGAAAGTACTACTTATAAATAGTTCCATTTATAAAAGGGTTTGAGCCAAAACCAGTCCACGATTTTAGTAACTGAGAATTTTCAGAAAGCCCTTAAATTCCTGGTAGCATTTACTTTGACCTGGGAATTCAACCTGAGATCTCTTGCTCAGCAATTGCGCAATTGTGTCTTTACACTTTGAGATAGTGGTGAAGTTATTGCTACCTACCTTATGTATAATCAACCACAAACGAAATTGATCTACCGACGACCAAACCTTCCCCTCACTAGAGCACCCTGTCATCTAGCCCTCGAAAGACAAATGCTGGCCATTACCTCCCCCCACCAGCCTAGATCAGAATACTATCATTTTTGTACTCACGGCAACACATCAAGCCATACATAACCATTATATCCTGGTCCCGCTTTGCATGATCTTTCTGTACATTCTACGGTTCATTTATACTGGTTTATATAGCTTTATGAGTGTGTACGTCATGCGTTATCTCGTCTCATAAATATGTTGGAGGCTGTGCAACCTGAGACACACAGACACGTCTTATCTTCTATGTATACATATATATATGTAATGTTATTCTATCTAATGTTTGTTCGTAACTTTCTTGTCAACTATTTCTTTTGTTTCATTTCTTGTTTTTTGTGATCTTTATCTGTTTTTGTTATGAGGTTACCTTCAATTATAGGAGTGTTGCTATCGTGTCTATTAAAGATTAGCCGAAGCCGCAACCTTCGCCGCGTTTTTCTAAAATAAAAGTAGCCTGTGTTACTTCTTAGTACCTGTATCAGCAGCAGTATCGGTCCAGCCATTTGAAAATCAGATACTCCAATTTTATATTTATTTGTATAGGTGTCATATTTTTCCGTCAAAATTTTCGTTTTTCTACCTTACCTAACAAATCCCACTTAATGTGCCATTTCTTAACATAATTGAGTGAACGAAACCACCCCGTAATTCATTGAAATAAGTCTCAAAACAGAATGAAAGAAAGAAAGTTCAGACAACAACAAATATAAATCACACAAACATAAAGTAAGACGCGAACAATAAGGAATATTATAATAATGAAATCGTACTGCCAGGAGCTGCCAGGAGCTAGGGAACTTTGGAGGAAACACACGTGGAGGGAACAGTACTCGAACACCGAATAGCAATTAAGGCGGTTATCCTTGAACATGTAACTCTTCACCGCGACACGTTTGATAAGCTAAAAGTTAAGCCGCAAACAGTTCTCAAGTGTCACCTAAATAAAGTGCTCCCTACTGTGACCTTCACCTTCTTCGTCACTCCCACTTCCAAAGATTCTCGTATCGGAAGTGACGCCGAACAATTACGCTTGACAAACTTTTTTATGTAGATATTATTAAGAGGACCGTTTACGAGGACATCGATTTTGTTCGGAACTTTTTTCAATGTCTGCCTGCCTTCTGTCTGCTTCGTCGTGTTTTTTCCCATTGTCATCTTGTGGTTGCTATTCATTAGTGGCTTTGTTATCGTCTTCCTCTTTATTTTTATTATGTTTCTCTCAATGGACATTGTAAACTCAATGTATTTTAATCGCCTATGTAGTAATAATTAATCTTATGTGGAAAATCTTTTGCAAATACGGTAGCTAATTACCTACTTTTTATCTTACAATAAAACTGCACTCGAAACGTAATAACTAGCTTTACTTTCAAAGTTCTTCGCAAAAAGATGAAACCTAACTAAAGCTGGAAACTTTCAGAACAAAGATAAATTTTTACTTCATTAAAGTTTTTGATAGAAGAAAATTCTTCTATTTTAAACACTCCAACGTATAACTCTCATTACCTTTTACCCATTTGTGGCACAATAATTCACCGAAATTGTTCGATTCAGCCACAAGTGAGGACAATGTAAACATTATGAATATTCAATGTATCAAAGTTGGGCAACACACAGCAGATGGCGTGATGATACCGAGCCGGGAACATATCGCCATATCGCTCAATAATATGGCTGCCGAAACTTCCAGTGTACTCGCATGTTATACTTCGGAACAAATGACTGAAGTATGTTTTAGAAGTTGTTGTGAATTGGTTCCGACGTTACTTACTAAGTCAATTCTTATGTTTAACTTTGATTCGTCATTGTTGTAAGGAAATCAAAACGACAAAAACATTTAAAATCCTTGAAAATGATTCCTCAAATTCCTCGAAGGTGGAGTCTTACCAGCATAGTACATTGTGCATATATCACCACAGGTTCACGTTAAAGACAGTGGCGCACCCCATCCATTACAGCATTCACCACAGGTGCATAATCTATCACGGGTACTTGTTCAATATTAACGTAGTTTTCCCTCCCAACTTTTCCTCTGAAAAGGTAACAGTTTACCCAGACCTCCCCGAGGAGGGCAAAATTGAAACTTGTTGTAGTTTGTTAATACGCTCCGTGGAGCTAATAATTTTAGTTGGGGGTGAAAAAGTGTGAATATTTCAACAGCGAGGCGGATAAAGCGCCCTGGAGAGACGAGGGTTCATTGATAAAGAATTGTGACGCGATTATGTGTTAAGTTGCGCTAACTTAACGGTCTAGATTTAATATTGAACATTCAATGAAATACTTTTTATGTTAGGCTTTTCGTAAAAATGTCAACAAAAGTGTTTGTACAGAACCATCACTCTTGATTCAATAAAATTCTACCTTCCATTATACTAGGTCAGTACATCAACTAAGAATTTTAAAACTGGTACCCAATGACATAGTTAATAAACCACTCGTAGTTCAGAGGTAACTGTTCACCTTACAGCTCAAGTAGGGCCCCTTCTTAATGATTGCCTGCCTCATAAAGCTCAACAAGTGCTTACATATGGTGGGGTGTAGCAGCGAGTGTTGTGTCAAGCTACATAGAATGGGGCCCATTACGAAGCGTCCTATATTCCTTATCATCGTTACGATTTGCGGTGAAAGGGTCAATTTGTGGTAAAGTGCGGCTTATTCCACGGCTGCTGTCATTAGCTGCAGTGATCGCTTATCTGGTTCATTTTTAATGTTGGTGCCTTTGGTTTCTGTTAGTTCGTAAAATATAGACATTGTTTCTTTACTTATTTTTGTTTCGTAGTTCTTCGGATAAAAACATACATCTTGTATTTTTTAATAGGTAAAAGTGCATATTCTAATATTTTGTCTAGAAGAAATGTGTATTGAAATTAATATTAATATTTATTACTAGCTGACCCGGCAAATTTCGTACAGTCTAAATTTTATTTTCTTACCTTTTTAACCTTCCCTGAACATTTCAATGCCAAAATTAGCCAAATCGGATCAGCCGTTCTCGAGTTTTAGCGAGACTAAGGAATGGAAATCCAGTTTTATTTACATATATAGATAGATTTTGATCACTGCCTATATCCATTAAGTTCTTTTTTAATTTAGTTTAAGATCGTCTGGCTTCATATTATCATAAATCATTATCATATTTGCGAATTTTGTATACACCCTGGCAAACACCTTGTCTGATCTATTATGGCTGACTGCTCCAAGTGGCTCTCAGGCGCTAACAACATCAGCACTGTATTGATCTTCCTCAATCTTGTTACTGCAAACTGCCACTGGTTACTACGGCTTGCCAATTATTCTCCCCTGTTATTGGACTAGGATAGGTAGCAATTGAGGTGGCAATATAATAGTGTAGTTAGATATGTCTTTGTCATTCGAAGGACCGAATTTAAATGGGATTTGTAGATCGACAGAACTGTGGACATGAATATGTTGACAGTGTCCGACAGTGTGTGGACAACAGTCATTTTGCTGTGTCATTCCGATGACTGTGTATTTTGAATGCATGTCTACGTACACAAAGCACCGCTAATTAGTTAGCGGCGCTACACATCGACACAACTATCATTTACACAATATACATGTGTGGGTAATTTCATATCAATAGATATGTATAGAAACATTCGTCTATCACACACATCTTGGTATTTAAAAATCATTTTTGTGTCGGTATACGCAATAATTTAGTAAATAAGTTTAAATAAAAACGAGGGTAAAGATAAAATTACTCATAACAAACTTTGAATAAATCGAAATCAAAAATAATGAACGATCGAGCTATACAATACCCATATAAATATAGTGCTTTCTCATTGTAATTTTATGTTACTGAATGATATAAAATATTTTGATGATCTCATCTACAGCGCGCTTGGCGCAATGGTTATCGCCTCCAATTGTCAAGTAAAGTGCCGCCGGATCGATTCCAACATTCACATGTTGTTTTAGAATTAATTAATCAAATATTTGAAATTTGAAATTAGAAACAATTAAATCTTTTCTTTTTTTTCCTTTCTATTGTTCTAAATCTTATGTTAATTTTAATAGTAAATACTTTAGATTTATTTATACCTATAATATCTTTTATTTATATTTTAGTTCTAGTTATTTATTATTTAGAATAATCTCATTTGCTTCATGCATTTCAACCAACTTAAATAAGATAAAAACAGTAAAAAAGTAATTAACTGTGATTTCTTAATGGTTCGATACCTGAGTATATTTGCAATGTTTGTGGCGACCATAGAAATCTCGAGTCATTTTATTTTACACGCTTATGAAGTAACTACCGACTATTTAAAACATGTTTTTCAAATCACCCGACTTACAAAATAATTGCGTTCTTAGTTGTCAATTTATGAGGATTTCATAGTTTATTGCTACACTACTTATATTCGTGTGCAAAGTTATTTTTATTTTTACAAGATGTTCCAACACCTATCAACATTTAAAAAGGCTGAAACCATTGTTTTGCATGAGCAAAACATAACTAACAATAACTGAAATAGCAAGGCGTTTAATGATATCGGTGAGTAAATAAGATACTACGTTGATATTCTAAATAATATTTATTTCATTTTGTAACTCGACACACCTATCAATTTTTGCACTAGAATAAAATAATTATTGCAACTTATTATGAAGTTCAATATTATAAAGATATATTAATAATTTATTATTAATTGTATTGTAACTTGACTTGTTTTTGTTAGGAGTGTTTCTTTAAAACATATCTGGTTAGGGATTTTTATTCCTTACGCCACTACTTAATTATAAATTATTATTCTAACATTGTGTTTACTTATATTTATTATTATTTTTAAATAACTTTAATTCCTGTAAAGTATTTCCTGGTATTTTAAATACTTATTTGTTTGGTATCAACAGAGGAGATCCATGCAGTTATGGGTGCACAGATATGCGGAGACCGGTGACGTTAAACATCGTCGACGTGGGCCTAAACCAAAGGCAAATTCATCGGCTCGGCACTACGACATCGTAGCCAGGCACATGGCTGATCCGTTCCTGCCAACCCGCACTACAGCGACAGCACTGAATGTTTTAATACAAACTGTACGGAGACACCTGCATTCTGGTTTAAGGTGCAGGAAGCCAGAGAAGAAAATATTGTTATCTGTGGTTCACCAGCAAAAGCGCTAAGAATTTGCTAAGGACTTTATTAATTTGATTGGGCGAACAGTGTAATCATATTGAGCGACGAAAAGACTTTCAAGTCGGATAAGGATGGGCGTAAAATATTGTGAAGAAAAGATGGAGAAAGGTATACGAATTGCAACCTTCTGCCTTGTAGGATCAGTGATTGTATTGATTTCGGAATCAATTATTGAGCCTGTCAAACTCTGCCTTTATTAAAATTAACATAAAATAATGTTTAATTTTTTTAAGAATATTAAAATGCTGTCTAGAACATACGGTGAAGTGATGTTATTGTTTTGTGGTTAGAAATTGTCATAATTTCTTTCTATTCAACATGTTTATTCACTTCACTTTAATTTTTCATTAACAAATTTATTTAACTGCTTTCGAACTTGATTGACATATTATATTTACGCCCATCTTCAATTAATTTAAAGTTTCCCTGATTCTAAAGGTCATGAAAGTTAAAATCGTTCCATAGCATTCGTCACATTCTTTTTACTATCATACAGCCCACTGAATATTGAACCTTATAACAACCGTCGTAAAATAGATAATTAATGGAAGTTCAAACGACAAAAAGTCGCCCATTTCAAGAAATATTATGTTGACAGTGTAATTTTTTACATGTTTTACTTGTTTATTACTGTAAAACTGTAATTTAATAATACATTATATTATTAAATTACAAAACAAGAATGTTGTATATTTGTTTATTACCTACTTAATAAAAAATGTTGCTGCCATCGTATTACCGCTGTACCGCATGATATTTCCCGATTCGACTATGAGGTTTATTGTCATATCTATTAATTATGATTTAAAGAACTTTAAACTTAACATGTGGTATATAATTAATTATTAGATATAAATATTGAATATAAAACAACATATTTGTATAATAAATAAATTAATTGTAATAAAAAATAGTATTGTTTTATTTACCAACTCATTTGCTTCTTTTATAGCCTGATATTTATATTTTATGACAAAAAACAAAAAAAAAATAAGAAAAATAACAAGGTAAAATAAAATTAACTTTTAGCTGGAATAGAACCCACATCATTGATCCTTGAAAGACGATAAAAGCGTGCTCATTAACCAATCGACCACGAGCACTACGATAATGACAGTGAAAATGTCGGGTCATATCAATGATTGTAAATAGTTTTAACCTTACCTATGCATTAAATTATAAAAATACGTATACCGACACAAGAATGAAAATACCAATGTGAACGTGGTGGACGAATATTTTTATATACAGTTATATGAAATTACGCACACATGTACACTGTGTAAATGACAGTTGTGTCGATGTGTAGCGCTGCAACTAATTAGCGGTGCTTTGTGTACTTTGATATGGTTATCCAAAGAGTTACAAACGGAATGATGGAATGACATAAATTAAGGAACAGATATGAAATCTAAAGCTACTGAATAAACAAATCAGTAATCAACGATAATTCATTCACCGATGATCAATAGTATTGAAATGATCAATCAACGGGCCAACAGGCCAACTTAATGAGTTGACCTAATTGTTAGCACAGTCGTATCAAATCCTTATTTAGTAGCCAAAGGGTTAAACAGAGGTGCTGATACTTAAACAGTACCCTTTACTAATCCTTAAATAATTTCAAATAAATATGGTGTTCATACGTTTAAGCACATAGTAACCGCATTTAAAACAGGTTGGAGCCGCGAACTGTTAACAAAATTACATTGAGAAAGTTTTCGAATCAGCGACTCAGTTGTAATTGCTTCCAGTCGAGAAGCACCGCTTAACAACCGATTGTATTAATTTGGGACAGCAAGATTGTTGCTGCCGGCATTTTCATTATTTGCTCTCTACATTCTAATGTTGCTGTGGATGGTGTGGTGTAGTGGGGTGCATTCTTCCTGAGGGGCGGACTGTTTGGAAGATGCGACTGTTGTTGCTTGTGTTCTTTTTGATAATTAGAGTAACAGCTTCATTGAATAAATAATCATTATAGTAGGTGCAGTGTCATTAACATCTTCTGAAGAGTACTTTTATGAAATAGAGAGGGAAAAGGAGCAGACGGATCATCTAATGGTAAGCGATCAGGGCTACTCATGGTCACCCGAAACACTAGTGCATTACCTAGTTCGTTTGTGGGTCTAAAGACTTTAATTGCCAATGTCAAACTTGGCACTGCATTGAGCCACACATACTAATAAATAAAACGAATTATTCAAAAACAATGTTTTGTTACTTCGTATTTCATAAACACGATTTATTCCGAAAACATTATATTTCTCCAAGTAAATCCTTTTAACTTTCATCCCAATTCTACTAACAGGGCTTTCATACCACTACATGAGCTTAACAGTTCCCTTAAAATAGTACCAAACTGTTCAAAGGTCTAGATCAAATAAGAAGCCAAAATCGTTCAACCCTAAAATTATAGAAATTCTATCGAAAGAACCCTTGATACTTGTTAAAATAGAACCTGACCTGAATCTCTTTCCAATAACCGTTTGGAGTTCATTGTTAGGAGCTCAGCATAAATACTGGTGTGTGGCCACTAAACACTCGTCAGTAGCATTTGTTCATTCTGCTAATTGTACTAAGATGGGAGCTCCCTCATGTGATTATGATTGCGCATTGGATCTGTTTATTGAGCGAAAAAGTTTCATGGTTCGTCAGTATTATATTATGAAAGAAAAATCATAATAATTTTGCTTTCAGTAATCACTACGAACATTACGTTTGTAAAAATTGTGTCCGCCCACAGCATGACCTGTGTGGCATTTAGGATGATTAAAAGAAGCTACCAACTTCCTTTGAGAGAAATTATTTCATGTACATACCTATTATATGAAGCAATTTTCGTTGTAAATGTTAAAGAGGTAGACCTACGGATGATTTTCCAATATTTTTTTTTATTTTAATGATTATCGTTTGAGGTCTAGCCATTTTCTAGTTTAAGGCAGACCGACAGTTATTGTGTACAAATGTTATTGTAGAGACGTGTACACATAGAGATCCCCTAAAAGTAAAACATCCCGATATAATAATAATATGTCGGTGTATCTCATGACCCGGAGGCCTCGTTTATATATTTCCACAGCTCATTTGTTTCATGAAAAATGGCCGCCGCGTCGCTGACGTGCTCAACCACAAAATCGGATTTTCTTGTCTTATATGGCGTGACATTTTTTATTAAAATGTTATTGTTGCGTATTATAAGTATTGGATATTGCGAAATGTATCACGCTAGCTTTATGAGAATGGGGTATGCAGAGATAAACGTATTTGAAGACGAGCAGTTACTTAACTAAGTGTTATTCTTATTCATAAGAATAGAAAGGAATGTTCTCTTAGAGCTATTAACAACACTTTTGGATTACAAATATAAACTTCAGTATGTAGCCCAAATAGAGATATTCACGCGAATCGTCTGGTGCCTAGAACAACTATCAGCGAGCTGAACAAATATTTCTTCAATTTGGGAATTGGACCGACAAAGCAATAGCCTTTATACAACGCTTGCAATTCCACCCAGATACCAATCACTGGGAAATATTATAAAAACACAATCTATAAACACAAGGTTCAATTCCCGGAGAAGTGAAATTTGTTGTCGTTACGTAATGAAGGGATTGTTCAGAATAACAACGATCACGGTGAGGGAGCGAGGGTGAGGGCGCGGAGAGGGATGAAATGCAAAATTAACAAATGTAATTGATACGATATCAACGGCCATAGTACCCAATCTCCCATCAGCAAACACTTTTTGTTATCCCAAAAGAATATTACAACCAAACCTTTCATCTATTGGAAATTAAACTCTAACCTTACAACGTTACAGTGCAATTCACGTTGACACTGTAACGGGTTTTATGAAAGATATTTTTCAAGTGGGTAACATTGTGCCGATTTTAAAGTCATTCGCCGTTTTATAAGTTGTTTTCGATGGCAAACGTTTCCCTCGTTTTATTGTCACTGATATTATGGTAAAATGCTGAGTGGAATCGACACAGCTGTTCAGAGCACCGCCACGGTACATTTTGTGTGAACTAGTAGATGCATAATCATTTATATAGTTATTTATGGTAGTTAATAAGTCGTTAAAGTTGATTGATTTTAATATTATTGTACTAAAGTGGAATTTTACAATACAGGCAATGAACTTAAGTTATTCTTCAATTTAAAACGTCCTAAGTAAACACTAGTTTAGACAAGCATTAGTTTATTTAGGATGTTTTCTTTAAAAACTGATTTGATTGTTGAATAGCGATTGCCAGATGAGGTTTCGGGTTCGATTCTCGGTTTGAGGAAAGTGTAAACTGAGATTTTATGTTTTCAAAAATTATTTAAAATAGCCCGAATAGTTTAATAGTCCCTAGATAATGGGCCCAGGTTTGTCTCATATGGGCCTTACAACTTAGATACGGGGGGATAAAGCGAAGGGAACTTTTAACGTATATACTTCTCACGTGAATATACTGAGAAAAGCTCTACTAGTTTCGAACCACAGAGGGGTTCTTCCTCATGAGCGGCGTGCGCGGTCGCGGGGACGACTAGTTGAGCTTTTCTCAGTATATTCACGTGAGTAACCCGCGATTTTATGTAGTACTAGCTTTTACCCGTGGCTTCGCTCGCGTCACAAAAGGATAAAAAGTAGCCTATGTGAACCAATACATACAGCGCCATCTATACCAATACTTTTGTTTTCCCTCGGAAATATCAAATTTTTTTGCGATAAAATGTACCCTATTATTGAATCCAGACTACTAACTTTACGTCTGCAAAAATTCAATGCAATCGGTTTAGTAGTTACGGCGTGAAGTCGGAACAAACAAACAAACTCACTTTCCGATTTATAATATAATATTATATAGTAAGGATGTCTCACGATAGTTATTATAAAAAAGTATATACTTCTGTGTATCATCTCAAGTAACAAAAACAGTAATAAACATAATAAAGCAAGAACTTTTCTCAGTTCTATCCTAACAGTCTTATTATACCATTAAATTAAAACTTGTCGACTAAAATATACAATGACATTCATGTGACTTTACTCGTATTCAAATGTGTGACGTCACTTGAACGGAGCCTTCCAATCTGAATCGAGATTGATGGCCAGATATGTGAGACGATGGCTCAAAGGCTATTAGCCTTTACCCCTATCTTGAAGGTATTGTTAGAGGAATGGTAGAAGTCCTACTTTAATTGGAACCTATTCTTAAATTGTCTCAACATTCCTCATTATATCGTGGTGGCCCGGGGGTTTAAGACGCCCGTTCCTCATACAAAGGGTGTGGGGTCGAAACCTACTAATGGCAAGTACCAATGTGACTTTTTATTTAGACGCCACTGACAAACGGTGAAGGAAAACATCGTGAGGAAACCTGAACTTATAACTTATAATGTCTAATTATAAGTTTGAAATCGCCAACCCACATTGAGCAAGCGAGGTGATTAATGCTTAAACCTTCTCCGTGTGAGGAGAGGCTGTGCTTAGCAGTGTGCACTTACCTATAGGCTGTTGATAATGATGATGATGATGATGATGATGATGAAACATTCCTCACTTCATATGGTGACAGCAGAGTACAATTAATTTGGCACCACCCTTACTCTTTCCGCGGGTATAGTAGAAACTACACATTTAACAGAAACCGTGCCAACAGTGATGTTTGATAACCCTTTACACTACTTTCTTCAACCGGCCTACCAAAACCGGAGATTAAAATAAATTATTAAGTTATCGATTAAGTTCGATTCCTAAGTCAAGCGGAATGCATCATATTTTTTCGAACGCACGAGCTTTAAAATGATACCCGGTGTTTAGTATAATTACTATTCTATATTGTTTAATGACTTGGTGTTCTGCTTACTCTCTGACAGTGGAGTAAGTTCCAACGCTATTGATTACAAGACCGTGATAGATGTCAGGTTAATGAATCGCTGCATTCCATAAATGGCCCCAAGTTGTGACGTCAGCTGTCAGCAGTGGACTACGGTACTAGTGGTGTAATCAGATAGCACTGACGTTCTATTAAGATGGTACTAAGATGACAACATGTAAGAAGGACTACGGGTAGATATACATGTCATAACATCACCGCTGATAAACAGAGTTCTGCTTTGATACTTAAACTGATGCTTGTACTGAAAAGATAAGCGGTTTGCACCAGTTACGTTTTTATTTCTAGTATTTGAAATGGTGTTTGAACAGTGATTTTTGTTTGGGAATTGTGAGCACTTTTGACCTTACCTGAGGAAAGAGTGTGTAACAGGGAAGTCATTGACATAGTGATCCAACTATATTGTAAGTAATACGAAATAAACTTGTATTGTATCGTTTTCTAATTAGTACGATCAAAATCAATATTATGGTTAAGCATTGCCATTCAACGTGGCAATGCTGCCAGTCTTTTGGGCACCCTACTTCACGGTAGCGATGGGAAAATTTTATTTCGTTGCCTTATGAAAGCATTTTTATTATTATTAATTTTTTTTGAGGTGTAAGTATTTTAGTTCGTAGTTATTTATATTTTAAGTTGTATATATTTGGTAATAGTTAATATTATTTTTATTCAAATAAAAAAAAACATAGAGACCTTATACTTAGTACATCAATTGAATCTACTGAGTGGGCGTCAGACAAGATGTGTGTGAAGGTGACAGTTCTATAGATAGGGGATCCCCTAATCCAAACAATGTCGAGTCAGTCAATCGCTGTAACAATGTGACGGTGGAATGCCTCGTCATCATCATCAGCTCCTTACTGCCAGGGTAGAGCATCCCTCCTCTTCCAATTATCTCGATCACTTCGCAAACAGTTTAATTCTGATCGTGACGTGCCGATCATTTCCCGATTATTGCCGAATGACCGAAATTAGGGGGGAGGCGGTTGATGACGGTACGTTCCTTGTTCTAATTATCTCTTGCTAGCTTCTGCCAGTGACTTTACCCGTGTTTTATCAAGTTAGAAAGTGGACCGTATCATTGCGCTCTGTGCAATTCTTATTTGTTGAATGTTGTTAATGGTAAAATGTTGTTCCATTTTCATAAACATACATAAAATCACGCCTTTTATCCCCGAAGGAGTAGGCAGAGGTGGACTTTACGGCACTTAATGCCACAGTGCAATGTAACACCCACTTTTCACTATTTATGTTATGATTCCCATGTAATAGGGGGTGAGCCTATTGCCATATACTGGGCATAATTCCAGACTCCGTGCTACTACTGAGATTTTTTTCAAACTCAGTAATACTTTGGGGAAATTAATACCCGAGAATCGAACTCGAGACCCCTTACCAGGCAGTCGCACTTGAGACCACTCGGTGAACAAGGCCGTCATAAGTATACCTAGTAACATTATATAATTAGTTAGTTCATCTAATTCACTTAAAAAGCGATGTAAAAGTAATTAGTTTAATAACCTAATTAATGTTCTGTGGCCGCAGTAACCACATCGTTGTAGTCAAGTTATATGTAAAACTACTATTATCGTCACTATCAATTATTTAAACGTTATGCTCTAATACTTTTAATTTTATAAAAGAATGATAAAATATTGTCCTACTATCAATGTATTAACAATTACTGTTCATTTCACATGGAATTTCAAGAGATAATAATTTAACGTTTTGTTGTTTACTCAGTAGCAGCTTGATGTTAGGAATAATTTAGTGATATGTCTGATTGGCAACAGGCGTGTCCTCAATGCTATACAACTTATCATAATATATCATCAATATATTATTTTTATGGAATAAGCCGGTAAACGAGCAGACGGATCACCTGATGGTAAGCAATCGGCGTCGCCCATGGAGACCTGGAATACCAGCGACGGATTAGAAATTTGAAGATTCTTGGGTTTCAGGGATTGGGGAAGGGGGGGTTGCGATGAAACACAACGCAAACGTTGTTTCACGTCGGTTTTCTTTGAGGCCGTGGGATACCAGAGTGACAACTCTGGTCGAGCCGACCCATTCGTGCCGAAGCATGGCGGTCCTACACTTATCAAAACTCATTTAAAACAATACTTTTCTTCTAAAGAAGTGAGCATGAGACGTCAAATTTTATTTATAAAATCTGAAGTCGAACGCTTTGGTAAAATACCTATAGTAGAGGTATAATATGTAGGAATTGTACTATGAGCATACTGAAAACCTCTTTCGAGAAATTATTTACAGTCTTATTGTTACATGATTTCTAATGTATCGTTTCATAAAGTCCCGCTAACTCTCAAGTGTGAATGGCAGCTGGATACAAATATATAATGAGGCGAGGCTCTCTACCAACCCTGCCAGCCTGCCAGCTCACTCCCAGCTGTATGTAGCTGCTGTCATGTTACGTACTCGCATGACACGGCACGGTAGCGGGTCGGCGGCGCGGCGGTGAGACAGATACGGGACCTTAGAACAGTCTCAATATGAGTCGAAATGCTCACCTGTTTATGTGCTTTTGACTAAAAGACGTTTCTTATTGTATCTTCAGTTAGTGAGAGATTGTTCTCGAGTTGAGGAGAATGTTATCTGAGTGAGCGTCTTCGGAATGTATGATTGTAGCAAAGAGAGAGTGTAAAGACTGAACATATTACATTATGTCTTAACATACAAACTATTAACTAACTTCAATATGTTAATCAGGCATCAATTGTGTTTTAGTATTTGTATACTCTAATGTATCTACAACTATATCTAATACCTATAATATGTCTATGACATGATATGGACTCAAATATTGTAATTATGTAATTTATAATAATGTCTTTAATTTGGAATGGTAATGCACGCTTGCTTGCAGGCAGAATATAATGACTTTTAGACTGTAAGATCTTCCTTTAAAAAATAATTATGTATTACTTGCAATAAATTAATTTGATTTTAAATATAATAATATTATTACCCAAATTAGATAAAATATAATGCGTGACTGAAGTCGTAGTACAGCAAGGACCGATTTGGTTGATTTTGGTCTTTTGGTAGGTAATTTGTTTTTAATGACAGGTTTGGTTTTTATAGACACACAATATTTTATTTACTTCAAAATTCAGAATCGTTAAAAACACGTATCAATCAGTATATCCAGCTCAGCTTTTACATTTCATTGGACAGCTTAATGACAGCGAGATGACAATGGTCCTTTGACCACAGCGACAATAATACGTCCTTAATTAGACCGGTCAGGTATCACTATGCTGTAATTACACCAGGTACAAAGCTATGCAATTTGTATTACAAGTGTCTAATATTAGAGGATTAGACAGCTACGGATTCCGTCATTATGTATGCACTAATTAATTACTATAATTACGGTAATCCGATACACTTCTTTACTCATTAGGACATATTCATCTGTCAATGATTGTGATCAAGGTACGGAGCTACTAGGCCTTATTTCGTTTTATCGAATCCACTATAACTTCATCGAATAATATTTATTTTACAAGAAGATGCTCTCATTTTAAACGTAAAATCACGCCTTTTTATCCCCGAAGGAGTAGGCAGAGGTAGAGGTGCACATTATGCCACTGTACAATGTACCACCCACTTTTCAGGAGGTGAGCTTATTACTCTCATTTTAAAGGTAAAATTGCCTTTTATATGACCCACGTTATCAATTAATAAAACACTTGTATTCGAAATTTTTTATCAAGAAATAAAAATGAAAAAACCGCTAGTGACTCCGTTTCTTTGCTCTCAAGAGTTGATGTAGTCTTAGACCTACGCTTGGGTCTCGTCATCACCAATAGTCTGTGGCAGTCGACTGCTAGATGTTATCCACAACATACCTTAAATTTTAAAAAACATAGTGATGCTACTCTGTCTAAGAACTCCACTTCAAACTAAAACTATATCTTTTACAGTCCTTTACTGCCGTACCTACGAAACACTGCCTCTGTAATAATAATTATACGCTGTGCCTATCCGACTTTGTCTAAAATAAAGAGTGATAATGAAGTTTACGACCGTCTTTATTCACTCGCATAAAATTAATTTTGAACGTTACAAATTTTGCCAATCTAAGGAAAAGTTTTAGAAAAAAAAAGGGAAAATTATCTTTTTATAACATAATTAAAAGTTCTCGTGGAAATAAAACGGGATCATTACTGTACACTGGAGGCTAAGGGGAGTGATATAAAAGGTACCCGTTCAAGCCCGCATCATTATCAGACACATTCAATTTACAATTTTAAGTCTTGAAAACCAGAGTTGAAAGTTGAATGATTCCTCTGGGCGTTATTGAATGTGTAGTTATACATTGCTGGCTGAGCGGAGTCGACGAAATTGTGTCTCAATAGTTGGCCATCATTGTACAATGTAAGAGGGGCGAGCGATCGTCGGTAAGCACCGTTTCTTATTGGTGCCCTAACGATTCGTTGAATGGTGCTCGCGTTAGGGCACGATATCATTTGCATGTCTGCACTCGACGCTTTTTATGGACGAACCTTTTCCTTTGATTTGTTAACGGTGATTTATCTCTTGTGATATATTCGTAATGTATGAGCCTCCTACCTGATTCTTCATTTGTTAGCTTGGGATATTATCCTGTATGGAGAAATAAGATAACATACAGCGAGCCGAGTATGCTTGATATAATAAATACCTCGCAAAATAGAACCTGTCGCAGCAATTACTTGTATATTCACGTAACACGATAATGCTGTTTGCAAATTAAAGATGGCGGAATGATTGCTTCGAAGTCAGCACATTCAAAATGTATGTCTTGTTTACCTGGAGATGGTAATCACGTGTCTGAGTCGCGTGCTTGTCATACCGAGACACGCGCCGAGATGTACATATTACGTCGTGCATTAATAGAAACAAAAATAATACCGTGAATAAAAAATGTGAGAGTTGTATAAATAGAAATGCTTCTCATTAAAAGTTTGTATTTACATAGAGACCCTAAGTAGGGCCTCGCTCATTACATTTAGATTCCGAACCATTTCTAGACATCCTAAAATCTGACTTAAATAATCACATTAGCCAACAAGGTAGCGATGTTCATAGTTCATCAATGACAATGTAACAGAATACATAATGCAATCACAAACGTGACTATCATCGGTCTCCTATACTTTAAATACCCGGAACCAAACAAGAGAACCACTTAGGGTGCGTCCGATACAATTACGCTATCTATTACCCTTCAGTGGGAGCTTAGAAGGGCCAATTACTTCCCAATTAACGCTGATACAACAAGCAGTTAGTTAGCCCTGTACGTCGCCCCTTTGTTTCACCTCCAGTTTTATTGGCGCCCAACGTGGGACCCGCGCCTACTACACTATTACAAGGGTATTTCTCGATTGTTTCGTTCTCTGAGGGTTGAGGGTAGTTGTTAATTGGGGCGAGGGGACAAAACGTGTTTTTATACGTTTTCCACGTAAATATATAGAGCTTTTTGTTTTTCAAAGGTTTCTTACACAAATAAGGAACGAAATGTACCTATTTGTATTGTGCCCGTATCAATAACGTAATATTATATATTTTGTATTGATCTTGTACACGCTTTGTGAGGGAATTGGAAATAAATATTTGTTTGTGTCAGCAGTTAGCAACCCACATACTTGTCATCATAATAAACGACTTTCAAATCGATCTGTAATAATAATAATTAAATGAATGAGCTACACCACTTTTGCTCGTGTATTTTAAAACATAACTTGACAAGGAACCACAACTTCAAAGAAGAAAAATAAATATAGAATTCATTCTACAAATGAACATGGCGTCTTTAATGCATTTTCTAGTTCTGTGCGATTTTATTTTCAGTTCTATTTTAAAGTTAGAGGTTATTCTCGAAGCTTGCTTAATAAGGCCTCGTCGGAAAAGTTTGGCTTTGGCTGCTCCGTAATGGGATACGACAACATCTTTAGAAACGAGTAATTCTAGTAATCCAAAGTTGAAAAGGTCAGATAAGGTCAAGCGTAATTATATTAGCCTGTAACTAGTCCACTATACGACAAATGTCCTCAAACTGGACTAAGTTCAGATGTAAGCACTGATTACACTAAAACTAAGAACGTAGGTCGCAAACTTTTAATATCTAGTGGCAGGTTTTTTTAGACAAACTAAAACGTTTTTGTGTTACCTGTATTGACGTCCTTGAAGGAATAAGTAAACGTAGATGTTTTCAGAAGTTATTTCAAGCAAGATCTAATAGGAACTATAAAAATTAGACAACATGATGTATACAAATATCGGTTTGTTCATGTAACCAATGAAAGTTCTAGAGCTAAATTGAATAATCACAAGACTTAAAATGAAGTAAACAATAACATATTCACTTGTACATATTGTAGCAAAAACAATATAAATCATAGTTTACGATCAATAAATCATGTAATTGTAAATGCAGCAAGTTTACACTTTACGGCTTATAAAGTTTTACTGTGTTGTTCTGTACGGGACGTTTACGGCCCCCAGGCGCCCCTTTTAAGGGCTCTCACTTTTGTGGGCCCCTTCACTCCGCGATTGAGAGTTCCAAATGATAGCGCAAACTTTTACCGATTGCCGCACTCCCCACTTTGTTGGCGACCTTCTTGGATATTGATACGTTTTACGACTATTGTTTGTTTTCTTTTCAGATTAGTCAAAATAACAACTGTCTCACTATATTGCTTGATTTTAATCGGATTGAACTATTAAATATTGACTCTCTAATTTTTATTCGTATTTCGTATCATTTATCCCAATGTTTAATAAAAAACCGGTAATAAATAGAACATTGTATTGACTATTGACCCATCCATGCAAAACACCACAATATAAACATTTTCTGAAAGCTCGAAGCCTCCCCATCGTCTTACTGAAACGATATTCTGAAGACATACTTTGAATTGTAGATTTCCTGCTGCTGAATCATCGATGGGGATTGATGAAGCCTTCGTTTTTATATTCGCATTGGAATAGATGTTACAATTTCAGTCATATTAATTCTACACGAAGAGTAAATTCATGATGATTAATATTACTGAAACATTGTTGTTGTAATGCTCGGCATGTTTTAATTTAAATAAATAATAATTCAATTATTTTTATAGTTGTTCCAATAGTTGTGATTGTACCCAGTAGCTTTAACACAGTACAAGAGCCCCTGTGGGAGAAGTAATTAAAATTGCTCACAATAGAGATAGCAACAACTGTAAACGTACCTACATCGTTACGTGCATATCTCGGCACATTTTTTTCGTAGTTCCATCTTACCGTTAAATTCCAAACAAAAAATTCGACAAAATTCCATTTGTATTGTCGTGATCACATTGTTCTGCCATCTCACGATTGTCCGAACAAAATTATTCTGATCAATGGAGATCAAACGGTCTGTATGGAAATATTTCCAGCTGCAGCTTCAAGCAAATCACCAACATCGAATGCTTTGTCTGACGAGTATGCCAACTTATTTGTTATTCCACAATTGGGTCAAACAGCTATATTTAAAACGCTGTGAGGAAATTTCTTTGAAGTTCAAATGACATAACTGTTTTAAGGATCCTGTTATGTTATTATTACTTGAAAACATTTCCTAAAAAATATTCTATACAAGTCACATGTCAGCTTCTATACTAAGAGTTCATCTGTTAATATAATGACGCACGTCAATACGAGTATGTTCATACTCGATGTGTTCAGTCCCGACTGCAAAATGTCGCACAACTATGGAATATTCAGTGACGCGATCGGTTCCAACTAGACACCACTCCACGACTGAATTTACTTTACTGACAAAAATTCGCAAAAGCTTTCTGATAAATTAAAAGCTCTTGATGGTATAAATTCAATTTGATTGCATATTTGTGTAGTGATAGACAAACATACAAAGTGGGAGGTAAAAAAGTTACAAACATAAAAGTTACGCACATCGCAGTACAAGAACATAATATTTGGGGTATAAACGCGACCCATTCACAGGCGCTTCTATTTGAATGCTCCGACGAAATAAAAAGTCGAAATAAAGAAGTAGTGCCACTAAAAGGATTTACGCGTACAATATTACCAACAAGAACAGTAAATTATTATCAAAATAATCCTCTTTAGCCACACAAAAGGAGCGTTGGGAAAGAAATCTGCTTTTATAGCACAAACGTCTGCGAACGTCTAGGTATGGGAGAATTAGTCCGGATCATGGTGGCTCACTTTTGCTAACGCTGCTCGAATGAGATTTTTCAGACTAATCTTATTGTGCACTCGGTTTCGTTGGGTCGTTTATTGTTTTGACTTTTATGTAACTTTTTAATTGAATCACGGTGTTACTGTGGACGCCGTCGGGACCTATTTAATGGAAGTTACTTGTTTACATTACTTTGTTTCACTGAACCTATCGTTATATCTACTATTTGTTTAGCCTGCAATATTTGTTTTAACATTCAGTTGGCTACTGATAGAATTTAATTTTCACAGAATATAAAAATGTATGACTAGTTTCACGATCACGACCTATTTAGAAGTAAATCTGTAATTTTGTTCCATAGCTGCAGAATAAAAGTGAACACTAAAACAATCCCTCTGTGCTGTGCAAGTTATATAGAAAAAATGTTAAATTACTTAATAATATAGATAACAACCTAAGAAACATGATATAGTAACCGTCATTTTGCACAGAAGTAAGCCACAATGACTAGATGTAAAAATATGTACAATTTCTTTCAATAAATCATAATCACTGACACTAACAACTGGTCTGTTTCAAAAAATATAGCTGAAACCTTGTAATCAAATACCATTATATTTTGACAAGTGGAAACATGGCTGTACCGTATCATAATTAAGTTTGCTTTATATGTACGGCATTAATCATTATTGATGACAAACACGTTGTGGTTCGGTTAGCTGTAATACATACTTTGTATAACGGAATTGTAGCTCAAACAAATATCGTTTAAAGTTATATGTGATTTTTAGGTTAGCATTTCGCACAAGATAAATAAAACATTTTGTTACCAAATCTAAAACAATTGTGGGCAGCTATCAATCACAATCGCGCATAATTTTATTAGGGCCTTACAGTAGTACCCTTGGAGCCATTCGACATTGCGGTCACAGATTTACAATAAAATGAGGAGTATTGCGAGTGAATTCACAAGCGATTCTTTGTGTAGGTGTTGGGGACAATTCGGGCCGGCACCGGGATAGAATAACAATGGGCAGCCCTCACCGCCCGCGCGTTATCTCGCAGAATTAAAGGGAGTGCCGCAAGGAGCAACGCCGGGCCCGCTCCTTTTTAAGTCGCGCAAAAATACACTTTTGTTTAAATTTTAAGATTTAACAGATCTAGAGAGATCAGACGCTGCAGTTTGTTTTAATTAGTTGACGAGATTTTTTCTTTAATGTGTCTTTGTATAACTGGAACAACTTTCTATTGTTCGGTGATGTTTTGTTACCTGCCAAGTAAAATGAAATTCTTGGGATTTGTGTAGGCATCTAATGTTGAAACTTTAACTAATTCGAAATAACAAACAGCCGAGTTGTTTCATTACGTAAGTATTTTCTAATGAACAGGTCTTGTCAAGAAAATCTGACGAAATTTTAATAAGAAAATTATTTTAATCAGAATTATAGAACGTGAAAACAATAGAACATAATCAATTATAGTTGGTTAGTAGTTATAAATCCCGTTTTTACCACCTCACAGGTTTTGTTCAAGTGTTTTAAAAACAAAGTGACACTTTACTTACCTCTTATTCAACACTAGTGAAACTGCCGCAACAGCAGTTTACGAAAAACTCATGACACATACCTGTAAAATAGAAAATTAATAATTAGTACAAAGCGAAACAAAGTTACATGTCTATACGGACATGGGATATAAGAGATAATAAAACTTGTTGAGAACATAAGACAAACTGGAGCTCTGCGTTTGTCGTCGAGAACACACACAGTGTTAACACTCGCAGAGTACTTGTAGGCTGTAGCACACACAGTGACACCGCCCGCGAGGACGTCTCGACGCGAGACACGAGAGACAGAGATACACACAATGTTCTTCTCTTACAAAAAAGCTGCTCCACTTTAAAAGGCGATGTTATTACGTATTACGGCTTAGTTCCTGTAACCCTCAGTGCTTCGCTTTGACGCAGTTTCCCGTCTTTTTATAATGCCCGTAAAAATGTTGCAAGCGGTTACACTACGAGCATTTTTGCAATTTAATACGGGACAGGGGTGACTCGCTTGTTTCTACGTTGTTAAGTTGTAGGTGTCGGTTGTGTTTTTTATTATTAGATACGTTGGAATTTGAAAGTTGCCAATGAAGAATATGATTTTTTAAGTAAACTGATTAAAGAAATCATCTGAAGTACGAAAAAGCTTTATATTATTTCTTACAGAAATTGCTCGATCCCTCCCCAGTAAGAGATGTTGAACTGATCATATCAAGGTACTTACATCCAGCGTCCTTAATGTCGCTACACTATACGGTACACTATGATACGATTACTGCCACAATAATATAGCCATTCACTCTGCTGGGGACTGTTCCAGGAACACGAGAGCACTTGCCTCGCTGTGGTGGCGGTTACGACCGCCCACTCCACGACACTCCATGATTCCCAACTAAAATACTTGATATCTCTATAACTGCCAACCATTTATTTATTATATAATAAAGCACTCCCAAACATTTCTAAATAATAAATATTCTTCAACAAAGGATCTAGTGTTTATGCTTAGCTCATCTTCACTTACAAAAGGTTTTTCCTAAACCTAAAAAGCGTACATTTAATCTCGAAACATTTTAACGAAAACCTCTGGATAGACAGAAAAAAAGTGCAGGAATTTTCAAGGGTCCGTAAAAGGCAGCATGGAGCGCGGAAGAAAAATAGGATAATAATGGTCGGGCAGAAGGGCTCTTAAAATCGGTGCGGCGTGAGTCGAATGTTCAAAGCCTTCATTTTTGCCGTAAGATTTAGGAGCCGCGCCGCCGAGCGAGGAATAAACATGTTAATGTTCGGGAGATGATCGCGACACCAAACTCAAGGAAACTTTTTATCTTGTTTCCTGTTTACTTCTAACTGTCACTTGTACATTGTACGTGTAGGAACGTAGTCAGTGTCGGCAGTGTATCGGGTTACAAGTATAGTACAGTAAAAGTTAGCATTGGCTGGCTTGCGGTCAGATTGTAAGCCAGGCTCCGACATCTGGCTGATGATATCGCATTCTTGTGGAAAAACTCAACCGTGCGTGCATCAGGGTGGATATCAAAGAGGGTAAGTTATGTACCGAAAATATTTTTTTCACTTTGAGTATCAAACAAATCGTGTGGAATATCGTTTCGTAAAGCTCTAAAAGACAGCGAAATAATGCAAAAGAAAAACAGATGATGTGAAAACATTTTTACAATTTGTAGCGAATACTTTGCATTGCTGAATATTTCCATAAAGTTACGGTTCGATAGACAATCATGCCAAGTCTGCTCCTCGACTCAGTTATTAAATCTGAGTGCGTTTTGTTCTCACTACAAGTGGGTTCGAGGCTCCCTCGTATCATGTTGACCGCTGGAGTTTCTTTGAATACTGCTCGTACGTTGAATGTGTGTGTAATTGTCTATGTGCTATATGCTACTCAAATGTTTTACATTTCAAGTGAGGCACTGCTTACACTGCTATGGTTCTTTTTGTTGTTTGTTGAACGAACCTTTGTATTTATTACATTCACCAACTTATTTTGTCAAATATTTCTGTTGAAGTTTCTGTGTGTGTGTGTGTGTGTATCCAATACGCGAGAGATGGGCGCGACCGCGCGTACATTACTTAAATCCAGTGTCACATCGCGCGGCGCTAAGTCGCGCTCACCATCACGGATCATGGCGTCATTGTTGTTTATATTAACGCTCCTGTCATTAACATCATAATAGACGTAAAAACCGTCCGCAGTAATCCTCGGATCACCTCGAATGCGATCAACGCGCAAACGACGCCATTATAAAAGCCTGTAAACATTTTACACTGTGGGAACGGAAATTAAGTAATTAATGCTTTTCACAGAGCTATCGGATGGCCAATAAACGAATATTATGGACAATATAAAGATGATATTTCCTGTTCTGGGATTGTATTGCAGTGTAAAACAACGTGATGTTGTATTTCTCATCGACGACTTCCAATAATGTTAATGTCCCGGCTGGGAATGATTATAGAGCTCTGTGATTATAATTTTAATTCGTCCGCAATCGAGACGCTCTCCTACGACAACGATACAATTCTAGGAATATTATAATCCAGAATACCAGCAAATGTAACAAGAAATACTTCAGAAATATTTCTGAGTAAAATTCTATGACTCTGCAATATGACAAGGCACTCGACACCAGGAAGCAATAACTTGTATTTCAGTTTGAATTTGTTTGTTGAAATAATTACAAGCGGCCACTTGAACTCCTCGCGAACATATTGAAACTCTAATTCAGTTTTGAAATAAGCTTTAATACATAAATAAGTGGCGTGAATACCGATACTTCACAAACTCTCCGCTAATTAAACTCCGAACTACAGAACTAATTAATACGGCTTTCGAGTACTTTTGTACTCAGCCTTAAAATGCCAAGTTACGTTTTGACTTGCGGTCTATTGGCATTGGTGCTTAAACAATTTCATTATTAATCTGTGGCCCAACTTCGGGAAAATGATGGAGCGAGCTTTATGAGAGTTTAACATCGATAGAGTGACAAGAAACTATTTTAGTACTGAATCAATTAACTACGTTACAAAAAAAAGGCTAGAACCTCGTTCTTGCAGTCGGTGAATATACTAAAACCTATTAATAAACACTTAAAACCGCACCATAATTGGTTTGCCCAATCGCGAGATAATCCCGGACAAACGTACAGGTCGAACTGAAAACCTCCTTTTTTAAAGTCGGTTAAAAAAAGAAATTAATGCATCCACTACTTCGGCTCATGTAAAGTATAGAAACATACTTTTAGAGCCATCACAACACTTTATTGCCAGGCTACTGTTAAATACATGACAATCTAATAATTCAAGACTACTTTCAGTGCGTATTACCAGATCCCTCCATCCGCTACACCTGCGAAATACACTAATGAAGTAATTTAATCACAACTTTGCTTTTACTAACAAATCTTCCAAAACGAGTTTCCTACAAAAACAAAATGTAAATGAATCATTAAACAGGAATATTAATGAAAAACAATTACCTCCATTATCTTTGAGCGTTCTGTTTCACTTTCATTACATTATTTTGTTTTAAAATTACTTTTAGTACAACTTTTATACAAATCTAATTGTTTCCAATCCTTTTTTCTTAGCTTTTAGAAACGTTTCGCAATTATCTTGATAACATTATACTCTTTGTATTAAACTATTTCAGTCTCTAGAGTATTCTCAACTTATTTTCAAATTTATTTTCAAAGAAATGAAACGAGATCATTTTTTATTTTTTAACTATAGGTATGTTTATAAAGTTCGTCGTGTTGATATTTGAGTTGTATTCAAACACAGACACTGGATTTTCGATGTTTACACATTTTGTTAACAAGTTAACGTATTTAGGTACGTATTTTGTAAGTTGATTTGTTTGGACTCAACAAATTATTTATTTGAAAATTAAATTATCTTTAAATAATAATTTAATGTGTATTTATATTTTAATTACTTTCTGTCAAATTATCAAGTGCTTTAGAAATTCTTTTTTATGGAAGTCATCTGACTACATTGCGGAAACAATTACTAACTACATAAATAATATCAATATTCAACCTAATTATATCCTGAAATATATTAAAAAAAAATCGTTCTTACAATTATACACAATTATCAATATGAAAGTTACAATACGTCATCAAACATACAAACACAATACAAAATCCCCAAAATAAAAATAAAATATAATATTAGAGAAAACATTTCGTTTTCCGTACATAACACATTCGAGCAAAGTTTCCCCGTATCCCACTAGTGGTGTAACTGGCAAACAAAGCGCAATAGTTCCATGATTTCCCGCAGGAGGGCGCCACTCATGCAAATAGTCTTCATGTCCGCCCTCATTACACGAGACCCGGGGAAGAATATTCGGTAACGACGACACAGAATGGATAAAAAGATAGTCATTATCACGGAATGATAGACATGTCGTATTTCACTTCGGAATTAATTAATATGCGTTAGTTATTATTAACATTTCTATGATTAAGTTATGAGTCCTATATTAAATATGGTAGTGAATCTCTATAATAAGAGACCAAAATATAATTATACTTTACTTGTCTTAGTAATCAAATCCAAGACCATCAACACTTGTGTTTATAAATGCTCGGCAAACGATAATTTTAACAGTTATAATAATGAAAACGAAAAACAGTCATATTTTTTAATATTATTTTTAAAACCTAGATATCTAAACTAGAGCTAAGCTCACAGTTCCAGAAGTTTCCACAAAGAGCTGGACTTATTGTGCAACTGCACTAACTTCGACAACTGTAACTTCAGCAACATGGCATTATAGAGGTACAGGTAACGTGGGACTTGGCGGTGTCAATAAAAAATATAATACGTCAACTAGTTGTGGTAACATTTGTTACGTTATTGGGGTATACATTGTCTATGTAGTTAAGTCCGCGAATGATGGTCAGGGTGCAGACTATTCATAGTTTATTATGTTAAGTACAACCCAAAATGGCTACAGAAAGCTATAAGAAGAGAGGAATGGAAGGAGAGGGAAGCCTTTGCCCTACAATGGGTCGACCGTGGTTAAATAAAAAAAATAAAAATATAAAACCCACTTTTCACCACGGTAGCTACATGAGGTAATGCGATTTCCTATACAATATGTACTGAGCGTTGACTATATGATAGGGGGACAAGAAGTCTGTTTGTGTAATAATGTAATAACACGTTTTATGAAGAAGTTGCTTCTGCCAGCAGCTTCGCCCGCGGGCCCGTTGGTAAAAGTTAGCCTATGTGTTTCAGACCATAATAAACTTCTGTACCAAATTTCATCGCGATCCCTTCAGCCGTTTAGACATGAAAGAGTAACAAACAAACACACAAACGCATTCATAGGATTAGTAGAATTTTAACAATCTTAGATTTACTTTTCCCAGCACAAAAATTGAAGCCGACTTCCCACGCTTGGCAGTGATACTTACGACCGCACATAACAATACGCCTTTTATCTCCAAAGGGGTAGGCAGAGGTGCACATTACGGCACTTATTGTTACTAAGATTATGTTTGTTACTTACGACCACTCAAGAAAAATAGCTTTTACGTCTAAGTAAATATAAAAATCGCTTATTATTGTTATAAACTTACCCGAGCGGCTCAATAGTGGCCCAGTAATATGACGATATCTAGGAAAATATGTTCGTGAATTAATCGGTTCGATATTAAATTCCAGTAACTGACGGAATGTCAGCTGGATTTTGAATTACTTACATAATATTTGCGGTCCATTTTCATAATTTGCGAACATAACGCATTCATTTCCCCGGTGGCTTAGACAGAGGTACAAATCTTTATAACAATATTTTTTCATTTTTTCTCATACTATAAGTACCTAGCTGGCCGACTTCCAAACAATTCTATTGAGACAATTTTGAAACTGAAAAGACTTTGCCATAATACATAAAAATTAATTTCCCGACCTAGAAATTGACATCGAAACTCCCATACACAATCATAGTCAAAGTCAAAGTCAAAATCAATTATTTTAATTAGGCCAGAATGGCCACAACTTTTGAACGTCAACAAAAAATAATTAAAAGTGAAGCTATTTAAATCAATCGATATAAGTAGGTACAATATTCGTATTAGCTAATTCTATTCCTAGACTAAATTCTATTATCATAATTTAGAACTACCACAATCATATCAAACTGTGTTACATTCAAACTGAGTATTAGATTCAAACAATATGTTCTTATTGCAAAAAATAACATCCATGTTGCTCCGTACAAACTGACTATTTTTGTTATATTACATAACTGTTATATTCATTGCTAGTACACACCCACTGGTTAATATAGTCCAGGGGGTGGCCAACTTGTTTAGACTCAAGATCGGCTTTTCACTGACGACACGCAGTACGTTTTACCAATTACATTACTACAGAAAATCTTACATGAAACAGCATAATTAGTACACAATTATGTAGTACTTTCATTTTATTATGAAGACATTAAACTACGAATTATTCTCAGTAATATTGTAGTAGGTAATATTGTTGTGCAGTATGTTCTACGTATCTATTGAATGTGCCATCATCGACTGGACTTATAGTCGCGATTGACTGGTTGGCCACCCATGATATAGACCTTCACAGATACTTCCAAATCGCCTTGTGGGATACTACCTGCAACAAGCTGCTGGCTTATCAGATAGTCAAAACCCTAAAAATAAATATTTTTTTTTTTTTTAATGGGACAAGCCCGCCACAACCTCTTAAAACCGCTGCAACTCCTGTAAGCCAGGATCTACAGTAGATACAACCATGAAAACACCGGAACACTGAAGTCCGGCGCGTCCCAGGGACATGAGTAACTGTCTTGGTTCCCGCAACGAAATGAATCAGAAGATATTATAAGAGGAGAAGAAAAAACTATAGTTTCCACTTCCCTCGGTGAATTTCTGCAGGAGACAGAATGAATTAAGCCTAATGGCACAAAGAAGAGACTGTACAACTGGGTGAAGCCCAGTCGCCAAGCACCACGGAAATTTGACTAAAAAACTAAGTGGGTCCTATGTGTGAGCTGTTATACTTGCTTCCAATAATAGGTATGGCAAAAACGCCTAAACGCACGGAAATTTGTTCTAGATTCCACAAGGTCCGTATAATAAGCTACACCTGACGAAACAATTAAATTATTCAACATAGTGTTACGTTCATATTGCCAGAGATCACACTCCCAGAGTATGTGATGGGCCGACTGCTCGTATTGCAAATCCACCGTCGAACATTGGCACCATGGTGAATCAACAAGTTTAAATGAGAACAATTTGCTTTTAAAGTTGCCGTGGCCAGTAAGAAATTGGGCAACACAGTGATCCACCTCCAACCATGTCCTCTCCAGCCGCTCATGCACGGATGGGAAGAATTGATATAGGTGGCGGCCCTTAATAGAAGATGCCCATCTACCCTGCCATTCAGTTATAAGCTCATCCCAGACGTCCGTTATTGGCTTAAACAATCTAGCAATTTTATTTCTATCACGTTGTGCTAGAAAGCTTGCTGACAAATTGGGTCTCGCACTGTAGTACATAGCAGCACGTCGCTGCACCTCAAGATCTACCGGAAGTACGCCCGCGAGCACAGGTAGGGCTTCAGTGCTAACCGTCCTATAAGCCTTACACAGGAAAATCAAGGCTAGACGCTGGCCTTGAAGAAGTTTTCGCCGTACCGCGCCTATTGTGGCCCTATCAGCCCAGACAGGTGCCCCGTAGCACACGCATCCCAGGTAGGTTGCTCCGTATATGATCCTGAGCGTAAGAAAAGAGACCCCAGGTGGCTTTTGAAATTCGCGTCAGTGCATAGAAGTTATTTTTGGCTTTCTCACTAATAGCCTTAATGTGCTCAATGAAAGAAAAGTTTTTTTCCAAAACTAGACCGAGGTAGCAAACCGACTCCTTTCGTTTTACGGAAATGTTGTTAAATTTAATAGACGGCCACGACTTTAGATTTCCTTCAAGCAAGAGCTGGTAAGTTTTATGGGGTGCAAAAGTCAAGCGATTTCGTTCGCCCCATCGCGAGATCCTACTGAGACAGTCCTTAGCCAAATTCTCCAGTCCGGCGCGGGTATTTGACTGTACTAGCAAAAGGCCATCATCCGCATATCCACTCAAAGTACAGCTACAAGGAAGGGGAATCGCGAGCAAATCATCAAATCCTAAATTCCATAAATACGGGCCAATAACCGAGCCCTGAGGACATCCCATTGATAAAGACTTCGACCGAGAACAATGACCAAGCTTCAGTTTAACGGAACCGTGAAGGAAATACGTGTATATTAATTTATATATGTTACTAAAACAGCCTCGACCTTTCAGTTTTAAGAGTAACATTGGCCACCATGCGTTATCAAAGGCACCGGAAATGTCCAGAAAAATGCCTGTGCTCAGACGAATTTACCATGGATCGGACAGAAAGAGCCGCGTCGACAGTAGACTTTCCTAAAGTGAAACCAAATTGATTGTTGTGGAATTTTGGTCCACCTGGCAGTAAACGAGGAACGATAAGTCGCTCAAGTAGTTTCCCTAAAGATGGCAAAAGCGTGATAGGCCGGTATGACTTAGGGTCATCGGGGGGTTTATTTCCATTTTTGGGGATTATGCGAATGAATCCACGTCGCCATACACGAGGAAAGACACCTTCCGCGATACAACGGTTGTATACAGTTAGGATCGCATCAGCCGCGGATTTACATGCTTCTATTATCATTTTATTTGAGACTTTGTCTTCACCAGATGACTAAAAATAAATATGTAAAAATATTAATAAAATTATTAACAAATTCCCACTTATTCCAGTAATACTGTGTGTATTAATTGATAGAACATTCTATGAACCCGATCCAACGTCCTAATTAATTGATTTGTTAAGCCTTGTCCAAATTAAACCTATTAACTTATCGCGATATAAACATTCTGTATTTATGAAACAACAATATTACAAAACTCAACGGTTTCACTTCTGAGAATTGAAAACTTGTTACAAACAGTTCGTTTGTACATGAAACGTGCAGCAAACGTAGCGTGAACGTACCGTCAACGTATCGTATTACACGCGTAGGTCGACACCAAAAAGTATAAATATATTTTTTAGGTATAAAACCGGCACTATAACCTAAGCCCATCTATCAAATTTCTTTTACACATTTTACACTAACAGCTAAAAATACTAGGTTCCCTGCTGATGTTTTGTATCGACCTGCTCATAAAGCGTAAAAATCATATTGCTAAACGCTACTCTTAAAAACAGACAGGCTAAAATATATAGAAATAATTATTGAAAGTAAAATAAATCAATTAACTGGAAAAAAAAGTAATAGTCGAGGTAAACCACCCTATCAATAAAAGCCACCGCACGTTTTCAACGCTTGCGATACGGCGTCGTGTAAAACTGTAAACTAAGACTGGGTTTTCATCCTATATAAATATAAGTCGTCGGCCCAAACCGTCACAGGCCGGACTCCTACAGTTGTGCGGTCCGTCACGTTATTCAAATTTAATTTGATCGTCACAGGAGCAGTGAGCTACGAGTTACAATTAGTAATGAACTTGGTGGCTTTGTGTCGCAAATTGAAACGTTAGTTAGTGGACATCTAATCACTGCCGGCTTTATTTTATAACATTTTGCTGGAATTTGTGGGAAACTGTCGCGGTCGCCGCCGGTCGCGTTACTACTTTACTTGGTTTATTTGAGTTTTGAAGGGAAATTTAATTCTGACTGGTGTTGTGAGCAACGATAATTAGTAATTTAATGGGTATTCGATTAACGAATCATTATGTATGAGACATCTAAGTAATCTTTACTTTGTATTATATCTCTTTCATACATGAGTCATGAACATATCGATGTTACTTCTCTATTAAAACCAATCCCATGTTTATCTCGATTGAAAATAAAACGTAAAAGATAATATCAACAGTATATAAAGGGATCGGAGCGTACTCCATCGGCGACGTTAAAATATCGACGTCAGAATGTCACACGACGTCAATTTTAATGTTACGAATTAACATATTTGACGTGGCTCAATCTCGTGTGACGTCACGATAACTGTTGTAAATGGCGTTCATAAATAAGTCCATTGTGTTTGTCAGTTTATTTGTTTATGTTAATTCAGTACACACACACATACATAGACAGGTGTCGCGCGCTGTGAGTGCAAAATAAATACAGTGAGCAGTAACGGTTTACAAAAACTTTCAGCTTAACAGTGTTGCCAACAATACAATTAAATGATGCAAACTAATGAAAATAAGATTTTTTTTTTTTTTTGTTTATATGACGTGACCTCATACGGCAACATCATAAAAAAATTACAATCTAGCTTTAATGCTAATAAGTAATTCAATTTTGTCTTAATTTGCTAGGAAAGTATAACTAAGAATGTGTCCATTAACACTTTTCTTATTGTCTCTATTAAGGGGAAGACACTTTGTTATTGTGTTCTGTTCCGGTAGCACTCACTACTTTACACTAACACTTCACTATGTTAACTCAAAAGGTTTTGTCCTTTTTAGCCTTCTCACTATGTCCGTGTTGTCGAGGAGCTGGATAGCCTCGATGTTCACATGGTGGTGAAGCCTTCGTTCATGGGCTTCTGCACACTTTTTAATTATATCTACGACGAGGTCTACTTTGAGGTCCCGATGAAGGTCGTCATTTCGAATGTACCAGGGCGCATTGACGATTCCTCTGAGTACTTTGTTTTGAAAACGCTGTATAATTTCGATATTGCTTTGTTTGGTACAGCCCCAAAGCTGAATACCATAAGTCCATACAGGCATGAGGACTTGTTTATATAAAAGAACTTTGTTGTGCACTGACAGCGAAGAATTTTTTCCTATCAGCCAGTACATTGACTTGTAGCGTAGATCTAGCTCGTCGCGTTTCTTTTTGACATGAGCTTTCCAGCGAAGCTTTACATCTAATGTCATGCCTAGGTATTTGGCTGTATTTTCGTATGGTATTACATGGCCATTTATGTTTACCGGGTGGTAATTTGTCCTTTTGTTTGTGAAGTCTATGTGAACAGATTTTGATTCATTTAGTTTCACACGCCATTTTTTTGTCCAGTCAAAAATGATATTGACGGCTGTTTGAACTTTTTCCACTGCTTCTTCTTGAGTGGCACCTGTGGCCATAATAGCTGTGTCGTCTGCAAATGTGGCAATGGTATTGTTTTCTAATTCAGGAATATCGCAAGTGTACAATAAGTACAAGACGGGACCTAGGACGCTTCCTTGCGGTACTCCAGCTTTTATCGGTTTGAGTCCTGAATATGCATCATCATGTCTTACTCTAAACATACGCTGTGATAGATAAGACTCTAAGATGTCAGCAAATTGCTTAGGGAGCATGTTTTTTAATTTGTAAATAAGGCCTTTGTGCCATACCTTGTCGAATGCTTGCGCTACATCCAGGAAGATCGTGGAGCAAACTTTTTTTCTTCTAGAGCCTTTTCAATAATGTTGGTAATCCTGTGTACTTGATCTATAGTCGAATGTTTTTCCCTAAAACCAAATTGGTAGTCAGGGATCAAATTTCTTTCTTCTATGATGGGTTTTAGTCTTTTTAAAAGAAGCTTTTCAAATAATTTTGACATTATCGGTAGCAGCGAGATCGGCCTATACGATGTTGTTTCGTGAGGTGGTTTACCAGGTTTTGGTATCATTATAACTTCGGCAACTTTCCACTGATCAGGTACATACTTAAGTCTTAACGTTGCATTGATATGAGTCGTAACTTTTACGATGGCTTTACGTGGGAGGTTTTTAAGAACTTCTGCAGTAATAAGATCGTAACCAGGTGATTTCTTTAGTCTAAGGCGCTTGATTTCGTTGTACACTTCTCTAGGTGTTACGAATTTTATTTCTTGCTCATCATTATTTGTTGTTTCATTTAATAAGTCGCTATCTTCATGCTCTTCATTTGGCTCAAAAATGAGTTCTAGGTGTTTTGCAAACCTTATAGCTTTTTGCTCGTTGCTTATTGCCCACCGCTCGTTAATATCTTTGATAGGGGGAATATGCAGAATTGGCTTTTTTAAGCTTTTTATAGATTTCCACAGAGAGTAATCTGTCGTGCGATGGCTGGTTAGTTGTTGTAGATAACTATTCATTGATTCGTCTTTGTAATTCTGAATTGCTTCACTTAGTTGTTTTGTAAGGTTGTTCAGAATTCTTTTATCTTGTGGATATCTTGTCTGATGCCATATTCGTCTCTGTCGCCTCTTTTCAGCTATAAGTTTTGTGATTTCTGCTGGATAGTAGGTAATTCTGTTTTTTATTTTAAAGGTGGGCGTGTTTTTCCAGGCGCATTGTTGTATTTGTGTTATAAACTCACTGATATCCCGGTCCAGATCTTCTGGTTTCTTGAGTGGGACTCTTAAATCTATCATAGACTCCAAATCCATTTTAAAGCTTTCCCAATCAGTGTTCTTGTTTACCAATGTGGGGTTGTATTCTTTCAGCAAAATAGTCTCACTTAGAGTAAGTAATATAGGTGAGTGGTCTGAACTCATATCATAACCTTCTTCAATGCGAAGAAGACTGGGTGATATATTTTTGTATATAAAAAAGTCTATAAGATCAGGAATCTTTTTTGTATCAGTAGGCCAATAAGTGGGCTTGCCTGTTGATAAAGTTTTACCTTGTGTTTCTTCAATGGCGCACAGTAGCTCTCTGCCTTTGGTCGTTGTCAGTCGAGATCCCCAAAATGTATTTTTAGCATTAAAGTCACCTCCCAATATGAATCTGTTTCCAAGACAGTTAAGAAAAGACATGTACTGATCTGTTTTTAGTGAATACCTAGGTGGACAGTATATGGCTGAGATGGTGACAAGACAGAATTTTGTTTTGACACAGACAGCCACTGCTTGTATTTCTTCTTTTTCATGTTTCAGTTTTTCGTAGTGAAAAATATTTCTTTTATGATGACAGCACTACCACCTCTTGGTGTGTTATGAGGATGCAGTGCATGATATACTTTATACCCTTTAATTTGGATATGAGATTCTTTAGTGAAATGTGACTCTGATATAAGGCACACATCAATTCTTTCCATATTTAGGACTGCCGTAAGTTCATTCTGATGTTTCAGCAGTCCATTTGCGTTCCATGCCATAATTCTAAGTAAACTAGCCATGAATACTGCTTTTTTGTTGTTTGGCAGCTGTTTTAGTGCTGCTTTCAAGTTTTTTCAGCCTTTCGTCGAATGTAGTTAAAAGATTTATAATTGTATTAATCTTTTCATCCATGTTAGGGTTTATAGGTTTCATATGAGATTGTGGCAAAGATTGGACTCCTTTTGCCATTTGTGCATACGAAACACTTTTAGTGACAAGGTTGGTGACACTAGGTATTTTGTGTTTGGTTGTACTTGGACCCTGAGAGTTTGGTATCGGCTCATGCTTTTTTGTATTTTTTTTTAATATTTTGTAGCTCTTTAGCTACTATGCATCCTCTATAGTTAGCCGGGTGGGGCTCACCACAGTGAACACATTTCGGTTTTGCTTCTGCAGGTTTATTGCAGTCTCTGGTTAGGTGCTTGCCTGTACACTTCACACATCGGGGTTCTTTGGAACAGTATTTCTGTGTATGGCCATATGCTTGACACCTTTTGCATTGTGGAATTAATTTGAAGTTTTTAAAGGCTGTATATCTACTTTACAGCCCAGTATGGATTTGATTCCGTAGATTTTCTTTATGTCTTCATCCTTTTGGAATGAGAGCATGAACATACTGAGGGGCTCTTTGCTCTTCCAACTCAGTTTGTTAACAGCATCTTCTATTTTAAATCCTTGAGCTGTCAGATCTTCAATTATTCTATTTGGCAGGCAGGAAGAATGAAGGTTTTTTGCCATCACCCTGATCGGCCTATCTTGTTTATTCTCATACGAGTACCAACAGCAATTATTCTGTAACAATAGCTTGGTGATGGATCTGTATGAGTCATCATTTTTGGAGTTAATTTTAACTTTTTCTCCATTCATCATTTTCGTAACGAAAGAGTCTTTCGTAACATTAGTTGAAAGAAGGTCGTAGAACTCTTGGTAGTTCTTGACATTTTCCACAACTATAGGTGGTGGTGTGGGCTGTTTTTTTATTTTGGCTTCTTTAGTTTTCTGGTTAGGATCGTCTCCTTGTTGAGTTGGTGAGGACAGTGATGACGAGTTCAATTTCCTTTTTTTTCTGCTCTTCTGTCGTACCCACTCTGTTTCCTTTGCTAGTTCTTCTTCGTCTGTCTCATACTCGATTGGCATTGGCTTCTCGGTAGTGACATTTTTCTTGTCTGAAGTTTTTTGCTCCTGGATGGTTTTAAGCTGATGCTGTAGTTGTTCTAATTGACTTTTGAGGTCATTTACTAAGCTTTGCAACTTTTCGCGTTCTAACTTTTCTTCGGTATAATATTTATACAACAGATGTTCCGTGTCAGTTTTGATTTTAATTGAGGATGACGAAGCCATGATTATTAGAATAACTTCGCCTTAACACTTTGTTTATACAAATAATTGTGCAACACTTTCGGTAACTGGGTCATCGCGGCGACCGCGCACGGCTAGAGGTAATGAACGGTAGGCTGCTGCGTCAGCGCTACACTTGAACATAATCTAGCACGAGAGTGTGTGCGACGCGACTGTTCTTAGCGGAAGTCGATCGATCACTCCTAAGATCGTTTGATCCATTCTTTAAACATACGTAAGTTTCAAGGAAAGAAAATACTCAAATACAATATTTTGTTCGTCTGTTACATTATTGATAAATACTATAACAGAACTATAGTCTATGTCTATATAGTACAACTATGGAATATAGACCAATATACAAGATGAAGCAGAAACAGATATACAGATAGTTTCTACTAATTCCTTGCAACAAAGACGTCTACTCAAAAAGTGTAAACAAAATTTAATTTTAAAATGTTAAATCCAAATTGTTCTGATTAAATTCGAATAAAATACCAATTTCCACTTAACCACCACAGCAATGCGTAAACACGGACAGAGCTACATCTCTGCCCACCCCTAGCACTCCACATAATGGACGCTTCTATTATTCCATCCATGTTAATAAAAATGCAAATTGTTCCGAGTGTGTGCTCTCCAGTACATTGTCACAATCACTCGAATATTAATTATTGTGTTTTTCGTCGCGTCGTATGCCACCAAATGCTACTCATGATTATGAGCCTCTAGCATGACTTGAAACTAGTCGAGTTTCTCGTTAAATCACTCGAATATTTGTAATAAGGTTTAATTATTACTGGGGTTTTTAAAAATTTTCATTAGCAGCACGAGTATGGCAATAGGCTCCCCCTATAACATGGGACTAATAACATAAATAGTTAAAAGTGGATGTTACATTGTAAAGTGGCACTAAGGGCCGCAATGTGAACCTCTGCCTACCCCTTCCGGGAAAAACGGCGTGATGTTATGTTAAAAGTTCATGTAAAACATTCACGCGAACTTGTTATTCAACATTAACTTCATTTACTGCAGCTTCAGGTAGTAACTAAATTATTTTACATAATTATTATTTCCCCGAATGGAAGGCTAAAGTGAGCCTAAACCTAACTAAAAGTAATGACAGCTTTTAGCTTTAGAGTTATGTAATAGAAGGTTAATTTTTTCATAGCTATACCTCGATAAAAATAAATTTTGAACCATTTTCAGAATTTGTTGTGACTCAAAAATAGAACTCGAGACCTCTTGTTGAGGACTCTTTGTACTTATGTCCAAATGGCCAACAAATTGTACGACCTAACTAAATATATATTTTTAGTAATTTGATACCACCACTCGAGTTACTAAACACTTCCCCAAACTACAATCTCTCCGACTTCAAGACCAGGTTCAAAAGATAACATTCCAAGAAAACAATAATTCAAAGCAAACGGTTTCCAATTATTTTCCAAATGACAGGAAACTGATTAGAACAAATCCTAATCTCACAATTACAATAGAAAACAGAAACCGTTGTTAAGACGAAATTATCGAGTCTTTGATGTAGAACAATTTATTGTTTGAATGCCATCACAATATAAACAATAAACGAAAACATTCAAAATTTACTAAGGAAGTGTACACAAGTACTGTGGAACAACAGTTTTTACCTTCGATCACGTAAATTGGAATTCATTTGTAATTACCCGTAAATTGCCGGCGACACAGACCGCACCGCTAATTGATTTCACGATAAATTTTATTCCGTCGATGTTACTTCCCTTCTGTTCGACGTGTCAAGCCCTTATCTAATTGATATTGAGAGTAAAAGATATTTACTCCTGTGTTAGAAAATAACTTGCAATAATACGACAGTTATAAATATTATCGAAGCTATAAAGCTAAAGAGTTGGTTTATTTGAACGCGATATCCAGTTGACAACAATATCGAAATGTTACATAATTGTAACACCTAGTGACAGACAATAATGATTACTTGTAACATTTACACTAATTACAAGCGAATCGTCAATAAAGAGAAATGTAATTAACGTTAATTAAGTACATTAAAACGTGAGCACGAACCAAACAGAATGTTGATAATGTGGTTACAAAATTATCTACGAGTTCCAGAATCCGTTCCCAGATATAACACAAATTAGACATCAAATGTACAAACCAAACATAGACTTTACAAATTAAAGGAAGTTCTTAACAAAATGAGGATTGAATGCTAAGGCTATGGACTCACGAAGCAGACTTGTACAATACAGATATGGCATCCGCGGTGTGGGCGATTTTTTTGTGCGTAGCGTCCGTCTTGCAACGGGGGCCGTCCTGATAATGGCAATCGTAACGGCCGCGTAACCGCACAAAACTCTGGGCTCGAGAGTTTTCAAAATAAAACTCCATTCTGGCACCGCGGCGGGCACGGATGAAAACCGCTTCGTAAGTTGTTAGCCTTTTTTTTGAGGGGGGAAAAATCATCCAATGACTTCTTCCGCCCGGGTGAGGCGAGAAGGAGTGTCAGACTCTTACTGACTAAAAACCACCCCGTTCCTACTCCTGCACTTCGAGCCGGGCCCGGGCAACCCGTTAAGTCTTCCGCGGCGTGAGTTCTTAGCCTAACACCATACATAAAGAAAAACATACATTTGCTAAGAATATCTGTACACGTCTGATACTTGAGATAGTTCCACAATACAGAAATAGCTATAGAAAGAGTACATGTAGTTAGAGATCTTGGTGTGTTGCTGGACTCTAAATTGCTATTCTCTGAACACATCGATAGTACAGTTGGTAAAGCCTCTCGTAGTCTTGGATTTGTAATGCGCACATGTAAACCATTCAGAAACCTTCATAGTCTCAAGATTGTGTATCTTGCTTATGTCCGCAGCACATTAGAGTATTGCAGTCCTGTCTGGTCTCCTCAATATAATATTCATATATCTCGTTTGGAGAATCTTCAGAAACGGTTTATAAAATTTTTAAATATTAAAAGCCATAAACGCCACGCATCTTACCTGACGGATTGTAAACATTACCACTTACTGCCACTTGATGACCGACGGAAGATGTTGGACATGCTCCTTTTGTATGATATCCTGCGGGGTGGGATAGACAGCAGTGATCTTTTGTCATGCGTTGAATTCTGCACGCACAGGTCTCGAACGAGACATACTCACTTGCTTAGTATACCCTCGCATCGTACGAATTATGGGAAAAATGCTGTTATGACTCGACTACCTCGCATTTACACGGAGAAGTTTGAGAGTGTGGATATATTTAATTTGTCAAAGGTATCCTTTCGTAAGTCGCTTATTCAAATACTCACTAGTGTGTGACTCTTATAGCATTATTATTTTTCTTAATTATTGCTTTATATAAATTTTTCTTGATTGTTTAATTTTATTTTATATTGTTCACTCTCCTACTTTTACCTGACGCATGCTGAAAAACTCTGTTATTGGCTTAAGTTTCCATGCCTTGTCATTATTATAGATGTAGCATTTAATAAATAAGCTGTTGAGTTTTCTGTAATAAAAATAAATAAATAAATAAATAAATAAATAAATAAATAAATAAATACAGCGCAGTAATGAAGTCACTACATAGCAATTATTGTGTTCTCAAAACCAAGCGAAATAATTCACACGAATCTGTGTAACAAACATTGTCAAGAGCTTATGAACAATTTCATACAATTGCGACTTACACGGCGAGCACCACAAAAGAAACAAATATTTAGAATACAAAGTGGACTATTATAATAAGTTACTGGGTCTAATTTGTTTATAGATCGATTGAACAAACAAAGTAATAATTGTACAACAAAAACAAAATTGCTTGTCAACGTTGTAATGAATAACAGATAAACATATTATCAAAGCGTTTACGTCGGGTTGATGGCCGGCTTTATTTGATACGATAATAAAAAAACAATTGTAGCTTACAAACAACCCTCTTGGAGTATGTCGGAGCGTTCAAGGGAGGAGGTAGTTCAGTAGTCCCAGTGTCGAATGTGCTGATAGTATGCAATGCCCCATAAAACTGAGCAAAGGGCATTGAGATAAGGCTTCAATCGCCAGTAATGTTGGCTCCATGAACTCTGCTGATGTCATGAGGAAAATGAGATTGACGATATCTGTTTAGCCGACGACGTGTACTCATTGATTAATACTGTCTGACTTTGCTTTGTCAGGCATTGTGTGAGTTTTGAATCTAGATATTTCCTACTTTCAAGGTAATGGAATAGTTGGTAATTGGAATGCAATTTAAGATTTTTCCCTTATTTTACTGTCCTCTAGCCATTTTTACAGAATATTGTCTAGATAACTCTTGCAAGCACGGCTTCCGTAGAGTGCATTATTAAATTAATTTGCATTAAAGTATGCTAAGCTGCAGCGACTCCGACACAGCGGGGGAGCTGTAAATGAAAGCTACAATAAAATTTTACTTAGCTGCTTCATCAAGCTAAAGATTCTAAACAGGTCAGTGGGTTATTATTAGAAACTCAAGATTTAAGTGGGTGGGAAACTTTATGTAATTGAAAAAAGAATTAAATGATTCCTAAGGTCAGGTAACTCCTTTATTGCCTGACGTTGCAAGCTAAAGTGCACAATGTGTGCATATTTATAACAAAGCCCAGTTTTTCCTAGTAATGAATCCCAAGTCCCCAATAATAGGGGGGCCCTAAAACCGTAAGTCTTATAAAACTGTATACGACTATACGATCAATTCAATCGAAAACATATTACTTGCTCGGCAACCGCGCTTGTGACCTCTTGACCAATTAGACCTAAGGTAGGTACCTAACAACGACCGGTATTGCAATCATGAAGACCAATGAGTGATGTTGGCTAGACAGTGGCAGAACACAAGCTCCACTCACATGTTAGATGTAAAACATTCAGTGAGCGCGTATTAAATAATTCGAGAACATTCCTACAATCTGCCGGGAGCCGGCGCTCGGCCCTATCGGAGCATATTTTAACAGGAATATCCTCTTACGTTCTTACTTATTTATTATATTTTCGGCCGCAAATCCTCTAGAGAGGAAAAGTAAATATTTTGCGTACATACCCCATTGTATATGATTTGTTTTATTACATAATTAATTATATTTACCAGTAAACAGTACCCGCCATTGTTTAGACATGTATTTTTATTATGTTTATTTTTTTCGAAGCACACGTAGGCACTGGAATATTACGCGCGGAGGGTGCCCTCTTTATAAGGATATTAATCATATTTTTATGTTAATCTACTTTGAAATTAAAATTCTGAAATAGTTTTAGAAAACACCAGAGAGATAACATTACGCTGTATAATATAATAAGGTAAAAATATTTTACGCTTGCATCGTATTCCAATTACAGAATGTTTGCAAGGAAAGAAGCGCTTCACTGAATTTATTTTCCCGAAAGTAAATCGTTTCAAAATATGTTCCGGTAATTTCTATAATGCGAGGGAACGTTTAAATGTGGAAAGGTTTTTATTTAATTAATTTAACTTATTTAAACTGAGTTTCCAGCGAGTTAGATTCGTAATACTAATTAAAACATGGATTCAGTAAGCGATTGTGTGCGCGTCGTGACGCCCGCGTCTCGACCGGTTCCGTAGAGGGCAGCACTGAGCGGCGCGGGCGACCTCATCGCGGATTATATCCAGTAAACTGTTTATTTATGTAAAATCTGAATACTTGGCTTTGTAATTCACAAATGGTGATAATATTTTCATTTCGAATTCGCCGCTTTGTATAATACTACCACAGAAACAATTAACGAAAGATCAAAAGCCGATTTGGATCGCGTTTTAAAATGTATCGCTTGCTGTGTTGCGAAAACAATTGTGCTTGTGTCCCGGTGTACAGGGATTTAAAATTAATTTTAATAATTCAAAGTAAAAAATGAATAAACAATCTTTGAAGAAAACATCAGCAAATGCTTCTTGTACCAAAATTCCAGCAAAAAATACAATCCGCAAACCGTCTAATTTCAACAATAATAAGTCTTTTGATAAATTACAATCTGGCCGCGGCCGGGGACACCAAGACGTTGTTATTCCGACAAAAATACAGAACTCTGGAGAAAAGCCAATTTGTACTGTAACGAACTGTTCCAACCCCTCCCCCCACACACTCTGCGGGTGCGCGGGGGGCGGGGATGGGGTTGTAAAATATACGCGCACAGTAATGGCAATATGTTGGTGATAATTAGGTCGAAAATAAGCTCGCGTTGTGTCATATTTTAGGTGAAATGGGGGAGAAATATTTTAAAAGTTGGATTACTGTTTTGTACACCTGCGACTTTTTATATGGATATTAACACGAGCGAGGAATGGCTGCAAGCATATGACCGCAGTTATCATGTGCGCATAAATAAGATTACATACTACTGATTTTGTTCTTTGTTCTTTTAGATATACGGAATATATTTACAAAAAATAATCAATGACCGTCCGTACTTTTCTACTCAACGTCCTGTTAATAGTGGCTTTTTTATGGTATAAGCCGGTAAACGAGCAGATGGTTCACCTGATGGTAAGCAATCGGCGTCGCCCATGGACCTGGAACACCAAGGCGTTGCAACTGCGTTACCGGCCTTTTGGGATTGTGGAGGATTCGGGGATTTGGGCGACTGGGGAGGGGGGGAGGGTTATTGGGCCTCCAGTAATCTCACTCACACGACGAAACACAACGCAAGTTGTTTCACGTCAGTTTTCTGCTCGGCCGTGGTATCACTCCGGGCGAGCCGGCCCATTCGTGCCGAAACATGGCTCTCCCACACTTGAAAACAGTTGACAGTTTTTTGTTAAACTTTTTAGGAAGTTACAGAGAGTCTGTGAAAGTCTATTACACTGGACCCTCGCCTCAGTTTTGATGTTCACAAAAATAACGTCAAGAACTTAGTCAAAACAAAAGTTATTGCCATAAATTTGTATCTTAGAAGCGGTAATACAAACTAACAGATTATTTAAACTTATACATTAAATTAGTTTTACTGCAGATAGAAATGTATATGTTTTCTAGAGCGAGAAAAAAAATGGAACACGTAAACTCGTGGATGTGGTTCAAGGCTCCTATTAATCAATATAAACATATTTTTTTATTATATTTTCCATAAAAACGACGTTAGAGTATTATTACCACCAAGATTGTACCATTAAGACCTGTAACCATTTCATTTTACATAGACAGAGAAAAATACGCGAAAAAAAGTGACACAGAACAAATATTAATATAAAAAATGTAGGTACATAGAATTACCTCTAACAAAATAAATTCTGTTTATAACCAGTGTCAGGAGAACAGCTGAAATACACATCGAATAGACTCATATCGACTGAAAAGTTTAACATGAAAACTTTTCACAAACACACGAGTTTACGTGAATCACTTACTTCGTACAACTTTACAGTTTCATGAAGGCTCCGGCGGGAGCTCGCGAAGTTTCAGAAGTTTCAGTATTTAGCTGAAGATTATCTAATATTGTTGCTAAATGTATTTTGTAATTAGGGTACATACAGATAATATCGGAGTTACTTAGTTAGAGGTATATAATTAGGGTAAAAACATTTTGATACTACTTTTGTTCGCGGTACCTGTTCATCATACAGACTTGATCATCGTCATCATCAAATCAATCGATCATTCATTATAAGTACTTGTAACATAAAACAGAGCAGGATTACGCCTACCAAAAATTGTTCCAGGAGTCTTCAAGTAATTGTCAATCATAGAAAAAGATTTTACCCAACTTTATAAAAAAGGAGTATCTTAGTTTTACCTACGTATGTATGTATGTGTGTCTCTCGCAATTAACTGAACTAATTCAGAAAAGTGTTTGTATTGTTAGGAGAAGGTTTTAATGTACCTATTAATTAACTGACTTCAAAAAAGAGGGGAGTCGATATTTTAAACGTATCTATTTTATAAAAAAATTATTCCACATTGGCACAAACACAATAGTATCAGAAACATGAACATAGTATGCAATAATGATACAAAGCGCGATACAAACGGCAAACACGGAACAACTAAATAGAACGGAACAGTAGAGCGCGACTTTCAGCTGAACAACGTGTTTTTCAGGAATGTTTTCATTCTTCGACGGAGCCTGTTTTGAAACGTGAGAAAACTTGAATATTTAGTAACCAATAGTGATCGGTTACAAATTGAAATCGAATTTCATGTATTCAGGATCTTCAGGGAAATTGTTTCTTCAGCCTGAATATTTTATAGATAACCTAACGATATTAGTTTTAAATAATGTGATTTGTGAATATCTCAACTGTAAGGATTGGAGGAGGTGTTTGCATTCGTTCGATGGAATTGTAATATTAGATGTTTAAAATTCGTATTGGTCTTTATTGTTTTATTTTAAAGTTCTTTTCAGAGTAAGTTTTTGCATAGTTTTACTTCTAACTTCATCGACTTAAATACAGAATCATTTGGAGAAAATCGACACTATAATTACAACACTCTCAGTAGATGACAAAAAGGAAAAAAGAACCGTCTGGGGTGATAAGCAAGTATCCTTTATCAGCAGATAATCCACAGAAACATCGCTTGGAGTCAGGCGGGAGTAAGTCGAATTCCTTTAAGAAACGCTGACAATAAATTACCATTTCTACTTTATTTTAGTATTTTCCTGCTCCTTTGTGTTGCGTTACAAATACCACGAAATGTACAGCTTGCTACTAATATTGAGGTTTTTATAAAATAAATGTATTGAGCGGTGTGGCCCCTGTCTCCGGGCTCTTTCTGAATGATAATAAAACTTCCTCAACTTGTTACGGACCGGCACTGATCGACATATTGTGCTACTGATATGCCATTACCTTGCTACTAAATGATAGACCTGTAAAAGTACCAGACTTCTTACTGTCTAAGAATATATTTTACAAGTAGTTCGACGCTCGTCTGTTTCCTTCACATAATGCGATATAGAAATACACTCGAGTAGTGATAGTATCTGCTCAGTAGTCTCGCAGTGTATACAGGGTGTGTCGTGTATCTAGTTTCATCCATTCTCGTACGAAGTCGTAATTTATTTGTCGTGTTGTCGCCGCGTCGTGGGAAACTTCCATTTATTCATCCCGGTCTCAATGCTATCATATTTATTTTGTCCTGTTGCTAAGGCAGCATTTTCGGCATTCCAATATCACATTACTCCATAGTATTGTTAACAAACTCGTGCCGGTCCCAATCCGAGGTGGGATTTAAGATAAATGTTTGCTGCGTCGCCCAATCGTGCAGAAGTTAATGTAATAGGAAAGTTCCCTACTCCCCGGGAGTTATGGATATAACGCCGTCCAAATAATACAAAAATATAAAAGAGTTCCCTTTGTAAGTAGATCTGGTTGGGGACGAAATTAGAGGGGCGGCCGATTTCAAATAATTCCAGTTGTATGGCTGTAGTGGTGTATCTAAATGTTTCTAATGGCCTGGAAAATATAGGGAAAATGTTTTTGTTGTTTTCCTAAGAATTCAAATTTTTGGTTATAAAAATCACGAACTTGTGTTTTCTTTCAGACATATTTGTACGAAAACAAAACTTATACAGGACAATGCTTTTAACAATACAATATTGACTTTTATTGTTTCATTTCCCCGCATCGACCACAGACCTACAAAGTGGTAAACTCTGTCACACCAGGCCCCCGACCAGTTAACCAACAAACGTAAAAACAAAGTTCCCAGCGAAGGGGGGGGGGGGAGTACAGGGGGTAGGTAGTCACAGAGCAATACCTGTGTAATCGGGAACATTTTATTAAAACCCTAACAATCCAGGAATGGCATTTCGGGCATTTCCTTTGCTTTTTATTAAAAACTCCAATTGCTATAAATTACAGGAGCAGCCACTTTACGGAACGACTTCCAGCCCCGGCTTTGTTTGACCCGAGACTTCCAGTTAAAATCGTTTAAAGACCATCAATAAAAAATCACGGCCGCGCCGGCAAAGTTTTTGATTTAAATCGACGGATGTTCGGACCCACAAAGGAGGCCAATGAAGTTTCGGGATTTGTTCCCGCCGATAGGGATCAAATACAATTCTTTGTAGGATGCACCGCACCCATAGAAATATATAAATCAAACGAAAAGCTCGTCTTTTTACAGGCGAAAAGGTATTGTAATATTAAGAAATATCTTGGCGTAAGGCAGTTGAAGAACACCGCGGGGTTTAGTCGGCATGAGTTGAATCCCATCGGATTTCCTTTACAGAGGCAACACAAAAAGGGGATCATTGGCGTCGAACAATTTATATTTACTTACGTAATGTTTTATATTAAGTGCTGTGTTTCGTACACAGCCCACGTCCTCGAAAAATAATCACAAAACTAAGTGGTGAGCAAACAGGTAGGCATTACTAATGAACGTCACAGCACAACGACTCGCAGTAGTACAACACGCAGCCAGTACACACACTGTAACCGCGTTACTATGATTGTGTTCTGATTGCGAACAACCGGATTACCGGAGCGGGACTCCAACATGTGCACTCATAACCGGATATGTTTACACTCGCGTACCCTGACCGCGGCTTTTTAATAAACATCACAAAATAAAGTCTCTGATAAATCTAAGAATTGACTTCGTATTCCAATCCTACTAAAGCGTAATAAGCGGCCGTTGGTTTGTCAGTTGTGAATTATTCATTGGTCCGAGCAACCTTTTTAGAAAAACTTCGTCCGTGCTCCTCCGGTCCGCAACCGTTACAGTGGAATTAGGACTCTTTACAAGTTGAAACTAATCGAAAAACGGGACCCGCGATGACCTTGAGTTAAACATCTTAATCTGAGAAGAAGGCATTACAAACAAGGGGTGCCGGCGCCGGCTCGGAACCGTGACGTAGCTCCGGCCACAAATACGTCATTATCAGCCGGCTAATCCCCACTAACAGTCGGATGCCGACCGGACGGCTCGCTCCGAAAAGATTACATTTTAACGGCCCGTTAGACAGACAGACGACGGATAGTAAGTTCACGTTGATTGAGATTTATTTAACTGCTTCCAGACTCCACGGCTGAGTACTATTGCAACGGAGGGAATTTTAGAAAAGGTCCGCTGGACCAGAATTGGGTTCTGAACAACTAGGTGGATCTGTCCAATCCATAATATATTTATAACTGTCTAATAACTGATGTATATTTTAGTGTTTCTTAATCTCGATATCAAAACACAGCAATATAAAAAATGCTCTCTCCAGCCAGTATTCAGTGGAAACAAGTGAAGAGACGGACAGACAGTGTTGTCTCGCACTGATACTTCTGCCGCTCCCCCGAGCAGCAACACGGCCGGAATTAGACGTCCGTGTAATTATATAGACGCTGTTTCACGAACCAATACCGCCTCCTCTCGCTCAAGTAATTTGTTTTGTGGACGCTACCAAAGATTTCAGCACGGTAGAGCAGGCTTGTTTTTGTTCAAATCTTTTAGCAAATGTTTTTTAAGATATTTTTTGAGGAAAAAAGTGAGTTCGGAGGCAATTTTAGCTTCAACTTTGTCATATTGGATGTTTTACGAAAGCTTTGCGCAATATTTTAAATCTAGTACTTTAGGTGGTGCCGCAACATTTACCGGTTTCCGATATTTCCATTTTATTTTCCCTCTGCAGCCTCCTAAAATATTTTGTTACTTTTTGAAACAAAGGAAAGGTACCCTTCTTCTAAAACTGAAACGCTCGCCACAGGTCGACCAGATTTTCTAAGAAATCGATACTTCAGAAATTGATTGTGAGTATTGTACCAATCACCACATTGATGAACCCGCAGCTACCCACCAACAGTTGGCTCGGGCCTTCAGAGCCACTCACAAATTTTAAACACTCGCTATTTATTTTTGTTCTTTGTCAAGCGCTTTCAAAAGAACTTTGTTAACGACCACATGAATATTTCATACAAGCTAGGGCACTGCCGAGCTCCCAAGTTACCGAGTTACACTTTATTACACGAGGAACCCTTGACTGGAGAAGTTACGCAGTTTTTTTTCCCGAATATCCTGAATTATTCATAAGTGGTACTTGCTAAGCACTTGATAAAAGTATGCTGGATCTCTGGAATCTTTTGTACTTTGCTATGTTATTAAATCTTTTTGAGATATTACGGGGATATTGAAAGTTGTTCCTGTATGTGTGGGAGCACTCAGGGCAAACCTCGCGGGGCTCGCGTTGTGCCGCATTGTAACTATCGTTAACAGGATTATAAACTATAAATGATACTTGTATTAGTATCATTTATAGTTTACACACATTTCTACCACTGTTATGTACTCCGATGTTGACTCAGTGACTGACTGGTTCCTCACCAGTGTATCAGCTCAAAGTTCCCTCAAATTCGCATTCAAACATACATTTTGACATTAAATAATTGAATGGGTAACAAAAATAACCTGAGAACAAATACCAAAAGTCTTTAAAGATCTGAAGCCGAACCATTAAATAAACAAACAAATTGTCGACTCGATATCATTGAGAGGTAAAATTTTGGGAATAAATAAATATTATTATGTAGTGGATGTGGTGTCGCCTCGATCCGCTTGTTTGATGTGAATGTGTCAACACAATGTGAAGATATTATACTACTCGCACTTTGATAGCAAGAGGTGAACTGTTGTGGAAACTACTCAATGTCGAGTTAGATATATGTTGTAGTCAGTTAAAGTGTAGTACTGCACCTTATGTATATTAACGGTGTAAGTAGTCATACATATACATAACCTCACGCCAGTCTCCAATTACTACGATTCTTACATATCTCTTTCATTTACCTCTATAAGTAGTTAATGTGTGTGTGTAGTGGAGTTAGTTTTTTTTATGGAATTTGACGCAAACGAACACACGGATCGCCTGATGGTAAGCGATCAGCGGCGCCCATGGACACCCGCAACACCAGAGGAGTCACAGGTTCGTTGCCGGCCTTTTAAAAAGGATTACGCTCTTTTATTGAAGGTTTGAAGGTCGTATCGGTTCGGAGATACCGCCGACGACAGATCATTCCACAATTTTGGTGTGCGAGGCAGGAAGCTACGTGAGAATCGCACATCTACCTATGATGGAGGTGGATGTGCTGTCGTGAGGGTCGATGGCGAAAAGACGCAGCACGTATCAGATCAAACCTCAGAGCACATCCCGTGGTATAGTTAATTATATATTTTTTTAACTGTCGGGAATAACTTTTCCCGCAAAACTAATTTCATTGTGAAGTTATATTTTATAATGATTTTAGAATAACCAGGGCCGCCATCTTTGAAAAACAATGTTAGATACATATTTATGTATTTACCTTACCTTGTGTGAGTTGGCGAGGATGTGTGTGTATGTATGTATGTCCCCACAAAGCTCGACATTTAATTTACTATGACGACTCGGTTACCAAGGTGATAAGCAGCATTATTCCTGACTTAACAAAAAACACCCCAGTCGTATGTCGTATATGTGAGTATTTTGGCTACACAGTACCTACACCTCTCCTGTGAAAGAAATTTGACTTTTATGTAATACATTTTTCATGTTATTTTTATACATAGCACCTTTTACATCTCAAACGGGTAGGCAGATACAAATTCATAATAAATCTAACTACTCCTTTTCGCAAATTTTGTTATAAGTTTTAAGTAACAGTATTAGAAGCACTGCCAAACACTGTTATGGGCTCAATCTAAATGTGGTACTGACAATTTTCCCAACCCAATTATCGAACCTGTAACTCCTGAAAAACTAAATTTGTCTAGCGTTGAATTCTTGTATGACATCATTCATTGTCTAATATTGTATGTTTTATATAATTTATTACGATTTTCCCGAAATGTAAGGCACATAGGAACTTATTTACTTTGTAAATTATTATTATTTCACTCTGTTATATCAACGTAATCTTACATTATAGCGTCGCGTCTTTATTTCCCAGTGGGATCTTATTCGATAGAAGTATATAATAACTTAGAGATTGTACGTACGTATGTATGTATTATTATTGTGTCAGTTGTTGTATATATTACATACGATGTATCTGTAAAAATTCTTTGTAACACGTTGGAAATCTATGAGAACTAAGCGTTCTATTGAGTGTGCTTAACAGTCTACATTTTCTAGCATAACAACACGCCTTTATCCCCGAAGCGGTAGGCATTACGGCACTTAATGCCACTGTACAATGTAACACCCACTTTTCATTTGCTAGCATAAGGCATTACTTAGTATTATTATTATTTTCAGCCATGATCGCCCCACCGCTGGCCAAAAGCCTCCCTACGATTCTTCCACCCCTGTCTATGTAAAGCATTTTGCGGCCAATCCTCGTCATAGATGTCCAGTTCGTCCCGCCAACTCCTTTAGCAACAGGGATGCTGGTTATAAGTATGTTACCAAATACTTTTAAGTAAAACTTCTTTAGATGCATTTAATGCACACCCTGTTCCACCCGCGCCGCAGGTTGCAAGCACAAAAATCGAACACGTGTCGTATTGCAAGCATACCCGAAAGCATGCTAATTTTAGGAACATTTCGACACACTCGCTATTAATTCACAAGTGCTCATTTGAAGCATGTTTTCATGCTTAAAATTAGCATGTCTCAGTATCTTAAGTGTTATAGAAACGGAATAGTATTCATGTAACTATATTTAGTCGTATCTAGTTTCTCGAAACCTGGTTAATCGTATCCATTGTCAGTAACAGTAGTTGGGCCCTAGACATCAATATTGTTGTATAATTGTGTAGTAATGCAACAACGTTTATTACAAATAAATCGGTTTTATTTCCCAGCGGTGAGCTTTTGTCACAATAGACGGGGTGCTGAATGTTCCAATGTTATTTGTTTGCTGTTTATTTATGTATCCTGCGAGTTTGACAGGTCAACAGTATCTCTGAGGATAGCTGACAAATTGAGACAACTGGACTTAATCGACATTACGCCTTTTATCCCCGAAGGGTTAGACAGAAGTGCACATTACGGCACTTAATGCTACTGTACAATGTAACACTCACTTTTCACTATTTATGTCATAAGTCCCATGTAATAGAGTGTGAGCCTATTGACATTTAAAAAAAAAACAGTAATACTTTGCCCGACCCGGGAATCGAACCCGAGACCTTTTGCCTTTTAGATTAGATTTACTTTAAGAGTTCGGTTGTACAAATATCTATGACAGACAATTTATCGATATTGACATCAATCGAGTTTTGGAATTCGAAAAAATGTAGGAACTAAAGAGTTTTAACGTAATATTCAGATCACAGATATTAAGTGGAGTATCACACCAGTTCACATGTAGGAGTGATTAACAGGACCAGTCGCAGCTGGTCAGCCGTTACTGGTGCAATATCACAAAACAACGGAGCGAATAGCAATAGTTTTAAAAGCGCCATTACTTGCACAAACGGTGCAGGCAAAGGAAATAAAAATAAACATCCAGCCGAGATATTTAGTCGTTGCCAACGAGTGCACGCCGCGGGTACCCATGCAGTATGTCTACTCCGTGCTGGGCACACAGCGCGAGGCTTTTACGCATTATTTATTTATTGAGAGTACTGCACATGTGGATGTATTGTCGTGTAAACTACAGACGATTTTATATCAACTTTAATACATTTTCGACTTTGTTACCAAACCAATGAAGTTCAATATAGATTGTAAAGTGATAGATTGGATTAGAATGACGCATATGCTGGCATAATATATATTACAAGTAGTGTCCGACCGAAGGTGTATTTTTGGCCGAAGCCGAAGCCGAAGGTTTATATTTTCTCAGCACTCAGTCAATTATTTTGTTCAATATTGTCTACAAGCTACAATTAATATTAAAATTATTTTTTCACAAATTCAAAACAAAACACTCGTTTAAATACACGTACGAACTTGTTTTGATGCATGCAATGTGATATTTTGACAGTGACTCCCCGCCGCCTCATGACATTCGTAACAGTTCGTTCAATCGTTCGTTTAATCTCGGCAGTCGCTCGGACCTTCGGCGAAACCTTCGGCTTCGGCCGGGCTTTGGGCCGAAGCCGAATGTTTTGCCGAAGGTGGACTTTTTGGCCGAAGGTGGCCGAAGCCGAAGCCGAAGCCGAAGCCGAAGCTTCGGTCGGACACTTATTACAAGACATACCAAAATTAATGAGATCTGATGGATACTACTGATAAACAGCAGTTACTCTAGATACATTTTATTGCAGTGGCGAAAATATTTTTAAAACAGTAAAAAAACGAAACTGTTAAAAGAATTGTGAAATAAAATTACACACCTTTTCATTCTTATCATCAGATAGCCCGTAAACTCAGCTTTATTTATCTGTTATCACACATTTCAATAAATCATGAAGTGCTGATACTTCTGCGATGTCACTGTATAATGTCGCAGTTAGTCAGAGATTTATTTCTGTTTCAACTTACCAGTTCATTTCCAATGTTATTACTCGGTTAATTATGAAAAGTGCTCGATTCAGCTCACTGATATATTACATTTCGAGCCATTTTTTGTAGCAAAGGTTTTATTCGGCTGCTTGTGACGGACTTTTCTTTGAATAACCGTTTAGTACAGTTTATTAAACAATATATATTATTATTATTATTACCTTATGACTTATGAGATACTTTTATAGAAGAAATGCCTACTTCCTATATTAGAATACACTAGAGACTTCGTGTCCCACCAGTCAAAGACGATTCAACAATAACGGCTATTTCTTCCGCTCAGTTAATTATACATAATACAGTCACCCACAATGGGAGCCAATCACATCGTCCTATACAAACATAATAACATCTTCACGTCTATTAAGTCCGTAATTAATCCACAGGTTGATACGTAGAAATTAATAGGGTAGTATATGGACATGTGATGACGTCATCAATGGAGCTATTGATCAGTGGCATTAGATAAAGGGCCCGAGTGATGTGTCTCTCTGATGGATTACATGATCATCATTCAGGTCGCCACACTTCAATGTGAGGGTAATTATTACTTCTATTGACTTTTGCATTAGGTACACGGTCTGAAGATAATTTGTCATTTCAGTTTTTGATTGAGAGGGAAGTTGTGAAAGGTGAATGCACATCTTTTAATGGGGTTTCACATAAAGGTGATCGATTTTCTCTGCATGAACATTTGTGGTGAGAAGGTATGAAAATCTTGACACGTGACGAAGCAGACTTTAAATAAAAAAATAATGGAACGTTCAAAAGTTAAGAATAGGTACAAAACGTGAAATGTGACAGTCATAAGTACATAGTTGTCACCAGCTCAAACGAAATTACAAAATTACAAAAGTATTTCCAAAATTACAGACAGAGACAAACTCATCATATAGATAAAGATCAAACCTAAATCCATCTCATCGGGAAATGCCAGAAAATGTGAAAGGTGTTAGTCGGCCACTAGATGGCGCTGTCCAATAAATAATTAAACGCCAGTCACGAGCCGACACTTGTTGCCAGAATTGACGTAAAAACGCGGAAGAAGATGTTTATGAATATTTCAATGAGTTGAGAGTAAAAAATATTAAACAAGTCGTTGTTTTATGGTTGTTGCAGTTGTGGCCGGGGATTAACGACTGTTTTGAAAGGGTTGAGTATTAATATTGTATTACGGGATGTATTATAGGTTCTCAGAATCAAGTAGTGACGTCGCCCTAGTTGGGTAAGCTGAGGTCGAGAGCTGTGATATAGTGTTTAGTATTTAACTTGAAAGTCTTGTGATGTATTTATAACTACTGTATAGTCTGATAAAATTGGAATCTACACCTTGGAACTAGCAAATAGCTTCACTTTTTTGTTAACGTTCAAAAATGCCTTTCTGGTCTAATTGAAATAAATGACTTTGACTTCTTTGCCACTTGGTCACTTACAACGGCTGCTTCAATGTTGTTAACATATTAAGAAAAAAGAAGACGACATTGTGTCAATTTGGAAAACATCCTATAAATAAATATGTAACTGACCACGTTCAGTTAGTACAGTACCATCAAATGGGTTCCTCTTAGACTTTGAGACATAACATATTAATATAAGCAACTTTATATTTAGCAATAACTCTTATGTTATTATCTACATAATCCCTAAACGGGAGATGAAGGAGGTGAGTGGTGCGGGGTGCCGGGAGGAGAGGGGGGAGGGGTAACGTTAATTATGAGTAAGAAAGTTCCCGCACCGGGAGTCGACCAACTTTGGCCACACTTCATAGCGCGAACCTTTAATTATATGGATTGAAAGCTGTTACCACCGCCGTCGCTCCACTGCGCCACTGAGCTCAACTACACGTTTATTAAAACTAGTTCCAAGATCAAACTTAAATCTTTGTTGTATATGATACATACATATATGATGTGTCAGAAGATTTTCATTTAAAGGTGTCGACGAGATGTCACTCGCTTTTTGTCATGTTCAAATGTAGCCAGTGCTTTATAACGTTTGTGTAAAAATATAAAACGTAAGTTTAAAGTCTTTCTAGCATGGCACTGGGTAGGAGCCATTCGTTACGTTTGAAAGAAGCACGACATCGCTCCACCTTCACATATTCAAACGTAAACTGTAAATTCTGTACAAAAACTCCGATATCTTGAACAAAAGGCTTCGGTAACGATGTCAAAGTATCCACAGTAAGCATCAGTAATTGCTCGTTAAAAGTACCCGCGCTTTGTTCACAATACCCGCACGGGGGGTGAGCAGAGCAAGTGGGCACAATGTAAGCAGCTTCGTGTCATCTTTGAAAGCAAAAAGGGGAATAAAATAAACGATATAAAGATACAAGCACATAAAGAGATAAAAATACAATTTAAAAAGACACAGACGAAAAGTAAATTATGTTTTATAAAGAAACTCAAATGAAAGAACATTACTTTAATTTAAACCCTAAACAATATTTGTAGGCTGTATAGCAAGTTATTACAAGTCTCATCAAACAACTGAGTAACTAAACAAACTCCGAGTGACATCAGGTCGTCCATGAACTCGCTCAAAGAATGGTTAACACACGGCGCGCGGCCTCACTCGATGTCGAAGTGAAACTTCTCAAAGGTCACAAATATTCAATCCCATATTTCATTTGATATCAACATCAAAGTAAGAAAGTTCCTTGTAAATAAACTGGCAGTCGAGTGTGTGTGTGATCACAAAATATTGTTACAAGTGTATCGTACGGTTGGGAGGAAATTCCTGCGAGAGCTGATCATGCCAGCTGTGATTAGCGACAGGCAACAGGCGGCGAGGAGCGAGAGCGAGGACGGAGCGTCTTGTCGCGAACGTAGTTAAGACGCTTCGTGTAATACTAGAGAGAGAGACACAAGTCAGAGGCTGAAGCGAATCCTATAAATTCAATTTATCTTATAAAAACGGATGAATAAATAGAGATATGGCCAAAAAGCCCACTATAGGTGAACCCAAAATGAAATAAGTTATTTTTGAATCGAGATCAGTAATGCACATTAGATTTAACAATAATTAATAATTGTAGGTATATGAATGGATCAGGATACAATCTAAAAATTCCTGCATTGCAAGAAACGTGATGTGACAGTAATTAATTTGCATAAAGTAGGTATTTCATCAAATCCTTTAATCAAGATAATCTTGGGTGACTATTCGAAAACTCTGTCTTACGAATTACTATGACTATCCTAGCTACCCCGCTGTCTTTCTAGCAAATCACAAAAATCATTCCCAAAATACTATAATGTCCCATCCCGCCGCCGCCCGCGTGTTGCACAGTGCTGCGGAAGGCGGCGCTCCGTCGGAAATAATAACGTATCTTTTCGATGCTAAGTTTTGAGTTGTCAGCAAATTAACTCGTCCCGTAACACACACCTCCTCATATATGTTGTATGTTTGTATCACTTCAGCAATATTGTTTGTAACGAGTTCATCTTTACTTGTACTTGTCTCATTTTGTACTCAATATATTCTTGGTTTTGCTAGTTCGGGAAACTGTGCCTCAACTGTGTTTGTACTTTTGTGTCTGGGGGGTTAAGAGGTCGGAGTTCCTCGTGGATTTAAATTACAACTCTCACTAACAGGCTTAATATAGTTTATCGTTTGAAAAGCAACAACTTGTTAGACCAATTTATATTCTGTAATTTGGTCTAGTCTACATCTACCTACTAATATAATAAAACTATAGTTTGTTCTGTTTTTGATAACTTCGATCTAAAATATTTATTCGACCGCTTCAAAGGTTCACAAAGTAATATTATGCTTAAGATAATATCAGTATGTTTCACAAACAGACCAATAAGAATTTATAAAATCTAAGAAATAGGCACCTGTTTCAGACCTACAGTGTGTCTAATATAACAGCTACAACAAGACGGGTGCGGCTGTCAGCCGTGAGTTACTGCCGCCAGGTCAGCACGTGTCACGTTAGCAGGAAGATGACGACACCGGACTACCTCCAGCTAAGAGAACATTTAACTAACAGATGAATTTATGTCTGAGATCAACCCGACACGGTGAGAACACCAATTCAATTTAGGTAGTTACAAATAAAATTTCGAAATGAACAATTATTTTAAAAATGCATAAAGTAAAGGACAGGTTATTGCCTCCAATAAAAGCCGAGTTAGTATTCAAACGACGGCCTAAACCCGACCGAGTGGCCGGAGCTTGTAAACACAGTGAAACATCCGCCCTCTGGTCCTCATTAATCGCTGCGTTAATTGACACCCGAGCTAATTGCTAGCCTTTTTATTGAAACCCGCGGTCAGGACACGCCCCAACCCGCCTTAATGCCACACGGTCCCACCATAAACCCAGCGGAACACCATTTAGAACTTTGTCCAAATTAACTCCAATATTATTTTAGGCCACGTTTAATTGTATGTAATTGTGACTCGGAATGGACAAAGGTTGACGGTTAATTAGTTTCATACCCGTGTGTGTCTGAATTGCTGATAACAGCCGTCCCGCAGCTTCACAATACTTCAGACCGCTCCAGGCCGCTACAGGACCGACGCTACAACTTACAGCTATTTGGTTTTTAAACAGAAATGTTCCACAAGAGATTATTTCACGGTTGATGTAGCTGAAGATCAAATCAATGTTTTGAAGACAAAGGCTAACATTGAGACAGTGGAATGTTCGAGACGAATTGTCAAATTGGAGGGAAATTGATGCGCAAAATTCAGATTAAGAATTAGCCAGCCAAAGATTTCATTGTTCTACTCAAAAGTCAAAAGAAGATCAAAGATAAAGCTATCAAAAAATTCGATCTTGAAAATACCGACGTCTTTCAAGTGAAAGCAGATTTCAATCGTTTTGATTGTGAGCTTAAAAAATCTCGAATGTCTGCTTGTGTCAATGAATTTATAATCGTTTAATGGGAATCCCAAGTCGGCACAACAAACAGTTTGAGATGGAATCCAAATCCAATTTAAGAAATACTCGATGTTCAATTTCTTTCAGTTGGCAATGTAACTAGATTCAAAGACGCGTGTAAATAAATACTGTGTTTACAGTGAGCTAGACGTCTGTAGCGGACTTTATTACACGTAGGAGCTGTAGGCAGTAGATACCTACCGAGTGATGCAGGGAGGCGGCTCAAGTATCGCTCTATGTAAATACAGTACATACTTGATTAACCTCCTGACCGTCACGCGAGCCTCCCAAATGGCCGCCCCGACGGCAATAAAACAAATAAAGTAAACTTGCAACATCGTCTACACGTCGCTGTAAGCTCGAACTTTTTATAAAAATTATATTATTACTGCCTTGTTGGTGTGAAGCTGTACGCATACATTAATACTAAGTACGAACTTTGTTTGATATCTATGCTGGGTAAACAGTAATGCACTTATAAATTGACATAACATCACGCCTCTTATCCCCGAAGGGGTAGGCAGAGGTGCACATTACGGCACTTAATGCCACTATATAATATAACACCCACTTTTCACTTTTTATGTTACGAGTGTAATAGGGAGCGAACCTATTGCCATACACCGGGCACATTTCCAGTCTTCGTGCTACTACTGAGATTTTTAAAAAACCCAGTTATACTTTCCCCGATCCGAGAATCGAACCCGAGACCCCTTGCCCGGCAGTCACGCTTGCGACCACTCGGCCAATAAGGCAGTCAGGCAAACACATAAATAAATATTATCAAAACCATCCTGACAAGGAATATGTAACAAAACTACATATTTCTAAATACTTAAATTATTTGTGTGTAAGTATTATTAAATACTTGTTACCTAGACAGCAACCAACTAATTCCAAGAAGCCAGTTGATGACATAATAAACGTGCAAGTGCCACAAAGCAGCAACACTGCGCCACACAGCGACAGACACAGACCGGCCACACACGCACACACAGTGCTCCACCGCACAAAGCAATCAAAATACCAAAAGTCGTGGAAAACATTTATTCAAGTGTAAAAAAGAAAAGAAAGCGACGCCATTGTCCCGGAGGTATCAGTCGCGCAGCCGATACCAGGCTCGCAGCCGTCCCCAACTAAATTAAAACCGGCCATTGTCGAATCATAACTCGGTTGACAATCGAATTGACGAAAACAATCGCTTTGGTGCCATTGTCCGGCCCACAATGCACTGGCTACAAACTACGACGAGGAAAAACGTTCTAAATGCATTTCCCCCCTCTACCTCCACTAGTGGGGGGCGGTAGTGGATCCGCTCAACCTGAACGTTTACCGCCGGGTGAGAAATAGCGCTTTTAGTAGCATTCGAAGTGGATTCGCGCGTGAAGGCGACAAAAGCTGGCAATTTCGGGCGGGACACAACAATAACACGCCGAGACGAGGCACTGCACGCCTCACACACGGCGACGTGAGGCGTGGAGCTGGCGTGACAGGGGACCGCCTTCCGGGGCGACTTACTTCTTAATTGTTGTTTTATTGTGTAGCATTTGTAGAGGTCCTTACTTCGGTTTTGTTAAATGAATTTTGGGGATTACATCTGGGTGAATGCAGTACCTACATAAGTTTCTATATAACTGCCGTCAGTAATTTTCTTTCATCAACCGTAATACGCCCCAAAAGTCCCTCAGTGTGAAACGCCATTGCATTATCATCGACGTTGATTACATAATCGCCATCAGTCGCCAAATTGCACTCCTCACCCAGCTGAAGCGTTGACACACGAAGTATAGTTGACAGGGTGTCAGAACACATAAACAACGTGACGATGTCGTATTAATATAATTATGATCACAATAACTTCCCCTTTCCCGTCATAATAACATCCAATCTAAACTCCGTTAATCAATTTCACACCATTACGTCGCCTTGAATAGAAAATATAGTAACAAAATTAATTTACCCCGCCTCGCCCCCGCCACCCCGCCACCCCGCCCCTCGGGCGCCCGCCGCGTTCATTTTCCTATTATTTCACAGTAAGAAAACAGCCGGCCCCTTTGTGTTGCGATTGAGCGAACAGAAGGTCTTGTCCACAGTAATATTGTATGGCAGCCGAGGAATTATTGAATTGACGCTGCGAATGAACTTATCAAAACTTTTGTAATACTACAACTGGGTATATTTTTGGCGGGCTGAAAAAGAATCTGTGTCGTTGAAGCCGTTGAGATTATCTTATGTGAGGCCAATTTAAGTGGAACTGACAACTTTTTCAAAGTTCTGAAAATGTCTTGAGTGTCAATACGTTCAGTAAGCTATACCTCGTGTGAACGCACCGCGACTCTGCCTCCACACGACACGCGTTATTCCGAATAAATTGATTCAGAATGCCGAATTATCGGCTTCGGACGCAGCGGCGCGGAATTCCGGACGCGGTATTGTCAGGACTGTCACGTAGGATACTGATTGTTCGAGGAAGACCCGAGACTACGGAATCTGGGACACAACACGACACCGCTTAACTAAATTATTCTATATCTTACGGACTGGTTATACCACGTGCAAACCTATGAGGCATTATGCATTACAATGTGCAGCTTCTCAATCACCTTGTGCGACTCGATGAGATGAGCTGAAGGTTAACGCAGTAATAAGTTAAGATTTGCAATTAGCGCCGCGCGCCGCTCGGAATATCTTGTAATTAGAGCCGCCAAACATCATTGCTCGCAGACGCCATCAACAGTGGTGGCATTAAATTTCCAGCGGCGTCCATACTCGGCAACATTGTCCTTGACAAAAACTACTTAAAATTAACATCTCTCCGTTACTTTTACGACGACTTTTACAGCTCATCGTCTCAGAATACTTAATTTTCTCGTCAAAACTCGACGGATCCATTTGGTTTCGTTACTTTTTTATGTTCCTAACGTATTATTGGAGAATCTGGGAGCGTGCTGACGTCATAAAAGGCACGCATTAAGATTAAGGAGATTGATAGGAGCAAAGTTTTACGTGGAGCCGTCAGTAGCTGTCAGTAGCCGTCAGTAGCGGCCCCAGTCGGCGACCGGTCACTGAGACATTGTTGTTACACTGTTTGAGAAAAACAAGTCATAGCCGTTATCTCGGAGAACATGTTGGGGAGATAAAGTTAGTCAAAGTGAGGCGTGAGATAAGGGAGTCCGGAGTAGTTGACTGTAATGTCTACATCAGACACACACATTACACGTGTTACACTTGTCTGCCTGTCTCTACGATCCAGTTATAATTCTGATATCATAAAAAATGATTGACAGTTCAGTAACAAATACGGAACCAATGAACCGCACAATGACAATGAACCGCCACATGCCGACGCTCACAATGAACACATCGACACGATCCAAGTTCCACACGATGTCACATCTCTCGCAGTAAATGTATAGATTCCATATAATTACAATAATACACGCTGGAACCATTCCGATACAATGTGTGAAGCATTTCCAACAATTTGGGAAATTATTCGAATTCATTTTATTTGTTCACTGTTTTATTTAATCGTTTTAACGGTTGATTTACTTATTAAAATTGATTGAATATTTTGTGTGTGTGAGTTGATTTGTACGATATTGTAGGAATACATTTATAAATATCTATGTAAGTAATAAGTATGTGCTGTTTTATTCCAGGAAATATATGAAAGTTGAGATTCTTTCAGAATGATGATGGATGGATGGATGAAAAAGAATTACTCGCGTACTACTGAGAAGTACAGACAGTAGAACACATCTGTCAATAGATTTTCGACTTTATCTTAATAAGATTTAAAGTATATGAGGGAGAGCACGTTCGTTACAATAAACAACTTATCACATTTTGCATTGGGAGATCAATCAGTCTACCAAAAGTATTATTTTTTTAATTTTGATTTATTTGTATGACAATAGGCCCATCTCCTATAATAAAGCGGGTGTTATTAATATTATCTAAATAAATACCGTTACAAAATAAAATAAATAAAAAATGTAATGTACTCCCAGTGGTGTGTAACACTACCTCTAATAACATCCACACTGTCTAATTAAATAATGACGAGTTCAGTAAAACAACTGCCGCCCGGTGCCGCACAGTGTTAGCACAGAATGTAGGAGCGTGCACTGCGCGGCCTGGCGGCCTGGCTGCCTGGCATGAGACTATTATGACAGGCACACAAACTTGTGCACTCGGTAATTGTGCCTCCAGTGCTGCCAGGCATTGTGTTCATATTTTATTACACTGTAACACACAGGCTGATCTAATTGATTAATGTAAATCTTTGCACCAGCTCCGACAATACGCAGTCTCTACACGAGAGAACACTATCAACTTTGTAGTTACTGTGTAGTCTCATCAGCAAATATTGACTTTAACTAGACCACAGCAAGACACAATTATATTTGCCAGGTCATGAACTGACTTCCATTAAATTCAACAGTCAATTAAATTTTACTTAGTCTATAGGTCTTTGCAAATCTTTACGTCGAACGTAAAGATCCCACTGTACCTCTATAAAAACTATAGTTTTGTCTATTACACCAAGACATTGTCGCATTGGTATTTTTAAAAAGAACACTAATCAATTATTATTGTTATAGTGGTTTCCGTTAAAGGGATTTTCGCCTCCCGACCTTTGTTTTCATGTGACTGAGCATCTAAGCAACTCTGTATTACCTGTAGAAGGCAAGCTAAGTAGGCAAACACGTCGCTAGATGGCGTGCGGTGATTTTGTTAGACGTGTACAATAATATTGTGCCGCGTTGTAACGAGCGCGGCAATTAGGCCGGGCACACACCCAGCAAGCACACTGGCACAACACACTGGCTAATTGCCTAGCTTCGGTTAGTTTCTTGTTAGCTGCGGTTTTTTGTCAACTATACGTCATGTTGTGTTCTTGTAACTAACGTCTTTGATATGTTTTCGTGGGAAATTTTCTTGTAGACTTGTTAGTTCGTTTAATGTTTTCATAATTAAAATCTGTAAGGTGTATCTACTTGGAATTTAAAATAATTTGATATTAAAATAAAGACGATGCTTATTGATATCTTCTTTAAGTTTAATAAAAACTTTAATTCCGACACATATTACTCTAAACTTCGTCATCCTTTCTATAAGTACAAGCACACCGGCAGCATTATCCAAATTTTAATAAAGATTATAAAACTAACAGAAAACTTGGCTTGCACACAGGTTATAATGCGGCTTTTAGTGAAGACATTAAGCTATTTAGTAATAATGGAAGCAATTAGAGCGCGTACAGACGGTGTTAGCACAACGTGTCGCTGCACTGTCGCAGCGCCATCCTAACTGTGCAGCGGCTCCGTGAGGTGTCTTGTTACACACACACACACACACAACTACTAGTAATGTATGAAATTCATTATAATGATGTGGTGAGCGTCTCTCTCTGGCTCACTACAAAGTGGGAAAAATATTTAATACTCGCTTTGAACGTTTGTGCTCGCGTAGTTTATACTTAGTTGTATTGGAAACTTTGGCTTTGAATACAATGTTCTTTTACTTTTTATTGTTCAGATGTATACATACGTGTGTTGTTTATCAGCAAAGGAAAAACATTCTGAAAATGGTAACTAAATACTATAGATTATTTTGTCCGTACTGATCAATAAGACTCTGGGCTACATCTGCGACTGTACAAAGCAAAATAATCCTTGCATATAAACAGAGACCTACGTGCTCAACAGTCCAGTTAATCAGTGAGTATTAAATTACCCAGCGCTGTTTATTCTGTGCATAAAAAGTATGAAGTTATTAGCATATAAATAAAGTCGGGTTCAGAGTGTACAAGCTCGCGTCTCGATGCACTTGCTAATTGTGTCGCGTGCCAGTGCGGTTTCCTTCAGATGCTACGTACAAACATACAGACGCGCGGCGGAGTGTACTTCATTTGTATAATGATGCGGTTGCTACAAGTTATGGCAGAAAATATAACATTTTACTTTGATATAATAAATGGCAGTGTAGGATGTAAGGGTAAAAGACCACTACGTATGCACGGTGGGTATAAAAATATATTTTTGTACAGGATACAATTAAATTAACTAAACTGATGCGTGTGATGAGTGTCGGCCCGGATATAAGACACCCGCTTCTCATGCATGGGGTGCGGGTTCGAAACCTACCAACGGCAAGTAGCTATGTGACTTTTTCGAGATATATGTACTTTCTAAGATTATCTAGACACTAAGTGAAGGAAAACATCGTGAGGAAACCTGGGCTTGTAATTTCTAATTACAAGTTTGAACTCGCATTCAGCAATTGAGCAACCGTGGTGATTAATGCTCAAACCTTCTCCGTGCGAGAAGAGGCTTTGATCAGCAGTGGGCATTTATAGGCTGTTGATGATGATGATGAAAGTGATGCGTAATGTGCTACATAGTTCTGTAGTATTGCTCGATACTTGTATGTAGAATATGTAGATACAAACCTCAATATACCTGACTGACCCAATCCAACCACCAACTAAACAGCGGCCATACTCTCAACAACTTACTGTATTCAAGTATAGAAATCTGTAAAAATATTCGTACATCAGTAGCACGTATCACACGCCCCCGATACTATACTGTAACACAATATTCCCGGCCTCGGAATATTGTCGGGACCTTAAAGCAATTTGCTGCGGTTACCATGGCAACCGCGCTGTTTTGTGCATTATTACGTCACGACACTGAAACACACTCACTGCTAACTGACTTACTTGTATAAGCTTGTGATGGAGCTCTGGCGGACTTTTTAAAACATAACACAAACTTTTATACTAATGAAGGCCATTCACTGCAGTATTTTAAATTGTATTTTGTATGTCGCTTAGTTTTACGCCACATATGTTGTTCTTTCATAATCAATTCAATAATATACATTGCCAAATGTCACATTGATTTTTTTAGTCGCCCCGCACTGTGTTTCTTCTGTATCGTGGGTGCGTTTACAAAAGTACAATTTCACATACAGTTGTTCTATTCAGGAATCAAAACCGCCTTACGTTGCGCGACAGCCGGTTGCCCAGCCATCGCGTCAACCATGCAATCAATAGTGCAATACAATATAATTTTATGACCACGAAAAGTTCTAGTATTTACTCGTTCACTTACTGTAGTTGAGTGAGCAACACAAATGACATAATTTATGATTAACGGTAACGGTCGCAGTTACAACCAACTGTCTTCTGATACAAGATACAAAATGCAAATGGCGGCCATTCGTCCGCCCCCACGGTACAAGTACTAGCGCCAGCCACTCGACTGCAACTGTCCGTGTGTGTGACAGCCCTAAATCGCGGCTGTATAAACGGATCGTTAGTGTCGATGTACTAGCACGCTAGTGCGGGAGCAGTTCAACGGTGACAACCCTGGCCTTTGTGAAATATTGTTATTTAATAATTTAAAAATTATTCCATTACTGTCAAGTACACACATATACAACACAACATCACGCCTTTTATCCTCGAAGGGGTAGGCAAAGGTGCATATTACGGCACTTAATGCCGTTGTATATACCTATTTTTCACTATTTATAGTAGGTATGTTATGAGTCCACTGTAATAGGGGGTGAGTTTATTGCCATATACCGGGCACATTTCCAGACTCCGTGCTACTGCTGAGAAGTTTTAAAAACCCAGTAATACTGCTGGACCCAAGAATCAAACCCAACACCCTTTGCCCGGCAGTCGCGCTTGCGACCACTCGGCCAATGAGGCTGTCTTGTTAAGTACCTACAGTAATTTGTTATTATTTTTTCTCACATAATATTGTTTCAAGAGGAACTCGACTAATTTCAAGCCATTCTAGAAGCTCATATTCATGAGCAGCACGACACACGACGCGGCGACTGTCGCGCTGCTACGATCACTGTACTTTCTGAATTTTTTTTAAACATTCTTCTTCATCATTCGTTTCTGGACACCACGTTCAAATCCAAACCCAATGGTGGTTTCCGAATCTACAGTTAGTTCATTATCATCATCAACAGCCTATAAATGCCCACTGCTGAGCAAAGCCTCTTCTCACACGGAGAAGGTTTGAGCATTAATCACCACGCTTGCTCAATGCGGGTTGGCGATTTCAAACTTATAATTAGAAATTATAAGTCCAGGTTTCCTCACGATGTTTTTCCTTCACCGTTTGTCAGTGGTATCTAAATAATCTACAGTTAGTTCAGCAGTTAATAATGTTATTTCTTTAACCTTTATCATCGTGTTTCAGTATATTCCGATAACATTTCCCCATAGGTGTGTCCTACAAAAAGCGTGCAGCCGTTACCACGCCACGCTACGTCGAGATTATCTAAAATTCTCGTCTAAAATCAGATTCAGAAATGCATTTTCTATTTTCCTGTCAGTAATCTGTTGATGTGATGTCGCCGGTCTCTCGAGTGTCGGCTGCCGGTGTCTGCAGTGTCGCAGTGTCGCAGTGTCGCAGTGTCGGCTCTCCAGTGACATCGCTTGTTAACTTAAAATTTCAAACACCGCTAGAGTTGGGAAAAAATGTCTTTTGTGTAACGTTCCGTAGTCGTTACGTAGTCGTGTCGTGTTAATATTAGAATTATGTTTCTACAACTTACACAAACTTAGTTTTGCTCGGCGAAGGTTTTAGTTATTTTGTTAGTGTTGGGTAGTTATTGTTGTAAAACGTTGCTATACATAGTTCTTTAAGATGACAATAGAAATTTTCATGGTACATGGTACCAATACCCATTTGTCATAGCAACATAGATACTACAAACTATTCGTGATGCATTAAACAACAATACCGAACACTACACGAGTGTTGATAGTTATAGAAAGTTGTACATACATCCTCAGATCTTACTTGAGTTGACAACAATACTTTTTTTTCCAACAAAAGTGAAGCTACCTCTTATTCACTCCCGTTTCTATTTACTTCATGAATATTATAAAAAGATTTCCATTCCATTAGAGTGCAGTCAGTCTGCAGCCAGCTAATCTTCGCGAGGGTCTTAGAGATGAAATCAAGTGTATGATGGGAAGCGTTCGTCTGAACAAATCTGATTTCCCTGAGGGTGGCTCGGTTCCACCGGCGGAGCTGAGCCGACCCCAGGGACCTGACTGTAAAACCATACCATGCATTAGTCGGTATATCTATACAGGTAAATAAAATCGGAGTGTCTCTTTTTAATATAAAAATAACCTTTTTACTACAATAATAATATATATGCGATACACATATAAAAATACTATTTTTTATCATTTTTGTCTGTCTGTCTGTTTGTACTGGCTAATCTCTGGATACGCTGGACCGATTTTGCAAGACATAGGATACTTTTATTTTGGAAAATTTAACCAAAAAAAAGTTATGTTCTAAGATTCGTATTCAACACACATGAAGTCGCAAGCAACAACTAGTAGTTTAAACCCGAGCGTACAGAGCCATCAGACCACCACGGATGGGGTCCAACCGGGCCGATACCGATTCGGAGTCGCGGAGAACCTAACGGGTAACCGGGGCTCCGGCTCGACGTGCAGGAGAAGGAACGGGTTGGTTTTTAGTCAGTAAGAGTCTGTCACTCCCTCCCGTCTCACCCAGGCGGGAGCAGTCATTCGATGATTTTCCCCCGTTAAAAAAAAATAGTTCTATATAAAGTATACGCAAATAGATATGTTACATGCGGTACTGATAATTATGTATGTATGACTAATAAAACATTTTTCTATCTAGTAGGCGGAAGGAAAATAATAGTAGGTGATTTTTTGCGGAATCAAAAGTGAAACAGGTTAATTTATACACGTCAATAAAAAAATACACGTCAAAAAAAAGCTGACGACCACACGTTACAATTTATTGAAATGTCGTATGACGTCATATCTAGATAGAATTCATACTAAACGATGACGTCAACTGCCACTACTAAAATTTATCTAGGATTCTTCTTTTTGCGTTTAAACTATATCTATAAAAGAATGTGTGTCTATGTTACTGTCCCGTACACACGTCAATCTTAAGTTCTCCCTGTATCCTGGGATACACCGACAATTTCTTTTGTTTTGTAAAAGTTCGAATCCCTACGGCATTTAACCAATAACAGTTGGTAAATCTTAGGTTTTACTGGAAAATTTTTGAATTTACCGTAGTTCGTGCTTTTACAGTAACATCTATAGCTACTGCTGGACACCATTCTAATTCTTTGCCGGAGTCTGTGTTTCCTGTAGGGTATAACCTGGGTGTCTTCAAGGCCCGAGTGAATAGGTTGCTTATGGGATGACGTGCTCCATCGTAGACCGCATCATCGGTTACCACCAGGCGAGATAGTGGTCAAACATCGACCCATCAAATATAAAAAAGGCTTCTATTTCGATGGTATCATACTCTGTCACTATTACCTTATTTAGTTTAGTCTGGATCCTTACCTTAAATTTTATTTTACTTTATTCACTTCGTTAGAATTTTCTCATACGATGTGTTTCTCAGATATGTTTACAAATACTGACTACTTGTGCATTTATTTGCATACACATTACACTGGTCTTGTTTGTTTTACTTAGTGTTATCTTGCAAATGTAATTGAAATACAGCAGACAGGATTTGAACCCGTAACCTCTTGGTAGCCAGTTCAATTGACTAACATCTGCAGGTTTCTAGCGTCGCACTTAACATAATTCTGCTCACCTGTATTATTATAACGTGGTCTCATAAAGTGACTGAATCGTTTATATGTATTAATTCACATTTCTGAACTTTTGCAAGACTTATGAAAAACTAAGTAAATCTCAATACATTAGCAAAATGTTTTATTCAAAACTTTGGACAGTTCATTGTATAAGTTGTAAAAAGACTTTAATGTAATCAAATTTTAATGAAATAGTTGTACGAGACCGTCCCCTCCACTCGGTATCATTCGAAACTATATGATAAGACCGTCATGAGATTACACAATCTTTTGAAGTTTTATTGAAATTATATTTAAGTTTTAATTGAATAATTGTGCTTTCAATCAAGCGGCTCCGTCCTATGCGTTATTTCAGACTATCTACCTGTGTTCCCAATTTCATCCCGATCCTTTCCACCGCTTTGACATGACTGAGTAACTAACACACAAACTGTTAGCATTTACAATATAAGTACGATAAGTTACCATCATATTTAGGAAACAAAATAGACAATATCAGAAACAAGTGGTGTGCACTCGCTCGGTACTCTCTCCCCGCGTCGCGCTCAGCTCACCGCCGCTCGCCGCCGCCCGCTGGTACAAAGTAACACAAAGGACAACGAACAAACAACTCGTTCCACAGACTATATAACACAATTTGGGAGCGAAGCAGACCGGATCCGCGACAACACTACAATCCCATAAATACGAGCACAGGTGACTTCCGACACTCCTCTAGTCCCCGGCTACTCCGCACTACTCCACACTAATTATTTTGTCTAGAATTTGCACTCGCAAAATGCTAATGTGCCATAGTTTTGTTACAAAGAGTGTTAGAAGCTTACAGTTTATGGCGGAACTAGATTCTTACTCGTACAGTCGTGGAGAGACGTGGATCATGTCTATGGCGATTGGTTTAAAGTAAAATGAAGGGTTTTATACTTATGCATTCATCAAAATTTAATGAAATAGACATTGGAAATACGAGCAAACACTCATATTGAATCAATACATACGTAAAACAAAACGCACCAAAAATATTTGACAGAAAAATTCTTACAACAATAAAATAGTCGCCAAATAAAACTTAGGCAAATTCCCCGAGCTAGCGCCTCGTGCAGTGTACGAGTGAAAAATTCAGGCAGCGAGCGAGACGCGCGCGAATTGATTCCAAGCGTTTGGCTCAACTTTATTCGTAACGAAGCCTTTTGAATAAGTCATGGTTAAAAATTCAAAAGTGTCAAGTGCCACGGCGTGTTCCGATATCTAGCGTGCGCCGGAGCTTAGCCTTCGATATTCTGATCGTGTGCAACGTGTCTTAGAGTGTCACGGAATTCATTTGGGAGGTGGTGACGCTAGGTGACGTGAAATGTTCAATGATAACTATGGTGTTGGATACGGTGAAGACAAATAAGTTTGAAATCGCCAGTTTGAATTGAGCAAGCGTGGTGATTAATACTCGTGTCTTCTCCGTGTGAGAATAGGCCTTTGCAATGCGTACTTATAGGTTGATGATGATAAATTATGGTGTCAGACGATCAGTAAAATGAGTAAAATTATATTTTCGCAAATATTCGAAGTGGCTAAGGATTAAAATGATTGTCTAACCACTTATAAAACACGACAGGTCCCAAGACAAATAAACTCGTGAAGATCGATGAAGTCCCTCCGAAGGTAGCGATAGTACAAGCAATCACAAGTGGCTGGGTACCACCTGCCCGCGCTATATCTCTCGCAGACTCTAGAGAACGTATTTTATTAGCGCAAAAAATCTCACTTAAGAACATCACCGCGCATTATTCACAGCTTGCCTTCCTTGCCTCGGAATATCTTACATTTTTAAACCCAGTTTTCTCTTACTCAATGATATTTAGTATTTCTGTTTCGTTATGTTTTCTTGCAGCGTCTAGCTGTTCTTCTTTATTATTATTATCAAGTTTCTTTGAACTGAGATTTTATGTAGTTAAAGAGATTTTATGTACCTACATCAATATTATTCAGGTCAACATTAAATAATTTAATAACAGTAAAGAACCCACCCTCATAGTCTGACGTACTGCGATAGGTTTCTCTTATTGTGCTATTTTCGTTGAACCGATATTGTGTCCTATAAGGTTTCTTTGCTTTACAATATTAATTTTAGCATCATCTTTTTTTATAACTATCGTCAACCATTTTAATATTATCGTTCAACTTAGGTAATGGAATTATTTTTCGCACCTGTACCAATATTTCCATTGAGATATCCGAATAATTCAGTTTTTGTGATCAGACACACTGATGACAAAGATTAAAAAATTACTTTTGGTCAAGAAGTAATTTTTTAATCTTTGTCATCAGTGTGTCTGATCACTTTAACCTTTTCATCTCCAATCGGTCCCTCAGCTAATTAATTGCAGCCTCCTTCATAATGATCTCCATCTCAGGCGTTATAACAATAATTAACATTATTCAGCTCCTTGTCACAGCATCGTCATAACCACTTCGCTCGACACTAATTGATTAGCGCCTCGCAACGTGTAACGTGTTACGTAGCTTGTTACAGCGATATGTAGCGCGGCGTGTGGCGGGTGACAGCCCTGACTAATTGCTTGCCAAACGTTGCTGTGGTTTGTACTCGACTACATTTTATTTGTGTCATCTTTCTCCTGTCGACGTTGACAGTTAATGTGTTGGCTTATTACCGTTGTTCAGTCTCAACATATTTTTTACAAAGTTAATACAATAAACGGATTGGACAAAGGATCCTAAATAATGCAGTAATGGTGTCTACTAATGTAAGTAATCAATGTTGTATTTCGTGACACTAACGTTAAGAACAATGCCAATAAAAACGTAAATCTATACAGAACTATAATCCTCAGTACACACTGCGCTCACAAAACAAAATGTACGCACACATCCATGTATCTCGGCATTAACACGACATTCTCAAAATTCCCGCCATTTGTGAATGGTGCTCTGTGCCACAGTGTAGTGCTATTGTGCCAAATAATAACACAAGCCTTGCGTTTACACCTTTCTACTGAAATTATTACAAGAGCCAACGAAATGTACGAACGACAAGATTCCAAACAATTGTTCAGGCAGTGTGCGCGTGAACAATGTACAATGCTGTGTTGTACTGTGACGTCACAATTTCCAACCTTAATTTGTAGCGCTATAAAGCTGCGCCTCGCTAACTGAGATGCAACTCGGAGCCATTTCACAATTATGTTCGGAATTTTGAATTGTAGACTCAAATGCCATAACAGTAAGGCTGTAAACGGCTTTCGCAACGTTCAAATCATCAGTTATAGCGCAAGAATTCAAAATGACAAAACGCGACTGTAGTCTAAATAGGATATCATGGATTTTACGAGTGTTGAAATGGAATTCTGTTGAGCTAGGCATCTTAATATGAAAATTATTTGGATTTCATGATCTCTATTGCACGTATTATAAGGTGTAGAATTAATTCCAATGTTGACAAATATAACAGTTTCCAGTCAAAGAATTTGGCACGCAGCATGTAGTGGGCTGCGGACACACTGGGAACACATTTGCATGCTCGTACAAATTGTGCTTGAATGTATCGCGCGTTGTCTTATTTCGGAGATTAAGCGGTGTGTGTGTCGGAATGTGGGCTATTATTTATGGCGTGTTTCGGGTGTAATTTCGGTTCAAATTATGCGTGTTCTGTGTGCTAATGTGACGCTGAGAGGAAAACTCTGTTCCGTGTTGTTGGAGAGAGTTATGACGAGAGGGCTGAGGACATTCTCAGCTGTAATGTCGCTGCTGAGATTTAGAAGACGTTTAGCGAATGAGATTTGTGACTGAGGGCATCTTGAGGACTGTGACAGATTTAGTAATATATTTCTTTGTATATTGTAAGACGTTTTGTCCAAAAAGACGTTTGAAATGTCAGAGGTGAGGCGTGGGACACAGGCCGTGGGTGGACTGATTTACTATATTATTAGTATTGACGAAACTAATTTCATCATAATTCTTTTGAGGATATGAGCTTCAGAAAATATGGAAAAATGGACCTATATAAGGTAAATATGTTACGTAGTACTGTTTACTTATTAATAGACATTTTGTGAGTAACTGTATGTTTTAATTATACAAAAAGATTTCTCCTTATAAACTAGAGCCATATAAATAGCTCCTTATAAACAAGCAGCATTAGCTCTGGAAACTAACTCCACGTAATATAAATATCAGTATTCCATTCAATAAACCCGTCGATTTCTCCGTAAGTATACATCTCAAGTGTGCCGGTGCCAGGGGGAGGGAATCCTCTAGGAATGTCTCACGTACATACAGGAGGATGCTGACAGAATGCCGCGGAGGGGGAGAGATCCGGCTACACAATGAAACTAGCTCTGTGAGGTAAAAAGTATCAAAATAATGGAAACAAAGAAACGAATTTTAAGCAAAAATTTCAGTCTGCTGTGTTACGTTCCTAAAAATCTTTTTCGTATTTATATTAACATAAGAACCGCCTTTATGATATTCTGACTGTGTTGCCGAGGTATAGTCCACACAGCTATTTCGTATACAGGTACAAAAATAAAAATTGACTCAGTGCAGAGAGTGCCAGGCAGGATCAGGCTACTGAACCGACCGATGGTTATAAAATATAGTTATGATTTTATTAAAGATCATAATATAATAGAGTAGATGCCTATTTTGTATACTAAATTAAATAAATGTAAAGACTTTACAACAAACTTGTGTGAATAGAATTTTGGGAATAGGTTTTCCATGTACATTGACTAGGAGCATACACTCACCGTGACCACTAGCGTGAATATATTTCATGTTTTAATTTAACTAACAAGTTTATGGAAAACGTGAAGCGACCAATAGACCAATACTCGTGTGTTGTACAAATAGTTTTTCACTGAAATGGAAACACATTTCCCGTGGAGTGCGGGCCGGTGCACCGCGAGGTAAGCTTCGCTTTTCTAAACACAAAATCGTTTTTCAGGCGATTGTGTTTTTTTTTTTTTCATTTACAAATCGATGTCGCTGCGGAAATTCACATGAATCCTACGAACGAGGAAAACTTTCAACGAAGCGATGGGCAGGTGTTGCAAGTTCTCAGTGTTTTTTTAAATATAATTTATTAATCAACTTGGTGGATTTGTGTAAAACACAAACAAACTTTGTTTTCAAATACCTGCAGGCAAACACAGGTACACCAACTGAAACTCTTCGCCAGTTATGTCATAAACTTTATGAAAGAGACGGGCAACCTTTTAGAGATCTTGATTAGCTGAACACGAAGAAAGCCAACCTATACACAATAATATGACTTGACTGTGTATTTAAATATAAATCCAACAAATTTACCATGAAACTAACTAGATTCGTTCTGCTTTGAATAACAAAATAAACGTTATAATAAAATTATCACTCGCTTAGTTTATATCCGAGCTGTCGAGGGCATCGATGCGTATGAAAATATAGCGCGAGGAGTTTCCTCATGGAGCGCCCTACAATGTGTCACACTCGCGCCGGCAGAGGGCGCCACGATGTATGACACAATTATCACCGAGCCTGCGGGAGACACGCTCTCTGCACTCGCCTCTATTACTTATTATCTTGTTAAGTATAATCTTCCTGCGATTTCTTTTACTAAATGTATATTTTCCTGTATTTACTGAAGATAAGGTGTCGCAATCTCCATCGTGGATGTTATCTTATATTTTCTGATTCTCATTTTAAAAACATTTCATAACTTTTTAGTCTCTGCATAATCTTGAAACAAGATGATAATGTGCGCTTGTAATGAAATCCTACGTCCTCCTAATTCACTGTGTTGTACCAAAATGTTTACCTCCGCACATTATAATGCAGACACTAGCTGCAGCTGTACTCGCATCATAATATTTCCTCTACAACGGTACAGTGCGCGTCTGTAAGGCGCTCTCGAAGTTCTCAAAGCGCCTCATTACACAAACATTACTTTTGTTCAATATTAAACACCTACAGAGGGTCACACCTGTCCCCTGTCTGTTTGTGTTCCATCACGATACATCGGATAATGTTACAATAGTGATATAACGCCATGTCCGAATAAATAACCGTCACGTGTGGAATATTCTCCAAGTGTTCGCTAAATAAATGGCTTCCTCTCCTCCGCTTCTATACAACTGAGTTAAGGACAAATTGTAGACACTATTTTTGTACTTGGACTGTACAAAGTGTGGACTTTTTGAATATTAAATAAGAGATTGTTTTAAAATAGCTATAAGTATTTATGTATGTACAAACGTACGCTACTTTTATAGCTACAAGTACATGACCCTGCGAACTAACACCAAAAAATGAATGAAAATAAGAATTTGAAAAAAGCAGTAAATTAGTATTTCCGTCTGCGTCGCGTAATATTTGCCACAAACCGAATCTGTGCTCGAAATATATAACTCCGGAAATGTTGCCAGTATTATACAGCGAGGTATTGCCACATTTTTCATATATCTAATAAAACTCAGGTACACACAGAAATATTCAAAAATGTTTGCATTGAAAAAAAAATTGAGTCTTTCAGTTCAGCGCACTCTGTGGTTTGTTAGTGAAGTAGTTTTATGTTACTTCAAAATATAGTAGATATTTCGTTATACTTTGTGTACATACAATAATAATTACTTACTTTTTAAATTCGTTCTACTGCATGCAACACAAAACTAAGCACCTTGTAGAACATGAAGCTTTTCCAAATTAATCAATAAATAGTTTAATACATTTTGAGCTGTATTGCAACTACAATGAAATAGACAAGATTCTCATACGGATTCATTTTCTTCCTTTCGTGGCAACCGAGCGAAACATCGCTTGGCAACCAAACATGGTTTGGTTTTACGTCAGGAAAGTGAAAGATATAGGTGTATTTTTTCTTTGACCACACGGGAGTAAGTATAGCCAACAGCCGGTATATTATATTAAGAGAAGAATAACTTGCCTCGTTGGCCGAGTGGTCGTAAGTTCGACTGCCGGGCAAGAGGTCTCGGGTTCGATTCCCGGGTCGAGCAAAGTATTACTGGGATTTAAAAAAAAATCTCAGTAGTAGCACGGAGTCTGGAATTGTGCCCGGTATATGGCAATAGGCTCACATAGTGAAAAGTGGGTGTTACATTGTACAGTGGCATAATGTTCACCTCTGCCTACCCCTTCGGGGATAAAAGGCGTGATGTTATGTTATGTAGAAGAATAACTTGATGTGCGCGGGCACATCAGTACACTGTGTGAATTCTCTGTTGTTCAAACACAATTACTAATAGACATTAGTACCCGGCAATTAGTGTCTGCGCCCCAACCGCTGTACACCTGTACACCTGTAACCTGTAAGCCTGTAAGTGTACATTCAGTAATTCAGCCGCCACTTACACTGAATAACAGCCACTTAACCTCAAGAAGTGGCGGTACCTTCGTCTCTCAATTCTCTCTCGTATAAATCTCAATTAGGGCGACGTGGCTACATTACTCACTATTAGCCACACTGCCACACTGCCACACTGCCACACTGCCGGCCGGAGCCACTATTATATCATAATTGATAATTACTCACACTTTTCCTGAATATCTTTGTCGATTATAATATCATCCACTGGATGTTCGCATACAATCTAGAATTAATTGCTTGTTTTTTAATCTTCCCTCTGCCTTTATTCGTAGTCACCATTATATATTTTATTATGCAAATAACTCTTTTCTTTCATGCCTGAAGTTTTTTTGAGTGTGATACAGATCGAACATCTGACTCCGTAAGCGTTTATCTGTTCCAAACTAATAACATATTTACCGAATGGCACAGTGACACCCTCGCACAACTCCTCGCGATATTGACGGAGCCCTTATTTTATCCCAAACACTGCGACGAATGCTGATGATACTATTGACACAAATTAAATCGCATGAGCGTTGAACGGGACGCTGTCCGCAAACACCATTACGTACGTACCCTCCCCATGGGGCCAGTCCCCCTGCCCCGTCTCCCCTAGTCCCCCGCCCACCTGGGGGGCCACTGTGTAACTTGCGACTTGGATTAGTCGCGGTCGCGCGAGATAAGTTCGTGTTTGAGTCGCGACGTGTGTAAACGCCCTAATTTTCTTAATTATGCAAGTTTTGTGTTTGATTTGCATGCTGGTGGGGCGTGGGGGGTGAGGGGGGGGCTTAGTGACGCCCCCTAGTGATTATGGGTTGCTATCAACGAACTTTGGTTAATTTGTGACACTGATGTTCGAGTTTTAATTTAGAAGTCTTATGAGGAAACTTTTGTAACAGGCAGTCGTGTTTATTGGGAAATGTATTATTACGTGTTTACTTACGCCTGGAGTAGTGCTATTAATTTCAATCGCAAAATAAATAATCATGTTTTAGGATAGGTATTGAACGTCCATCCACCGGTGTGTACTGATACAATTGCGACCAGTCGCTTGTTACAGTAAGCAGACACGTGGACACACTCGTAGTTTTTGTTCTGCAATGTGCCCGGCCACCAGCCACAGCTCGGTGCTAGCTGGCCCCGTACTGACTGCACTGCGATACCGTTCCTATTATTAAAGACAAGTTTGAGATTTTATGTTCAACAACATTTTGCGAAAAGGACATTGAAATACATAGACAGTTAAAAGTATTACGTAAACAACACAATGAGGCGTAATTTCTGATAACTATAACCACCGTTATCCACAATGCGTTCAGTTTCGTAATACTTTATATTCACTGTCCTTTAAAACTTTCTCTTGAATCCAACAACAATTCTATTTTGCCTTTAACATCGTAACTCCGCAAAATATCGGTGGAAAAAATAGAAGTTGGCAAGTATCGGGTGACTCGGGTAGTGGGTCCTAAATCACGGAGTCTGTTGGCTGGTAATCCGGCGATGCATCACTGACGGCAGCGAGCTGATGATTGATGGCAGCCAGGCTTGCCATCGATTAGCCACCACCAGCGGAGGGGGGAGCTTTGTTCTCGAATGTCGTACAGATGTAGATAAGTTCTGTTTTAAAACTTATTGGGAACATTTGTTTGTTTGTTTTTTGATGGAGTTGAAGATAAAATTCGATGATGACTGGTCAGTGTTTGTTAATAAACACCAACAAATCATACCTCATGATTTTTACAAGTAACATTTGAGACATATCATTTAATATGGTTTTACAAAGGGCATCAAATATTAACTCGTCGAGTACCGGTTTTATAGACACAATTAAAGAACAATAGGTCGCGGTCACCGGTGACCGCTTGGTGTTTGACAGTTTAAATGAACGAATGAATTCAATCCAATTACACAGTAAATGTAACATAAATAAAAGCTCATACTGACCACAAAACAATCAGCTGAAAGTTAACAAATAAACGTCCGCGGGAGACAATATAAAAACAAGAGTATAAGAAAGCAGATCTAAGTGGGAGAGCCGGGACTCGAACCCTTCCACTTAGGTTAATCTGACCGCGACACGTGTACACACCGGACAACAAGTAACCTGATCATACCACCCATGTAATGTAATACTACCTTTATTCTGTCACAATAAGGACGCTTTTTGTTTACAAGGCAATGTTGATCGTATCTATAAAACCTTACATTTAAAATGCGACACAAAAACCGAAAGGTCCGGTTAACCGGTTTAAGCCCCGCGCGCAGGGAATGAAATAGAGAATTAATTTGTTCGCAAACAAAACTCCATCGTGCGTGAACATGTAACATAATCATCAAGTTGTGGGCAGAGCCGGGGACATTAGTTAGTCGTTTTGGTCGAAGCTCGAGACTAATGCCATTTGCAAGAGGAGGGAGAGGGATCGTAGTCAACAAGTATTTCTTTAATACGAACAATGCAATAAGCAGCTGTTCTAATTTCTAAGTCTCCGCGCATGGGAATTACACATTATTTTATATTCTGTTTCAAACTTGTACATTGACATTTCCACGTCGCGGGACGTGACGGGAGCTGCTTTATTTAACTGGCAACACAAAAAACTGCGGAGTCTGCAAACAGAACCCTTTTAATGTAATAAACCCGGGAGTTTGTGTGTAATCAGCGCGCGATGCGGGCGGCGCCGCGAGGCTGGACTAGCGAGCGACAGCGCGCTTTGAAACTGACGTGTTCGTAATATTGTTGAAAGGAAAGCGCGAACATGTAATAACTGTACTGAGATTTACAGATAGGAAAATCATAAAATTGCTACCTCGATGGCCGTGCAATTGGTACCGGGTTCGATTCCCGCGTCGGGAATAGTATTACTGGGTTTTTATGGTTTTTAGAAAATGTCTGTATTAGCACGGAGGCTGGAATTGTGTCCGTTATATGGCAATAGGCTCACCCCCTATTAGAGGTACATGGGACTCATAACATACCTCTAAATAGTGAAAAGTAGGTGTTACATTATACAGTGCAACTCAACCTACCCCTTCGGAGATAAAAGGGTGTAATGTTATGTTATGTTACGAATTCAAATAAAAATTTTCAATGGCTGTTATAGACACATCTTTTACCGTGTAACCTTGTAGAGCTCAACAGAATATTATATCAAGTTGAACAGATGACACAAACACTCGTTCAATAATTATATATTTCAGTAAATACTGTCTTTACTCCCGAGTTCTCTCGGATGATTATAGTGTTTATCAATCAATTCGTAAAGCGTAACGAATCTTATCCCTTCAAATGGTATTTTTAGAAAATGTACCCTATTTCTATTTCTATACAGACGTTAATGTAACAAGCAAACTCACTTTAGCTTTTATAATATTATATAGTTTGGATTAGGAGTTTGTACTGAAAATGGAACGTGAGGTGAGCCTTATTATATAGTAAAATATAGCAGTTTAGTTAAATAGAAGCCAGTTATACAATAAACAGGTTGGAGTGTCTTTGTTAGTGTTAGTAAATGCTTTATTTAAATATTAGACTTTAACCTTTGTTTTGTAATCATTAGAGTTTTCCGACTTCAGGAGTCATCGGCCGGTATGTTGCTTTTTTTTTTTTTTTTTGTATGTATGTACGCGCATAACTCTGAGATGCGTGAAGCGATTTGCAAAATTCTTTTTTTGTTTGAATGGGCATACTCCCAAGATGGTCCCATTTCCATGAGGTCAGGATCTGATGATGGGATCCTAGGGAAACCGAGGGGAACTTTCGAAAATTCTATGGGCGAGTAGTACGTCTATTATGTTTTTCAATTACGATTTTTAAACACTACAATTTGATAAGGGTCTGGAGTCGATGATGGAGCCGTCAGACAGTCGAGGGAACTCCTCAGCGGTTCATATTAACTACCTTGTGTTTGGGCTTAATTAATTTGTATTGATGAGGACTTTACACCTAGATAGAGTGGGGCTATCATTAAGGGTCTGATGATGAAGAAGTGTAATTGTTAAGGGAACTCCTCAACGGTATATAGTAACTACCTTGTGTTTGGGCTTGTATAATTTGTATTGATTAGAACTTTGCACCTATGTAGATTATAAGTAACAAAACGGGTATATGTAACTTAACAGTGAAAATGATAAAATAATAAAATAAAAACTGCGTTTAAAAAACCGACTTCAAAAAACCAAAAACTAATAACAAACAAAAAGTCAAAACTAAAAAGCAAAAAATAACTATTATTAGTACTGATAGGTTACCCACCCACTGATAGGTAAGAAGTCGGTGCCATAAGTTCCATACAAAATTATTCATTAAGACCTTAATAGGTACCTAATTCACAATTTTGTGGACATTAAGTTATAGGTATGTACAGTTGGGTAGGAGACAGAGTATGAAAATTTAAAATGTATTCCATCAGTAAAAGGTAATAAGGTATAGACACGTATTTTTTTTTCATGAAAGGTTACAATACTTAGATAAAACGGAATTAAGTTTAGGCGCAAGTAAGTTGCTACGTTTACGTTGCTTGTTCTTTTGTTCTTTTTTTTTTTAATTTTGTATTTTTTTTTGTATCTGTGTGCGTGCCTACTGTCGAATAAATGATTTTTCTTTCTTTCTTTCTTTCTACGTCACGTTACCCTACAAAATAGTAAATCGTGATGTCATACGACATTTCACAAGTATTGTCGACAGTTCTCAATTTTCTAAAAAATGAAAATGTACGTGTTTAATATTTTATTATGTTTTCGGCTTACTCACGTAATTATTCGACGAGGACCTCGATTAGTTTCAAGCAATGCTAGTGGCTCATATTCAGGAGCAGCATTCATAGACACGCGCCGGGGCGACTGTCGCACTACTACTTTAATATTTTAAAATAATGTACTAGACGGACATGAAAAAATATTTAGGGTACTACCACAGAAATTATTATATTTATGGATTCTACCCTGCTTACGTAAGTCTTTTTGGGATTTGATTCTCGCACGGGACTAATCTTTACGTGTATGTGTGAATGATGCGCATGTGAAAAATTACGTGCTTACGACACAGGAGAAATCACACTGACAATTTAATCATGCAAATAACAGATACATACATACATATAGTAAGTAATAGTATATATATCTAGTCAGCTAGATGAGATCATCAATCAATTAGTTGAGCATCACAGCTCACCGCCCGACACACACGAACTAATGTACAGTAATTATTTATGTTAAAACATAATGATTCTGCCTAAACCGAACACTTGCACATTCAGTGCATTAGTTAATGACAATAAACACATTAGCAACAATACATGGCGGACTGTGGCAAATGATGCATTTGTTGCTAACAATTACATTTTGTCTCTATGTACTGAGTACTGTGGACGGTAATGACTGCTTATTGTAAAGGGCCTATCGTATTTTTACTCACCAGATGGAGCTAGTGTGAACCTCTCATTCTTCGTCCAATAGGGAATTAGCTAGTGTCACACCTTTGGACGTTCGATATTTGACAACGGCTGTGATTGGACTAAAAATCTCTTACTTGCAACATCTATTGGCCAAAAATAGCCCCATTGCTATTGTTTATTTAATTTTTTTAATTAAAGACCGCCATACTCCGAGTCTTTGGTCAATGCAATCGCAATCAACACATACACACTCATAGCTTCCATAAGAATTTCTCTATCCGATGATGTAAATCGCATTAATTTAGTTTTTAATACTTTTTGAGTTTATCACGAAAGGAGAAACAGACAGTCATGTCGATGGATCGTGTTGCCGGGATGGCGTGATGATGTTCCTAGATTCGATAGCCGAAGATATAGGTAATGGTGTTATTATTATTTAGTTACTTACTTGTAATCAAAGGTGAATTGCTCGCAAATTAGACAGCTATGCTATGACTGCTCGGCGGCTGTTATCAATGTTGACGGACGTATATCAAAACAGATATCTAATTACACTATCAAACAAATGGACATACATTAATATAGGATTGAAATTGTATATTGATTGTATTCTAACTAATATAGTGTATATTATGTATAACTAGCGACCCGCCCCGACTTCGCACTTGCAATATGCATTTATTATACACATAAACCTTCCTTAAGAATCACTCTACCTATTAAAAAAACCGCATCAAAATCCGTTGCGTAGTTTTAAAGATCTAAGCATACATAGGGAGGGACAGACAGACGGCGGATAGCGACTTTGTTATAAACTATGTACTGATTAATACTGCACAACTAAATAACATGCCGATGGCAATTTTTTTTTTTATAAAAAAAAACTAGTTTCAGCATTCAAAGACACTCTATACAAAGATACTCTATATCGACGTGTGGTAAAATAAAAGTTAAAGGAACAGATGAAACAAAAACTGTCTTCTCGCAATAATAATTTTGCTTTGTGAAAACTCGGTAAATGTTAACAGCTAGTCGATTATAATGAAGTGACCTCGTATTAGTAGATAATGTCGACGCATGCATTATATTTATAATGACCACGAGCCAGTATCAGCGAGTACATCGCATAAATCCAGTTATATTACTCTCACAACAGCCGACCCTCTATTTAGCAGGCTGTTTGCAATTTGTACTGCACTTTATAATGAACATTCTAATTATAATCTAAAGATATTACGATAGTGGGTAATATTAACTGGACTTTATTCAAATAGAGCCATGTTTCGGCACGAATGGGCCGGCTCGACCGGAGTGATACCACGGCCTCACAGGAAACCGACGTGAAACAACGCTTGCGTTGTGATTCGTCGTGTGAGTGAGGTTACTAAAGGCCGTTCCCCTATCTCCCCAATCCCTGAATCCCCAAAATTCCTGAAATTCCTAATCCCCAAAAGGCTAATAACTTGTAACGCCTCTGGTGTTCTAAGTGTCCATGGGCGACGCCGATTGCTCACCGTCAGGTCCGGTCAGCAGCGTTCTCTGAGAAACCTATTTCATTTAAACTGCGTTCTCCAACCCATTGGCCAAGGCTGGACGGTGTAGAAACCTCTATTGTTTAGAGGAGATCCATAATCCAGGAGTGGACTAAATTATTCAAAAAGAGTAAAAAGGTAAGTGCAGTGAAGGTAAACGTTTGCATACTGAAGCATATTTTCATCTAAATGAAAAGAGTTTGCTATTAACACTGAATTGATTTACCTCGAGGTCATTGAGCTACCGAGCACAACCTAGACTATCTAGGTATTACCTAGGTATAGGTAGGTATCTAGTGTCAAAGTTCGAATAATTCATCGGGTGACGTCACAAAGTCAGCAGTCTTCAAATTAAATGCTAATAGTATCGTTCCGCTCTTCTATTGTTACTCATTCTGCATTCTTAAACGAATGCTTGGGAATCGTTTGAGCGTCTACAAATTGTGATATCATCTACTTTCTTTTTAAAAATAAATGGTAGAGTAGTCATAGGCACTAAGTGTTTCGATTTCAACTTTAGAAAAAACTCGACTGTTGCTGAACTAAACCAGTTAATAGTAGTAATACAAACAGTTATTTCACACTCCGACTAATAAGTCCCTCGACAAATCAACACCCAGCCACATAGTGTGTGCATCATTCAGTGAAACGACTCTTCGAGCGAGTCTCGTAGAATGAGATTAAATAGCATTCATAGATCTCAAAATACCGTAACAAAAAGCGGCTAACTAAAATATGAACCCGCTCCCGCTGCCACCCAAACCGTACCCTCTCCTAATACCAACGACCTAATTGAACCAAATAAAAAGCTCGGACAAGTCCCGAATTTATACAATTATCGAACCCCACCCTGCCTGCCCCCACCTGCCCCTACCTGGTCCTCTACGTGAACCTAACGGGCCACAAACCATGACCTAATGAGGGAACCGAACAGAAACAAAAGAATATGCCACACAGACACCATAAACTGTAACACTTTATATGTATGTGTTACAACACACCGGGGATATTGTTAGTATTGTAACATCAACGGTTTGTGGACACGTACCATAATATATATACTTAAGTGGATAGGTTCCAAAACAAGGAAAATTATAGATGACTTGATATACAAATAGTTAAGGCAAGTATCTGTATTCGACAAGCAGATTATAGCAAGGATTAGACCAAATAACTGGTATTTTAGAATCAATTTTGGTTTATACGCAGACAGACATCATTATTATTATATGTGTTGATGTAAGAATTGTCGTGGCTGCTCACAAACCAGTTCCATATATTTAGCTATACATAGGTACGTCAAGTCGATGGTTAAAACAGTATTTTTATGTAACATTTTTTAGTCGCTAATACACTTGCATGTGGACAACACGCATTTCATTTTTCCACTCCCCTGCTCGTCGAGTGAACCTTATTACAAACACCATATGGTCGAAATTCGAGCCGGATACAACAGTCAAGTCGTCGAGCCAGGAGAACAAAAGGCCGCATTCCTAAGCAGCGATAAGCGAACCTTTTTTTTTTGCACCTATTCAATTCCACGAATTAGCAAGTTGTTTACTACAATTTATTAGAAGACGTCATTACGACATTACACATCGGGAATCAGCTGCATTAGAGGTTCGTTATCAAGAAAAATGTGTTCGACCGAAGAACAACAACAACTTCTCTCCGTGTTGGAAGATACTGCTAACCTGTTACAGAAGACTCAAAGTAACCTGAGAAAATGTCCTAAACAACGGTTAACTAAAGGTTATATCGAAGCGCGAATGAAGATTATAGATGAATATTGGCATACATTTAAGTGTGCTCATCAAGATTTAGTGAAGATAACACCAAAAGCTCATAAAGGGACTTTGCCTTATTTCATGAATGATGAATTTTTTATCTATGAAGAATTATACAATGTGCTACAAGGTGACTTGAAAGATATGGTTACTGCATTATCGGGATCTTATGAATCAGGGTCAGCGAATTCTAGTTGTACCCTTCCAAATCAACAAAATAAATTCATACACTTACCGAAGATTCAACTACCGAAATTTTCTGGAACTTATGAGTCATGGCAAACATTTCAAGATTTATTTACATCATTAGTGCATAATAATTCTTCATTAAGTGATGTGCAAAAACTTCATTTCCTGAAAACAAGTGTTACGCACGAAGCTCAGACATTACTGAACAACATACAGGTCACAGATAACAATTATGCTCACGCATGGGATATCTTGAGGACAAGGTACGGGAATAAACGCTTAATATTGAATCATTCTATGAGAAGATTATTCAATCAAAAGAAGATGACTTCTCAATCAGCTTCTCAGCTAAAAGGATTGTTGGATACAACAACCGAATGTTTACATAGCTTAACCACTTTAAACATTGACACAAGCTCTTGGGATCCAGTTCTTATATATCTTCTCGTGCAGAAGATGGACCCAGAGACTCACAAAAACTGGGAAGAGTACGCGTATAAGGAAGATTCGGACTGTGTACCTACCTGGAGTGATCTTAAGAAGTTTTTAGAGACAAAGTTCCGTACATTAGAATTAACCAATCAAAATATTACCATCAAGGATTATAAAACAACTAAAGAACGTTCATTTTACGCTGCTACGCCAGTAACGGAGAAAGTTTGTGTTATGTGCAAGGATAACCACAGTTTAAGTCATTGCAAGGATTTCTGCAAATTGGAACCTAATAACAGGAGTGAATTTGTGAAGGAGAAACACTTATGTTACAATTGCTTGGTGCCAGGACATTCGGCATTTAAGTGCAAGGTGCCAGTGTCTTGTCGTCTATGCCACAGACGCCATCATTCCCTTTTACATGTTAAGAAGAACACAAAGCCAGAGGATTCCTCGGTCTCATCATCCCCAGCTGTAACACATGTAGAAGACGAGCAAGCAATACAAGTCAACACAATGATGACGTCACAATACAGCGCAAAGCAACGAGTAGCTCTTTTAGAAACAGCAGTAGTGGAAGCTACAAACAAACAAGGACACACCATCTTACTGCGAGCGCTAGTCGATCAAGGTTCTGAAGCAGCTTTCATTAGCGAGAAAGCGACTCAATTATTAAAGTTAGAACGACAACCGACTAAGGGAAGCATCATAGGAGTGGGATCCAATAGGACCGAATTGAAACATGTGGTACAGCTACAGATAAGATCACGATGGGACCGAAACTATTGTTTACCTATCAAGGCATACGTAATGCCCAAGCAACTGACCACAAGGATTCCCATGAAAACAATCAGCACACCAGAATGGTCACACATCCAAGGGCTCAACCTGGCTGATCCAACGTACTTCATGCCAGGGTCTATAGATCTGCTCCTAGGTGTAAAGGAATATGCTGACATTTTACAAAACAATATAATCAAAGGTCCACCAGGCACACCAAGCGCTCAGAAAACAAACCTAGGTTGGATTCTTTTTGGGGAAGTTTATACAACACAACATAACAATTATGTAGTCATGCATCACTCAGTCGACATCGAAGACATGTTAAAATCAATTTGGGAAATCGACTCAGATACTAAGAGACACTTAACAAAGGAAGAGCAACTGTGTGAAGAATTATACGAAAGAACAACTATTAGAACGAAAGAAGGAAGGTACATAGTTAGATTACCATTTAAAACAAACAGTCCACAATCACCTGATGGAAACACTAAATTGATAGCCATGAAGAGATTTGTTCTACTGGAAAAGAAATTCAATAAATCGCCAGACCTGAAAATAGATTATGCAAAAGTAATTAGTAATTATATAGAACAAGGACATTTAGAAAAGGTACCTGAAAAGGAAATAGATAAAAGATCTCTATACTTACCTCACCATGCGGTCATCCGTGATGATAAAGAGTCTTCTCGAACACGCGTTGTATTTGATGCATCGTGTAAAGGATCAAACAACCTTTCTTTAAATGATGAATTGCTCGTCGGTCCGCAGCTGCAAGAAGACTTAAGAAACATTCTAATGAGATGGAGAATGAAACGTATTTGTTTAGTAGCTGATATAACACAAATGTATCGGCAAATATTAGTGCATCCAGATGACACGGACTATCAGCGAATCTTATGGAGGCAGCATGAATCTGATATCCTAGAAGAATACCGATTGCTCAGAGTTACCTTTGGCACAGCTTCTGCACCTTATTTGGCTGTTAAAACACTTCAACAGGTAGCCAAAGATGAAGCGAATACAAACACCTTAGTTGCTCGAACTATTAACGAAGATTTTTATATGGATGATCTTTTGTCGGGTACAGACACAGTAGACGAAGCTATAACTCTATCACTCGAATTAACTCATACACTCAAAAGAGGAGGATTCATACTTACTAAATGGGCATCCAATAGTATTGAAGTCATGAAATCCATTGAAGAAGACAAACGATCAGTCAATGCAAGTATTGATTTGAATCTAAACGGAACCATAAAAGCACTTGGAATCACTTGGAATTTAAAATCAGATCGGTTTCAATACAATTGTAATTTTCCAACCAATGCCAAACCAATAACCAAACGCAAAATACTGTCGGATATACAAAAACTGTTCGATCCTCTGGGTTGGATTGCACCTACTACTGTTATGGCTAAAATACTTATACAAAAGCTTTGGCTTGAGAGATTGCAATGGGATGATGAAGTTAGTGATACCTTACAAGAAGAATGGCAGCAAATCAGATCTGATCTCAATAATATAAACGAAATAAAAATCGAAAGATGGCTTGGCACACTATCTTTTAGCAATAATAAAGCACAAATACATGGTTTCTCTGACGCATCAATGCGTGCATATGCAGCAGTAGTCTATATTAGGATTGAAAACTCTGATGGAAATATAGAAACAAAACTTATAGCTGCTAGGACGAGAGTGGCACCATTGAAAATAATTTCATTACCTCGCCTTGAGCTCAGTGGAGCCCTATTGCTTTCAAAACTAATGAAGCAAGTTGGAACATCAATGCGAATACCAACATCAAACATGATTGCATGGACCGACTCTTCGATCGTCATCGCATGGCTTTGTGGCGAACCCAATAGATGGAAGCCCTTTGTAGCAAACCGTGTGGTAGAAATAATCGAGAACCTCAATAATAAGCAATGGTACCACGTTCAGTCACACGAAAATCCCGCTGATTTGGCGTCACGAGGTATGTTGTTATCCGATCTGAAAGAAAGTAACTTGTGGTGGCACGGACCAAGCTGGCTATCTGAAAAAGAAATCAAGATTAAACATAAGAAAACAGAAACAGATTTAGAAATGAAGACAACTAAAATAAATACTTACCTTAATACAGAAGAAATCAGAGCCCGGGAAACATCATTACTATCACAATTCGAAAACTTTGAAACTTTAACAGAATTGATTAAAACTATTACTTATTGCAGAAGATTTTTAAACTGTAAGAAAAATAATTATTACGAAAATAATCAAATTTTAACAACACAAGAATTAGAAGATTCGTTAAACATCTGCATTAAAAAGGCACAAGAAGAAGAATTTAGAGAAGAAATAGATTGTTTAAAGGTCAAGAAACAAGTAAGAAAAAGAAGTCAGCTACGATCTCTAAATCCATATTTAGATGAGAAAAATATCCTCAGGGTGGGCGGTCGTTTGAGACATGCCAATTTACCAAACGACGCGAAGAATCCTATAATATTAGGCAAGACAAACCCTCTAACTAAGTTAATTGTTGCTAATGCACATCATAAAACACTGCATGGCGGAGTCCAGTTGATGCTTTGTTACCTACGTCTCAAATACTGGATTGTACGAGCTAAATCACTGGTCAAACAACATGTGCACAAATGCATGAAGTGTGCTCGTTTCAATGCAACAACCAAAGCACAAATAATGGGTGACTTACCTATAGAAAGAGTTACGCCTACGAGACCGTTTCTGCACAGTGGTGTGGATTTAGCAGGACCATTTCAAACACTAGTGTCTAAAGGCAGAGGAAACAAAACAACTAAAACATATATTGCAATATTTATATGCATGTCCACAAAGGCAATCCACATAGAATTAGTGGGAGGTCTTACCTCAGAAGCGTTTATCGCAGCATTTAGACGTTTTGTTGCCAGGAGAGGTAAATGCAGTCATCTGTGGAGTGACCGAGGTAAAAACTTCGTGGGAGCAGGTAGAGAACTTTATGAGTTATGGAATGAAGCACAGATGACAACAGAAATAGCAAATACACTAACTGCCGATGGCACTCAATTCCACTTTATTCCACCATACAGCCCGAATTTCGGAGGATTGTGGGAAGCAGGCGTTAAATCAATAAAATACCATCTGAAACGCATAATAACTACTAACTTCACGTTTGAGGAATTGACGACGATATTGTGCCAGATAGAAGCCTGCCTTAACTCACGACCCTTATGTCCTATAGATGATACTGACTCAGAAAACGTAAATCCATTAACTCCTGGACATTTTTTGATAGGGGAACCACCTATAGTGGTACCCTCGCCTGATTTTCAAGCTGTGAAAATGCATAATTTGACACGTTGGCAACACGCACAGAAGCTCCTGAACGATTTTTGGCGTCGATGGCAAGAAGAATATCTGACTAGACTTCAGCAGCGTCCTAAATGGATGAAGAAGGAGAAAGAATTTTCAATAGGCGATATTGTGTTGATAAAGACTGATAATCTGCCACCCGGAAAATGGTCTTTAGGGCGAATTATAGAAAAACATCCAGGCGCAGATGGTCATACCAGAGTATATAGTGTGAAAAATGGAAATTCTATTACGAAGAGAACAATTACTAAGTTATGTGCACTGCCTGTTGATTCCACTTAGACATGAACGATTTTTATTGAATCATTAATTGTTAGATTTTATAATTCATAAGAAATTTAAGTCAATTGATTTTTCTTGAACTTATATTGTAGATTGCATTTTTGTACGTTTTGAACCTTGCTTTATATAACTTCACATATGTACGTACTTAGATTACTAAATGATCTTATTTTATTTTTAAAAGAACTTAAAGTCCTTTTGGTGGGCGGTATGTTGATGTAAGAATTGTCGTGGCTGCTCACAAACCAGTTCCATATATTTAGCTATACATAGGTACGTCAAGTCGATGGTTAAAACAGTATTTTTATGTAACATTTTTTAGTCGCTAATACACTTGCATGTGGACAACACGCATTTCATTTTTCCACTCCCCTGCTCGTCGAGTGAACCTTATTACAAACACCAATATGTATATGTTATATGTCTGACCACAATTACATTTTAGACGTTAGAATAAATAAATAAACATATCTCTTGCTCTGAATAACAAACTGAGCTAAATAAATACATAAATAATTATACGAATGCGTAGTTTAATGTATAATTAAAGTGAATTAATAAAGATGACCGCGGCATCCATCACTCCCTGCTAATTGCCTTTGATCCCTCCTCCCTCCGAGGTGAGGGCACGTAGATATCACTCGGAGTGCTCATTATCATAATGACATATACAACACTACAATAAACAGACATCTTAGACACTACACAAGTTATATAGACAGAAGTATCATGATAATTACACTTGGACACAATACAAGTACACTCGCTATAAGTCGTGTGGAATACATTTTTTTAATATATATTTGATGGGCCGACTATTGATCACTCTCTCGACTGGTGGTAAGCGATGCGGCCTACGATGGAGCACGTCGTCCCATAAGCAACCTATTCACTCGGGCCTTGAAGACTCCCAGGTTATAATACCAAAGTCAAAATCATTTATTTTATAAATACAGACTCTGGCAAAGAATTTCACTCCTTAGCAGTACGTACAAGGAAGTTTGAAGCGAAGCGCTTCGTGCGTGTAGGTGGGACGTCCCATGAATCGGTGACGCTTCGCCGATTGTCTTGTGGTACGATGATAGAAAGGACTAAGGGGAATCAAGTTGTGCAACATATAGTCATACTCTTCTCCCGTGTTCCCTTCGGATAAAAAACGTATGTGTTATTAAAGACCATAAGCTACACCTATTCTTAATTCCATCTCGATCCTTTTAGCCGTTTTAAAATGAAGGAGTAATAAACAAACAAACATAATTTTCGCATTAATGATATTACTAGGATAAATAGTCTTTTAAACTGTGATCGAATCCATTCATCGATGATATCTTTAAACATTTAACTTTATGATGTACTTTACAATACTCTTATATTTATTAGCCTCATCATTGTCAATCTGACTACATGATGTCTCCTTCAGGAGCTAGTGGGGGATGGATTAATCAGAACCGAAGGCGTCCAATTAAAGCCGTCTGTAATTGAAGTGGTATTAGCATTCTGGTCGCGAGCCTCCCCTAATGGCACTTGAGCAACTTGTACATATCTCTGATGGCACGGCACTACGGGACTACGGCTACTTCACAGTAACATCGCGGGATAAACTTTCTTTAGTTAAGGAAAGGGAGGGGGGAGGGGTTGGTGCACGTGTTTAGAGGTACAGATCTGACTGTCAAGATAGAAGAGAGTTGTTTATGAAAATGGTTTTTGAACGATGAACGCGCCATTTTTTCATAGTATTACATACATTTTTAAGTACCTAAATAATAGTATTTATATACGATTAACAGTATAACTTAATGGCGTAAGCTGTAGTGTTATATATGTAAATCAAACCTACGAATGAGGAAACGGAGCCCTTAATAGTAAGCGATCAGCGCTGGCTATGGACACCCGCAACACCAGAAGGGTAACAAGTACATAACTAGCCGTTTAAGAAGAAGTATGTTCTTTTGTTGACATTTTAACGGTTGTATCGGCTGGCGATAGTCACTGGCGACCTTAAAGAATTTTATTCTCACAATTAAAAAAGATTTAATATTCAAAAAAGTGATATTCTTAAAATTGAAACGTACTTTCAAAACGCCTGAACTTCACCCAATACAGACATCAGTAATGGTATGTTTACATGATGATCAAACATCGTCACGACCCTAAACTCGAATTGAATTAATCACCAAAGATGAAGAGTTATCCACAAAATGATTACACACATGTATGTGCCCCTGTACTGTGTATTCTGTCTAATATAATCACAGCGAGGACCGTTTGTCCGACGTCTCAACAATTTCAGAAGCTTTTAACGTTTCCACACGAGTTACAGAGAAACTGGCTTAGATGAGGCAGGATAATGGGAAGACACACCACACTGTCAGCTCAATACAGCTGGATACTTGGGTGACTCGTACCTAGTAGGTACTTGAGAAATTATTGGTGGATTTATAAGTTTAGGAATTGATAGGCGGAGAGAGAAATGTCACTGACGTTAAGATGAAAGCTTTAAAAGTAGTAAAAAACAGTTAGCGGAGTAAAAAATATGGTGTTTAAGGTTACGTACTAGAATTTTGCCTAAGAAAAAAGTTTATCTTAATAAAACACTTGATGTGGATATACCAACTACTATCTCAGAAGACTAGAGTTTTTTAAGTGAAAATAAAATGATATTATCATTCTTGTCACTAGTAATAAATCTGAATAAAATCCAATATGTATCCTAGATAACGAGCCAGTGAGCTAACAAGTGTACTATAAAGCAATAGAAGTCTGCCATCTCAACTGTGGAAGTCTGCCGGCTGTAATACGAGCCCAGGTGGAAGTCAGCCGAGTCTGGGTAATCGGTTCTAGTAATGAATAGATTATAACGAGTGTTGTTTACCCGGGACTGGCGCGGAATACTAACGCGGGATTATTGCCAGCGCCGCGGCCGGGACTCAGCCCGGGACACTTTTATCAATGAAATTGTTTTTCTTTTGTGATCATTTGAATATAATAATAACGGAACTGTTTATAATAAATTACATTACGCCAGCTATCCAACGTTCAACATTGCATAATAAAGTGTTTAACGAAATTATGTTTACTACGTTTGGTCTTTTTGGCGCGTGATTACGTGTTTACTGTGCGGTTATTTATTCTCGCTCGTGGCGTGGTACATAACGTCTGTGTATCTGAACTTAAGCCTTAATTACAAGCAATAACAATTCACTACATAGCAAACTCACGATATAATACAGTCACCAGTACTGCTGACACTAAACTGAAGACTTGACTCACCTGTAACAATAAAAAGATAATCATTAGTAAGTAATACTTATACATGAGTAACATCAAATTAAGGCACAAAGGTAGAAAAGTTTTAATTGTTCTTTGACCAGCAGGCAGGTTGAACAATTCAGATTCATCCATATACTCGTAGCTACTGAGAACCAACTTAAGACATCACTTAAGCAGGAGACTCTTAAAAGGAGTATTGTAATAATGGAAGTATTAATAAATAGGTTAAGCATATTCCAAGAAATTAATATCTGCACTTACAACATATTAAACAGGTATTATAAATAAATGCTCAGTGATGTCGAGTAGCTACGTAGACCATTTTAAACATTAATATTTTGCTGAGTTCTCGAATATCAGATACTTTGTGTTTAATCTCAAATAACTGGAACTTAACAGGGACTGTACGGTGTACCACATAACCGGGGAACCTGATGTAACTAATGATACATAGTTTGTTATGGTAGAGAAGAAATACCAGGACTTGGAACAGAACAGTGGCTTCAACTAAAATTAGATTAGAAGTTCGTCTCCAACAGCCTTTGCTGAAAATGTTATGATTTGTCATTTAATGTAACACCCACATTTTAATATTTATGTAATGAGTCCCATGTAATAAGGGGTGAGCCTATTGCCATATACCGTACCGACTACGTGCTACAACCATTCAATCCAATGTACGTATATCCCCGAAAAAACGGGATTGCGCGTACGAAGCTGGTATAATTGTACAGTGGTATTAAGTGCCGTAATGTGCACCTCTGCCTACCCTTTCGGGGGTAAAAGGCGTGATGTCATGTATTGTCATTTAAGTCACAATCACCAAGTGTTACAAACCATGTTTCTAACATTTGAGGTGATTGCCTCGATACGCCCTTTTTAGGTTCTTATTAATAAAAAATCTATCTTTAAATATTATATTAGTAGAACTAATTAAGTTTTTGACTAGAATAATAATTTAACTAGATAATTAATTTTTAGAGCGCTCCACTAATAAAACAAATTGAGGAATGTTTTAATCTCGGCTTTAATATGAAATTTTTACTTCGATTTCTAAAATAAATAAAATTTTATGTAGTGTTGTGATATCACAGCCCGGGCTTGTGATACTGAAATATAAAAACTCGACGTCAATTTTATTACTTCATAAAACTCCAGGTTTTATTTATTTTAAAGTGGAACAATTTCTAACACACGGTAATATGCTGAGCTCCGTAGAGAGGCGACAATTGACATAATTTAGTCAGAATGGCGCGAACTATCGCTGCGTCGAAGCAAAATAAACCGCAAACAGTAATTCCCGCAGTCATAAGTGAAACGAAGTGTTCCGCAAATTGAGCCCATTATAGTCACCAGCGTCCGGAGTCCGGGATCGGCCCCGTGTCGCTCTCGTGTCGTCCCGGGATGGCTACAAGGCGGGGCGTCATAAAAATACGGGATAAGTTTATTATCGCATGGGATTGGAGCAAGCCCCGTATTTGTCAAAGTAAGTGGCGCTGTTGTGGCGTTTTATTTTACGTTACGAGATTTACGAAGGGAGTCGACCGCTTGTGGACGCATACGAGGATCTATTTGCGCAGTTGTATGTTGTGTCGAACGTTGGACCAAATGGAATATAAAACCTTGATGCGCGTCAATAACTATGTAAATTGTAATTTTTTTTAGAAAGTATACACGTTTTCAGAGACAAAAGCAATATTAGAGTAGAATTCCATCATAAATTAATATTTAATTGAATCTTAAGTAGTTTGGAAACTCGTATAAATTAATGTTTTAAGATAATTATGAAGCATATTATGTTCCATGCAGCAACCGCAACCAAATTACATAAACAGTTTAATACTTATTTGTACGTTAGCAGTAGTAATCACCCAGATCATTTATTTCTATCCACTTATACCCGCTACACTATGAAATCAAAGGGATTTCAACTTTAATACTGCTATAAATAACGTTTCAATTAATTCGCTCCGAGAGCAGTTATTATTTCCCACTTGTGAAATAAAGTTTTAATTGAAATTAAAACTATTGATTGTAATTAGTTTTACAAATTATAATATAGAACATTAATGACGAGTCTAAAATTGCCACTACAGCAGTCCAGCCAGGTCTAGCGGCATGAATGGTATTTTGGGTAATTTCATTAATTCACACTTACAATACATAAGGTTTAGTTTTCCTTCCAAAGTGTTTTACTTCAAGATCAATAAATGCTTCGTTAAATAATCAAGATAATCTAATTCGATGTAGTTATAAACACAAACATCGGTGTGAGCTGCATAAAGCCGGCACCCCGGGGTCTGGGGTCCGGGGTCAGGGGTCCGGGGTCCGGGACTGTGCTCTCACTTCACTAGAGAACTTAATAAATGAGCCATGCAAGTGCGCCCGATAATGAATGGAGCGCTTTTTATTTTCATAAACCAACGCCATTTTTATTTGTAAAATTTTATCTTTTTTGTGTCGCGGCCATGCGGCGAGCGGCGCGGCGCCGATGAAATTTTAATTAATGCACTCACCACTTTTTATTTGCAATGTTAATTTCGCGGGAGCCGCGACGCGTGCTCATTACGAATTGAATGCCTTAATAGTATTGTAAGCACTCCAATTATTTTTAAATATTTACGAAATACAGCTGCAATGGTTCTATCGCCGAGTACTATTGTATGTTCTTTCTTTTAATGGTGGGCTCGGCAGCCCCACGGTGTGATATCTTGATAAAATTATTGTGACAATAGATGGCACCTTCATTAAAACGTCTCAATTTCAGCGTCGGCCATTGTCGCGCCGCCAACAAAACAAAAAGTGAGCTGGTCCCGGCGGTGCGCGCTGGGCAGCAGTCGCCCGCCTCGTGGCCCCACGAACCTTTTTATTACCCGAGGTGCTCGTTAGAGATCTTTCCATGCAACAATTACTCAGATATTCTCGCTCCATTCGTTTCTTTGCCATTATTTTTCATCCCTTTCTTGTTTTTATTGCGCCACGCTCCGTTTCCCGCGCAGCCAGCGTTCAATGTATTTTGATTAAGGAGTTTTGTGGAGCAGTCGCGTTCACATCGCGCAGTGTATTGGTCACGGGGAGAACAGACGATAATCTCGTTAATTAGTACGCGCGACTACAACAATTAATTCAAAGTGAAAACTGTTGGAAATGTATATTTTCCTTTGTCGGGGAGGATGTGCTGTTTACTAAGTTTTTTCTGGGAAAGGCTTTTTTTAGAAGAATAGCTAGTTTCAATATTTATTGAAACCTCATAAAGTATTTATAGATGAGAGCAGGTTGAGGTGAAAATAGCAAGGGTTGGATAACTGGCGAGGAGGGTCCGTTACTTTATACCAGAACTACCTGCCGGGGACATGTGGAGGTGTGGTGGGCGTGCTGGCAGGTTATGTTACTAGAACTAAAACAACTTTCGGGACCACAAGTATCTCCGAAATATTTCCTCATTTAAGTACATATATCTGATGTCAATAGATAAATAAGTAATGCACACAACTATGTACAATTAGCCGGTGGTCCTCAACAGACAATAAGCCCGGCGGACGTGTACGCCTGCACGGTGGAGGAGGTGCTCCAGCCTCTATACGTAATTAACCGTTTTTTACCAACAGAGTGCCATAAATTAGCTGCCGGGGCCCGCGCGACCCGGTAATGAAATGTACGGGGTGGTAATGAAAAAAAAAACAAATTTATACCCCGCCGGGGAGATTTATGCGTTCCGGTGATCTGGGCCTGAGGTCAGGTGTGGCGGCGGAAGGGTTGGAATGAAACTGCTCATACAATTATCTCCTGAAGGGGAGACATACGATAATGGTGGGTTTGTGGGGGGGTGAAGACAATACAGAACCAAAATAGCCTGTTGATGTATTCGAGGGCACACGCCAAGTAAAAGTTATAAATAGATGTTGACATGGTACCGTAACTGAACACCTACTTACAGAAGCAACCAGTTGTAGAGAACACAAACCCAACAATAAGTTGAAGTATTACTCTCAGAACGTCGAGCAGTAGTTCCAGCCAGCCCTTGCAAAACTAACGAGAAGTGACACCAATAAACATAAATATTAATTCAATCTAAAGCTAGTTAAAGTGTCCAGACTTCGATTCCGTACTGTTTAATAAAAATCTCAGTAAGTCATGGAAGTAGCGAGCGGGAGTTGAAACCGTAATATTTTTGTTTCATCAGCAACCACCGAGCCACCGAGCTATCGATATAACTCGCGGCCCGCTCTCGATTCAATTAATATCGATTCCAACTTACTGCTCGACTATACTGTAATACTATATTACTGCTGTTCTCGGAAATCATTCTACATTTTCATTATACCTGACATTGATATTACCACTACTAAGTATACCTCTAGATGACTGTACATTCATGTAAAGTCACTGAGCTAACGATAGTTATTTCAAATTTGAAAGTAAGAACGTCAAGTAATGCTTAGAGAGTCGAGTGCTTAGGCGTAGGTATGAATGTATGTGTGTGTACATAAATAAATGGGGCCTAATGGAGCCGCCATTAATGCATCGCAATATAAACTGAAGCTCATTGCTAATGTGTGTGACGAGCGCCTCCTGTCTAATATGTGCATATTTGTGCTCTAATGTTACAAACACACACACACGCTGAACTCGAGCAAACTTTCCGGATCACAAACACGAGTCCCATCTCTAGATGAGTGTTTAGTTGCGGATAGAAGTGGATGAATATAAAGGGGGATGCCTTTTTGTGTGGTGATTGATTGATTCACGAAGTTATCCCGCGCCTCAATCAATCAATTAATTACAGCGCGCTTTTGTTGCGCGGCGACATCTTCACAATCTGCAGCGTGACTATGGAACTATGCTGAGCCGGTACTTACGACGCTATACAATACCTACATTAATACATATATCGATTGAATGTAGATATTTCTATTTGAATTACGCTATCGATTACTATTATATTATTACCAAAATCCAAGAAACGTATAATTTGATACGAGTATTGAATATCACTTGGTAACATGTCCGACATGATGGCACGAGTGCAGTACGTGTGTCTCACTTGTCAGCAATTACGAGGCAGCGGCAGGGATCAGATGGCAGCCTCCAGGGATGAGGAGCCATTGTCTAATACTCCGGCTACTGGAAGCCGATCCCCAGGAAAATATCATATTCCCTTACAAAATATATTATCTACTGGCAAAGCTTCCGTGAAAATAAAGAAGTATTATAAATAACTCGTGTTCGCGGATTCTTTTTAAGGCCTTTCAAGGTCATCCAGTGAAAATATTGCGCGAAAGATTCCGTCGCGTTGGGTTTTTCACCAACTCGACACGAGGAACTGATCACACGTGTGTCCAGTTGGTGAAACTTTAAATTAGCACTAATTATTCTTTCGTCATTTGGACACGCCAAGGTTTTTATGTATGTCCACATAGTGAAAATCAAATTAAGTTACTTTTGTGTTTTCGTCAACTGGACACACGTTCACATTTTACCCGAATGTATAACAAAGTACAGTCACGCAGATAATATTTTTGAATCACAATCATCGTTGTCCTCTAAACGTCCCACCTAGTAATTTCACCGGGTAATTTTGTAATTATTCACCATTTGTGAATTTGTAAAAAATATATTTTTGACACCGAAAGTGTTTGAAAGTCGCTATTACCATGTTACGAGTACTATGCTTGTCAAATCTTCAACATGGAACCTGTTTTATTACAGTCTTTGAGTCTAACTCTAATATAAATATTTGATTGTTACTCATTTGTTTTATTTCAAAATTTGTCTTAAAAACGAAACAATTTTTAACTTAACTGTACCTTTTTTAGAAAAAAAAAATAGGTGTGTCCAGTTGACGATAACATAAAAGTAATTAATTTTAATTTTCACTATGTGGACATACATAAAAACCTTGGCGTGTCCAAATGACGAAAGAATAATTAGTGCTAATTTAAAGTTTCACCAACTGGACACACGTGTGATCAGTTCCTCGTGTCGAGTTGGTGAAAAACCCGTCGCGTTCTGCATACGTTTTACAACTGACACAAAAACCTTTTTATGATCGCACGTAAAAATATCTCATAGAGAATGTTTAGGATATAATATTAGATACAGCAAGTCTCCCGTGATTTCCAGGTATATGGAGTGCGTGCTCCTTTACCGCTCGGTGGCGCGGGCAGCGGGGAGACGTACCGACGAATAGCCAATGTTGAAGACATTTTTTTACACTGAGATATTTACAACATGCGGTATAAATAAATAAATATATACAACTTAAGAGACACTATAACTAAAAATGTTGAATAATTCAAATTTGCTTTTGTGGGATAGGGAGAAACGAGCGCCGGATCACCTCATGGTAAGCATCCAGCCCTTGACACAACACCAAAGGAATCAGTTTTGGTATTTTGCCATTAGTATGCCCATGCCATTCGGTATCCCATGCATTTGACCGCCACTATATAAATAAACAAAATACACTAGTGACCGCTACCTGCTGCACCGCGGCACGTGGAGAGTTAATGTGAACTATACTTGTATATAGCAGCTGACAAGATTCGTCACGACCGGGGAATCAATGCGGAGTATGGAGCTTCCATTTTCGTACTTACTGTATTTTTAGACAATCCAAGGGGATCGATCCAGCACTCCACCGGTTTAATCTCAATTTACAAGCAAGAGTGTTTGCAATAAATACAATATTAAACAACTTTAGTTTCTTGTATAAATAGTCGTTTGTAATTCCCACGTCCTTCTGTTTTATGAACATTTACTTCTAGATTTCTGTTGGCAGCAATGACTACACGGTTGGTGCGATGGCTGGGCTCAGACTGCCGCGCAACGTGTCACGGTTTCGATTCCCGCACGGAACAACTCTTTGTGTGATCCACAGATTGTGGTTCCAGGTCTGGGTGTCATGTGTATGTGAACTTCTATGTTTGTAAATGCACCCACGACACAGAAGAATATCCTAATGTGGAGCAAAACTTAAAAAAAAGTGGAGAAACTGATATAATGTAACCTTAAGTAATACTAATACAGATTTAATCCGAGCCGGCTGCACGTCACGTACGGTTTCGAGGGACGCTACATACTAGGTACATGGTGCTGATATTGTGGTTATACGTAGAACTGTAAGTTACTTAGGGTTATATAATTACACATGTGAAGGAGGTACTCGCTTTAGTTACTCTTGTAGCGAGGATTGATCAGTAATCCTACTGTAAAGCAATAATTCGGTTTTTCTTTCGACCGGTTAATTATTATCTGACGTTGAGTTTAAGAATGTACTATAATATTTAGTGAGCTATAGAGGACAGATTACAATCACTCCATGAGCAACAATAAGGCCGGAGAGAGAGGATTTAATTGTGGATCAAATGTCATGGAACGTAAACACAATACGTATATGTATGTGCCGGGGCTCCGTGTGAACGGAACTAATGATGTTTGTCGTCAATGATTGTTGCATTGAGCTCGCACTAAATGTCAAAGGGCTGTCAGTTTACACCGCGGCATGTAGCATGTAGTACTGGGTGGTGAGTAAACTGGACGAGTGTGTGGCAGCCCTGTGTGTTTGTCCGGCAGCTGGTCCGGCCGCCGCGCGCAGCAATTAACAAACTCGTGTCAACTTAATCAGCCGCCCGCGGCCGCGCTCGCGCTGCGCCCCCACTCTGCCTGCGCCCGGGCTGTGTGGACCTATATTGAGCCGCAATCTGCCCGCAGCCACTAAATAATTAATACTTTCAATGCAACACACAATTTCCTCTAATTACATGTTACTTATCAGGTGTGAATTAACTCCGCAACAAGACAAGTTATGTTCAAAAATATTAAGTAATCATTTTCTTGGCTCACTCACTCTCTCACTCAATGAAACATCTATGTATGCAAATACCTTTTTTAATGTGATAAGTCGGTAAACGAGCTGACGGATCACATGATGGTATGCAATCGGCGTCGCCAATAGTCACCTGTAACACCAGAGGCGGTTCAAGTGCGTTACCGGTCTTGGGGGATTAGGAATTTTAGAATTGTTGGGGATTCAGTGATTGGGGATTAAGAGATTGGGGATTCAGGGATTGAGGAAGGGGCGGGCGTAATTGGGACTCCGATAACCTCACTTACACGATGAAACACAACGCAAGCGTTGTTTCACGTCCGTCTTCCATGAGGCCGTGGTATCACTACGGTCGTGCCGGCCCATTCGTGCCAAAGGATGTGAGAGACACTTGAAACCATATAAATAAATAAACCATAATAGACACCATGACTATTCTAGCATCTGACGTGACATCAAATTGATACGAGTATGAGCATTTAATGTAACATAACATACATTTACAGTACACAAGTAATATGTCTGCTGCTAGATACATGCAGGTGCTAGAGATATTACGATAATGGCATTCGACCTAAATAATGATTGATGATCATCAACAATATTGACAGTTCCGAGAATTAGTAATTAGTAATTACCCGCAATTACACCGGTGTAGGTAATGAACCAGCTACATATGAACCGTTATCTAATGAGGCAATAATAGGATAGCCCGCACTGTAGTGAGTTTACTCAGGTTTCATATTTATTTAACAAAGAAACTATCGTCGATATCTGCTAGGAAGTACCTACTATTTTGTTAGTAAGTACTTGAAGTTAAAACATATTATGTCTAGTATATTTTTACTCATGTTTCATAGAGGACCCGCAATAAAAATGCGTATACAATGTATACAAATAAGTCTGGCCACACCTCCCAAGCCGCGGCTGGCCGTGCGCCTCTAAATCTCATCAACTAAGAACAAATTAAATTCTAAAACGTGCCTTATTTATCTTGTAACACGGTAACACTAAAATTGGAATTGTTCGCGTAAACTTTTCGATAACGACCTCTAAATCAATCAACCGATCACTGCGCGGACGAACTGAAACGAATTCGCGAATTTAATTCATCGCCTCTTGAGGAGTGTGCACACTGGACACTCTGAAATATCGATTTATTTCGCATAGATAATATTATAGTTGGCAACATTCGTGTCGGTGTGTGTGTGTAAATAATACAATATTCAGTACATTATGAAGCCCATATCCCCCCTAATCTGGCCGTGTTACGTGGCCGCAGTGCACAAACAGCTTAACATTGTCATTTAAATAACAATTTCCCCGTGACGAGCCGCAAGTAATACAATTTGCGGAGTTATTGTGTACAAATCTAAATGATATCGTTTAATTCGAGCCTTTGTGCTTAATACGAATTGTTTTAGAATCGATTAGAGCCGAGCGAGTGCTTAATTATATTTTAGGGATCGATTAACTTAGTTGTGGAGTCTCTGTCATCTGCAACTGATTCGATTTAAGTCGATGTGATTGTGCGCGAGTCTCGAGGTCATTTTATTATTGTAACTGAAACATCGTAACACTATTGTGTTTGTATACAGTTTGTTAATTGGATATTGGGAGAGATATTCTTTGTTCATTGTGCTCACCGTGTGGCAATACGCGGGCTGCATGTACTAAAAAGTGGGCGTACTTTACACGTCTGGCGGGACTCGAGTATAATTATGTCATATTTTAAAGTAAACAGAGTACTTACTATTACATGTATACAGAACAGAATACCTACAGATAGTTGAATTACACGCACACGGGAGCTCCAGCTCACCTGAAGCAATCACAAGCCAACATCTTTTGAATAACAAATCAGTGTAAATGTACACGAGTATTATGTACGTGTGTACATTAATTACATGCCTGTGTGTGTGTGTGTGTGAGCTAACTCCAAGTATGTTCGCTCCCGTTAATTAAAACTAACAGCGTGCATACCTCCGCCGTGTAAGATCTGCCGCGAAAAACTTCCCAACTTGCCTAATTAACGGAACCACACTTATCTATGTGATCATATACTCCAGGTACTGCTGCCGTTCGAACTCGACCGGATTATGTACAACATTACACAATGTACCTGAACTACAATATCTTGTTACGAAAATAAACACGGAAAAGTTTAGAAGTTATGTTTGTGAGCAGACAACTCGAACTTTATTATCAACTGGGTTAAGGTTTTACTTCAAGTCAATACAATACCACCGCGGGCTTCTTGACAAAACGACTGTTGCGATATTCATTTTTAAAATTGTTAGTTTAAAGCGATTACAACTGGAGGCACGTTTGTATTACAACTGGAAATACTTCACATGTTCTAAAGGCAAGAAGGTGTGAAGGTATTTCACGATGATGGTAATACTTAGCTTCAAAATGTTCTTTACAGTGTCTGCAACACTAAGTATTAACTTGGCGACAATTTCTAATTCATTTTCAACACGAAGGATAAGGGACTTATTCCTGGTTTTCTCTGAACTAATTTACAGGATCATGAGTCAGTGAGTCGGTAGTAAGTCACACGTAAACACCGACAAACAGCTCGGAATGTGTGTAATGAAAATGTTCACGTCTGCAGCTCCGCGATATTAATTTCTGTAAACATTTGCGTTTGAAGACGTTCTCTAGTGATTACTAGTTGATTCCCTCCTCCCTGCACACAAACAGCCGCCGCCCGGAGTATCGGCCGCAGTCCCTCCTGGCACTCCGCGCGCCGCGCGCCCGCAATGTAATTATTCATGCTTCACGTTCATAACATCCACTCACACACTCGGGGTAACAGCTTCATTACTGTTTGTAATTTTTGGGAGTAACACTGCATTACTGTGTGATGAGTCGCATTACTTTATTATTTAGTTCATTTCCATCTGCAGCTTCACCCGCAGTACAACACAAGTGGAAATCCTTCCACTTGAGTTACAACAACAACAAAGAGACATGACTTAGTTTTCAGTGTAAGTACTAAATTGTGTCAGGATAAACTAAATCAATCGATCATCATACCACCATCCAGGGTCAATGAGTCAACGTGTGCCACTAAATGTAATTCCCCACATTGTCACGGAATGGTTCTGTTTGTACAAGAGCTTGCAGTACGCGGCCAACTACGGTCGTGTTTACGGCAATACTTCCTCACACTTATTCGGTATTAGCACATTATGTAAGCAGATATATAGAGCAGCACATGATATACTATAGATATATTATATATTATTGCCGCGACACACTTAGCGGAATGAATCCGGGGCCTGGCGGTGGAGTGTGGCCGTTTGTCACTATTTATGGGCAATAACATCGTATTAGTTATGGACCGTATTCATCACGCCATTGATAATCCTCATTTACTAACCTTTTAGCTTTATTGAACTTATTACGCGACACACAATCGCGTTTCACAAATATTATCGGTCAAAGCTGCTGTTGTTGTTTAGTAGTATCATTGGAACTGCCCCGCATGTTGATGGAACATTGGCACACCTACAATATGGGCAGCCACGTCGTATGACGTGTCATCGTGTAGAGAGCATGACAAAAGGGGGGAAGTCTTCATTGAGCACTCGACGACATCCTCGAGTTGATGAAAATAATGATGATGATGATAGATGACATGTCTACCGATGCCTCGTTTGTGTACACGTGGAGTATAACAGTCTACAGCTGGACCTGCATAAACTATTTGTCTTGTACAAAGTATTGTAGGTACGAAACATAACTTATAGAAAAAATACAAACTTTGAGCAGTTTGGGCAGCCTCATATTGTTATCTACAACAAAATAAAACTGACAATTTAGTGAACCCTAAATAAAGTTTATTTATTATGAAAACTTTTAACAAACTCAATCTAAAGGAACAACGTTATCTGTTCGTTTTTACAAAGACCTTGTTTTTCCTCTTTCGTTTACATTCCAAAACACCCGACCAACCCGAAAACTTTATAATGCGGACTGCCACCCACTACCACAACGTCGTAACCGCCACTATTCAGTACCACCAGTGAGTGGGTGAGTGAGTGAGTGAGTGAGCCAAGTCCCCGAGAGATAGGATCAATCCATTCATTTAAGTTGAGAGCTCATTGACGCTTTGATCCCGACAACTCGTCGCTTAATGTCGCGCCGTCTTTTTAATCGTCCTTTTGCTGGAGACGTTACGAAACGGGATTTAAACACATTTTAATTTTTCTTTTAGTTTGTAAGTAATTTGTATTCTAAACTAGTGACATTATTTGCCTAATACTAGGTGATGGTAACTTATTACAGTTATCCTCTTTGGTCTGCTTAATGCACTGAAGAAAATAATGACGGTGAAATATACATAAAGGTAAAAGTTGTTCCTAAAACAGAATACTTAGTAAAAAAATACACATCGAAATATATTCTCAGTTAATAATATACAGACAAATATATAGAATCCCGGGAAATATCTCCGCTTTAAATTCCATCAGTCGTCTTTTCGCAACACTAATTAGATTGTTTACGAAACAAAAGGCGAACGCATCCCTTTGTCGTCTGCCGGGATCCGGAACTTTTTACCAATAGTTGGAGCAACGAGTGTACAGATTGTATCTCGACTGCTCGTCACTCTTCGCCACTATCCGCCACTGTTCGGGACTCTTCGGCAATAAAAAAGTGGAACGGCAGACCTTATTAGAAGTTCGGAAGGATGTTGATCCGTGAAGTTAGTGTGTTTGTTGGGAGCTAATAAAATAGAGGTCACCGCGACCGACTCAGATATAGTATCATATCACTAGAAATATTTGAGTAAACATATTCTCAGGTCTATAACAGGAAGCGTAATATTCTAATGGTTTGGTAAATGTGTGTTCTCATCACTTCCATTAATCTTTGAGTCAGTAATCTCCGTGATGCTGTACTGGCTGCTATCGTATTCCACGCGCGCACTTACCTCGCCGCGCTAATGTGTTCAGAACTCATGCGCCATGACCTGCACACATCACAGAACAGTGACAGAAGGTCACGTAGCTGATGCTGTTCTATTATTACAGAGACGTAACAGATACCTGTTATTAAATCAATTACACACCGATTCAAATACTTCTTTAGAGAAAAAACTTTAAATTATAGTCGAGTAGCGAGATATTTTTTTGTAACCCAAAGGTGGGAAATCCTCATGGAGCCCCCTCGCCTGGGGAGGTCGAAAGGGACTGTCAGACTCTTACTGACTAAAACCTATCCCGGTGTCCTGTCTCACACTTGGGTACGAGGGTGCCGGAGTCACATTCATCCGCAGCCCCCGAACTCGTGGCGGCCTGCCTTGTCAGGCCCCATCTCAAGATGCACGGAGAAGTGAGGTGTTGGTCTTCTCCGTGCAACGTCTCGGAGGCGCGCGTGGACACAACGCTCGCCCCCGTCTCGGGTCCTCTAACGGTCCGCCGGTCCAACGGGGTGACGGGGACTTCCCCAAGTCCACCGTCCCCGGACCCATTTAGGGGGATCGAAAGAGAGCGATTTCTGCTCTCCTAAGACGCCCGGTGCGGCCACTGAGGGAAGGTAGAGAAATTGTAATTTCCCTTTCCCTCTCCGCAGCCTCCTTCCGCGACATTACATCTTCGCAGAACCACTGCATCCCACGACTCTGCACTGCCGACCATTTTCTGGACAACAGTCGACAGTGACAGATCGTCACCAATCTCTAATATGAGGGCACGCCGCGGCTCATCCCAAGCCACGCACTCCATAAGGGTGTGCTGCGCCGTATCCTCCTCACAATGGACGCAGTGATGGCACCGACCGTTTGGCTCCCTGCCTATGCGACACAGGAAGGTAGCGAGACATACCCCAGTTTGCAATTTAGGAAATAATAATTACATTGGATAAAAATAAAGTCTGACGGTAGAATCTATAGACAGAAGGAAGTAAGCGCTTAATGGCGAGAAATTAAGAAAACGAAGTTAATTAAGACAAATTGGAACACAAGGAAATTGTTGGGCAGACGTTATTGTAAACAAAGTTAATCCCTGGACAGCCCGGACTAGTGCCAGCATGTGACTACGTAGACATGTTATGTCGTGTCGCGCTTACTAAGAAATAGGAGGGTCTTACTGGAAGGTACGGTAATGTGTAATTAGAGGCGACCACAGGCATGTAGGTAGACTATACTCCCCGTGGACGCCTTGAATACTGAAAGGAAGTTCGAGGTAACTGCATCTATGTATTTATATTACCTTCCGTTTATCTTTATCTGGAATACAGACACCGTTGCGCTATTGAGGGCTGGGCAACCGGAGTGATACCACTGTAGTGTGTGTGACACCTCGCCCTATAAGTAAGTAGCGTAAGATAGTTACTAGACACTTAATTAAAGATATTCGTAACACCAACACGTCTCCCTCATTGCTCCACATTGCACCACGACCCCATAGAAATGTAGTGTAAATGCTTGCGTCGTGTTTCGCGATATGTGGTGTACGTGTAGGTGAGGTCACTGGAAACCCAAGTCCCCTCCCCCAAAGAGTTTGCAACACAGTGTCCTGTCGTGTTGCAGATATCCAAGGGCGACGTTATTTACCGTTAGGTGATTCATTTGCCGTTTGTTCATTTATCGCCATATCCCATTAAATATGGAAGTGGGCAGTGATTAAGACTGACACTTGCTTCGGGTCATCTTCATACTTCTTTAGCTTCCATCACATTCACGCACCTGAACATGGCGTTAACTGTGTCTAAGATAATAATATAATAATAATAATAATGTTTATTTGGTGTAAAAAACCAGATTACAAAATAAATCTTATTATCTAAGGAAATATATTGGACCACTGGACTTTCTGATGTACCGGTATTGTGGCACCACGAGCTGTGAAGTTGGCGAGTGTCGGGTTTACACGGAGACTCGCGAGTGGCTGGAGAGAAGGTCGCGACAGTTGTCTAACTTGCTAATACGATGCTAATGGCGGCGCTAAGCTAACCTTACGGAACGTATTCTATGAACAGTGCTATTAAGTACTGCTCTTAGTATTAACAAAAACGATATTAAGCCAGGAAGTGTTTGTAATGCTGCCAGCGTCGCTAGTGTCAGACAATTAGGATCAGGTTGCCGCCGCGCGTGTAATGGTTCTCGAATGTTCTGTGAGCCACAGTGGGGGTTACGCAACATTTTTTTTAACATTGAATTTGAACAAAATGCTACTTTAACTGTAGTTGGAAAATAATATCTAAGTTTAGTAAAACTTCAGAAGAACAAAGTATCCAAATTGTTTTTACGAAATAATGAAGCAGGAAATCCCTAAACTGAACGTTCTAGAAAACTATCGCTTGAAACAATAACACTGAGTTAATCTGGTGTGTTAGTAGTTGTAAGTAAGTTGATAACGAGCGCGGCTAATTGGCGACATCAGATTAGTATTAATTAAGTAGATATATTGTATTAGTCGGCTGGCATCTGCAACACACACTTTGATCAATTACACACGAACGTACATAGCTACCGTGCATAATATGTAGGTATGTACGTACGTAGTGTTGTAGTGGCACGTGACGTGCGCTCCACAATATATGTATTATGTTGTGAAAATTATATTGCAATTGACAAATTTAAGTAACTTTGGGTCGTTTCGGTAGATATGTACCATATGTTATAGCTCTTGCTGGCTACATCCTGTTAACGATAGCATTGCAAAGACAATCATCAAGTTGTCTACTCGTAATGGACTCCTACATAATGCTTCTAGCTGATGTTGTTCAGGGAGCATAATACCAATGTACTTTCGATAATTATGTAAGGTAAGGATAATTATAATTACTAAGAGCAAGCGATCAGGGAACTGCGGGTAATTACATTCACAGACAAACACCAGATAATTAAACATTACACAAAATCTCGGGAAATAAAAACGGAAATACCCCACGTTTTACTAACGGACCATGTTATACTGGACTTCTTTGTAAATAAAATTGTCCAGTGTAAGTTGAGCTTTCGCGTAAGTGAAACATAACTCAATTAGGTTTCGTTATATTTTGTTAAGAAAACTTAATTTGTGTCGCGAGTACGCGGCCGCCGCCGCCGCCGCCGCCGCCGGCCTGTACGGGCGTACACCGTACATACTGAGCCGGGACCTTCTGTTTTACTTTGACCCAGTACATACAGATTTAATTACTTAACTTTAAGGTTATTTTGCAAGTTCCTCCAGAGTTTTAAATAAATAACGTACCAGTATTTGACGTAAAAACTTTCAATTATTACGTCAAAAATACGGCATTATTTACAACTAAGTATCCCCGTAATTTATTATTAAAAACGTTGTGGGAATTCTTCAGTCCCGGTGAGTCTCCTGTAACATTACGTCATACATCTCGACATCGAGATCTTCGCACTGATTTTGAATAAAATGAAAGAGAATAGAATAATAGGGGACTGAATGGGTGAAGAGTTTGTAAGCTTATACATAAATGTAAGTTCACTATAGTTAACATTATTAAAAATCTCATGAGACAAAACTACGTACGGCGTACTCATCTAACTGTTTGATAAGGTATCTCGACTAAATTCAAGCCACGCTAGGGGCTCATATGAAGCTACGTCGCGCGGGCAACTGTTGTGTTTTAATTATCCTAAATGCAACCTTATCATAGTCTTAATAAGTAACAATTTGTCAGGTCGGTAAAGTAAAGGCTTGTTTTTTAATTAGAACCTTGGTACAAGCGGTTCACACCGCGCGGTACATGTTAATGAGCCTCTACAAAGTTCACGACGACTGAAAAATTCAGCGCTAGTTTGTTGTGTAATGAATAATGGTAATTATACCTCCTCTCACTAATCATGGACTCGCTGTATAAATATTTATGGAGCTCATTATTGGACGGTTTCTTATACTTCAATTTTACTTCATACAGACAACGCAATGAACTAATGAGTGTTTGTTTGAGACGTTATCCAGATAATTAATTTATAACGTTCCGGGAAACATCTCGGTGGGTACATACCTATGTACTGGCGAATATTTCAGCAATCTACCTAAACATTAAACTGTGGTAAACATTTTCAACTATAAATGGTTGACCATTTAATAGAGCAATAATGACGTGCAATAGTGAAGCTAATTTTGTTTTATGCCACACTACATACACGAGGTTAGCAATCGAAAGCGGATGTCGTGCTCACAGCCACTGCGCTAACATTCACTCTACAATGTTTCTTAATAATGTAAAATTTCAGTAACATGCAAGGACCAGGCTCGCCACTGTTAGGTTCGTGAACATTAAATAAATCCCTTGTAAGTACTGCCACAATACACGTTAAGTTCCGATGTTCCCCCCGCGACTGGCCGCGGCCACCAGGCGAGTATTCCTCCAGCGATAGATATTGTAATTCTCGACAAATATATTACACGAAAAACAAATTCGAGGCAGCTGACGCCGCGGGCGAAATGTGAGTTGAAAAATAATATAAAATTGCGTATTCACTCGACTAGCTCCATCTACTGGCTGGATCATAATAAATATACAAATAAATATGGCGCTGTCTAAAACTTTTTAATTAATCCAATGTTCTACGTTTGACCTACAGCTGTTCGTGTGTGACTTTCAATTGAGTTTTTTTGCGCTTTGTTTGACTGAACACAACTGAACAACTGAATGCTGAACACTGAACACCGCCAACCGATAGGACACTACTGTTTAATTGCTACAACTCTCCATTCAGATATTAAAGTATCAGTCTCTGTGTCCGACTGACTACTAGTGACTGGCTGATATAGTAAATGACGGAGTACCTTGTAGTGTGTTAGGCAAGTGTTATTTATTTGTTCGTAAGGCCGGTGTCACGTTGTGGTCACGTGGTCACGGAATGAGCCGCAAATAAAAACATTTCGTCCGTCCACTAAAATGAGTACTTCTTACAAACCACCAGAAAAACGTGGCTCATTTCTCTTGAGCTGAGCGTTGTACCGCTCCGTGCAATATTTTTTGCGGTATCAGTTGTGTACGCGGGGGCGAGGGCGCGGGGGCGCGGGGGCGCGCGCTCTGCAGTCAGCTCACGTGCCCTCACGCACTCACTCCGGCCACTCGGTCGGCGCCCAGTGTTGCCAACCTGTCCTGACTGAGTAAATAGATACTGTGCCGCCTTACACTTTGTTGATTTTTTCAGTGGTTTTTTGGCAACCCTCGACCGACGTACGAGGCTTGTTTCATGAGAAGTTCCAGCAGCCACTGACGTTTTTTAACCATAATACAATTCATTTAAATTGTAAATGTTTATTGTAAATTGTGTACAATTATTTAAAGTGTAACCTAAGGGTTACACAATGAGATTAGTTACTGCATACCTACACTGTAAGCAGCGATCTCATTGTACACTCAGAAACAAGTGCGTTATTAAAGAGTTATATATATATATATATAAATAACAGAGCTTGTAGGTAACTGTAACTAGCTGGAGTGGAAGCAATCACAATAACTCGGAGATCTCAAACTGTAGCACTCGTTGCTGAATAATTAAGAATGTGGTCACACCGAGCCGCCGCCACTCCACCCACTGCACACCGACGAACTTCAGTACTTACTGAAATTTATGAAAGCTACAACTTATACCTCATTATAGCCATCGAGCCTCTATTCAAGTAATCACTTTCAAAAATATAAAATTTAGAATGTAGTTTATAACAATGGCATTTCCAGGGAAAGCCTAAGTTACTGACGTACTTTGTAGTGTTACTCAGTTACACTCAGTGACGTCTGTACAAAAAGGTTCGAGCTCTGACAACACCGCGCGCCGTGACAGACACAGAGCTGCAGCTTCACTTTGGGGAAATTAAGATAATCTGAATCACTGTGGTACACGGTATCTGTACCCTCACACACCATAACTTCATAAAGAAGAAGCTGCGTGTATCGTGTATCGTCTCATATTGTATGTATGTATGTTTGTGCGCGATTATCTCGCAATTGGCTGAATCGATTTGGATGCGGTTTTCAGAAAATTGTTTGTAACACTTAGGAGACTAGTATATTAAAAAGAGGGGGTTGAGTCGGTTTATTTTAAGCGTAGTTTATAAAAGAATAATGGTTCAGTATTTCAAAAAATGTTAAGTTTATGTGTCCTTGTACAATGTACAGTTTCATAGAATTGCCGTGGGTTCAGTTCATTATCCCCGCCATTAAGCGGCTCCCGGGCAATGGCCAGCGCTGAACATAACTCCAAGTAATTACTGAAATCTTCAGAACAATTTTAATCAAAACAGTTGCAGAGTTTAACGGCGCAAGTAATACAATATCACTTTGGTTTACAACCCTTTGAGCGGCCGCAGCATCATAACGTTTAGGGCCGGCCTACACTCACCGACTCTACTACTCACTACAATACAACAAACGTTGAAGAACACACACTCTTTGTTCAATTATTATTAGTTCGACATCTATCAAAACTTTTACATGTCTTTGTTAGATATAGCAGATACCTAACTTCAATACCTCTAATCCAGAAAACACAGCTCTTGTCACAACTTCAACTTCCCTTATATGGTGGACATTCCATCCATTCGCACTAAGCGTTTCTCGTCAAGCTTCCTTGTGCGAACCGCTAAGGAATGGACCTCCTTGCCGGAATGTGTTTCCCGTCAAATATGACTTGGGTGTCGTCAAGTCCCGAGTGAACAGGTTGCTCATAGGTAGGCGTGCTCCATCGTCGGCCACATCATCGTGCACCACCAGGCGAGATGGTGGCCCAACGTCAACCTATGAAGTATAAAAAAAATAAGCTCTATACTGACGAGGAAGCCAGAAAACCTAGAGAATGCAGCAGATCATACATGGAGCTCATACACATACATCTTTGTGTTCCAGTTCATCATAAACTCACACTTCAGCCAGCTACTGCAAGTACTGCAACTAGTCCCCGAAACAGTCCCACTGTCACACAGACTGTTAAAAAGTTTGCGCGACACACAGCGCCGGCTTTTAGCTTTATTTGTTTGTTTGTTTGTTTGTGTGCCGCAAATTATTATTGTTATGTAATATATGAGGAGTATACCATTGTGTGGGGTCCGTGTGACACCACTTGTATAGAGTGCAGCTACGCGCGGTTAGTGGAAGTTGTACCGAGCAATAACAACTTTAGACATCGGATTACGTATTATATTTGGACATGTTATTCAGAAGATAATCCAATATTTCTATTACATGAACATATTATATCTAAGATCGTGCGGTGCAGTAAGAGAGCATTGTTTCAGTGCGATGTAACGAGGTTACGTGTCGACGCGACGTATGAAAGCCGATACGAGAACAACAATCTAATCAGCCGCGATACCGAGCGGGTCAGGCAGCGAGGAGAACATTCCCGGACACACTCGCTAGCGTCTTCTGATTGCCTGCTACCTATACAGGAAATAAAATATTTCTCTCTACGTTGTGCCCCTGTAGACAGGCGACGGCTTGTACTACTAACCATTGTGTAAGATTGGCGCTGCACTGCAATATATTCTCGTCCTGCCATAAAGCGAAATGTTCACACATTAAACATAATGGCGGCTCACAAGCCACATCCGCGACACTGGGACGAAGCAGCGCCGCGGTGTAGCGCTACATTATATAGGCGCAGCAATAAAACTCGCACTAGTGCAGCTCGCAGCGAGTATTGGCAGCGCACACATTAGCGGGGCGCGATATATAATCGCGTTTTGTCGCGTCTTCTGCCAACAATGTCGCAGCGTGAATGGGAATGAATATGGAAATGTATGTGTGAGATATGGCGCGGCCTTCCGGAGCCTGCCCTCCTCGCGACATGCTCTCGTTTATACAGCGTCACTGCATACGCCAAAACGTTGTACTGAAGCAGAGAAAAATTGAACTTATAACAAAACAGAATTATGAACTCATTTATCATCTTACATCATTTATAATCACGACAAGATAATAAAACATTCAAGTATTTTACTTCAATAAAACAGATCACGGTCAGACGCTGATGTCAGGAGAACTGCCGGGTAGTGCACACCGTTACAATACGAACACAGAGAGTAGAGAGTATGTGCAGGTGATAATAATATTATTATTTCTGGTCCCAATTGAGCTAATAAATAAAATAGGTTTGATTTCTTGTAATGTTTATCTTTGAACATCGAAATTATATTAAAACTATTGACGAGGTCAGGGCGAACTATAATAAAGAAGCATAAGACACAACAACACGGCAACTGAATAAGTAACAGTCCTTACTCAGTGGCACGTTGTTCCGTTACTTGCACATAGCTTGCAATAGTTACCGAAGTAGTGCGCGCACACACTGTGACGTCAGCAGGACCCGGACAGTTTGGTAAAAGTTGTGCGAATAACAGATATAACGTACGGCAGCGGGAAGTGTTAGCCATAACGTGAGCACAACTTGTGTGGACTGAGGGAGCTTCGCATTACAACAGTCTATACTTGTGGAATAAATTTTTCCCTCATTACAAAAATCCTACTTCTTATATTTATTTTTCAAAGGGGAAGGCAGTGACGGAACTATTAAAATATGTTATACTCCCACTTTTCAATGCCATTTATCTTGTTTAACTCTGAGGACTAAAGTTGAGCGGCAACTCCGGCGGCAGTACCCTGCAACGATGTGTATCAATGAAGTAATGAACTAGTCAACTATTAGACAACAGTTGTTGCGGTGTTTGTGTGTGTCTGAACTATACTACTGCAGCTTTAGTCACTCGCGCGTTGTTTACTAATACCCCGCAGCTAATGTCATACATATTGTAACAATACAACGAGTGTCGCGGGACCAGACTATACTTCGGACAGACAGACAGACACACAGTGGGCACAGCGGCAGTAACACGGGGCGCATAAACCGAGCACCAGTGTGCGCTATAAATTGTACTCGCCATACATTTTTTAGTAACCGCGGCGCGGTCAGCTGATCAAAGTTGCATCGCGCCCACTGTGCAGCTGTGTACGTTGCACTGTATGTATGTATGTGAGGCAATATCTCAGATGAACATTGCCACTGAATACACTCCGTACTATTCCACAGAGTATTGCGGTCACCGCTGGGACAGCAGCTCGCTCGCGTTGTTTTCAAATCGAATAATTTGCAGTCGAGTACGTAATAGGTGAGAGATAGACAAGTCACTAGCTTGGATATTGATGTTGTTAGCGCAGTAGATACATGTGTACATCCGCTGTCGTGTATACTTGAGAGAATGGTCGTGGTCGACGTGGTGCAGGGAACATGACAATGATTCATACTTGTTGTTGTTTTTATGTTACAGCAATACCGAGTCTGTCAGTGACTGTGCCAGTACTGCGTACTTGTGGACGGACAGACGATATGGCGAACTTGTGTATTATATCTCGTAGCTAATGTGTATTATGTTATTACATGGAAGCTGTACAAGAAGTGGATGGAGAACATTGATGGATATTCAATATGTGGAAAGCAATCCACTATCAGGTCGAACAAAACAAATATAAAATATTGAAACGGTTTCATCGTAAAAACATTCGCATATGAAAAGTTGTAGACTGAAAGATAACAAGACAGATATAGCCAGGCAGACCCAGCTAGAGCCAGCTAGACAGAAAATAGATTGAAGTGGCGCGAGACACGCCGCGCCCCCGCGCCCCGCGCCCTGCGCCCCCAGCCCGCGCCCCGGCCGCTAACTGCGAGTTAAACAAAGATATTCTGTCGAGGAACTTCGTAGGAACGCGGTTACTGACAATTCTTATATTTTAAAAGTTGTAAGCTTTGTGGAAGTAGATATCTGATACTCAATAACAAGTTTTTCGAGTAAAATCATTCACTGAGGGATCTCCCCCTCTCGCCCCCCTACTCCGGGCCTCCACCAACTCTACTAATCATTTAGATAAAGTTGGGGCGATTGTTTTTTGTTTGTTTGTCGAGTTTACTGCCTGACATAATGCTATCGAGAGCAGAGCAGCTTGCAATAACGTAGGACATTCGTCGAATGATCGGAGGACGTCCACGTGGGCGGAGACACGTGTTGCATGCGACTGAAGTCGGACATTCAGAACTACATATTCAGTATCGGATACAAAAATTGTACTATGTGGTCAAAAATAATGTACATCTACCTCTATAAAAGAAAGTCGTGTTAGTTACACTACTTATAACTCAAGAACGGCAGAATTGATTTGGCTGAAAATTGGTAGAGAGGTAGCTTAGAGCCAGGAGACCGACATAGGATACTTTTTAACTAATTTTTTTTTTACTTTTTACCGAAAGCCACGACCGGGGACGGGAAAAAATGGGATTACGCGTACGAAGTCGCGGGTAGAAGCTAGTACAATATAAAAGTCTGTTTTATTTATGAATAAAACAACATCAAAATGCATGGTGGCTCTAAGCAGGTGGTGTATGTTGCAACTGGTAACTAAATGCCATAACTGTCAGTGCTGTGTGACACGTCCACTGACGACATGACGTCACATCCCATCCCCGTCACTGAACACGTTAATGACATTTTTATCGGCAAGCACGAGCGAGCACGGCGCATAGTGACGGTGTGTCTGTGTGTCTGCTTGTATGTATGTGTGTACGTGTGTATGACGGTATGTCGTCGGTCGAGTGGTCGCAAGTACACTTGCATGTGGTGTAGAGTTTAGAGAGGTTTGAGCTAAGTACGCTACCTATTTAATTTCAAAAGCACTCTTCAGTGAACTAGTCACAGCTTCACATTAGTACTCTATGAACAGAGCAAGCAGGACGTGACAATACTTTGTGTTCACTAATTCGTAGTATACAAAATGAACGTATTCAAGATACTTCGGTGTACTTATTCTTACGATAAGCTTTTACATATGCTACGCAATTATGGGCATACAAACTAAACGTGTGGTGACTATACAAGATTTCAGCTCAATCGGTTAAAGATATCTATTTTACAATACAATTGCAGGATTCCACTTCACACACATCATACATAGTACCTTGCAACTTCAATAAAACATGTAATCATTCTTTTATAAACAAAGTTTAAAATAACTATAAAAAACACTAACTACATAAAAGTAATTTTAGATAACACCACTATACAAGTGGTACAGCCTGACTTCACCTCGACTCTTATTAACTCCCATTCTAATTAACATAATAGTGTTTTAAGTATCGCGTACATCGTTTAAGGAACCACGTGCAAACTTCAGTAATAGTCTGCTCACCCCCGGGTGTTACAGCGTTATACTTCCCAGCAAAACTGCTAAGTGACGTCACGTCGAGATATATGTACATTATCAAGTAAAAGTGCAGGGTGTGGGGGAAGGTCCGACAAAGGATCTTTTAATGTCGCCCTGACCAAAAAGCTTTTTATACATAAAGCCCACCTCCACCGCGATGTGTTCAGGGTGACGAGCGCGGGTCTATGTGGTTGTCAGCACGACGCACTGCTCGCTGCACGTGGTGAGTACCGACGTATTATTATTACATTGTACGGTTATGTTTTCAAGTCAAACATGAACAAGGAAATGTATCGGCTCCATAATATAATAAAATCACGTACATTATGTTTCGTAAACATAAACTTTACATCGGAACCTTGTATAGTAATACGACAGGTATATTGTTTGTATGTGTGTGTGTGTGTGTGTGTGTGTATGTGTGTGTGGGGATACATGGCGGGAGGCTTTTAACGTATTACCGCGTACATTGCGTTAATAAAAACAAATTGTTCAGAAATATTCACGTAAAGGAAGTTAAAGCCAAACCGTTCGATACTTGGGAACTGAGCTGTTGTTGTAATGGAGGGAGGTTTTGCAAAGATACTCCTCGTAGGTGGCCCTAGTTAGTAAGCTCCAGATACATATAGATATATTAGACTCATAATACACAAATAGTTTCATAAAATATTAGATCTTTACAATAATGTAATAGGTATTGTTAATAATTGCAAATTAAGCCAACGAATCGTAATAGAATCCGTGCTACTGTTTGGTCTCCGGTTGTGACTGCCAACTCCGACGAAAGTCTGACACAACGACACTCATGTGTTTTCACAAAAACGCATATATTTTCCTCTCGCTCGACTAAACAGTAGTAAGTTTTGATTAGTTGTTCCCCACTTGTGTCCTCGAGTATGTATCGTCAGCTAACTCGATATAACTGCTGTATATCTGACGGTATCTGTGCGATAACAACAATATAGTCGTTCGTTTTGTTTTATTTCGTCATGCGTTTTCCTGGTGGAACAGATAACTGCGAGCGAAGCCGGGCGGCGCCTCACTGACTACCCTAACTGTATGTTATTGTATAGTTGTCGGGATGATGACTGATTTCCTCATTGATACATATAAATATACGAACAAATACAACGCTCACATTGCTGATCATAATAATGTATTATCGTCACTGTTTATGGGTAGTTTAAAAGCACACCTTACGTAAATCAATTAATTTAATGTTCTGAACGTAATGGACCAGAGTGCCAATAAAAATATTATAGTGTCAAACAAAATGCGCTACAGATACAGACGACAGACGTGGCTTATGTTGTCGATGTATAGGGGACGTAAATCTGTACTCTGCAGTGTTTCACTTCGTCTATACCTTTGGGTTATTATTTCTCAAAGACCATTTAAATCTTCAAACAAAATTCTTCTAGATAATATGTTCGCATACTTTACTTTGAACATCTCAACTGAATTATTCATAAAAAATGCGTAAATGCTTTTATTGTGACATTGAACCCGCTCTCTATTACATTATTGGACACTTACTTTAAAATTTCAATACTCTTTGTAAATCACCGCGCAGTCGGTATCTACTCCGGAGTCGTTTTAATGGAAGTTTAACGGCCTCTCATATCTCAATTCTATCCATCATTTTAAAAGGGCTTTCCAGAGGTGGGCGATTGTTTCGACAAATAAAATATAACGTGTGTATGTAAGCGTGAATGAGAGACGCCTCGCTGGTCCCCCGAGTGTGGCGCGCAATGGATTGTGTAAAACGTTTTTGTGTCGTTTACCTGAGATCTCATGGTTGAAGCGCTACGGAGATTTGATCGGGGATTTTACCTTATTGGGTATTATTGATATTTGAAGGGCTGGAGCGGCCAACACCGCAATATATCGCCAGACACCCACTGGTGATTGTACATACACAGTCATACTGCCTGCTTGCTCAGTTTATTTGCTCGGGCTGTATTATTAGTCAGTGTCAATGGTATTGATATAGCTGAATGAAGATATAAATATACATATTATTCAGGTAATGTAAACCTTTTTATTCGATTACTCCAGGTATATGCCGTACATGTACTTAATGCTTTTTTAATGACTCGGTCACTCTGAAATATTTAGGACATAACAATATTCAATAGAATAGATTCAGTTGCCTTTATAGTAAATATTAATACGACATAAAATCTGCTACGTAGCCTTAAAACGATAATATTAACTGACGCGTACAATAATTAGATATAGCTCAGTCAGTTCCCGGACACTGACTTGTAAACCATGAACGAAGTGTCGGTACGAGTGGCGCCCTCTCACCACTCGATGCTGGTTACAAATCCACGGCGTGCTCCCGACTCCCGACCCTCACAATATCAGTCTGTCTAGATCCATTTTGCTTATCTACAGATTTAGAATATATTCATTGGACCAAATTCAAATGTGCAAAGCGTACCAATTCATGGCTCTTCCGGCGATAGAAACTCGAGTCTATGTTTTGGTTGATAGAGTTTACTTTTGTTTGTAGCAGTCGGTCTTTAGGTACACGTCTCAAAGGCTTGCGGAGCATCGAAGGTGCTTTATTTTTAAATGAAAGGCAGCGATAAGCGAACATTTTGCGGACTATTGCGGCCCCTGCGACTACCTTATTATAATGTTCTTTTTATTTTCAATTCGTAACGGGATTCCGTACTGATACGCTCTGATACCCGAGAGGAGCCCCGGCGGGGCGCGGGGCGCGGGGCGCGGGGGCGGGAGTGTTTTGTTCCTGCAACGGTCGCCACATGTTGTGCGATCATACTCAGGTTCGACATGTTGGTTCCAACCAACTACATCTTGTAAACATTATCTTTCTCCACAGATTCTAACTTCATTTAATGCTTTGTATAAAGCTCTTGAGGATGCCTCCCTACATGTATATTTGCAGGTAACAATATTATTCAAATCTTATTTTGTTAAAGAGCGAGTGAGCCTAGAGCCCAATGACAAACACTGGGCAATATTCCAGACTCCAATGCTCTTTACGACACGTCCAACAATATTTGTCTCTATCTGTCACTTCTTACAAGTACATAACGAATAATAGAATGTTCTAACAGGTGCATCGACAACACGCCACTAATACGTTCAAAACAGTCTTACTTAACTCGTCGAGTACCGGTTTTATAGACACAATTAAAGAACAATAGGTCGCGGTCACCGGTGACCGCTTGGTGTTTGACAGTTTAAACCGCTTTACAGCAGTTACTGGCTTTAGTATCGCACATACACATGTCAGTAGAGATCGCGGCCATCAGCAAATATATATAATAGTACGCGGTACATGTTGTACATAGTACACGGTACACGTACTATACTTGCGTATTATTTTCCTACGAAAACGTATGTAAAAGTTTCATTGCTGAAGATTATGTAAACATCCATGGTCGTCACTCAATGAAATAATTGCAGATTATTATAAACTACTGCTTTAATAGCGTTGTATCGAGTTAGCGGCAGTTAGAGGAGGCTCTAAATCAATAGTAGACACAAACCGACCGGCCCACATTAATGTTTATTAAATAACAATTCCGAACTCCACTTACGTCAATTACTAACAGCATTATACTCAAACGGATCGTAATTCTAAACACCCCCCCTTCACTCCCTTCACCCCCTCCCACTACTCCGAGGATCAAATAGTTGTTTAATACAGTCCCCCGTGGTCCACCAGCCCCGAGTCCCCAACTATGCCAATTTGACCGGAGCCCCTAACTCCGGCAAGGTGAGCTCTCAACTGATTTGTTGCTGTTTGAGACTCGACTCTAATAAAAACGAATTTGTTGGTGCCATGAAGTATTTAGTTTGTTAGTGCACGCCGCACGGTGATACAGTCGAGTACTGACACTGTCGGCCCGGGCTACACGTTGCTCTAATCCACTGTGACACGTAAAGTACTGACACATGCAACCGACACTCATTAGAGAACACCTTGGGAATAGTTTGGGACGTACAAGATTTTTTTTTTTTTTTTTTTTATCTTTATTTATTTAGGAACTTTTAACAATATGTTGACGTACAAGATGATGCATCGTCGTCACGTTATTGTTATCTTCAGTAATTCATTACTTATACGCAGCTGCGGAAGGCCTAACGGGCTACCGGACCTCCGGCTTGAAGAGCAGGAGTAGGAACGGGGTGGTTTTTAGTCAGTAAGAGTCTGACACTCCCTCTCGCCTAACTCAAGGCGGAAAAAGTCATTGGATGACTCCCCCCCCCCCTCAAAAAAGAAGGAAATTAATTACTTGACATAATTTATTTTAATAATTCCGCTACCAGTAACCGAGGCGAGGTACCAAATGATTTAAAAATGTTCATCAGCGAATTGTTCAAAACTTGTTTTAATGATTTCCCCAACGTTTTAAGAGGTTTCACTGTGAGGGCACAAGTTGGGATGTTGGTTGAGTACACGGAAGTCGAGCCGAGGAAAGTAAAGTCAGCTCCGGGCAACACGGGCGTCGAACTCGAGACGTTTTGTTTGACTTAAAGGTACTTATTACTTCGGCGCTTAGCCTTAGAATACTAAATCTCCATCGATTACCTTCTTAAAACCGGCCATAGTGTGGAGGTAAGGTAACTCATGTATGTACTATGTCGACGAGTTACATGAAGCGAACCTTGAAAATCTCATCGATATATGATTTATATTAGCCGACTTCAAATAGACAAAATGTATATATTTGTGTGCGATTATCTCGCGATTGGCTCAACCAATTTTGGTGCGGTTTTCAGAAACGTGTTTCTTAGACTTTGGTGAAGGTTTTATTAATTAAACGATTTGAAAAAAAAAACTAAGTCGAAGTGGCCTTTTTTAAACGTAGTTTATGAAACATTTATTATTTGTTATGTACACATTACTAAAATCTTCGCAAATTATGGAGATCTTGTAAACACCAGAACCTTGTAATATATTCCAGGTTACAATGTAACTCCTCAGCTCGAGCTGGCCACACTAAGCCCGGCCGGGCTCCCCGCGGAACTTCCCGCGCCTCCAAACTGCACAATATTGAAAAACTTCCCCGCGCTCACCTCACGCGGCCGCCGCGCTCCTATTTTTAACAGGTAAGTACGGTATAAGACGTAAGATATGATGTAGTATAGAGAAGACTGTTGTTTTCGAGAAATCAAATCGTAGTGCTTGTAGCCTGCAATGTTACGTAGTAAGTCATCAATGAACCAAAATTTCTGGAGATTCGCAACTGAACATAATACTTGTAGAAGAGAAAGTTTCCAGTTGTACACGGAGCTACAGAGCCAACAGACAAACGAAGGCGTCCCCTCAACGCTCCGAGCTCAGATCTCATTAATTGGTAACAATTTTTGAAGTTCCCCACTCAATGAAGCACTCGACACAATCAATACGCCACCAAATTAAATTTAATTAATGAGAATTCGCGGCAACAATTCAACAACGGAATTTATTAGCAAATTGAGATTTGCTGACGGACGCTGGACCCGGCCCGCACCCGGCTCGCACCCGGCCCGCACCCGGCCCGCACCCGGCCCGCACCCGGCCCGCACCCGGCCCGCACCCGGCCCGTGTGTAGTGTGGCGTAGTTGGTTATTAATAATATTCCACAAAAAGTTTAGTTTGAAGTGTTTACGATGTGGAATCGTGGAAGCACTTCATTAATGTCGAATATAGTCAAGATATTAATCAAATCAATATTAAAGTATTTCTGAATGATTCTATAAGCTAGGGGAAATTATTACTAAATATTCTGGGAAGTGAGTACTTAATTGCTTAACAGTAATAATAATATGTAGAAAGCTCCAAATTATCCATAACGTTAGTGTCGAGTTAGTAGAACCTCGTAACAGATTCATACGTACTACTACTGCCAAATGTACTGACCTTGTACGTAATACAATCACAATGTGACAGGGATACAGAATTTAAGGAATTTATTTTCAATGAACAATAAGACAATCGTAATATGTATTAAAGGAAAATACAAATCTTTTCTTAACAAGTAAAACAGTAAGAAACAGCCGCCGTGTGGATGTTGCGGTATTAGAGGCGACAGCCAGTGTGGCAGCGTGGACACAAACAATAAACAAAATAATAGAAAAATATTCGACACGCCAGTCTAAACCAAAACATTACGCCGCCATACACACACAGATACTGAAAACAATCGAAGAGCTAATCTGAGCTAACCTATGTAGCGATAGAAAACGAATTCTTTTTGAGAAGTTTGAAAACAATGTCCTCTTGTCTAGAGGTAGTTAAATGTTAACATTCTCAATCAAACTACAATATTACAATTTCCACTTGTGACGATATATATATCGTGAAACTTCAGTGACATGAAACTGATTGACAAAACAGTCTCGCTAACCGGAACAATAAGAATGAATCTGGTCAAACAACGGATGGAATAGACCTTCTGTCCCGAGCTATTCTCTGATTAAGCAGAATAGGAGCCGCTATAGTGAGAAACGAGGACAAGAAAAAACTATAACAATTCGTTTCGGTCATTATACGGGACACAAATCGAGTTTTTCTTGAGACAAAGTCAGTTCGCACGAGACGCTTGGCACCGTACCAAAGGCAGTAGTTGTGGCGGTGGTCCAAGTGCGACGAGATAGCGGATTTATGTAACGACACGCTCCGGCAATAACATTTAGTGGAGAGAAGAAGGACGCTCGAATATTCAGTGGCGGGATATACAAGCCAGCACGAGCGATGCATTCAAGCACTTATTTTTATTGAAATGCAATAAATGACACGGTTAGAGACAAGATTAAAGTGAAATAAAAGCGCGATGCTCACGAATTAAAAGGGACAATTTTGTGCTTTAAAACTTGTTAAATCCGTGTGCTGCCAGTAGATGAGACTGCACAAACAATCGAAGCAATCGTTTCAGAGTCACTCTGCGATTGTCTCTACGCTTGCCAAGTGTTTAACGGATTAGAAGTAGTGCAGTGGGCCGGTTCTTCTATAATACATGGGATGTTGTGTTGTCTTTACTCGGAGAGACACATCAACCTCATGAATTTGATACCAATTATAAACACACCCACAGCACACAGCCGCCTGCCGCTCTCATCATGGACCGGTCCTGAGGATAAGAATTTATTATTAAGTGCTGCGACCAAACTGGTTCCGTTTTTTTATTTACGCGCCGCGAAATACGTCTGGCAGCAATCCTAACTGATACAGATACATCCAGGCGGAGCCTGGCGCGCGGCGTAAACAGCAACAAATTGACAGCGCGCGCCACGCACCGTGATGTATAGCGGCGTAATGTGGATGTATGGCGGCGTAATGTGAGCCATGGAATGTATTAGGAAATAGCGGCTCATACTCGGTGAGCAACTTTAAATAAATCTCTTGGAAGGATTCAAGGAAAATAGCTTGGCACATATCTATACCGTGTCACATTTATGTGTTTCCCATTATTTTCCCTGAAGTTTCAGGACCGACACGAAGCTTTACAGTTGAGACAATGTCGAACAAATCGGATACTTTGAATATTCCCTATGACTCTATGTTATATCTGCTGAAGTGAAACAGCATAAACTAATAAACATTTTATAACCTGACAACAATTGTTTAACTCTTCGACAGCAGTAGGTACAAATAAATCAGTTCGCAGCGATATTATGACATCGTCCGCTTCGTTCCCGATAACATGGTGACATGTTCGGCATGTTCCACAAAGTCGCGTCTGATTGGCTGCCGGATTACAAGTTGTCACAAACTAGTGACAGATTGCGAGTGTATAAGTTAGGACCGTTCCGACACAACTACTCGCGCCCCGCGTCACTCGTACATACATACATACATACTGTTGCGAACTGTAGTGACGTCTCACGTGGCTCGCATGTTATTCTTTAGCAACGCAACCAGCTTATTTTGTCAGGTGTGTATTGACACCGACATGTCGCCGTTGCTTGTGAACATAATAGTTGCAATCACGAGACCAGTAAATGCTGGAGACACAATATCGCGCGGCCAATTGAAAAATGGTTTCCCAAAGCGAATCAACAGAGAGAGAGTGATGTAACGCGCGGCGGAGGAACAAATGAACCGAGTGTCGGAACCGAATCATATAATGGGGACACCCCGTCCGTCCCCCTCGCCCCCCGCTCCCCCGCGCCCTCGTACAGCCCCGTCCCATTAGCGAGCACGTTAAACATTTAATTTTTATACAAATTGCTCGCAAATTAAAATGGCGCCGAAATCTCGGCGAAACAATTTGACGGAGGCGCGTTTAAAAGTTTTTTCAATTAGTTCGGCGCGGGATCCAATGATTTGGTTAATTTCCCCAATAATTGGTGCGCTTTGTTATTCATTTATTCTGGATCCAGTGATTTACGCAGATTGCGATGCTTTCTCATATTTTGAATTGTTGATTTGCGCTCGTCCTGCAGCTTTCATGTAATTGTAATTTGTGAGGAACGCTTCCTGCTCCAGCTGGTGCTGAGTGATTGCTGGTAGCTCGGGGACATCCATTACATTATACAGGAATTAATGCAGAGCCCGCCCGCGACACGCTTGCTTATTGTACGCCAAGTGTAATGGCAGTACCAACCGTTCACATCGACATGACATTAATGTACCTGATACTAGATGTCTGCGACGGAGGGGCGCAGCAGTAGTGACGACATAATTACCACACTCACGACTTCTGAACCTGATGATGAAGTCTCCCGAGCAGGTGACACCCCCAGGGACCTGTAGGAGGGGTGGGGGCGCGGGGGCGCGGGGGGGCGCGACGGAGTCGCTCGTCATTCAATACACGGTAAGTGTACAAGTTACGCGGTTAACGTTATAACGTTACCGTTATCAGTTATCTGTTACGGTTATTGTAGCTAACTGTAGTCAATTGTAGATATCGGTTTAATGTGCCCAATGTTTACGTAGCTTTTACGCCGAGTACCGAACTACGGCGGGGGCGGGGGAGGGAGTGGGAAGGGGGGGGGGGGTTTACTTATTGTATTGACTTATTAGTCTCATGTTACACGTCTCAGTCCAGTCTCATGTTGTAGGACGGGTTCGATACCCGGTGTGCTGAACATCATTCAATATTACTCAATTAATATTTAAATGAGGTTAAAAAATTAACAACGTAACAAATCGAATGTGTACTGCCTGTCCTTTTCTGCCAGATTAGCGTGATTTGTAGATTCAGTGGATTATTTCTTTATTTCAGTAAATTATTTCTTTCTTATTTCAGTCGAATTGAATCGAATGAGAGTGTATGACCTACCGACAGCGGTACAAGTAACCGCGCCAGTCGGCTGTGTGTCCGCGGCTTAAATTACCAATCGTACAATAAATGAGAGAGGGTCGCGGCCGTGACGGCGCCTAGATAAACACGTAATATATCGGCGTGGTTTAATGGCGGCGAGAGGTTGCCGTCGCCTGTCCGTGTTGAGATACTGGAAAATTGGATTTTGATAAAAACGAAATCGAGGTCTCGTAGATCGGGATGTATTGCGTCAGTGATACCCTGATACATGAGCCGCGGAGGTCTCAACTTATACGTGAACTAAGTGGAGGGGCGCCGGGCGGGGCGACGACACGAATATATATACGGAGATAATATGTTATTACCTATTTTTGTAACAACTTTGAAACTTGTGAATCACCCTACATTAACATAAACTACAGCTCCGCCAAGATGTTCCTCCTCCCGTTGGATAAAAACAGACATTTACGTAATAAACGAGTTCGTAAATAAAATACTTAATAATCCGAGCTCTCGGAGGAGGTGTACAATAACTAGCGCCGGCCGCCAGTACTCCCTCGGAGAGTGATTGTTTGTAAGTGAATGTTATTAAAGTACGAGGAGATGTTTACGAATGTTCGCAGATCACTTTAGTTGGTAAATTAAAGAAAACTTTGTTTATTAATTAATATTGAGTGAGCGGCCCGCACCTCGCGTCCCGCACATCACGCCCCGCATCCAGGTGAAGAAGTAAGTACTTCATAGTAATGGCACTGAGCTAGACTCGAACCTCGCACTACACTATAACTTCGTGCCTCTACTCCCGTCATCACCCGCACAATAATGTTCGGATACTCTTCTCTACTTTCCAATCTCTCAGCCAATACGCACTTGTAGTATGGGCATAGCTCTAGCGGCGGCCACCAATATGCACTGGTATACTGTTCGATACTGCAGTGTCGCATTTCATTGGGACGACATTCGAACTACAACTACGAAGTGATTTACATTTAAGTAAAGGGATTTAAGCCGTAATTCGCATGTAATGGGTGCAGTCCCCCCCTCCCCCCATGTGAACTACAAACGGATTGCTAGTGAAGGAGAACACGTTGCACGCCAACAGTTTGTGTTCGTATTTGTTGCTAGAGACGGGTGTGCACTAATTTACAGTACATATAAAAACATAGTTATAATATAAAGGTTCCATGCTCGTGATAATTCATCCAAGTAAATAATGTTACATTAAGTTTGAAAAACCACATCCAGTTTCAGGACAAACACTAGCTCAGTACTACAACAAGGAGCCAAGAGTTAGTGCAGACATAACTGCGAGACAGAGGAATGTTAAAGCAATTTGATCAGCGGGCGCTGAGTGGCGGACAATGGCGCGGCCGTGCCGTGGCCGGCGCCGTGTATCGGACGCTCCGGCCGCCGCCGCCAGTGTCCGGCTGCCGGACGCCGGACACAGATAAGCTCGCGCTGAATTATTATAAGTACTTAGCTTCTTTGCCCGCACTAAATGACGTGCGCTGTGACGTAATGACCGGATGGCCACGCTCCACTGAGTTACTCGTTTAATAGGTACTACGTCGACTATACTCACTATGAACCTTCAAAATTTGACAGCTATAGTTCTTTGTGAGTTGTATTGCACGACAAACTGTAGTAGGTGCTATCTCATACCTCAGTATAACAAAACGACATTATCCGGTGGCGACGTTGTCAAGCAGTAAGTTACCGACACAGCGCGTCGTTACAGCCGTCAACGAACCATTGCTAATACAGACATTAACCTTACAAATTGGGTTAACTGTCGTCCTGCTGTACTGATACACACTGACACACTGACAGACCGGCTCATTGTACGCGCAGTGTCTACATTTAAACAATAAGTATTGAATTATTGATTAGAGCACGACCAACCTGTATGAAAAATAAGCTTTTCGTATAACCGCGTTACAAATAGGTAACTCTGTCGAATGAATGTAACTCCCCCGTAATATCCTCACGCCACAATACACTATGTGAGTGTGATAACGTCGACAAAGTGATTTCCAATGCCGATGTCAGCAATATGTCACCTCGTTTACTTCTCATCAAGTGACTGACAGTCAGTCGCAGCAGTCACTCTCATTGATGTCACCTCCAAGAGTTTTTAAATTACTTCATGTCGTTTTTATATTAGGCCCACGTACTGAAATATTAGGTTATGTCGCAACCTACGAGTACATTTGAAACACAATCATGAACTTTAACAAAAAGTGTATTAAAAAGGGAGTCGGTTCAGTCGGCCGCGCTCTGATTGACAACTCCCTCAACTAGACACAACCCGCGGTCAAAGGGACAGCAGCAACCCTTCCCGCGACACCCGCGGCACATGAGGCCCGACGTCCTCTGTCACTCGGCGGACGAATGTTTCCCCCACAACGGGTTGAAACGCATTGTGTGACTTTAGACCCGCGGGGTCATGTTTGCCAGCACTGACGCGGTCCGGACGCGGCCCACTCACTGTTCACACTCACTCTTTGTCACTGTGCCGAGGTTGCAACTTTTATCTGTTTTTTTTAATGACTGATGTGGTGTACGGGTTGTCCTACAAACGAATTTTAAAAATCTTTTGTTTGCAACAGTCCATTGTATTGTAGTGTCGTAGAATAGTTTAAACCCTACTGGAAGCCTTGTACAACAAATCAAACTAGTAACTTGTACCTGAACATAAATAACACGCGCGCAGCGCACTGCTCGCTCCCGGAGGACACCTGCTCTCGAGGGTCGCCGTACTTCCTAAACCGTCCGTCCGTCTAGCTGACAGTATCTTAAGATACTTAAACAGTTAAGCTTGTTACATCAAACAACTGAAAACTTTTAATACTTCCTCTGGGATTAAAGATAAGTTTGTCGTAAACCTCCTCGATCAGCCGGTTAATGAAGTTACCCAATACAGGCCGCCGGCCCGGACCCACTGCTGGAGCCACGCGAACTTACCACTCCCCGACTACTCGAGCCACGGCGGACTGTCGGTATATGTATCACAGCTTGCGATACTATCATTATTTCAAAGCTTCTTTTATTAAAAAAAATATTAATAAATAAATATATATTAATAAACCTGACATAGTGGTGATAGACTGACAAGTACGCCGCACGATGATAATCGATGTCACTATTCCCCATGACGAGAACCTCGTGAAAGCTGAGAAAGATAAACAAATAAAATATCTAGACTTAGCTCACGAGGTTGTCGACATGTGGAGTGTGGATTCGGATATCATTGTGCCGATAGTCGTGTAATCTCTAAAAGCCTCGACATCCATCTCAGGAGGCTGGCGTTAGGCGGATGGATCAAGGGCCTGATACAGAAGGCACGTATCGTGAGGAGGTTTCTGTCTCTGGAGCCCTAACCAGCGGTAGATTGGATCATGCTCCCTATACTGGTCGGCTCCTATTTTTTATATTTTTAAATATTATTTTTTAATTTGCAAATAGTATTTAAAAATGTAAATGTAATGTACATAAAATAATATGGCTCAATAACCCACTGCGCGGTCAGGATGTTAGCACTTGCAATAACACAAGATGTATATAAATACGTAGTGAGTGGGTAGTGTGCCGGTGACGGCGGTGCGACAGGTCCCGGTACCCTCTACACAGTAGTACAGTGCACACAATCATTGCCTGCCACACGATGTGGCCACATGCAGATTTACTCCAACAAATTATACTCAGTGTCTCGCTATTATATAAGAATATTTCTACCTTTGCGATTTCCAATATTGTGTAATGCTTACACTTTGTATGCCTCAAATGGAAAAACATGTAAATCCTTAATTTATTATAAGACCTACATACAATCTGTTGTCATGTTTACAAGAATTAATATCTTTATCTTATATTTACACACAGATTCCTGCATTGATATATTTAGATTGACATAAATATAAGAATAATCACAAGTCGTTAACTCAACCCGTGGAGCACTGGCTGCGGATAAAGTTCCCGAGAAATGCACATCAAGACAACTCGGTGTATGGCGGCCATGTTCTCACCATACATTAACAATTATGAGTTCCGAATATAATACCTGTACTTGGACATTTGCATACACAATGTAAGAAGTTGCATCGCTTGAGACGAACCTTTAAAGCGTGGAACTAAATTGTTACAATTTGAAATGTAACAATTTTGTTCAATTATTTATATTAATTAACAGCAAAAAAATAATTTTCAGTTTGACAAGAGTCTAACAAATATTTACTACATTGTCACAAAATGAAAGAAAATGCTTCACAAATTCATACTTCACATCTCAACACGATGTCGTTCTGAGCAGAGTGTTATAAAATGAAATTTCTGTTGAATTCGCTGCAAAAATCCTTATAATGAGAACAATAAATCACGTAAAATAATAACTCTCGAATAATCTGAACGCCAACATAATTACGTCCTATACTAATTTATCATTTAAACCAACATTGTTGTAAATGTTTGTAGTAGAATCACTCGACAGCGGTGTCTACGGCGTAGTAGAGTGGGCCGCGTAGCACTGTAGCCGCGTAGCATCGTAGCGACGTAGCGAGGCTACGGCGCGCCGTAACGGTTATAAGGGTTGTGCCATTATTATGATAATGGGTGTTATTATGGCAGATATCATTATCTTAGCGGAGTGACTTAGATCTTTGGGGAGGGGTTAATTTATTAATTTACTACGAACCACTTTGATAATTATTTTCAATTTTGCTGCTACAAATTTTAAAGTGGTGTTTTACAGAAATTCCTTTGAATGTTGAGACAAATTGACTTAAAACTTAATGGGGAAATATTTTAATGTCCAAAATCTGTCTTTGCTAACTGAAAAGTATTTGAGAGTCTGCGTAATAAATTTATTTAAATTAGCGGCTTGAGGTAATTACATGAGCACTCAGGATTTAATGATCCTGCTGAGCCCGCACAAGTACCGTCATAATATACTTTAATGCAATCCTTACACGTCATCTAATATATGTAGCCTGCCATACCTACTCCGTACAAGCAGTGTGTGTGTATGTACAAAGAAGTCGCTGTGTGCGGTTATTGCAAACTCATTAAATATGAACAATTACGAAGGCACGGCTGACGTACAGCCTCCAACTACTTACAACTTTAAGTGCTTATGAAATATAGTGCAGGGGCCCGCTGCCCGACGGTGACAAATTGCGCGAACTTTGCGGAGCCCCCAAGGACCAGTAAGTTCGGCCCCCGGCCCCGGGTCCCTGGAGCCCTGTGTTTGTGAGGGCTCGGAACGACGGTGTTTGTTTTGTCTGCTTTGTTTGACCTTAGGGCGGAGCTGTCAATACGCGCCGCAACGACCTGTTTTTCTTGGTGAAACTTGTTGTTTAATTGTTTGATATTATTACTGTATGAGACCGCCGCTGCCAATTGGCGACCCATGGCAGTGTGTTTCATTAACTGGTTATATGCTCATCACCGGTGCCGGCCCGGACTTCTAACTCCTGCGAGCTAAGAGTTTGTATTCACTAATTGAGTTGTACGTTGTTCCTTGTACTGAGTCGTGTAACTGCCAGACATTACACAATCTATGTGTAAACTACCTCTGTTCCATATCTTACGTCACATATATTATCATTGTGAAGCTGTGTCAGCGCCGCTTCAGACCCGAATATAATAATTTACATAGAAAAGTGTTTGTTTTCGTATAAAAAGCTGCTCTACTTTAGATTGAGATTTGTTTGGAATGTCAAATGTCAAGCTTTTGACAGAGAAAAGGGATCGTAAGTTGGCGCAACTTTTTAAATTGTATTGTATTTTAATTTAGTAAAGGCATTCAGTTTTTTATTTGAAATATGATTTGAGTGACACTCGAGAAAATAAGTTTGTTCAGATTCATAAATAATGGAGACATTTCAGTTACTGGATAGATACAAGTTAATATATTTGTAGTTGTATGTACGTACGTATGTACGGTCACTGACTACTGTTGTCGCACTTATTTTTCTACGCTTCCGGTTGTGACGCACTCAAACAGAAAACGTCATAGGATAGTTGGAGGGGCGCGGCATGGCAGCCTTTTGAACACTACTGGACGAGAGTCACTTGGCTACGCGGCGTCACCGAAGCAACATCTCTCCAATTGGTAAATAGGCGGTCGGAAATAAGGTCGCAAGACATTATTCCGTTATAAGTGAATTATTTCTGTGCTAATTATTATTTTGTATATTTATGAATTAATGAATATTGTGTATGCTAAAGTTGTAATGATTTGAATCTGATTGATGATAAACGGAATGTTTAAATATGTGTCATCTACCCTCAATACGCAATAAATGATTCCTATAACTCACTAACCTTGTTTTCTTTTAACATCAGAAGTGGGATACCGTATACATCACGCTCAAGCATGCCGCGAGGTCGCAAACGAAGAACCAGAAGGGCATCATCGACCAGTTCAAGTACTTCTACTTCTGCCTCCAGTTCGAGCAGCAGCAACAGTACTAGTGCCAATGACCGGAGGCGCAAGAAGCGGCGCCGCCGTAAGGATTCACAAACCGTGAGTCAAAATGTTGTATTATCGTCAGTGATTCCCGAATTTGACCCACTTGTGGATAGTGTAGATATGTGGATTAATGTGGTTGAGGCAAATTCACGTGCGTTTGGATGGTCTGATAATATGATTAAGTACCAGGCGCTTCAGAAACTGCGTAACACTGCAAAAACTTGGCTTGACGCTCTACAAAAAAATGAAACTAAGTGGACCACGTGGAAGTGGAAGCAATGGCGCGAAACTTTGTCAGATACTTTTCAAGTTAGAAGTGATATGTTTAGGTCTCTTAAAGAACTCATTGATACAAAACCTTCAGTTAATCAATCATTATACGATTTCTTCTTTAAACAAAAATCTAAAATAGATCGCTTACAGTTAAGTTTTCGGGAACGAGATATAATATCTATAATAGTAGGCTCAATAGGTGACAAAAATATTAGTATAGCTGCCGAAGCTGGTAATTTTAGATATTGCGATGATTTAGCCTCGTTTCTTCACGGCAAAACCCATTCACCTGTTAATGAAGTTCCTTCTAGGAACACGTTGCCATCAAAACATGTTCCTCGGTCGTTACTACCTGGGCATCAAAATGCATCAAATAAATCTGACAATAAAGTGGAGTTTCCTGTGAGTAATAACAGTGCATCAAATTATACTTGCTATCGATGTGGCGAGGTAGGGCACAGAAGGAACAATTGCACCATTAAAGATGAGGTGCGATGTACCTTCTGCAAGAAGTTAGGACATTTAGAGGCAGCCTGCCACTCAAAGTCAAAGCTAAAAGTCGAAAAAGATGTTGAAGTTAAAATGATTTCTGTTCCTAAAATGAAACAAAAGTTTTACAAACCGGTTTTAATAAACAATGAAAAATGTACCGCATTTTTTGATATGGGTAGTGACTGCTCTTTGATTACATCTGCACTAGTAAATCAATTAAAGCTCCAACCATCTCCATTAAATAAACCTATTAATTTAGTTGGATTCACTAATGGCTTCTCAGCCACAGTAACTAAGTCGGTATCTGTTAGGTTCGAAGTCGATTCCGTGGAGTTAACTATTTCATTATATATTATTGATCTTCTATCTGGCTGTGATATCTTGATAGGAAGAAATTTTACTGAAGATAAGAATATCATGTACGTTCGTGTAGGGGAAACCTTAACCTTTCAATCGGTTCGAGCATTGACTGTGTATAATATTGAGGTAACTGATAATGTACCACGTGAATACCAATTAACATTAAATAACTTATTATCAAAGTACCCTCGGTCTTTTGCTCAAGATTTATCGGAGTTAGGAAAAACTTCACGTGTGGAATTAGAAATACAATTAACATCTAATAAACCCATCTATCAACGACCGTATAGAATGTCTCAGTCGGAAAGGGCTATCACACGTGAATTGATAGACGATCTTATGAAAAATGGGATTATTCAAAATAGTAATTCTGCATATGCTAGTCCAGCTCTTTTAGTCAATAAAGCGTCTGGAGCTAAAAGACTATGCGTGGATTATAGGCAATTAAATAAAATCACTGTTAGGGAAAAATATCCAATGCCCATGATTGAGGACCTCATTGACAGATTGCAGGGGTGTAAATTCTATACATCTTTAGACCTCAAAAGTGGCTACCATCAAATTAGTATTAAAACTGAAGATGTGCACAAAACGGCGTTTATAACAAGTGATGGTCATTTTGAATTCTTAAGAATGCCTTTTGGGGTGTGTAATGGGCCAGCCGTTTTTCAGAGATTAATGAATACAGTTCTAGGCAATCTACGTTTTGGAAGGGTAATATGTTACATGGATGATATTCTTATTGCTACAAAAACCATAGAGGAAAATATACAGTGCTTAGAAAAAGTTTTAGATATTTTTGTCAAAAATGGGTTAACTATTAACTTAGATAAATGCTCTTTTTTTAAGGATAAAATTACCTTCCTAGGCTATGATATTACTGAAAGGGGTATCAGTCCTAGCTGTCAAAAATTAGAAGCTATTTCAAAATACCCATGTCCAAAGTCGGTTCATCAATTAAGACAATTTTTAGGTTTAATAAATTATTTTAGAAAATTCATTAAGAATTGTGCACTTCTCTGCAAACCGTTGACTTCGTTATTGAAAAAGCAGGCAATCTGGCAATGGGGCCCACAACAAGAGCGGGCTGTAGCACAACTAAAGGATGCATTGATTGAGAATGCAGTGCTCAACGTCTTTGACCCAAAATTACCGATCAATTTATATACCGATGCTAGTCGCGATGGCATAGGATGTATCTTGACCCAGCTAACGTCTAATGGCGAAAGACCTGTGTATTTTTATAGCCGTCAGACTAGTGATGACGAAAAGAAATACCATTCATTTGAACTGGAGCTATTAGCAATCATATCTGGTCTACAAAAGTTTAGACACTATCTCTTGGGAGTAAATTTTAAAATTACTACTGATTGCAACGCAGTACGACATGCATTAAATAAAAAGGAAATAGTTCCCCGAATAAGTCGATGGGTATTGTATACACAGGATTTCACCTTTGAAATAGTTCATAAGGCTGGGTCACAGATGCAACATGTAGACGCACTGAGTAGAAACCCCATAGGTATTAATATTGCGTCCCATGAAGTAAAAAGCGTTAATACAATTACTGAAGGTGATTGGTTGTTAGCGGTACAGTTACAAGACCCTAGTATATGTAGCATAAGAGAGATATTGCAGTCAGGTGAGGCCGAATCGAATAAAGATTTATTTAATAAGTATGAATTACTAGGAAACAAAGTTTATCGCAGAACGGCATTTGGCAGGCGTTGGTTAGTACCGAAACAATGTATATGGTACGTAATTCGTGCTAACCATGATGATGTAGGGCATTTCGCAGTGGATAAAACTATCGAACGAATCAAATCAAAATATTGGTTCCCTCGATTAAAGAAAACCGTATCGAAATACATTAAAAACTGTCTGAATTGTATTTATTACAAAAACATTCACGGGAAAAAACCAGGGAAGTTACACCCAATCCCGAAATTTGCCAGGCCATTCCACACACTTCACGTCGATCACCTCGGCCCCTTTGTTAAAACTACACAGAAAAATAGTTATTTGTTAGTGATAGTTGACTCTTTTACAAAATTCGTTTTTATTTCTGCTGTAAGAAACACAAAAAGTAAACTTGTTACGAACGAGTTAGATAAAATTTTTAAGGTATTTGGAAATCCAAAACGCCTTATTTGTGATGCAGGAAGTGCGTTCACATCAAAATTATTCACCACTTATTGCAATAATAAAAATATTAGGCTACATATCATTGCTACTGCGATTCCACGCTCAAATGGTCAAGTCGAGCGCTATAATCAAACAATTTTGGAAGCACTACGTAGCATGAGTGCTGATACTGATTACAATAAGTGGGATCAGCACGTAACTAGCATACAACAAGGCATCAATAGCACAATTAATAAAACCACATCCGCTGTCCCAAGTGAAGTGTTTTTCGGGTTTAGAATTCGAATGAATAATGACGCGATCACTGACGATAATGATGATCATTCTGTTGACGTAACTGCGTTGAGGGATGAAGTCGACGCAAACATAAAGAATAATGCAGAACGACAAAAAGCATCCTTCGACTTGAAAAGAAAAGAGGCCCACATTTACAAGATTGGAGACTTGGTGGTACTGAAAATACCGAGTCACACAAATGATGGACAAAGCACTAAACTGCTACCTCTATACAAAGGACCCTTTCAAGTTACAAATGTCTTGGGGCACGATAGATATCAAGTGGCGGATATGAGAGGAGCTGAAAGGTCTTCAAAGAAGTACGATGGCATTGCGTGCGTTGAGAATATGAAACCCTGGATCCATGTTGCTGACATACCGGATGTTGTCGAAGGTACATAGACAAAATTCCAGTTCAAAGGTAATTATTACTAAACTATTTACCATTTTGTTGTGCTTGCTTTAACAATTAATCTCGCCTCAGTAAATCTTACTTTACGTTTTATGATTGTTTGAGATGTTATTAATTATGGTCCAATATATTCGCTTGAAACATTGAGGATGTTATAGGGTGTTCGGTGTTAGAAACAACAGGCATCCGTTGTGAACGCTGTTGTATTATAAGTGGTGATACACGACTAGATCGATACAAAGTGAACATTGATCTAGTTTAAGCCACAGATGCAAGCAAGAACATGTTGGCCGCCGATGGGATAGCATGCTTCAAATTTCGAACACCTTATGAACAGTCCGATGTTAAAGCTGGGTCACCTGCGTTCAGAGTAAAATATTCAAACTAACTATCTTTATCAAATGTTTCCAGCTTCCACATTGGACCAAAACGCTGTTCGAGGACGAACGCGTGAGCAGGATAGCCGGATGTTGTCGCACTTATTTTTCTACGCTTCCGGTTGTGACGCACTCAAACAGAAAACGTCATAGGATAGTTGGAGGGGCGCGGCATGGCAGCCTTTTGAACACTACTGGACGAGAGTCACTTGGCTACGCGGCGTCACCGAAGCAACATCTCTCCAATTGGTAAATAGGCGGTCGGAAATAAGGTCGCAAGACATTATTCCGTTATAAGTGAATTATTTCTGTGCTAATTATTATTTTGTATATTTATGAATTAATGAATATTGTGTATGCTAAAGTTGTAATGATTTGAATCTGATTGATGATAAACGGAATGTTTAAATATGTGTCATCTACCCTCAATACGCAATAAATGATTCCTATAACTCACTAACCTTGTTTTCTTTTAACACTACTTCGTTCGGTTACTGAGTACTGAGCCTGAGCCGGAATAGTAAATTTACTTCACCTAAAAAGGATGCCAATGTTCAATAAATTTATTCATTTTGTCTCTAGCATCAATTACACAATCTAATAGTGATGGTAACAAGACTCACTCTCGACTAAACGCAAATAAGACTCGAACAGTGATTACTGATTATTATACAAATGTGATATTGCGAGTAGTGAGTGGTATCGAGTATTGAGGCGAGATATTTATACGCGACGCGTTCATTCCAATTGCTCGGTGATCGATTACATCTCAGTCGGAACCGATGTGCCGACTGTGCCGAGCTACCGAGTAGCGACGTCTCCTCGCACTCGCATGCATCTTTAAACGTAACAAGTCGCATCATCTCGAGACATGCTCTCGTGAGACGCAGGAACTGTGCTCAAGTGTGATACTCGGTGAGATAGCGGGCTGTCTACCACGCTTGTGATCGTCTTGAGCAACATCTCCAGAGTACAAGAGAACGTGAAATATTTGATGCTTAAGTTGAGTAAATCACAACAACACTCGTGTCATTAATAAAAGCAACGCGTGACGCGACAACTCAGCCGTGCGCCCCGCGTCACGAGGCCGCGACACGAGCCTATTATACTTGGAAATGGCGGCACGAGAAAGAAATGTATCAGAGGTGACACAAAGCAAACGGTTAGCGATGAAGCCGAACGATAACAAACATCAAGTGATCCCCAGCCATGGTAACCATGGCAACCGACTAACAGAATCAAAGTAATCCAAGTTGAAATAATCGAGTACAGTCAGCGCCGCAGCAAACCAATCACGAGCGAGTAAAGTGGAAATTATTCGCTTTGCCAATCTAGAGATTAGTTTTAAGAGGTCCTAAACACGAGTTAGTCGATTCGGAAAGGTAATTAGTTTAATTCGAACGATTTGTTAGGCGAGGCCCGACCGCAAGCGGCGCCGGCCGCGACACGCCGCAGCTTTGAACGATCGCTCCTTGATTGAGACCTTTTAGAGGTAATTACATCGACAGCGGCTCTTAGACTAACTTGTTAACTGCGACTGTACGTACGAATATACATGTACCTGCTCGTGCACTAGTGAGGTTTCATTACACGGACAAACATCTAACTAATTGAGAGTATTTTTTAATTCACACACACTAGTTTACTCGCTACAGACTCGTTAAGGTGAGTATCTGCTGCTGAGCTACAGCGAGGAATGTTACAACTCAATCGATACACGAGCTAGTTGCACGGTGCACGTTGCGCGGATTGGCTGTAACTAATTATTTCGTTCGCAGCGAGCCCAACATTGTGGCTGGAGCCGACGGCTTAACATCGGCCGGCCGAGCCCGGGTCAGCTGACTGCTGTATAACTCATGTGGATCTAAGTTAACAGTAACTTTAACATTAGCGTTCTTGTGTAATAATTATATTTGAGTGTCGAGTAATAAGCCTATTGAAGTATGGCTGGAATTGTCGCCTACTGCGGCTGTCCCACAGTACATGTCGCAGTAGTAGCGCCGTGTGGAGCCACGGAGTGGTGTCGGCGTGTCCGCCGCGAGTGCAGCCCCGCCTCAACTAATTTACTCGGAGCCTCTAAACAAAGTAATCCTTAAAAGCTTTCTTCCGAACATTAGTTAAGTGATTTTTTACTAAACGACCCGAAACACTTTGATTTTGATAAAATTTATCGCCACTTACCTATGTAGTCAACGTTTTTAATTAATTTGAAATCTTTTTTGTAATTACATCCATTGTGTAAACTAAGGCTATTGTTTTAGTAGTTGGCAAAGAAATAAAGATTGTTTGTTACTTATTGTATCTCTGTAGTCTGGAGTCCATCAAACATTGAGGTACAATCTGTGGAGCTGAATATAGTTTAATTGCTATATCCTGTGGCACAATATATATCGGTAGGTGTTGGAGTGTGTGGGTAATATTGGCGGGAAGGCGGCGGTGACGTCACCCAATCGATCATGGCGGCCGCGCGGTAATGACAAGTCTTTTATAACAAAGATCCTATTATCAAGCCGCCTTTTGTAACCGAAGCCGCAGTGAAATATTGTTTGGACAGACTTTTTATAAAAATTAAAAATGATCGAGCTTCATTTTTTATCTGATGTCGCGACCCGACCCCCGCGCCGCGCTGTGTGCTGGCGTGTGGCGTGTGGCGTGTGGCGTGTGGCGTGTGGCGTGGTGCATGCAGCCACTCGCCGGATGCTTACCTGTAACAACGAAATTATTTCCTTAAGAACATACAAAAACATTTGAACAATTTTCCACATCCATTGACTGACACAAATTATCTTAAAACTTGCTACTTATTATCTTAACAGGCATCATGTCAAATTATGATTGTGTTTAGTTAGTGACGTGTGTATCATAAACATAAATACGTCGTTTATAAACTCAGCCGGCGCCCGCCAGTCACAACGTGGACACGTCGTGGTAACGCGGCCTGTGACACATAATGTACGTACATGTACCTATCCGGTCACTGACAAGATCAAAGAACAAACTGTAATGTCTACTTATTTCACTCCTAACATTATAATATAGAGAGTAGGCGCGCAGTATCGTGCGAAACGCTTCTCAGTCGTAAACACATTGCGTCAACAATTTCCCAGTACATAACTGTGTTAGTCGCGGCTTTTAACGTATTTCTCAAAAACGTCAACAGAAACATTGTCACACACACTCCGCTACTAGCGGCTTTTGAAACAATAACCGAGCGATGTAAGGAGGCATCGCTTGTGCAGGTAATGTTAACCGAGACACATACAGCGCCGCGGGGCATTCTACGTCTCCTTTTATTACGTTCAAAAATAATATCAGAAAGTCAGTACATGTTCTTATAATCGTGCGCTCGCTCCCTCGGGACACAGCGTGATCATAATTAAAGCACGACAGTCCCACACTGGGCTGGCTAATCGCCATATATCGTTGGCACGGGCATCGAACCGCCGACCATTTGGCTCGCTTCGGTAACTACCGTACCGCCAGAGCGCGCATTAACATGCGCGCTCTGTTTTTATTTATAGGAAAACAAAAAGTCACCAATCGTGTGTTACATTAGCAATACGTGCCGCACACGGCGACAGCCCCGGCTCCGCGGGAACACAAGCGTTGCAACAAACTAACTGCCGCGTGCTATACGGACGTAATGTCGGCGCCACGCGCGTGTGTTGTTGTTTACTACTTGAGTGAAAGGATCCAATAATAGCTCGATGTAATACCAATTCACGACATTTGCCGACGTCGGCATTTTGTGGCTTTACCGGGATCTGTGCGGGCCGCGGCGCGCCATGCCGGGGATTACGCGGCCCTGTAGCGGCCAGGAGGCGGCCGGACACGGCCCGGTGGTGGCCCGGAGACCGACCGGGCCGCACCACGCTTGGCCAGCACTGAACTAATTGGTTTTCAATTTCATCCCTTTCGTTTGTATCCTCCTTTTTTACAAAAATAGAGTTAAGGGTGGGTGACAGAAATAGTCATTGCTATGAATGAATAACAATTGTGATGACTTTACTAAGTATAAGTTATTTATTTATTTATTACTAGTTTCTGCCAGCGGCTTCGCCCGCGATCCCAGGGGTAAAATGCCTATGTATCACTTCAGACCATAATCTACCTCTGTTCCGAATTTAATTCCGGTCCCTTCAGTGGTTTTAATATGACTGAGTAACAAACATACACATAAACTCACATATTTTCATTTTTAATATCGAGTCAAGCTAATTTCAATCATTGGCCTTTCAGTTACAGCGTAAAGTCTATGAATCAGTATTGTAAACGTTAGAGTAGACAAATACAATCAGAAATCACCGAATTGCTAAGCTATCGGGAGTTTCACGTGTTATTGTGAGTCAACCATAAAAGATAGACATATGCTGTCGAGGAATATTTTTTATATAATTTTAAGGAGAATATTTCCGTCATACATGATTTCTATGCAGCTTTAACCTATAAGCCTGCACACGCGACGGAAGCTTAAAAAATGGAGTAACTTCTCCCGTTTTCCCAATATTTCCCTTCACTGCTCTGCTCCTATTGATTGTAGCGTAATGAAAAGTATACTATAACCTGCCCAAGAGTATGAAGAATAATTGTGCCAAATTTCGTTAAAATCCATCGGGTAGTTTTTGTTTCCATAACGAACATACAGACAGACAGACAGACAGACAAAAATTTTACTGATTGCATTTTTGGCATCAGTAGCGATCCCTAACCACCCCTTGATAGTTATTTTTTAAATATATTTTATGTACAGAATTGACCTCTCTACAGATTTATTATAAGTATAGATTACAGTCACAACGGTTGAGAACAAAAACCAATTAAAGTAACTGGACACATTAATAAAATTAACAATCAAACAATAAAACTGGAACAAAACATATACAACGAACCAGAAGAGTAGAACTTATTTTTAAAAAAAATGGTAGCATTCATAAGTTCCTCTCGCAGTTATAAAGATGTAAAAGTTAATTAAGTCGTAGGAAATAAAATTAAAAGTTAATAAAATCGATCTCGACGTCTCTGGAGTTGATTTATTGAATACAAACATCAGCGGATAGTTAAAAGACCAACAATCAAAATCGAGGATCGATCGGAACAAGTAGGTACCTACATATTTCAAGATTGTCGACGAATCGGTAGTAGCAGTGATTGGATGGTATGGCCGGGTGCATACCGCGCGCCCTCTATCACTGGATACATAGTACATGCCAACACTGGTTGTGACGCTGCGCTGTATAATATTCAGCGTAGTGCGAGCTATCAGGTCGCGGCCGGAACCGGCGCCGGCGCCATCTGACGGGAGGTACCCGACGCAGTGCTATCGTAATATTGTTACACTCCTACAACAATGCGTCTCGTTGCCTGCGTCCAATACTTCGTAATTATTATTTCAATTGGAATTTCAATATCTTTGCGATGTTGATGTTGTTTATCCCAATTTCAAACATATAACACATAAACATATATATTTGCACGTAATAACTAAATTGATGAATCTAAATAAATATGAATAAGTAAATTTTTTGATAGTTTTGTGTTACATAATTAAGTGTTTAATTGATTTTCTTTTTTTGAATGGACTTGGTAGCTACGGTGTTTGTGAAAGACTTAAACAAGACAAGTACAACTATAACGAGTGTAAACACTCTCAATATCAATACATTAGCAAGGTATTTGTACATTGATCAACGTCTCGTGAACAAAAGTAGCGATGTAGAGCAAAGTGTAGATAATGCATGGTCCATTACGTTCTGTTAGCAACACACACATGTTTAAGTTCCCAGCGACAGTAACAAGTGGACAGGCCGCGCCGCTGGATGGCCCTCATTACTTGTGCAGCGCGGGACGTGTCCATACTATGTCCAGCGCTACTGAGCGAACTTGTTGAAATATTACCGGCACGTTGCGATGTTTGTACAACGATGCAAGCCGCGTCACGACCAGCGCTCGCGCCATCTGTAGTTAATACATTGTATCTTAACTGCTGACATTGAACCTCTAGTTACGTATACATGTCCGGCCCACCTGGACTACTCCCCACTCCCACTTACCTTACTTTCACATTAATTTGTACAATTGTGCACAAGGTATCGGTCTGTGTTTAGGTGAGCTCGGAGAAGTACTCCCGACACTTACATATTTAATAGTTCACTAGTCCGGCAGCTGCGTCCGCCAGCGGCCGGTATTTAGCGCCATTACCGGCCATTAGGAGTCGCTCGCCACTCACCGGTGGCCGGTGTTAGGGTCGCGCTCAATACGCTGAGCTCCAGTACTCGTACGAGCGAGTGCTTACACTATATACTGCACTCGACTGGTGACCTTCCACTTCTTTATGACAAGCTCTGACCACTCGCTACTTGCGTGTAATTGCTTGCATTTGTATTTACTCACCTTTTCAGTTTGAAATCTAACTACAAGGGAGTCTTTTACGAGAAAGTAAAGTCAAGTCAAGTCAAGTGAAGTGAAGTGAAGTGAAGTATGGTCGCCACTCGCCGCCGACACTTAGCGACCGTGTGACCTCGCACACACACACACACACACACACACACACACACACACACACGGCGCGACCTCCGAATATTATACACAATCAAACAGAATCCGAGCAAGTTACTTATTGACTACAAAAACTTGGGTCCAACAAAAGTAATAAATTGAATATATTCCGCACACAGGGAAGGTATTACAATAACAATGCTGCCTGGAACACACACGAGTACACGACACTACACAGTACACACTACACACGACACTGCCACTATACTATTCTATCCAATTTCTATGAAATGGAATGAAAATTATATACAGAGGCAGATGTGGAACGAATTATAGGATTTTTTGTTTCAACGAAATTGAGCGAAATACAATGTTTTCGAAATATTTGTGTAAACCTGTTAGCCTCCGCTGATATTATTTTATCATGAAATGTTTCTGTACAAAACATGGAGTAAACAGAACTGGGCTGTGCTTCCTTCGATGACATGCAGCGGGTACATTGTGTTCTGTGTATTATCAATACTTGCTACACCATTATTATTGTCATTCAATCATTTCACAATAGTTGATACGGAAATACAGAATTGATTTATGATGAAATAAACTATTTGAATTGTGCGAAGTTATTTTAGTTGCATTTAGACGCATAACTGTAGTACCAAGGCGCTTCTCTCACATATAGTGATGGCTAACAATACAATGCTCTAACATAAGCAGTGTATAATCACGTCTCATTTCACGTAATATAATACAGCACAGCCTCCGCCACACAACAATCGAATTCCCTTCCGGCGTCGTGAGGACTGTTGTGTCTTAAATTCAGAAGCACTTTGAAGTTCACCGCCGCAGTTATTTTCGACTTTACAATGGCGAGAGCCTTCGACAGTCCTCAGGTGGAGTGCTGTTGACTCCGGGGCGCCTTCAATTATTATTTGTTGGTGAAACTGTCGCTAGCCAGCCCGTGACTGCCAGGCCACTAAGTATTGAGTGATGCTGTGATGCAGTGGAAATGGAGCCTCGGACACCATCACAAGAAGAGTTACAAGTACGTTGCCGGCCTTTTGAACGTTAGAGATTTGGGGCTGGTGGGAGGGCGTTGCACGGGACAGACAACAACCACTGTCGTTGTCTGTCATGCCGTAGGTACACACCCAAAGGGGAGGAGACATGCTCCGAGCTCTGACCTCCTTCAGAATGCTCCGTAGCAGGTGCATGCTGGATGCCGTGAGAATTAATCACCTCGCGTTACTTACTACTTCTGAATTTGATTTTACTACCTCTATAAAACCAATGAGGACAACATTCGCTTGTGTGTAGTCATTTGTTTTAATAGAAAATAATTTTGATAGAATGATATTAAAAGAGTGATTCATTAAATGAGAAAACATAACGAACCCCGTCATTGAAATACAATCATCGACGTGTTTGAGTGAGCCTCGCCCCGCCAGCTGTACAGAACGCAACATGCAGCCTCGCGGTGTCAGCGCCGCGCCGTGCACTGCGCCACACAATCTCCCAAACGCCACGAAAAAGGCAAAAACGCGGAACATTTTTAATACAAAGTTATTTTACAAGAGCAACATTGTGGTCTCCGCGCAGTTTCGTGATTACAGTATTTTGGTATTCTGCCCGCCTTTGTAACTGACAGCTTTTATATTAGCTATCACGAATATGCATGTGTGTGTGTGTGTGTGTGTGTGTGTGTGTGTGTGTGTGTGTGTGTGTGGTGTGTGTGTGCTACATGCTTGGCAGTGATTGTGTGTGGTGCGCAGGGAAATGGGGCATCGTGTGCCGGGAACCGACCGTTCAATCTTTGCCTATTGATGTATTACAGAATATTGAAGACACTGAAACTGTGACACTAACAGTATTTATGAATAATTTAATTGCCTGAATATCCACATTTTACAAAGCCAATGTCGCTACACTAAAAATAATGTTTGAAATACAAAAGTGACATCAAGTCGTTCCAACCCAGTATACCTGTTTAAGAACAATGGTGTATTTTTATATTATTTTTTTATTTAACATGCTTCATGCACAAAATGTACAAAAAGGTGGACTTAATGCCGCAGGCATTTTCTACCAGTCTGACCTTTGGATGATGCAGAGAAGAGTAATTGGTAGGTGCAAGAGGCAAGCAGTGATTTTATTTAACAATGAAAGATAAACTAATATATTTCAGAGATATACATACATAAATAAATATGCCTACATACATACATAATATATAAATTAACTTATACTTGCTCACTAGAACACAGTGGATAGTGGTTACTCTGAAAAAGTGCGCAACACTTCACATGCTTTACGTTTATTGTGTTATTGCACGAATCAGACGAGCGCACCGCTACTGCCTGCTAGCAGCAGTTATTGCAACTCTCTCATGTCTTTGTCTGGCTACGTATTGCCCTCTCACTCCTCCCGGTCTCAGTGTGTCTGAGTAGTGACACCCACGTGGTCTGACTTGTTGCAACAAGAGGCATGGCTTAGAAACACAGTATGATTATCGGTTGAATTGAACAAGACTCGGATCAGATTTTCATTTAATGAAAGTATTATTAGATATTTTCAGATTTTCTTAGTACATAGCAAGTACAGAAGTTAAAATTACACGCGTGGGATTCACAACACAACTGATGAAAACTACCCACTACTTGTTCCTGTGGTAATTGAAACTGTCGACGTTATGTAATAAAATATAGTTTGTATTAGTATGCTAACAAGCTCATGTATATGCCTGTACAGCGTCTGGCGCGGCTCACCGATCACATCAACCAGGCATCACACATACTTTACAGTTACAAAGTAATACCGTAACTTCGCGCCGATGTACCTCGCTGTACTGCTGCTAATGTAGGCATCATAGTGTATGTTGCTATGGTAACCGACACTCTAGTGTGATGGAACTTCACTACTGAAATAAACATTTTTCTTTCCTTTCCCACCTTACTCCGACTGGGTAGTAACTGTAAGGAGAACTCAGTGGTAAACAGTGGTCATTGATGGCAGTCTCCATAATATGTGGAGATATGGTATCATGGTTATATCAACAGCAGCCGTGGTGACATGCCAGTTTGGAGACTCATGTGCGGGCGACAATGATACAAGTTGTAAGTTGCAAGTCTACGGGGACACTACTGCCTTCCTCCGACATGTTTGTGTATCACGACACAACGGTTGTTGTTGTGACAGGCACACACACACACACACACATACAGACGCGCGGCGTCACCTTGCAGGCTCCCACACATTGCTCGCGGTATGAGTGTCGTGTGACTTTCATTCTGACAACCCCTGATTCGTTGATGGTTTGATGTTATATTAGCAAATAAACACAAATTGCAATACACGCGCCCAGTGTGACTTAACAGTTCAGATAAATTCCGTAAACTCTCTTTTTTATATCGACACACGAGAACTGCCCAACTTTATATCATTGAGGATTAGCTGCAGAGCGTCGGGTTCTCACTACAGCGGCCTTTATACGACCGGCTCGCGATAACAACTGCTGTTAGGGGCGCCCTCTATCGGGTACAGCGATTATATTAAATTTAGTTTTGCTCGTAAAGTACAGAACGTTTTTATCGATCTCCGATGAAACACCGATTGTAGAGGGGCGATACATCAGCCCTTAATGTGGCCCTCTCGCCCGCATAGTTCAGTGCATAATTTCTACTTGTTCACTTTAGCATAGGACAACAAAATAAAAGTTTGGTTAGTAACACACTCACTTCACTACTACCTCGAGTAGTGAGTGTGTCGCGGCGCGCAGCACTCCTTCACTCAATAATTCAGTGAGTGACCCTGTGAGGTCCGGGAGGGCCACATTAGTAGACACTATCCCCCTGGAGACCGCTGCGCCTCGCCGCCACGATGAATTTTATAAATATATTAATACTTAAAACAACTGAATGGATTCTGTGTTCCGAAAGAGTTCGCCTACTTCCCAACTAATCTCGTATTTGAGTTTGGCACAGTACGACACACGGCACAGTACGACACACGACACAGTACGACACACGACCCAGTACGACATACGACACACTACGCCACACAACACAGTACGACATACGACACAGTACGACACACGACACACAGCTCGCGACTGACGATGTCATCAACTGTTTGCTTCGATTGCTTGCGGTCAATAACAATTAGTGTATTTGTGGGACATTATCAGGAGCTACACGACGATCCATCGGGAAATGTCAAAATAAGAAAATGTTTATTTCCACAACATGGCGACTCCACGAGGAAACATTTTTTCGTCTCTTTGAAAATTGTTCTTATTATAATTGTGACAACTTTGTAGCTTTAATCTTCTTAGTATAATTAGAATTATTCCAAAATCATGAAAGGTATAATTAAAATAGAACCAAAACAAACAGACTCGAGTGGATGACAATTTGAAGCTCCGCGCTCGAGGGCGCCGCGCCCCCGCGCCCCCGCGCCCCCGCGTCACGGAGTATGACATCTATATAGAGCACCCTCCACCAACCGCCGAAAATATTAATTATAGTTAACTATAAATGCATGTGACGGGCAACAATGCACACTGCACATATCCTCCAGAGAAGGCAGGCAGTGATAACCTGCCCACAGTCAATCGTTGGCGAAATTAAAAATGCTATAAAAGTCAAAAGCTCATCCGTGGCGTGTAAACATTATATTACCTATTTTTACATGATACGGACAACTTTCACTAGACTAAATGATTAACACGTGTTAATTATCTAGTACATAATTGTACTTCTTATACTGTGCGCTCTACATCGCCATCGCGACGCAGTGTCGGCGGCGGCCGGCGCGGCCGAGAGCCTCTCGACTCTCGACGCTCGCAGTCATCAAAGTTTCCAGCGTGATTGTCGCGAACAATGATTTCAATAAATTAAACAAGCACTGTTTCACGACCAACAAACACAGACACTACAATACATGTTCAATAAGACGAGAGGCGACGGCACACGCCGCGCACCGCCGCACCATACGTGTGTCCATGAGGATAGTTGCATTAGTGATGCGTTAGTAATACCCCCATAGATATCAGTTGCGTGATATTATACTCCGTGGTCTAGTGCGAGTCATTACTCCGACACGTCGGACTTTACTTTTATGTTCACTCATTCATTATAATTACTTACCGAGGAGCATATCGTAACACTAGCACAGCGGGGCAGTACGAGGCAACACAACGCAGTACGAGGCAATAAAAGCCGGTAATGGTAATATTGATTAGTGGCCGGTTACGGCGGCACTGACTGCTCACACAACCGACTGCTTTACGATAATGGCTGACTACTGCTGTGCTGTAACCTCCACCGACGTATTTGTTTATTACTGATTGTTTGTCGGCGGCTGATATCCTTCATTTACCGGCTCTTCGATTTAACACTAACTGTCTAATTATTGTAAGCAGCCAGCTTGTCACTCGCGTAGTGTAGAGAGCACCGACATGCAGGTCGTACGCGACCAATAAGTATAGCGTATGTGTACTATATATTGGTCGGGGATTAAAGAGATTGGGGATGGGAGAGGGCTTCCGGTAACTTCACTCACACGATGAAACTCAACGCAAGCAAGTTGTTTCACGTCGGTTTTCTGCTCGGCTGTAGTATCACTCCGGTCGAGCCGGCCCATTTGTGACGAAGCATGGCTCTCCCACACCTAATTAACAGTTGGTACTCGTTATGTGCCGCAATCCTAAGTTTAATTTTTTTGTTACTACTATTATTTAAGTATATTATGGAGTGTCCGACATATAGCGCTGTCCTCTACACACACACTGTGGGTGTGGGTCGTAATGTTCTGATAAAGTGTCGCTTTAGTACTTATTACAAACACTGATATTGTGACTGACGTAAGTGCTAAGTGTTCTCACCAGGACGCGCTCTAGATCAGCTATTTAAGTATATCATATTGTAATATGTATATTGGACATGTCCTCGCAGCGCGCCACTGACAGCGTATATCAGACTCCAGTACATCGCGAGTGATATTATATATATTACGATCTAGTTGTGCTAGTAGTTTGTGTTGTCACTAATAAAACATATATTCTCTTCATTATTGTGTTCCACTCGCGACACCGTCACGTTACTGTCTCAGTTAACTACTACTAGTCATATACTCTGTGTGTCGGTGTGACTGTCACTCACTCGGCCGCGGGCTACCGACTGACACTCTTCACAATCACATTATTTTTATTGCATGTTATTGCTTGAGTACTAATTTGTGTTGACACCATATACATACGTACAATGATGCATTTACCTATATAAAAATATTCTGTTCTTATCTTTATGAGATTGTATTGTAGTCGAGTAATGAGTTTATACTCGTCACTCGACTCATGGTGCCCAGGATCCCCCCTGGGGGGGGAGGGGTTCCATGGGTGACATAATGTGTTATGCAAATTCCTGGCGCTAATTGTGCGCGAAATATTGCATGTCCCGGATTTTAATACGCTGTGTATTATATCGTGTCGTATACCTATAGAATTTACAAATATGGAATATGATGTACAATGTATTTATGTACAAACTTCTACTTAAACCGTCCTGTATGGAGCTGTGCAAAACGACAAACGTTGAAGGCAAATCACCACCATTATAAATAGTTAGTTGTAATTGGGTCGACGAGCACACATCATATACACGTAGGTGCACACACCATGACATGTTTGTCTTCCAATAAGAAATCTTTACAACATTACACTTCGCTCTTGGTCGTCCGTGTGGGCACTGTTTAAAAGACTAGCTAAGAAACATTGCATTCATTTAGTGATTCAAATTGCCGTTTGGGTCTTATTAGGTAGGTATTATAAATGGTTTTGATTTTACATCTCTCGCACTCGATGTATACCCGACACTACGAAACACTCAAATGTCAGGCGGAGTGACCGGACACGGAAACTACGTCGTGTCGTGATATTGCTGTCAGAGCGTACGAGTGTTGTTCAGGAATCAATTCATAAACATTTGTGTAATCACAGACTGGCTCGCGTTGTCCTACTACTACTGCACTGATGGCAGACATGACGCGAGCGCAACAAACACACAGACACACAGACACACAAACACACAGACACACAGACACGCTGACACCGTGACACCGGTGGTCACGGCCACTGCGCTTGCACTGATAGCTGTATCAGTGACCTCTACTGGAGCTGATAACAATAATGTTATGTCGCTGAGTGACCGTTGTGTCACCGACAGACACGTTGCAGTTATTGCAGCGGTTATAGCAGTAGGTAAATAGAATGGAGAGTACTACAGGGCACCACAGTAATGTGTGCAATATCTACGTGTGTTGTGTTTGTGTCTATTTCTGTGGGTGGCAATTATATATTAATACCTAGTTTGATCTTAATTTTTAGTGAAAAGTTGGGAAATAAATTGTAAAATATTTACCTAAATAATGCTAACGAGGTCGCGGGTATAATTAGTTGTGTGTAACTTATAATAACAATCGCGACATGAAAGCGCTGCACTCGTGCAACACGACAGCAACACGACTGACACACGACCCGGTGACGACTGACACACGACAGACACAATGTGGCTGATATATTACGACTGTTACTCGGGTAAAGTTGGTAACAATACCAAAGTGAAACAATTTGTCAGCTCAAACACCGCGCGCCGTAATTGTGGCGACGACTTTAATAAACCATGACACTCATTTTAATTATAAACCTTTGTAAAGTAATTACTTTAAGTTAACAGCGTTAACATAATAATTGCGCCGCCATAAATTAGTTTAACAAGATAACCGGTTCCGGCGGGTGCCGCATTTAAATAATGAATTCATCAAAACACGAGCAAGTTGTAGCACGCGACGTACCGTCTAGCAGGAACAGCAGCCGGAACATCAGGTGACAAATCCGTTTCATCTTGACCATCGGCGACACTGACAGCACCACTAGTGAGCAACAACGAACAGAGCACGAGTAGTGCGAGTACACACGCAGTACAGGCCAAGCCGGGCGGCGCTTGTTTACTCCCACAAAGTTACGACAGAACTGAAGTTACACTCCGCGCGACTAAGTGCCGGCCATCGTAGCGCGTGGTGCGTAGCGGCGTAGCAGCGTAGCGTGCGCTCGGCGCGCGGTCCTCTCGGCTACTGAGGCTCGCCGGCTACGCCGTAGCGCTACGAGATTGCTCATTATGCCGAGCGAGTCAGGCAACGTATTCACTACATTATTTCGTTTAATAAAGTTCCCGCGGCGTGTATGCAGATGCGTTTACATAATGTTATGGAATTTTAGAGAGTTTGTGCTGTGACGGGCGCCGCCGGCCGACTTACTGCAATATTAAACGCGGGCCGCGACACCCGGCGAGTGTCGACACGGATTAAAACAGGATAAGCGTAATCAAATTTATCTCAACGAGAGAGAGTTCCTGAATTATGGAATCCGCAAGACGTCACCCGACTGCCGAGCACTGTGTGTGCGTGTGTGTGTGTGTGTGTGAGTGTCACAAGTTGTCAGATTATAAGAACTAATTCGCATCAGCGGCGAGTGTCGCGACCTCTGCCAGAGTCTGCCGCCGCCAGACCCAGCCGAGGCCACAAAAACGGTCGTTAGACGTAATCGTCCACACCACCAATTATATCTAGCATTTACGGTTAATCTCTCTACATTGGACATTACTTCAACTGTAGCAAGAATAAAGCTGCCATCAGCTCCCGAGGGTGCCGTCAGAGGTCGCCACCGATCAGAGATACTTTATAATGTGCCCGATAATATAAACAAGAATTTAATGTTCATGCAACTCCATTGTTTCAAGCCACTCTCCTGCCCAATATCCCACTATTGTAGATGTCGTTATAGTTTGCAGTGGGGTGTTACATGATCCAGATTCATTTCGTACTCATATGTTGCAGAGTTCGCGGTCAGCACCGACACACATACACGTACAACGTGATGATAATTTAGAGCACCCACATGCACTTACACACACAGACAGCGAGCGAGGTGCTGCTGCACAGAGTAGACAGACACTAATGCCGACACCGTGTAGTAATCAAACAATGATCTATACTATTAGGACTTGGTAAAAGATGTAATGAAGCAGCGACGGAGAGCGGTGTCGGGGTATCACCGCTCGCTCGCGGGCGCCGCGCGGCGTGCGCTGCCGATAGACGCGCTGAAACCTCGTAAAATTGGGGATAAACAGAAAAACACTCGGTTTTATTTGTTTATAATACATTATTCGCATAGATCGTATCCTCTGGGCTTCACTGCAAACAGCGCTCCATTTTTTATGCCTTAAACGTGACCGAACATAAGTAACTCTCATCCGGGGACTAGTAGCACGACGCTTTAACATTCACCTTTGCATGCCAGCAACGGTTGCGTGGTGGCAACGCTTTAACAATTCTTATCTGGAAACAGAACAAGCAATGGATTGCGTGCCGACGTGGGGATCGCATTGAATCTCGTCACTGTGGTTGGATGTCCATATAAACAGCTCATTACGATAAAGGCACGCGTTCGACGTATGGCAATCAAACGAGTAAACATTGATCTGCGCGGGCGACTGTACGCGTCGCGGCGTAAATTGTTCGGAGCTGCGTACACCTCGCCCAGCAAGTGCGCTCGTTAGTTGATTAGTTTATTGAGTTACACTGCTCAATCAGCGCCGTGTCATTCTTTCTGGTATCTCGATGTTGATAATGTGAGCACGTCTCACGTCTATGTCAACTATTATTACGTGGGACTAAACGTTATACATTTACAACACATGGAAATAATGACCACTGTCCGCAGTTTCCGATTGAAATTTGCTACTCGTTAAAGCCACCAAGCGAGCATCATACATGTACCTACCTATGTACTGATGCCTTCACTTGAGATGGTTCACTGTCCTCAGTGTGTACTGTGTCCATCGAGATCTTGTGAAGTGTGATCTTGTGAAGTGTGATCTTGATGGACACTTTCTCATCATTATCGAAACAGTGACACACGTGGCAGCTTCGAACCGTGCCTGTACTGCGCGAGGGTAATTAGCACGCGCTGTGACTGGCACAGCTTCCCGGCGCGCGCTGGGCTTGCGTGTGACACGCGCCGCCGCACGTGCCCAGCACACGGCGCTGTCTGCCATTGTACCGTTTCACTGACATCTAAGGACCGACTGCCACCGGCGACACCTGAGACCAGCTTTAACTATTGTGTCAACAATGTGACTCGGCATCGGCACACGTTGACTGCGTACAATTTATTTTAGACGGGACGAACATAGTAGTATGACGAGTTGGACGTACGAGTAGCCCGAGGAGGTGTTCGTACGATTCGTATGAAACGACCAATTGAACAGTTGAAATGTTGGCAGCAAGGCGACACCTCCACAATGGTAGTGACAGCGGCGCGCGGTGTGACGTCACGCTGCACGCTTCTAATGGGGCGGGCGTGACGTCACCACTGGCAGCGTGTCGTCGCCTCGATGTCGTGTTGCTGTCATGTGTGACTGAGTAGAATACATACGCCATATACATGGCCAAGGTGTAGACTTGAAACCGTGACACTACAAGGGGGTAGGGGGCATGTCACAGAAGAATTGAATGTTCAATTTAAGACAAGGTTTCTGGCCATTACTTATAAATATGTGTATAATACATCGTTTAAGTTTAATAGTATTTCAGAATAAGCGACAGCAATGTTAATAGAATAAGTCGACATGTCAATGTGTACGTAACAAACAATGGTCAAGAATAGATTCTTAAAACTATGTATTACAAAAAACTAAAAGCAGCTGTAAAGGTGATTAGAGAAAATTATTTAAAATACTATGCAAGATTGCACCGGTTACTTTCAAACATAAATATCTTTTATTAGTTAACTACCACCGTACCCAGGAGCATAACTTATCTCATGTAACTAGAACACACGAACTATATACATATTATCTAGAAATGTCTTAAGTTCTATATAAGCATATGTTTCAACGCCGGTATCATATTTAATTATAAGTACATACATTTAATAGGGATGATGACAGAGCATGAAAATTAAAAATCCAACTAGTCTGTCAGTTAGGTAATGAAAAAATATTAGACACGCATTTTTTATTTTATCGTATAATCTTAATATCTGCATAATCTTGTTCACGTTTCACTCACAATAATAAATATCGATCATTATGCACTACTGGGTTGTTTTGATTGCGTAATCCGAGCGCCATTACCGCATGCGCCTACGTCTATCTATCTATTTGTCCGGCCGCATCTGGATTGCGTCAGATCAAATCATATTGTCAATGTCATTGAGGCCAATGTCAAAGTAAAGATACTGTCTATGGGGCTGCGTCCAACATGTTGTGATGTTGTTTTCGAATGTACCAATATTATTTTCACAAGTGTAATATAATGTAATATTATTCTTGTTATAATTTTAATTATTTATTTTATATCTATTAATTTAGTTTTTAACCGACTTCCCAAAAATTAGAATGTTATCAATTCGGCTGTATTTTTTTTTGCGTGTATGTGGCGCGATTACTTCGCCGTTTGTGGACGGATTTTGATGATCATTTTTTTTGTTGGAAAGGTCATACTCTCGAGGTGGTCCCATTTCCACCAGGTCAGGATCTGATGATAGGATCCCATGGAAACCGAGAGGAATTTTTCATAATTGTATAGGTGGCGAAATCGTTTGTCAATTTTTTGATATAGTATTTGAAACTACCAAAATTTGATGAAGGTATTGAGTTGATCTGATGATGGAGTCAAGAGACAGCCGAGGGAACTCCTCGAGAATTTGTAGCAATGACCCCGTGTTTGGGCTTCAATTATTTGTAAGGTCTTTACGTCTAATTTGGATGTAATTGTCATTAGGGGACTGATGATGAAGTAGTATGATAGCTAAGGGAACTCCTCAAAGTTTAACAGTAGCTACCTGGTGTTTGGGCTTGATTAATTTGTAGTGATGAGAACTTTACACCTAAATGTGGTATGACTGTCAATAGGGGCCTGATGATGAAGTAGTATGATAGTTAAGGGAATTCCTTAACGTTTAACAGTAGCTACCTGGTGTTTGGGCTTGATTAATTTGTAGTGATGAGAACTTTACACCTAAATGGGGTATGACTGTCATTAGGGGTCTGATGATGAAGTAGTACGATACCTAAGGGTACTTATAAACGATTAATAGCTACTATTAACCGTTTAACTGGTGTTTGAGCTTGAATAATTTGTAAAGAGCTTTACACCTATGGGGCATATACGTAGTATACTGGGTTTATACGTAAGTATAGCCCTGACTAAAATAAAAAGCATAAAAATAAAAACAAAACTGCTTTTAAAAAAACCGACTTCGAAAACCAAAACCTTAAAACAAGCAAAAGGTCAAAACTAAAAAGCAATTAGTCATACGTACTTATAGGTTACCTACCAACTGATAGGCTAGATATCGGTGCCACAAGCCCATAACAAAATATAACTTAGGTTAATGGTCATGGTTATAATCTGTCATAAAATTGTACACAGCTTAGGTAATAAATAAGGTATTTGTTACGGGTTTAAAGAATAACTTTTGTTTAAAACTTGTGGCACCGACTTCTCACCTATCAATGGGTGCGTAACCTATAAGTACTGTTAGGTTATAGATGCAGAGTATAATATTTTTATACAATAGCAACGGTTGGTAAATGATGTTCTTATTCAAATACTTCAGTTCCTTTAGGTTTTGTTATGCAGAGTATATTTTTATATAATGGCAACACTTGCTAAATGATGTTCGTAATTAAAATGCTTGCTAGATATTATTAAAATATTATTTGGTCGATGTTTTAATAAGTTAGTTATTTTTTTATTTTATTTAAATACTTTTACTATTATTACAAAAATATGAAATTTTTAGTTAATTAGTAAATTATTTGAGTGAAGGTCATTTTTGATGAATGTTTGTGTAGAATATGGCAATGTTTTTTTTTTTTTTTATAATAAAACAATTGCCGCAGACATAGGCGTCCGCGCTCTTTTTTAATTATTCTCATTTATTTATTACATTATTTTTTCTTTTTATTACAGTTTCGTGTCCTCACTAGACACGTGTTTATAATTATAATCTTAAAGCTACGTGAGTCCATATATTTTTATTATTTTTTTTTTTGCGTATTTTTTTTTTCTTTTTTTTATGATTTTTCATGCATACATTTATATATATATATTTTTTTTTATATATATTTTTTTTTTTTTTGTAGTGTCTACTTCCTTTTACACTTTGCCGACATTTGTATATTAGTATTATTCTATATTTATAATATTCAATGTTAATGCTTAAGTGCTAATTTTATGGCTTGATGTGGGGTTTGGATGGATGGATGAATGAGGACGGGGGTACAGGTTTCAGACTTCCAGATTTTGCTTAGGATGGGCTTGCCCTGTACCGACCAGGGATTTCGCCAGTTTAAGCATCGCTTCCATGATGGGAGCGTCTCGATGTTGCATGGCCGTCTTTAGGTTATAATCGACGACCAATTTTGTCTGGGCGTTTATTGCCTTCTTTATAAGGCGGCCTGTGGCGTCGTCGGCGTCGTCGGTGTAATAGACGCAACTGACTTTGTGTCGTGACACCGCCACAACTGCGTGGGAGACGCTATCGTGGATCTGGAGCCGCCTGGCTTTGGTGTTGATTATTAAAGCGCTGTCGCAGGTCAACCCCTGGGCCTCGTGGATGGTTAGTATTTTAGACCCCTCGCCGGACCCATATCCCTGGCTAGCAAGGGAAATCTTCTCCTCCTGTGTGTGGACCAGGAACAAGGTGTTCCGGGCAAGTCTCGGTATGGTCGCTCCCGAGTAACCCTTCACCCTCAGGGAGTGCATCCGCGACGTCCTTGAGGAGTATATGCCAGGGTATATCTCGCTCAGCGCGTACGCCACGTCCATGGGGTTGCGGTGTGTGCAGAGAAGCTCTAGGGTGATTTCAGCCACCATGTTTGGACGTGTGTATCTGAGCTGGAACAGGTTCTCCCTGTCCAGAAATGGCAGTTGATTCACGTCTCCAACGAGTACGACCTCACCCGCGCCGGACAGTTTTGCTGCCATGACTATGGCCCCAAAATGGTTCATTAGAGCCTCGTCCACTATGAGGCGGTGGCATTTGTTATGGGGCTTGAACCCGTTGGACAATATTGAGGCCATAGTGCGCACCTTTGTCTTTGTGCGTTGTCCAAGGCGGGGCTCCAGCCTGTCCCTGAGATCTTTTGCGGCTTCGGTCGTCGTAGTGACCGCCACGTCCCTTCTCTCGTCGAATTGTTCGACTATCCATGTTGTTTTACCGCAACCCGGAACTCCGTTCACCCACCTTATGTTGGGCACCGCCCATCCGTCTTGCAATGCCGGGAGTTCCGTGGTCCCAGAAGTGGCCTGAGCCATCTCGAGGATCCTGTCCTCCAGCATTACTCTGGTGCATTTGGCGGTGGTGAATATGGCAATGTTAGAGATTACACACTTTTGGCGGGAATTGAGAAAGTTCGGTCGATGGTTTCGGCTTAAATTGTAAAATTATATTAAATAAGTAATTGAAAGTCGTTACGAGTATTATTTCCTGACCCTAATAGTACGTATGTACGTATGACTAATAATAGTTGTTTTTTGCTTTTTAGTTTTGACATTTTGCATTGTTTTTGTTTTCACTTATATTAATTTTATTATTTATAACATGCCGTGTTCCGAACAACGTTACCGTAGGTGTATAATTAGTACCTACGTACTACTACAGGCCGGTGCTGAAAATCAGCGCCGTGGGCTCGAGCCTCTGTGCCCGGTCCACAGTATTAAGCTGAGCTCCAGCGCCTCCAGCCTATTGCGCTGCGACGCGACGCACCATGGGCTTTTTGTGTGAACCTGCATTCTTGTTGTGTCGTGGCGTAATAAATGGTTTTTCTTTCGTACATAAGAAAACGATAGGTACTTAGATAAAACGAATCAAAGATTAGGAGTGGGAGGTAGCCATCAGCTAATTCGTAACACTATGTAATGCTTCACTTTAATACTTTTTATTGATCCTGATGAATAATTTAAGTTCCGAATAATTAAAACACATAGCTAGGTACCTAAGTAGGTAGGATCCAAGCGCTCAGCTGTTTGCGGGCATGATTTTAGGTAAAAACCGATTGTAGGTAAGTTCAGTTCAAAGTTTCATTCGTATCATGTATGTTTAGTGCATCGGTTGATTTGAAATTTTCTTTCCTATTCATAAATTCATATTCCACGTAGATACCTACGAATGAGCTGATTCGAAATTCGCAATACCTACTAAATGCATATCCTACTGAATAGGTACAAACAATTTAAAACTTAGTATTTTTAGAGACAAAATGTACAAGTAAATAAATTACCTGCGTTACTCGGAGATTTCGCTCGAAGTTTTCGTCTTCGCAATCTACCTATGATGCACAGTAACACAGTTATGCACTACATCACTAATTGCACTGAGCAACACCAACACTATGAACACTACGACACTTGTTTTTAATGTGTTTCAAGCACTGATCACTTGCAGTCTCTGGGTTACAGCCAGCAGCCAGCAGTTGGGAGTTTAGGTACGATGCGAATAGCTCGATAGCGGCTGTCTTCACTGCAACTGGTGGTATAAAGGTGAACTATCTCGACTAATTTTCTGTTATTATTATCACATAAACACTCAACTAAGAATTTTGATAATAATTAGTAAAACAAAGTTCAAGGTAATACGAAATAATTTCGCAAACGACTACCCGCGGCAGTGCCAAAGCACAAACTGAATGCGTGTGCGTGTGCGCCACAGATATATTAAAGATTTTTTAAATATTTCTGTGGTGTGCGCCGTAGGGTCGAGAGAGTGTAGAGTGCTAGGGGGTGGAGCCGGCGGAGCGTTCGCGTTTCTTATTTGAATTTTAGGGAATCCTTATCCTTACTTATATCCTTACTTATATTATAAATCGGAAAGTGAGTTTGTTTGTTTGTTTGTTCCGCCTTCACGCCGTAACTACTAGACCGATTGCTTTGAAATTTTGCAGACGTAAAGTTAGAAGTCTGGATTAAATAATAGTACTTTTTATCCCGGAAAAAATTGATACTTCCTAGAAAAAACAAAAGTATTGGTATATATGGCGGTGTATATACTGGTATAGATGGCGTTGTAAACAACTGTATTTGTTTTTCTCAACGAATTACCTACTTATTAGAAAAATCTAAATAGCGCGATATAACCGAATTCCACGCGAGCGGAAAGCTATTTGTTTGTTTGCCTGTCTTAAACGGCAGAACGGAGGTACTAATTAACGTGATTTTTTAAGTGAATGTAGTTGAACGGCTGGATAGTCACATCGGCTACTTTTTATCCTTTTGTGACGCGGGTAAAAGCTAGTAATTAATAAGAGAAGAAAAGGGAACTGAGAGAAAATTTCGATAATGTAACCCGGTGTGTGAAAATACTACCAAAAAACTCCTTTTAATGCTTAAGCCTTCGACTGCCAACAGAAAACTGTTTTCAAGGACTAATAAAATAATAGTATTTAGCTGCATCAGAATCAGAGATTTTAAAGAAAAAATACGAATCCAATTACCAAACTGAATATATTTTATTCATGGACTAGCTTCTGCCCCGGTTTCGCTCGCACTCTTTTAAAGTATTGAGGGCAGGTTTACAAAAGATAAAAAAATTATTGGTGCCCGATGTTTCGCTGGTCACAGATACTAATTTTAGGTTTCTTGAAAATTACGAAGTGGTCCATACAAACTTCCAGCCCCTGTTTTAGGGAAGTGGTGGGTTAGAAACAAACAAGATGGCTGAAAACTATAGGTACTTACTACTTTCAATCCTTTCTACTATCTCCACTCAGTAAACAAATTTGTAATATTAAGTTTAACTTTCTATGATAACTGATATATTTTTGACAAGTGAGTTTCATGCAATGGATTACAGACAATTAACGTTATTTATTTTTTTTGATGCTGATGCTTTATGTAAATAGTTATTATTGTTTTTCTTTTAAATAATTTTAATCTTAAGTTGTGTATATTTTATTATTAATTTAGTAATAGTTAATTTTAATTTTATTCAAGTTTTTATTTGAATAAATTCTTTACTGAAGAGGCTGAATACTAATTTTATTAACCACTGAACCTATTTGATTGAAATTCGGTTCAACGACAGTTTGAGACACTGGCACTGGAAAGTAAATCTCACGGGACAGGAACTATGCGATACAATTCCGGGACTCTATTGCTTAGCCACAGGACCTATTTGAGTGCAAGTCGGTGCAACGATAGTTTACGACTCGGAAAATGACGGCTGATAGTCTTCAACCGTTGTACCTATTTGATTGGAATTCAAATGTAGTTTTAATCACTCACACCTCACGGGAATGGATACTATACGGGTGAAATCGCTGTGGGATTGTTTATTCTTTGAAATCTGGAAAATGAACAACATTTCACAATAAATATAACTAAATTGATTCTGGTGAGATTTGTTACACAGTATTGCAATTAGGTAACCTTGGAGAAGACTAATTAAAAAATCCAAAATTTGACAGCAGTACTCATTACTATACGCAGACCAAGTCGCGGGGAACAGCTAGTAAGTTGTAAAATTACAAGACAGCGTCGTGTAATCAGTTAGTATAAAGTAGTTCGCCCTTACGGATTTCCGTATTTTACATAAAAATGAAAAATAATTACCAACAGTTATTTTTATTGATTCGGACTCACAATCGATAGCCGAGTTACCTCCTTGAAAGGTTTTTTCCAAAACTACACCTTGTATAGTTTCACCTTAGTATTACACAGTAGGTAGCGGCTAGGTCAGGCCTATGGAATAAGTGCCGACTGGGTTAATACAGAATTTCTAATGAAAACTTTTAAGTAGGTACCTAATTAGAAAATCGGCTTCTTTGGCCAAGTGGTCGCAAGTGCGACTGTAAGGGGTATCGGGATGTATATTTAAAAAAATCTTAATTGTAGCACGGAGTCTGTAAGTCTCACCCCCTATTACATGGGACTCATAACATAAATAGTGAAAAGTGGATGCTACATTGTACAGTGGCATTAAGTGTCGTAATGTGCACCTCTGCTTATGTGCCTTCCCCTTCGAGGATAAAAGGCGTGATGTTATGTTATGAATGATTGTGTTGAATGTTTTTCCTTTCTTTCTTCTTTCGTATGTTATGTACTTTTAAGTTCTCGAAACCGGTTGAGATCTAAAGCTACGACCAGACACCGGTTGATGGACCGCAGCATGCCCGATATACCGGTCGCGGTGACCAAACTGCGGGATCCTCGAGCCACTATATTATACTGAAATAACTTTTGTGAAATTGGAAATCATCATATCTTTTGTTGTTGTTTAAGACTACAGTTACAGCTGAACGCATATGTTCTGTTTGTCCATTCGATTGTCGGATTACATCGACCCGCGAGCTGCGCCCCCCGCGCCCCCGCGCCGCGCCCTCGCGCCCCCGGCGCGCCCATTGTCCCGCGCGGATTAACATGTGTATTTTAATTTGTCGAGCGTCGATCTCGCGATAACGCGCGTCAACAGCCCGCGGCACATCGCGATATCGCGCGAACCGTTTATTGTTTTCTCTATTTAATTGAAACAATAAACCCTCCGCCGTCGATGTAACTTCAACACGACGGATGATGTCCAGCGCCGCGCTGCTGATTGTCAGTTAATACTTTAAGTAAGCAACGGATTTATAAAGCAAAATAACAAATTGATTGCTTTCATGTTCTGACTACCGACTCGCGACCAGCTCACTGTGTTCTAGTTACTCACAATCACAACTTATAATTACCCCACATAGCGACGTCGCAGTAAGTATACTTCTGATACAATCACTGGTTGGTGAACATATTAGGGTCCGTAGCCAGGCGGGGATAGGGACTCGCAGGCACACACGGCCATACTGTCACCATATACGTCGACATTACACGTTGCCATATGTCACCAGCAGCGATATAATGAGTACCTAGAGGCGGGCCGGCGCCTAATGTGAAAGATGCCGATCTTTCAATAGCGGCGCGGGGCTGGGATCCAACGAGGGCCGTCTTCAATGGACGAGGATTTGCACAATCCCTCTCTGTGAAATTGATGGTTGGGAGCGAATATCACGCGAATAGTGCATATCACATGAATAGCATTAGTGGAAGCGACAGTTTTTGTGCACAGTGACGTCATCGGGGCCTCGAGTTCAGCTCTCACATTCACAGCTCGTGTCACGGCGCGCGACACTAATGGCCTGCACCCGCCTGCCAGCCAGTGCCGCCAGTGCTGCCAGTGCTGCAGCAGGGACTGGCGCGAGCCGGACGCGTCGCGCTGCCTGCGACCTGCGACATCTCTCGACTAGAAGTCGCTAGGTTATCACGACGTCCTATCTACTTACTATATTTTTTACAGATTCTGATATTCCATCATTCTCTACACTTTCTTTTCAGCAAGTCGACGGCGGCGTGACAGTTTGTCCTGCGTAAAACGACCGATACATTTATTTTGTGAACCGTGACAACTGACAGTCATCAGTGATCTCCACATCACTCGTTCGGACACTGTCACCGGTAGAATATACGAATGATTGAAACTGGTATCAACTACAGTAGTAATAGTGAAACCTTTATGTTGTACGAGATATTAAAGCATTGAAAAGTACTTCATTTTTTGTAAAACGAATCATCAACTCAGAACAATAGTGTAATGGAAGCCGAGCCTCGCTGCGCAGTTACTGGCCGCAGTGGCCGCCACACCACTGCGCACTGCACCCACTGACGAGACCCAAAACTAATGACAAATTAGATAATTTATAACACATGAAGACTTCGTAACGTTTAACCAATAAAGTATGGTGGTGTAATGTTTATGAAATCAGCAGGCGATATGAAAACAATGCAAATCCCCGCCGGCAGCTGGTACACCGTGAGCCTGACGGATGACCACTCAGCGAGCGATCATTGCAACCATTTCCACAGCCATCACACAGCTGTGCCGGCTCATCTGGCATTACTTGTTTGTGTTCAACACAAGTATACTGTATTCTACTGCGCGAGCTGACGTCGGCGCAGTCGGCACCTCAGCGACGTCGCCGACTGCAGGTACGAGTGATGTACTATACTATATACTATACATATAATATATTGTATACGATGCTGTGCATCATTCCGCCCGCTGACTCTTCACTCAACATGTTTTTGCTTTCCCTTTTTACCAAACCGCGCTTGTTTTCGTACCCCGGGCTCTGTCTACACCGGACATGGTAGTAACATAACATTGACCACTATATCTAGAGCTTCTCCCAGTAACCTGTTTTGATCTACACGCAGAGGGCTCAATCATTAGCTACCGGCGCGGAACATTTCATAAGAAGTTAATGATAATATGCTGGTCCCTGGCTGGTGACTGACTGGATACACAGTTGTACCTATAATTCGTTTACAAATTAACTTATTCTTGTAAGTAATTAGATTACGTATAATAGCTTGTTCGAAACTACGCCATTGTTCGAGAGTGCTGCACTGGTTTTAATTTCACGTCACCGCACCGGTGCGACACCGCGACGGTACTAATAGTGTATATTGCTTGTTTAAATCCCTATTGCAGCTTGAGACTAGTCGAGCACCCCTGACTAATTAAAACTGAACTTCTGTTCTCAGTCCATCGTGATGTTGCTTATGTCACTAGTCAAGTCACACGACACACAGTGCGACAGATGTCTTCTGTACAGCTCAGGTAATGAACTGAAACGGTGCACCTCCCCTCTTACTGCACAGCCACACGACTTCAACCACTTGCGATCAGAAAATATCTTCATAAACTACACTTCGCTGGGAATAAAACCTTTTACATAGAAGTTTTTATTTGTTAAGCGGGTCTCGGCCCGCGCCGCGCCGGGTGCCGGGTGCCGGGTGCTCTCCCGCGATACAAAAATTACTCCGAGACGGACAACATTATGTTTCGATAAAAAGATAATCTCTCGGGTAGCGGGCTGAGGGGGGCGAGGAGCTGGGGGGGGGGCGGAGTTACGAGATGCCGCATAAATACATCGTTTATTTTTCATACGCAAAAAGCTACTGACGTATTTTTTATCCGCTTAGAGGAAAAATCCGTAAACACGGTAACGTAAGCCGGTGGCAGAACATAAAAGAGCCCAAAGCATATCGACTCCCGCCTTAATCTGCCATAAACAATCGCTACGAACAAAACCTCGCAATAGTAAATTTCACGAAAAGTCATCCGACGGAATAATGGCTGAATTCTCCGATCGTCGCGCGCGCTCGCCTTGAAAACTGACTTTACCACTTTAGTAATAGGATTGAGTTTAGTGTATCATCAGTGACCTGTAGTGTTAGTGCCCGCGGTCGCCAGTCACGCCGTATGAGCCCTTATGTCACACGCATAGAGCCGGTATCCGCGTGTGGGCGGTACAGAGATGTGACTCGCCATTTAATCTGGCTCTGTTATTTTTCCGGTAATACATCAAAGTGGCGACTTTCTACGGCAAATTGTATCAAAGTCGCTGATGTATGGCGCGACGCGTACGCGAACTGGCGCGTACTGGCGCGTACCGGCGCGTACAGGCGCGTACAGGCGCGTACCGCGTTCACTAATGTCTCCCTGGCGACAAATAATGCCAAGCACTCACGGGTTTGCTCGTGTTATTCTCGGCATACAGACAGTCTGTGAAAATTACTCAATCAGATCAGTTTGTCTAGTAGGAAAAGTAAATGTTCTCTTTGAATGTAGGTATCATTCAACTACTTGAACATTAGACTACAATGCCATCATGGGGGCGTGGGCCTGCAACCTCACTCACACAGCGCTGAGGGGTTGTCCTGCGTCAGTTTACTGTGTGGCAGTGCTGGAGCATGAGTACCACGAGTTACTGTAGAGCGCGGCACGCAGTCTACTCCACATTCGTGGTGCGCTCTCAGGTACATGGTGTATTTAAGACGCTTAATGTATATCTTCAAAAACCCACGTGCGCCAGACAAATGGTCGACATGAAAAAATATATTACGAGTTACCGCCATTTACCGGGACTCGGCCGCAGCCGGAGGCGCGCTCCACGTGAACGGTCGTCGTGAGCCGTGTCCACTGCGGGCCGCGCGAGAGCATGTTGTGTCGTGCGCGCTACGAGCCGCGCAGTGGACAGCTACGCGGCGACCACTCTCGGCACACGCAGAGCTCACTGCGGGGCCGTAAAATAACTTCGATTTCAAATATATTTACTTAGGAAGACATAAAATGAATTTTATTGAAAGGGACACCATTCTTTCGTTTGCTAGAGAGTGAATTTTCGGAAACTGTATGGGGCCGCGCGTGTCGGCCGCCCTCTACTGGAACCGCGGACCGTGAGCCTCCCTTCCAGTGGGTACAATACTACACACTACACTAATTTATATTTTCATACTTGATAGGTTGACGTTGGGCCACCATCTCGCCTGGTGGTGCACGATGACGTGGCCGACGATGGAGCACGCCTACCTATGAGCAACCTGTTCACTCGGGACTTGACGACACCCAAGTCATATTTGACGGGAAACACATTCCGGCAAGGAGGTCCATTCCTTAGCGGTTCGCACAAGTAAGCTTGACGAGAAACGCTTCGTGCGAATGGGTGGAATGTCCATTGATTTACTAATAACTCTTCATTTATATACTACATCCGTGAGCGAGTGTCGCGTGCCTTGTGGCGGAACACCTCCCGCGCACCAACTGACACCGAGCGAGTGCTTTATAAATATGTGTCCTGTGTGGTTTGCGTCACTCCTATGTACGAGACAGTTTTACAAATATTTCGGTGTCATCAGGCTCAGCAACTCGTACAACTTACGCGAGGAATGTACACAATCCTCGTACAGGAAAAGGACAAGTCCTACCTGCCTGCCAGGCGCGGCCACGCACCCAGCGCCCAGCGCCAGTCAGCTCAACACTTGACGCAACGGTCTAACGTGATACCCTCGCCAAGGATTTGCTATAGGTATATAGCACTCCATATGTTCGTGCTCCGCGTACGTAGTGCAGGCAGGGAGAGATGGCAGCAGCAGTGGGCGCCAGCCAGTGCGGGGCGGGGGGCGAGGGACGGTGTGCCCTGTAATTGGTATTTAATGTAGTGGCGCGGCCGGTCGCACCGCTTCTAATTACCTGCGCCGACATCCTCGTTATCAATGGATCCGCGAGTTTGTGGTCGCCACATTACCCACCGCTCTGTATAAATACTGCGCCACGGTTGGACTTCCACTATATTGAAGTCTTCCTCGAACAATGCGGTTACTGGTGAGTTCTTAGCCATTCTACATTAAACTGTTACAGTGATTGTAATATCTTGCCACAATATCCACAACGCTCCCGTACACAACACAAGCATGTTGTCACCGCTGTGCATGCGACTGGTGTGTCCGTAACTCCGTAACCTTAGTGAATGCACCAGCCTCTGCCATGGTGTGTAACATAGATAACATACATATTATATTAATATAGAACTATGTTTCCCTCGCGTGTGGCAGGTAGTACTAGCTCTGTCGCTGGCCGTGTGCCTGGTGTGGGCGCGTCCCGAGCCGCGCCCCGACGACTCCGAGCAGCCGTCCGACCAAGCAGCAGAGGAGCAGCCGGAGGAGGAACAACCAGAGGAGCAACAACTAGAGGAGGAACAACCGGAGGAGGAACAACCGGAGGAGGAACCAGAGGAGGAGATCGAGCAGGATTACACCACTTGTGACATTGTAGAGCTGACTGACGCTGATGGGCAGTCCCTCGCCAACGCATGCACGCTGTTTGCTGACCCGAACTAGAGCAGTCGAGCGAGTCCCTCACTCGCGGACACGAGCAGCAATGTCCTCCAGTCTGCCACATCACATGTAATGTGCCACACTGTACTTGTACGGTAAACAACAATAATAAAAGTAATTGTTCACGTCACACGTCTTGTACTATCTGACTGGGTGGTTTCTAAACTTCTGTGGATGTTCCCTACAGGACATGTACAAATGCAGTCCCTTGTCACTCATGTATGTATGTACATACGTATTAATTAAAGAGTTGGATTCACTGCGGTATACTACTAGTCGATCTGATGATGGAGCCGACAGACAGTCGAGGGGGCTCCTCGACTGACTTGTCTGGACTTGATTAATTTGAATTGATTATAACTTTGCACCTATGTGGATTATAAGTGAAGATTACAAGTGCGACTGCCGGGCATGGGGTCTCGGGTACGATTCCCAGGTCGGGCAAATTATTACTGGTTTTTTTAAAATTCCCAGTAGCAGCATGGAGTCTGGAATTGTGCCCGGTATATGGCAATAGGCTCACCCCCTATTACTTGGGACTCATAACATAAATAGTGAAAAGTGGGTGTTACATTGTACAGTGGCATTAAGTGCCGTAATGTGCCTACCCCTTCGGGGATAAAAGGCGTGATGTTATGTTATGGATAGAAATTGAAATTTTTCAAATTCATTTATTACTTATAAACATAGGTAACATTGGGGTCTTAAATAACATTATAAGTGGTAAAACAGGTCTATGTAGCTGTAACCTAAAAGGGATCAAATAAAAAGATAACATAAACATGAAGTACGGTTGCAGTGGTCTCGACTCGACGACGCACGGCCCATTGCACACTACCACCGGCAACCGCACGTTCGATATCACTCGGCACGACTTATTGTATGACAGACAGTGTCAGTGTTGAGCTAGTGAGTAGGTGTACATACGTGTGCACCTGAATAACTGTAACCACACAGATGTAGCAGTAGTGCAGTAACAACTTACTTACATTAGGCTTATGAAAATGAACAAAAATAGAAATTAAATGTCAATTACCATGGTTGGAATAATAAATTCAAACACTGCGCGGAATGCACCCGCACACCGCGTGTAGGACGCGGGGTGCGGGGGTGCGGGGACGCGGGGGCGCGGGGGCGCGGTGACGGCGCAGATGATCCTAAACAAGCGTGATGGAGATTGAGGACATTATTCTGCGGTGACACGTTTTATTTAGGCTTTAATGTGACGTCACTGTTAAAAAGATGGATGACGAAAGTAATAAAGAGGCACAAGACGGCTTTGTGAAGCGCACGCCTCGCGCGCCGCACCGTGGGGGGCGCCACTATCCAATGGTCCAATGGTATTCTACAACTTCAGACTCAGGTTCTTTTGACTTTCCAATAATTTAAATTAAGGTTAAAGCAAGGACACGTTGTCACGACGAGCTAGATCAGCTAGACTACAGGTAACGACACCTCACTACGTGGAGCAGACGCGCAGAACAACCTCAGGGACTGAACGCGCGAGTTACTGGCGGAGCCTGGCATACAGTGTCTGTCGACCGGTGCTTCCTGCAGGCGACACGCGACACGCGACACGCCCGACTTTTTCAGTTTGCGTATTCAATTTGGCGTCGTCCGGCTTCGTTAGTTAGTCTGTTTGGCGTCGTGTAACTCGGTAAATGGCAACTTGTTTAGCTCTCTGTGGATTTGAATAATGAAACCTTTTGACTACGTAAAAGAAAATTTCCGCGAAAACATATTTTCTGAATAAGTGAATCCAAACCGACGCGACGCAAGACCCAATATCGATATTAGGTCGATATTAGGTCTATAGCTAGGTATTTAAAAATCCGACGCCCGCGTCTGTCGCTCTGGTACCGATAAAATAATACCTGTACTCAGATCACTGATTTTTGTCCTTGTCCTGACTAGCTGGCAGAACTGCACTATAACGGTCGTATGTAAGTAGAAGTGTGACAGTGTGAGTGCCGCACTGGCACGATGCAGTAGAAGCAGCAATGTGATGATGAAGCTCAGCGGCAGCCGCCGGCGCCGGAGCGCGTCAGCAAAGCGATGCGACAAAAGATATGCAAATAGGGGCGCCGCCGCCTGATTGAGCTCAAACACGAGCACCGCGCCCCCGCGCCCCCGCGCCCCCGCGCCCACATCTACACATTCACACACTCATTGTGATTTTGTAGAGATCATTCGTGATACTTTATCGCGTGTCACGTGTGCCGGCATCCATACCTCACCATACCGGTGGGCTCTCTATGTCTTACGTATCTGCATTTTATTATAACATCGCTTTTTGGAATCCTCTTGTTAAACATAATCGACTGTAGTCCTCAACGTGCCTGCAAAGCGCGAGGATTATTGCAAGCCCTTCCCCTCATTACGGTGACCTTATTTTTTTCTTTAAAACCTTCGTTTAGAATTGATCCTCTCAGTCGCTTCCAACTGATGAGTTCAAAAATATCAATTCATCCATCTGGCACCTGGAAGATAAGACATAAACAGACATTTCGGAAGAGAACCGTGTATATTGCACGAAGAATGGAGAGGCGTTGCGCGGTGCGCGGTGCGACCCGTGACCCGTGGCCCGTGCGGCCGGCGCGCGGCGCGCGGCGTTTAGCACTGAGTGATACAACCGCAAGGACTGCACATAATTTTATTCTAGTTTTACAATCAAAAGTTACCGAGCGCCGGAGAACGACTACGCATGGATACGGCATCTTGAGTCAGTAAGTACTGATGCTGGCAATACACTGCCATCTCCACGGGTGTCGTTATGGATTCTCTTTTATTCATCAGGTTTAATACCAGTATTGTTTGCACTTCCACCCGCCATGGCTTTGACTCGCATAGCTAATTACTGCTTTTAAATAATTATTTTTTATCAATAGTGCCGCACCTTTTTGTGTCTCTCCCTGGTACTTACAAAATATTTACTGTACGGTGCTCACTCACAATGGAATAATTACAATTATTGCCTCCGCTGCACCGAGTAGGTCGGTGGAACAGGTCGGCTGGGCCACGCGTTTTATTTTATCATCTCACCAAAAGTTAGCGAATTACCATTCAGATCATAAATATAGTGTTTCATGACGACGACACAGAACATAAACCGATGTGATAAGTCACCGAGTTATACTCGTACGGGCAGTGACACAGCTCTCCGTATATAGAATATTTGCCCCCTGTTACTGTGACATCGACGCTGGACAGACCGGTGCACCGTGCAGTGCCAGACTCGGTGCGGACGTGGTGGGTGACGTCACAGTCGCTCGCACACTCAAACGCTTCGTTGATTAAAAAACTTCATCAACGCATCTCTTTTTAGTTTTTTCCACGGCAAGCGCCTTCTTCCGGCTAAACTTTGCCAATAAAAAGTTGTGCTAAGTGCTGTGTGGAGCGCACACACGCGCCCTCGCGCCCCCGGGCCCTACGCCACTGCGCCCCCGCGCTCTATCGGACTGTGCGTAGTCTGTATCGGAGCCGTCGCATCGGCTGCAGGAAAAACACAGCACCACTCGCTAGGTGCGAGCTCTCCGCTATCTGACCGGTGGAATACACTGTTACTTCATTTGGTTTCAATATTGTAATGTCGGGGTAGCCCGGACGCTTAACACGCCCGCTTGTCGTGCAAGAGTGTGCGGGTTCAGAATCTGTATGTACCTCTGAGTTATAATATGTACTTTCTAAGATTATTTAGACACCAGTTAAGGAGTTAGAACACACACACATACGCCATCTATACCAATAATTTCGTTTTCCCTCGAGAATATCAAATTTTTCCAGGATAAAAAGTACCCTATTATTTAATCCAGACTTCTAACTTCACGTCTGCAATAATTCAAAGCAATCGGTTTAGTAATTACGGTGCGAAAGTGGAACAAACAAACAAACTCACTTTCCAATTTATAATATTAGTAAGGAAGTAAGGATTATAACAAGTTCAGAAAAACAAAAATGAAACATGTATGACAACGGCACGGGACCGTGGAGATTAAACTGTAAAATACTCGGTTGGAGGGCTTGAGCGAGCGTCGGGGCGGTCACATCCCCTCTGTTCGAACATTATATTATTATGAAATCTACGTTCGGCAAGTTATTATGCTAATGCAAGTGGATAGTGAACAGAAGTCCCGCCGAGCCCTTTTGTGAACAGAACAAATTGTTTTATATTCCGTGGAAATTGGCGACGAGCAGGCTCTGTGGCAGGGAGCCGCTGCCTCACTGCCTGCCGGGAGCAGGGAGCAGGGAGGGGGAGGGCCGGGAGGACGGTGGCTTCGTGGCGCCGGATACTCACAGTGAACTCACTGATGACAGTTTTATGAACTCGACATTTACATTTAAATTGAAAGTTAGGATTTGGACGAGCCGCCACTGAAAAAACCTTTGTTCTTGATAGTAAGTACACTATGTGCAGGGAGAAAGATATAAATAAAGAGACTTCATGCTTTTGCGCATTTCAGTAAAATGTACCCAACTTGAAACCCGTTAGGGACGCGTGAACTTTTAGATTTGATAGTCTCTTATTTGAGGAAAACGCATTAATGCATCCGTGAAGTGATTGCCGTGGACATTATGTGTGTAGGACATAACTGTATGTGACAGTGTGACAAACGACGACGACGACGACGACGACATATGACTTTTGTGACATTTGATTTGAAACTTTTATTTTGGGAACCATTATAGAAAATAAATATAAATAAATACATATGTTTATGAAAAAAGATAATATATATGTGTAGAGTTACATGTGTATTGAGAGAGAAATGAAACGTGCGCTGTCTGAGTGCCAACTGGTGTACGTTTATTAAATCATTTCATATATAGGCGATAACAATGTACCTATGCATCCCCACAATATTCCCCCCTTTTTAATACATGACACATCTTAAAATAAAATTACAGGTGTTTTATTTTCATTACAATTTTAGCTTATCTCCTTAGTACTATTTCTTATCCTATCGTACAATGTTGCAGTATCAACAACACTATGTACGTGTCGTATTACTAATGTGTTAATAGTATACAGTATGATGTTCTATTTCATTGGAACATTAGATAATTCTAAATGCACTTTAATTTATTTATATATAATTCCGTGTTTAATATCTTACCATACATACGTTTGCTATTGACATACTTATATTATGATTTATACTAGCACTTTTATTGTTGAACACTCTTTGAACTTTTTATACTAATTAATACATCACTATTTAAACGTTACACAGTATGTTGTGGTTGCATCACTTGTTGTGCCATTGGTATATTCATGTTGCTATGCCAAACTGTCATCTCTTTCCGTAATATTTTCTGAGCTCCTTGCTTACATCTTCGTAGCATCCTGTATGTTATATAGATGCCAATAAGTATTGCGATGGCAATTATAATGCCGAATGTTTCTAATTTCTGCTCAACGTGTGAATTGGAAGCATTATTCGCTCCGTTTTGAGCAATAATTACTTCTTCCGTCTTTTTCTCAACACTATATGTTTTACCCATTTTGTAAAACTTAATAGACTTTAAACAGAATGTAATATTTGATTCAAGTTTGCTGCACTGAATTACGCGTTATAATGATGCTTTCATAATGTATACATATTACTATGACTTCTAAATTTTTCCGTTGGCTCAGCAAGTGGTGCAATGATTTATTATTACATTATTTCTATATTAACACTAGTGCTATTATAAAGTCTAGTCAACATTTATCATATACTACGTACATTACCAATGTTCACTTATTAATTACATTTTTTTTACATGAATGTTCCGTTTTACAAGAATCTTACAGGTTTCTTGCTAATTCTACCACTACGCGTTTCTTTCTTATCTCCATTCGTATGAATAGTTTCTTTTTCTTTTAATAAATAAGCAGGTTTTAACCTGTCAATTGAAACAGATAATGTTCTATTTTCTAATTGTATCTTATACACTTTTTCTGATCTTTCTAATATTTCATAGGGACCTTCGTATGGACATATTAGAGGCTTTTTTACTTTGTCTACTCTTAAAAATACGTGTGTGCATTTTTTTATATCAGGATGAACAAAAAAAGATGTGGAATTGTTAGATTTCATGTCTACAGGTTTACATCGTTGTATGTTATTCCTAATGTTCTGGACAATAGTATAAGGGTCTAAGTCATTACTTGTTTCGACAAAAAATTCACCTGGCAGTCTTAAAGAGCGGCCGTATACCATCTGTGCTGCACTGACTCCTGATTCTGATTTAATGGCTGCACGAAGGCCTAACATTACGCAAGGTAATTCGTGTATCCAGTTTTTATTATTATTTAATCGTGCCATTAATGAAGCTTTAACGCACCTATGCCATCTTTCTACGACTCCGTTGCTCTGTGGATGGTATGGCGTTGTTCTTATCTTTTGTACCCCTAGGTATGACATTAGTATTGCGAATACTCTGCTTTCGAATTGTCTGCCCTGGTCACTCGTGAGTTTTGCAGGGCAGCCAAACCTACATATCCACTCTGTATATAATTTATGCGCTACCGTTTCCGCTGATATCTCCTTAAGTGGATAAGCCTCAGGCCAGCTAGTACCTCTGTCTATTATCGTTAGACAATATCTATATTCATCTGATGTGATTGGAAGAGGTCCAATTAAATCAATATGGATATGATCGAATCTGTCAACTGGTGGATACTTACCGTAATTTGAAATGATATGCCTGTTTACTTTGGACTTTTGACAGGCTATACATGTCTTTGTCCACACTCCTATGTCTCGATTCATATTTGGCCAAAAAAATTTTTCTTTAATCATCTGGCGCGAAGTACGCGTGCCAGGATGACTAAGATTGTGTATCATGTGGAATGCTTGTTTTCTAAAATTTTTCGTTAAATAAGGCCTTGCATTTTCATTTGAAATTTCACAAAAAATTGATTGATTAGTACCAGGAACAATGAACTTTTTAAATTTATGTTTAGCATCTATTAATAAGGTCTTAAGGTCTGTGTCTTGGCTTTGCTCTAAGGCTAATTTTTCAAAGTCGATGAAACTCGATGTACACTTAATACTGTCTATACGTGATAACGCGTCCGCGACAACGTTATCTTGCCCACTCACATGGCGAATATTTGTTGTAAATTCGCTTATAAATAGTAATTGTCTAATGCGCCTTGGGCTCTCTTTATTGTTGTTTTTAGTTAATTTAGAAAATGCAAATGTCAGGGGTTTGTGATCTGTGAAGATTATTAAGTCATGTCCTTCAAATAAATTTCTAAAATGTTCTACGGCTAAAAATATAGCAAGCAATTCCCTGTCATAGGTGCTATATTTCTTTTGTGTTTCGGTTAATTTTCTAGAAAAGTAGCCTAATGGGTGCCATTCCTTATCGATATATTGTTGCAACACGGCTCCCACGCAGTTATTCGATGCGTCGGCAAAAATCGCATACGGCACGTTGGTTACCGGGAATGTCAACGTGACTGCTTTCGTAAGACTATCTTTGCATTGTAAGAACGCTTGTTCAGCATCCGGTGTCCACTGTATTATTGTCTTATCGTTTCTTTTAGCCTTATGAATGTATTTATTTAATATGTCTAAGTATTCTATTGCTCTAGGCAGATGATTTCTGTAAAAGTTGATCATGCCTAAAAATTTACGCAACTGGCTGATGTTTTGTGGTTTTGGGTAGTCAATGATTGCCTGTACTTTCGAGTCTAATGGTCTGATGCCAGCAGTAGATACCTTATAGCCTAAGAATTCTATACTGGTAGCATTGAACATACATTTTTCTAAATTGATTGTGATACCATACTCGCTTAACCGCTGAAATATTTGTTCTAATTGTTCGGAATGAAGTTTGCTGTCTACAGAACTCACTAAAATATCGTCCGCGTAACAGTATACGAAGTCTAAGCCTGATAAGACTGTGTTAGTCATGAAGCGTTGGAAGGTTTGAGCAGCGTTTCTCAACCCAAAGGTCATGCGTTCAAATTCATATAATCCGAATGGTGTAGTAATGGCGGTCTTACAAATATCGTCCGGATTAATCAATACATTATGATAGGCTTTTTTTATATCAATTTTCGAGAACACTGTTTTTCCTGCTAAAAAATATGTAAAATCTTGTACGCGGGGTATCGGATACCTATCCGGTTTTGTAACTGCATTAAGTGCACGGTAATCTCCACATGGACGGAACTGTCCATCTTTTTTGGGCACTAAGTGTAAGGGACTAGCCCAGGCTGATTTAGACGGTCTGCATATACCTGCCTCTAACATAGTTCTAAATTCTTCCTTAGCTATTCGATATCGCTCGGGGGCTAATGGTCTAGGTTTACAGTGAACAGGAGGACCTGTTGTGTCGATATAATGATAAACAGAGTGCTTCGGAGCCTCTTTAAATGACATAGGTTTGAGAATCTCTGGATATTTAGTTAAAATATTATATATGGGATGATCACTTCGTAATGTTGATATTGCTGACACATAATGGTTTACGATCGTTCCTTTGATTGCCAGATTGGTTGTTTTGTCTAATAAACAACGACCACTAATGTCTACAATTAGCTTGTGATGGTTAAGAAAATCTACACCGAGTATAGGTTGTTTGACATTGCATACTACAAATGTCCATGAGAAAGGTCTGCGCAATTTTAAATCTAATGTTAATGTCTTAGTACCATACGTTTTTATTACTGACCCGTTTGCGGCATATAGCTTAAAATCACAATTATAATCTAATTCTATTTTATTCTTAACTATGTATTTAGGAATTACAGATATACATGCACCAGAATCTATGAGAAATCTGATATTAGATTTTTGGTCACTTACGATAAGGCGGTGGTCCTTGACTGCACAACCTCCCGCTACCGGTTGTAGTCTTCTCAGTTTTCCGGATTGGTTGGTGCTGTCTTCGTCTTCCAGTTGCAGGGCGCTACGCATTTCGTAGCTCTGCTCCTGAACTTGAAGTGATACGGGCACAACCAGTTTGGACTTTCGGGCGTTCTTCGTGGCCTTGATCGAGAACGTGACTGCGCAGAGTTTCTGTATCCGCTCCTGCTTCGATGCCTTCTTCTTCCTCTGTCCATTTCCGCTATCTTTAGGTTTATTTTCGCTATTTCTGCCTTGATTGTGGCTATATCGAAAGCTGTTGAACTTTCTTGGTTGCTGCGGGCTATTTCGCTGACCTGTACAGTTTGGTGGGTTTCCATTACTTTGTCTGCTATGACGGCTAGTTCTTCCAAATCTTTCGCTGACGTCACTGTGAGGACTGCTCTTACAGGTGCAGGCAGGTGTCCTTGCCATAATATTTTTAGTGTGTCTGCTTCTATTTTACCTCTTGCTAGCTCCTTCATTTTTCGTAGCAGTTGACCGGGTTTTTGGTCTCCTAGTTCTATTTCAGATATCAGTTTTTGAATTTGTCTCGTTTCGGATTCTTCGTAAATTTGCAATAGTCGATTTTTGAGGGCTTCAAACTTGTTGCATTCCGGGGGACTCGCAACTATGTCCGCAACTTGCTGGATTACCTCCTTACTGAGTTTTGCCACAACCATGAAGTATTTGTTGGCGTCCGAGGTTTTCTGAGGTGCTAATATGGCTTCGACTTGTAAAAACCATAATCGGGGATTTTCTGGCCAAAATTCCGGGATCTTACTTGCGACAGTTAACGACGAAATTATGGCGGTTGATTCTTCTGTTTTCGGTATTATAGGCGCTGGAGTTGGCTGCTGTGGCGTTTGTCCAAATTGTGTATTCATTTTTCTTGAATTTAGTGCACACGTGGTAGTAGATGCGCGTCGTATAGGAGCGTTATGTGTCGCCTACGTTACTGGGAATTATGAGTAGTCGGGGTCACCAGTGTAGAGTTACGTGTGTATTGAGAGAGAAATGAAACGTGCGCTGTCTGAGTGCCAACTGGTGTACGTTTATTAAATCATTTCATATATAGGCGATAACAATGTACCTATGCATCCCCACATATGCATGATAAATACTTAAATAAATAGGATTGACGCTACTATCATTATATCGAGGAGGAGGGAGTAAGTGAGTCAAAAACCTATCCAAATCGTAGACTATAAGTTGCTGAAGCTAAATTAATAAATTTTGTCGCCCTAGGTCTAATACAAAAATAGTAAAAAAATTTTTGATTGAAATATTTTGGTCCAAAGTAACTTTAAGGGTGGAAATTAATTGGGGGGTTGAACCCTCGACTACAAAAAGTACCGAAATGGTTATTGGGAGCTTAGAGGAGATGGTTAGGTTAGGTTAGGTTAGGTTAGGTTAGGTTTTTTTTTTTTTTTTTTTTTTATGCAGCAGGAGGGGAAATCCTCATGGAGACTCACACCTCCCCACGAGTAGGGAGGTGTGAGTACTGCCGGACTCTTACCGGCTAAAACCTACTCCTGCTGTGCCGAGTTGCTCCCCCAACATGATCAGGGTCCTGAGTGTAACAAAGTATGATAACACAATTTTGGGAGCCATTTTCAAGTATAAATATATATTTATAGAGGTCAATAAATATTTTAGTACGTAAATAATAATATATAGATAGTATAAAGAAAAACATTAATACATAAAATATAAATATTTGACGCTAATGTCGTAATATTCTCGAAAATACAAGTACCTAGCGCCACTTTCTGCTCTTCGCTTGACACATTTTATTGAGGTTTGGCGCTTTCCGTCATCGTCGTGCCGTGTTCACGCAAACGCTCCACCATGTGTAACATGTCTTTTAGAGACGTTTGCGTGGCCTTGTAGGACTTTCGACGAGATGGTCTAAGCAGCCAGAACCTGTGTGTAGCAAGCGAAGGACATCGTCTACGTTCCCAGCTTTTATTTGTACCCTGACCACGTTGCATTGTATGTTGCAGGTACCCAGCGGCGACGGCTGGACTTCTTGGCACAGTATGCGGGCCGCAGGAGAACCAACGGCGCCAGCCCCCGGATGGTTTATGCCTCGACGTTTGGACCACAACGGCAAGGTTCTTCTGTTTAGAACAAATTGGGCCATTTTCCTATGAAGATGGATGCCATTTATCTGCTTCAGTTCCAAGCCGCTGTGATCTGAGTCATTTTGCTTTTTGTCAGGCGCGCCGTCCGCCTCCCGCTCGCATGCCCTCAGCACGCCCATGTCACCAGCAGATGTTGTCTCGTCACCGTCTGGGGCCCGCAAACGTGCGATAATCACCTCGTAGGGGAGACTTTCCAAATGTGTGTCGGTGTCTGTTTCAATAGTGACTGCCTGTGGGATGCCAAATTCCACCTTAGCAGTAGCTAACGGCTGATCGGGCCAAGGCGTCCCACTTCCTACGGACAGGACAGTCTTGGGCGAAAATAGAATGCCCTGTGTCGGGTTGCTCATCCCTTCTGCAGTTGATGCAAGAAGGCCTCTCCCCCTCCGCGGACCTAGGGCAATCCGCCTGGAGGTGAGGCCCCCCGCAGTGGTTGCACAGATCCACCTTCTCTGTGCAACTTTTTCGCCCATGTCCGTAGGACAGACACCGACTACACTGGACCAGCGGAGTCTGATCAAACACTTTGACGTGCTGCAGGTCGACGTAGATTCTGCCAGCCGTGGTCAGCCTCTCCCACATCTGGGGTGAGACCTGGAGGACGACGTGGTTCTCCAGGGAGTTCCGCGCCTTCCTCCGGTACTTGATGGTCACGGCCGACTCTTCGGCTGACAGACCCTCCAGCAGGCGCGCGTTCTGCGTCTTAAGAGCGGCCTTTATGTCCTCGTCGCTGTTATAGGCAAGAAGGTCCCGGACAATTACGAGCGGATTCCGCTGACGCGCGTTTTCCACCCGCAACTGCCCGTCGGTCCTGAGCTGCGTCGTCATTTTCTCCAATTCCTCCTTGCTGGCGCAGCTCAGCACTACCCTCTGGTCCTTGACTTTTCGGACTTTGTCAAGCTGAAGGCCGCTCACCTTCGCGTTCAACGCCTGCCGGACCCGACCCACAACATCAGCGCTGGTTTCCATGGTGTCGCCGGAGGACACAACGACTGAGTGCTTTGGTCTCGCGACCCACCCTGCACTCTTCGGTTTTGACAGGACCTCCGCGTAGGAGGGCACTTCTGCCCTCATCTCGGAGACCTGTCTCCCGATCTCCCGGGTCGTGGACTTGAGCTCCTGCATTTCTGCGAGAAGCTCCTGGCCATCGTGTCCTTCGGCGACGGACGCCACATTTATTCTCCGCTGGTCCTCTAGTGCCATTTTTAGCTCCTTTATTTGCACGGCAGTTGCTTTGAGAAGCTCGCCGTGCTCCGCCATTTTTAAAACCAGGTCATCCTCTTTCTTGCCGATGTTTTCTGGTGCAGGGGCCACCAAACCCACTACCTCTCCGACCTCAGTGAGCCGCTGGTGTTCAGACTCTTTAACCAGCTGGTAGAGGCGCTCAATGGCTAGTGTCGCCTGGGTCTTGATCTCTGTCTTCAGATTTCTCGCAAGACCCAGTTGACACTTGGCCTGTTTCAGCCAGTATCGCGCCTCAACCGTCCGGCTTTCAAATGTTCGAGCTGGCTGAGGGGACTTTGGAGAGGGTGCGAGCTCAGAGGGGACACGCTCGCAACGTTTGTCTTGGCTGCGCCGGACTCTATTTATTGGGGCCGCACTGCGCTGCTTCTTTGGCTGCGTTTCGGTTTCCGGAAACAGCCTCCGGACTGCATTAGGAGGGGCCGGTGACTCAGGGGTTGTGTCATACATCGTGGCGGGTGGAGTGATTTAGGTAAGGGGAGCACCCGGCTCTTAAATATATGTAATGTATCCCTGTAAAGAGGGGATACAGTGTCAAAGTTAAAATCTTATTTTTCCCTGTAAAGAGGGGATATCAATAGACCTAAGATAATAATAATAAGTTAAGATGGTACCCTGTAAAGGGGGGTCAAATATTAGTAGAATTGGTCAATAAACAATAAAATGAAGAGATTAGTAGATGACACAAAATTAGGACTTTCAAATAGGTCCTGTGTCTAATCTATTGGTCAGAAGTGGCGGAAACCAAGAAAAATTTGGTTAATTAAAAGGCGTCCGTCAGAAAAGTCGATAAATTTTTTTCGGGTCCGAAAAAGGTTTCCCTGTCCTTTCCCTATATAGTATAATAAGGGCGGGTGGGAGGGAAATTTGAAAATTTTTGTTATCCGATCGGGGCGTGCGATACGTCGGGAGAAGCGTCTCGGCGCGGGCCGTCCAACAGAGTGAAAATCCCGGATCGGTTTCCTGAAATAATTTAAAGTTTTGAATGAAAAACGAGTTTTTTCACCAAATTTTTGTCAATTGCGAGGATTTTCGCGAAACGTCTGGAGTTATTGAGTCAAAAACCTATCCAAATCGTAGATTATAAGTTGCTGAAGCTGTATTAAGAATTTTGTCGCCCTAGGTCAAATATGAAAAAAGTAAAAAATTTTCGAATGAAATATTTTGGTCCAAAGTAAGTTTAGGGGTGGAAATTAGTTCGGGGGTTGAGCCCTCGACTGTGAAAAGTACCGAAATGGTTATTGGGAGCTTAGAGGAGATGGTAAAAACTAAAAACTGCTCCGAAATCGGTTGTTTGGTTTCCAAAATATTTCGGTTAGGTTAGGTTAGGTTAGGTTAGGTTAGGTTGGGGACAGGTTGGGGACGGCGATCCATTCGGGAGACCGTACAAGGCGGCGCGCAATAAATTGCGCCCCTCAGGTCCCCCGGTGACAGAGACCCTCGAGCCTTCGCTGCTGGATGAGGTGGTGCGTTCCTTGTTTCCGCGCAGGAACGCCGAGTTCTCCCCTCCAGCGATGAATCCCCCTCGGGGGATGGCCCTAGTGGAAGAGGAGGAAGAGGACCTCGCTGTCACGGACAGCGAGATCCACACGGCGTTGGTCCGCCTCCGGGCAAAGAAAACTGCCCCCGGCCCAGACGGCGTCCCTGCAAGGGTGGTGGCCATCGCTGCCTCCCAAATGGAGGAACGGTTTCGGGACCTCTTCAGCGCGTGTCTCGCAACGGGGCGGTTCCCGAAACCTTGGAAGGAGGGGCAGTTGTGCCTGCTTCGTAAGCAGGGACGCCCAGCGGACTCCCCCTCGGCATACCGGCCCATCGTTCTGCTCGATGAGGTCGGCAAGATGTTCGAGGGGATCATCGCTGCGCGCCTCAACCGCCATTTGGCATGTGTGGGGCCGGACCTATCAGACGCCCAATACGGCTTTCGGGCTCAGCGGTCGACGGTGGACGCCTTAACTCGTCTCAAGGGCCAGGTTCAAGAGGCCGTAGACGAAAGGGAAGGACTGTTGGCAGTGTCGTTCGACATTGCCAACGCATTTAACTCTGTCCCCCATTCCACCATCCTAGAGGCGCTCCGATTCCACGGAGTGCCTCAATATCTTCGGGGCCTCCTGGCCAACTACTTGGAGGATAGGTCCGTCCTCCTTGTAGATCGAGACGGGGAGGTGAGGCGCTACGCCGTGGATACCGGCGTTCCGCAGGGGTCGGTGTTAGGACCCCTTCTATGGAACGTCGGCTTCGACTGGCTCCTGCGGGAACGCTCCTCCGAGGGACGACTGTCATCTGTTACGCGGACGACACTCTCCTCACTGCCCGCGGGAGCTTTACGACGGCGGCCAGCCTGGCGTCGGCGGGTGGCTCCTTGGTTGCCGACAGGATCCGCCGTTTGGGGCTGACAGTGGCGCTGCACAAGACCGAGGCCGTGTTCTTCCACGGACCGAGGCAGCGCCCTCCTCCTGACGCCCACATTTACGTGGATGGAGAGAGAATCGCAGTGGTGAGGCAGATGAAATATCTGGGCCTCATCCTAGACAGCAGGTGGCGTTTCGGCCCGCACTTCGCCGATCTGTCGAAGCGCCTCCTAAAGACGGCGAACGCCCTCTCGTGGCTTATGCCAAATTTGGGAGGGCCCAGTGCGCGATGCCGGCGTCTATATGCCGGCATACTACGGAGCATGGCCCTTTATGGGGCTCCAGTTTGGGCGGACTCCCTGCGCAGGAGGGAGAACGCCACCGCCCTTCGCGTGCCCCAAAGGGCTATCGCACAGCGTGTGGCGCGGGCCTACCGCACAGTGGGTTTTGCGGCGGCGTGCGCACTGGCGGGAACTCCCCCTTGGGAGCTCGAAGCGTGGGTGCTCGCCAGAGTGTACGAATGGACGGCGGAGCGAAGGGCGCGAGGAGAGCGTCCGGCTCATGAGGTCCGGGAAGCAGTGCGGCAAGAGGCCAAGGAGGCCATCGTCCTACATTGGGCGGACGACCTCGCCGCTGCAGTCTTTGGGCGACGGACGTTGGATGCAATCGGGCCGGTCCTCCAGACCTGGCTCGAGCGGCCATTCGGATTTCTCTCCTTCCGTCTGGTGCAGGTGATGACAGGTCACGGTTGTTTTGGGTCGTACCTGCACCGCATCGGGCGAGAGGAGAACCCGTCGTGCCATCATTGTGGTGCGACAGAGGACACGGTGCGGCACACACTCGAAGAGTGCCCATCGTGGTCCGAGCCGCGTCAGAACCTTGTCGCGGCGGTCGGACAAGACCTCTCACTCCCCTGCGTAGTACGCGCAATGTTGGGGAGCGAAGAAACATGGGCGGCGGTCGCCTCCTTCTGCGAATGCGTAATATCGCAGAAGGAGGCGGCAGAGCGTGAGCGAGAGGAAGACGCCCTCGCTCCAGCGCTCCGACGGCGCAGACTTGGTAGGAGAAGACGGCAGTACAACCGCCTTCTCCCTCCCGGGGGTGAATAGCGGGTGCTAGGCGCGGGGCGCCTGCATCCGCATTGCACTACTCACCTTTTCGCGGGACGGGAACGGTTGGCACACGACCGTTCCCGAAACCCCTCCCCAACACAGGGAAGGGTGTGAATATGGCCCGCCATCTCTGGCAGGCATAGCCGAGGGGGTCCTGGTCGTAAAGGTTCAACCGGTCTCCCAGACCCCCTCACATGGCGACGCTGGTGTGCTCCTGGGTTTTTAGTGGGTATGCCGGGCTTCTCCCGGAGAGTCCCACATATCCCTCCCGTCCCCCACGGGAGGATGATACATAAAGTATTTTCCCAGGGTCAAAAAAAAAAAAAAAAAAAAAAAAAAAAAGGTTAGGTTGGGGAGGGGATCCCCCCACAGTGCTGACTTCCTCGTAGTGATCCCCGGGCAACGCCGTGTCTGACCACCGTAACGGAGTGGCAGACCGGCGGCTAACGAGCGCTGTGAATTCGTACGTTTTCCTTGCGGTGCAGTACGAATACGTCTGTTTCAATGTCGAAGCCTTTGCGGGACGCCTACGGGCGCTTCCTTACAAAACGCCCTTCTCAGGGCGAACCCAACGGCCCTTCTCAGGGCCAACCAAACGGCCCTTCTCAGGGCCAAACCGACATGTTGTCGGACGCTAGCCGCGCACCATCTGCGGCTAGCTTGTTTTGTCGGGCGGACGAGTTGTCGGACTGTGAGGAGTCCACAACCGAGTCGCAGGCGGCCACCAGCCGCTATGAACTAAAGCGGGCCTACGTAAGGCTCGAGTCGGACGACTCTTTGGAGTCGTTCGGCAAGACCAAACGAAAGGTCAAGGCCAAATCGAGTGCCCACGACGTGGGACTCGATGAGGCACAACGCCAATTAAGGGCGTCTCTGGCGCAAACCAGACGGGCGGAGGGGCAGAAGGACCTGGAGGAGAAGGTCGCTGCCAAAGAGCGCGCAACAAGCGCTTCTAGGTCCAGGGCCGGCTACGGGGCGTCCAACGTCCTGTACGCGGACCATTCGGTTGCTGAATTGGCACAAATGGCGTTGGAGGACAAGGAGGAGATAGTGGAGGTCGCCTCTAAGTCCTCAAACTTGAAAGGGACTTTCCAGAAAGCCCTCAAATGTCGTGCTGCCAGCATGCACGGCATTATCGCGGAGCTGGTGCAGCGCACGGCGACGGAGGAGTCGCGGCAACTGCAGGCGCGGGTCGATCGCCTTCAAGCTGAGGTCAGCGACCTCCACAAAAAACTGGCTGAAGCCACAGCTCCATCGGCCAGCAACGCGGTGGCAACAGGCCCTTCCTCTTTCTCCTCCTCCAACTTTGAGGATATAATCCGAAAGGTTATAATGGAGGAAAGGGCCTTCACCAGAGCCTGTTTTGCGGGCATTGAGGACCGGCTGTTGCCGGAGAAGCGCATCCGCCCTCCACTCGCGGCGGACAGAGCGCAATCTGCAGCACTGCCACCGCCAGTAGCTGCAACCACCAGCGGACTGCCCCAGGCCCCAAAGCCTTCTAAGGGCAAAGGACGGGGCAAAAACTCAAAGACGGCGGCTCCACCTACATCCAGCACGAGTGCAGCTGAGCCGGAAATGACCCAAACAGCTCCTCTGGGTCCGGAAAGGGACGTGCTGGAGTCTTCTGCCGTTGCTCCCACCGAAACATGGACGGAGGTGGTGAAGCGAGGGAAGGGAAGGAAAGCGGCCTCCAAGCCCGCCCCTGCTACTTCTGCAGCCAAGAGGGCCCCTGCTGTTCCCACAGCAAAAGGGATGAAACTGGCGGCTCCCAAAACGGCGGCGGTTACGGTGACCATCACCCCCGAGGCCGCCGAAAGGGGCGAAACATACGAGTCCGTATTGACGCGGGCTCGTGCCCATGCCGATCCCACCCAGCTGGGATTACGGCCGTTACTTGCCGCCGTACCCAAACCGGAGCTCGAATTTTCGAGTTTCCCGGGGCATTGGGTTCGCAAAATGCGGACCTCTTCGCAACAAAATTGCGCGAGGGCATCGCGGACGTGGCAAAGGTCGCCAGGCCAGTCAAGTCCGCGACTTTAGAGGTCGCCAACTTGGATGACTCCGTCTCCAAGGAAGAAGTGGTGGCGGCCATTGCAGCAGCAGGAGGTTGCCCTGTCGAGTCGGTGCAAGGTCGAGTCATCAGGACTGGCCGGCGTGGCCTGGGCACAACCCGTGTGGACTGTCCAGTCACCGCAGCCAAGGCCGTCCTTGTTAAAACCAAGGGGCGGCTCCTGATTGGGTTCAGCTCAGCCGTGGTCCGGGCACTTGAAGAGCGACCGCTACGCTGCTTTAAGTGTTTCGGCATAGGGCACACCCGACAATGTGTCCGTCCACGGTGGAGAGAGCGGACACCTGTTACCGTTGCGGGAAGGAAGGGCATATGGCGGCATCCTGTGATGCTGTCACGCCACACTGCGCTGTCTGTGCTGCTAGTGGTCGCCCACGAACCACATGATGGCTGGGAGGAAGTGCAATCCCCCCACCAAGAAGGGCAAAATGCAGGTGCCAAGGCGACCTGCTGCTGCTGCTACCGCGACCGACACACCGGTCGCGGAAGCCGATGAGGGTGATGCGATGATTGAATAATGGGGCCCAGTCATCGCATCCTACAGGCCAACACCAACCACTGCAGAGCGGCCCAAGACCTGCTGGTGCAGTCTATGGCAGATTGGTTGGTGGACGTGGCGGTAGTCGCTGAGCCCTATACAATTCCTGACCGATGGTTGGGCGACAGGACGGCCTCGTGGCAGTTGTGGTACGGCCTTTGTCAGACGCTCCTGCCCTCTCACTTTTAGAGAGAGGATCGGGATACGTGGCCGTCGCGTGGGGGACTTAGCCCTAGTGGGCGTTTATTTCTCCCCAATCGTTCGCTGCAAGATTTCGAGGACTTTCTCGGAGTCCTTGCGGCTGTCGTCGGCAGATTGACGCCCCGACAGGTCTCTGTGCTGGGGGACCTAAATGCCAAGTCGGAGACGTGGGCAACCCGGCTACCGACGCCCGTGGGCGGGCGCTCGAGGCGTGGGCAGCCTCCTCTGGTCTCTCCCTTCTGAATAGGGGGAGAGTTCAAACATGCGTGCGGCGGCAGGGTGGGTCCATAGTGGACGTCACCTTTGCATCCCCATCGCTAGCCGCGCGTGTGGAGAACTGGCGGGTGGATATGGTGGAGACCTTGTCGGACCACCGATACGTGCGGTTCGAAATCTCCACCCAGAGCCGTCGGGGGAACTCTGCATCGTTGGGCCGATCCCCCTTTCCTCGGTGGGCTCTCACCCGCCTAGACCGGGAGGCTGCAAAGGAGGCCGCGTTCCTGCAGGACTGGCTTTCGCCCCCTGCCGTCCTGAATGCAGATGTCGACGCCGCAGCGTCTCAACTGAGAGGGTCTCTGACCGAAGTGTGCAACTCCAGCATGCCTCGGTCTCGCCGCCCACCTCCAAACCGCGCTGTTTATTGGTGGTCGGAGGAGTTAGCGCAACTGCGGGCAGCGTGCATGGCGGCTAAACGCCAGTTCACGCGGAGCCGTCGTCGGCGGCGCCGAGACGAAACTGACGAGGACCGTCTGTACGAAGCGTACGTGGCGGCAAAGACGGCCCTCAAGTCAGCTATCGGTGCCGCCAAAGACTCAGCGAGAGCCGAGCTGCTGGAGACACTCGACGGCGATCCATTCGGGAGACCGTACAAGGCGGCGCGCAACAAATTGCGCCCCTCAGGTCCCCCGGTGACAGAGACCCTCGAGCCTTCGCTGCTGGATGAGGTGGTGCGTTCCTTGTTTCCGCGCAGGAACGCCGAGTTCTCCCCTCCAGCGATGAATCCCCCTCGGGGGATGGCCCTAGTGGAAGAGGAGGAAGAGGCCCCCGCTGTCACGGACAGCGAGATCCACACGGCGTTGGTCCGCCTCCGGGCAAAGAAAACTGCCCCCGGCCCAGACGGCGTCCCTGCAAGGGTGGTGGCCATCGCTGCCTCCCAAATGGAGGAACGGTTTCGGGACCTCTTCAGCGCGTGTCTCGCAACGGGGCGGTTCCCGAAACCTTGGAAGGAGGGGCAGTTGTGCCTGCTTCGTAAGCAGGGACGCCCAGCGGACTCCCCCTCGGCATACCGGCCCATCGTTCTGCTCGATGAGGTCGGCAAGATGTTCGAGGGGATCATCGCTGCGCGCCTCAACCGCCATTTGGCATATGTGGGGCCGGACCTATCAGACGCCCAATACGGCTTTCGGGCTCAGCGGTCGACGGTGGACGCCTTAACTCGTCTCAAGGGCCAGGTTCAAGAGGCCGTAGACGAAAGGGAAGGACTGTTGGCAGTGTCGTTCGACATTGCCAACGCATTTAACTCTGTCCCCCATTCCACCATCCTAGAGGCGCTCCGATTCTACGGAGTGCCTCAATATCTTCGGGGCCTCCTGGCCAACTACTTGGAGGATAGGTCCGTCCTCCTTGTAGATCGAGACGGGGAGGTGAGGCGCTACACCGTGGATACCGGCGTTCCGCAGGGGTCGGTGTTAGGACCCCTTCTATGGAACGTCGGCTTCGACTGGCTCCTGCGGGGAACGCTCCTCCGAGGGACGACTGTCATCTGTTACGCGGACGACACTCTCCTCACTGCCCGCGGGAGCTTTACGACGGCGGCCAGCCTGGCGTCGGCGGGTGGCTCCTTGGTTGCCGACAGGATCCGCCGTTTGGGGCTGACAGTGGCGCTGCACAAGACCGAGGCCGTGTTCTTCCACGGACCGAGGCAGCGCCCCTCCTGACGCCCACATTTACGTGGATGGAGAGAGAATCGCAGTGGTGAGGCAGATGAAATACTGGGCCTCATCCTAGACAGCAGGTGGCGTTTCGGCCCGCACTTCGCCGATCTGTCGAAGCGCCTCCTAAAGACGGCGAACGCCCTCTCGTGGCTTATGCCAAATTTGGGAGGGCCCAGTGCGCGATGCCGGCGTCTATATGCCGGCATACTACGGAGCATGGCCCTTTATGGGGCTCCAGTTTGGGCGGACTCCCTGCGCAGGAGGGAGAACGCCACCGCCCTTCGCGTGCCCCAAAGGGCTATCGCACAGCGGGTGGCGCGGGCCTACCGCACAGTGGGTTTTGCGGCGGCGTGCGCACTGGCGGGAACTCCCCTTGGGAGCTCGAAGCGTGGGTGCTCGCCAGAGTTAACGAGTGGACGGCGGAGCGGAGGCGCGAGGAGAGCGTCCGGCTCATGAGGTCCGGGAAGCAGTGCGGCAAGAGGCCAAGGAGGCCATCGTCCTACATTGGCGGACGACCTCGCCGCTGCAGTCTTTGGGCGACGGACGTTTGGATGCAATCGGGCCGGTCCTCCAGACCTGGCTCGAGCGGCCATTCGGATTTCTCTCCTCCTTCCGTCTGTGCAGGTGATGACAGGTCACGGCTGTTTTGGGTCGTACCTGCACCGCATCGGGCGAGAGGAGAACCCGTCGTGCCATCATTGTGGTGCGACAGAGACACGGTGCGGCACACACTCGAAGAGTGCCCATCGTGGTCCGAGCCGCGTCAGAACCTTGTCGCGGCGGTCGGACAAGACCTCTCACTCCCCTGCGTAGTACGCGCAATGTTGGGGAGCGAAGAAACATGGGCGGCGGTCGCCTCCTTCTGCGAATGCGTAATATCGCAGAAGGAGGCGGCAGAGCGTGAGCGAGAGGAAGACGCCCTCGCTCCAGCGCTCCGACGGCGCAGACTTGGTAGGAGAAGACGGCAGTACAACCGCCTTCTCCCTCCCGGGGGTGAATAGCGGGTGCTAGGCGCGGGGGCGCCTGCATCCGCATTGCATTACTCACCTTTTCGCGGGACGGGAACGGTTGGCACACGACCGTTCCCGAAACCCCTCCCCAACACAGGGAAGGGTGTGAATATGGCCCGCCATATCTGGCAGGCATAGCCGAGGGGTCCTGGTCGTAAAGGTTCAACCGGTCTCCCAGACCCCCTCACATGGCGACGCTGGTGTGCCCTGGGTTTTTAGTGGGTATGCCGGGCTTCTCCGGAGAGTCCCACATATCCCTCCCGTCCCCCCACGGGAGGATGATACATAAAGTATTTTCCCAGGGTCAAAAAAAAAAAAAAAAAAAAAAAAAAAAAAAAAAAAAAAAAAAAAAAGGTTAGGTTAGGTTAGGTTGGGCGTGCCCCAAGTTGTGTTTTAAACCGGTCCGTGCAACCACGTCCTCGTCGTGCGCCCTGGACCCTTTTTTTTTTTTTTTTTTTTTTTTACCCTGGGAAAATACTTTATGTATCATCCTCCCGTGGGGGGACGGGAGGGATATGTGGGACTCTCCGGGAGAAGCCCGGCATACCCACTAAAAACCCAGGAGCACACCAGCGTCGCCGTGTGAGGGGGTCTGGGAGACCGGATGAACCTTTACGACCAGGACCCCCTCGGCTATGCCTGCCAATGATATCATGGCGGACCATATCACGCCCATCCCTGTGTCGGGGAGGGGTCTCGGGAACGGTTGTGTGCTAACCGCTCCCGTCCCGCGAAAGGTGAATAGTGCAATGCGGGTGTAGGCGCCCCCGCGCCTAGCACCCGCTATTCACCCCCGGGAGGGAGAAGGCGGTTGTACTGCCGTCTTCTCCTACCAAGTCTGCGCCGTCGGAGCGCTGGAGCGAGGGCGTCTTCCTCTCGCTCGCGCTCTGCTGCCTCCTTTTGCAAAATTACGCATTCGCAGAAGGAGGCCACTGCCGCCCATGCTTCTTCGCTTCCCAGCATTGCGTGTACCACGCAGGGGAGCGAGAGGTTTCGTCCAATAACCGCGATCAGGGTCTGACGCGGTTCGGACCACGATGGGCACTCTTCGAGTGTGTGCCGCACCGTGTCCTCTGTCGCACCACAATGGTGGCACGACGGGTTCTCCTCCCGCCCGATGCGGTGCAGGTACGACCCAAAACAACCATGTCCTGTCATCACTTGCACCAGACGGAAGGAGAGAAAGCCGAACGGCCGCTCGAGCCAGGTCTGGAGGACCGGCCCGATTGCGTCCAGCGTCCGTCGCCCAAAGACCGCAGCAGCGAGGTCGTCCGCCCAATGCAGGACGATGGCCTCCTTGGCCTCCTGCCGCACTGTTTCCCGGACCTCATGAGCCGGGCGCTCACCTCGCGCCCGCCGCTCCGCTGTCCATTCATATACTCTCACCGTTTAGATCGGACGTATTGAACAATTCATTAGTACAATTAATGTTAAATAATCATTTGCAAAAATCGTGACCTAGAATAACAACTGAACATTAATACCTATTGTGTAATGTGTAAATTGACAATGCTGTACGATTGAAAATTAAACACACTGCAACATGGAAAACAGCCCTTTTGCTCAGAGTAGCAGGGTTGCACGCTCGCCACCTGGTACACCTGTATCGATGAACGCTCCTATCATACAGTCAACACCCCGAAGTACCGATGGCCCAGAAGTCATACAAACCCCGGAACTGCAAAAATGGGTAGCTGCCATCGACCAAAACCTCACCGAGATATGCAGTCTTGTCGACGCTGGCAAGATGAACTCGGAACAAAAGTTGCGAGTAAATGCCCTATCCCGGAAGGTCATCAGTGCTTCGTCACAGATGGCAGTGCTATACCAAGGTCTAAAATGTAGAGCTTTGGTAGACCACCAACGCCTTTGTGACCTGGAATGTCAGATTGACCTCTCTCATCAACTCCAAGACCTTAAACAGAAGATTACTGAGACCTCCAAGCCTGCCCAAGAACACTCATTTGCCGACATGGTCAAAAAAGGAGCTAATAAATTTATTCAGCCCGCAAAAGTGAGCTCAGTCGCCATATACCCTAGCGACAAAATGAAAACGAGTGAAGAAACAAAATCACTGGTCCAAAAACTTATACGCCCTGAGGAGTTGAAACTGCAGGTACGAGGCCTACATAAAACGAAAAACGGTGGTGTTATCATCAATACCGAGTCGCAGAGCGATATTGAAAAGCTGAGACATTCTGCGCAACTATCAAGCTCAGGCCTAATATGCGATGAGCCGAAAAAAAGAAACCCCAGGGTCGTCATTATCGGAGTACCATGCAGTATGCCCGACAACGAAGCCTTAACAAGCCTGTACCACCAAAATTTAGCAGATAAAATCAAGGACTGCAATTTAGAGACTTTCTTGTCCATGACGAGATTAAGTCATAAATCAGGAAGGAGAGACGCTGAGACATGCAACTACGTGATCGAAGTAACCCCGTCTATACGCAAGGCCCTAATATCACAGGAAAGAGTCTTCATCAACTGGTCATCGTGCCCTGTTCGAGACTTCACTTTAGTGACCAGGTGCTTTAAGTGCCAGCAGTACGGACATGCTATCAAATCATGCCGTCAAACATCCTTCACCTGCGGCCACTGCGGAGAACAAGGACACGCCATCAAGGACTGCACAAAGAAGTCTAATGAACCCAAATGTGCAACCTGCCTGCATTTCAAAAAGCCAGCTGGCCACATGACCGGTGCCACCGAATGCCCTGCAAAGACTATGGCCGAAAAAAGGTATATTAACTCAGTAAACTATGAAGGCGCCTAAGAGCGCTAACACCTAATTGTATTCTTAGTCCTATTCCTAGATTTATATCAACTATGATAAATAATATCATTAGCGATTTAGACCAATTCTCTGTGTCTGACTCTAAGATGTGTGAAGTTGAAAACTGCAAACAATATCTCTATAGCATCGAAAACCCACTAACTATACTAACACAAAATATCCGCAGTATCTTTAAGAATTTTGATAGCTTTTCTACACTTTTGCATCGATTAGATATAAACTGTGATATAATGGTATTAACCGAATGTTGGCTTGCTAAACAATATAATATCCCACAAATACCTGGATATAACACATATAGCAGTAATAAAAATTACAATCAAAACGATGGTGTAGTAGTTTATGCAAGGAACCACCTTAATATATCTGTAGAAGAACCAAATATGCACGACTGCAACCGACTATTACTTAAAATCGGATCAGAGATTGCAATACTAGCATTATACCGACCCCCGTCGTTTAAAAACACGCAAAACTTTAATAACTCTCTGAATGACGCATTACAGAACCTCTCATCCTTCAAAAATATAATTGTAATAGGAGACATAAATATTAACATTACGCCGCTGAGTATTGATGCGTCTGCTCAGGAATACCTCAATGTATGTGCCCTGCAGGGCCTGCTCCCCACGCATAACTTCCCTACACACCAAAGAGGTTCCTGCTTAGATCACATCATGCTAAAATCGGCTTTCCCCTCGCTTGCACTTGTTACTAACTCATCAATAACCGATCATAACGCTGTCCTACTAACTCTAAATTGTAGCCTACCTAAACAAAATACTCGCTTAATTAACAAATTGCAATTAGATAAACTTGAGGACGATTTACGCAACATCGACTTTGAGCCAGTCTATAATTCCGCTGACCCACAGTACTGCATGTCGTACGTGATTGAAAGCGTGCGTCATGCAATTCAGCAAAACACAGTACTGACAAAGTTACGTAACAAAAACCATAACATCAAACCGTGGATTACAACTGGACTAATCAGATGCATGAAACATAGGGACAAACTGCACATTAAGGCTAAATCTAATCCAGACAATACGGATATACAAATATCTTACAAAAGATATCGAAACTTTTGCAACGATCTCCTTAAAAAGATCAAAAGTCAATTCGATAAAACTAAACTAGAAAAGGCTGGCTCAAATAGCAGACAATTATGGAAGTGCATTAAAAATATTACATACGCGTCAAAACAAAGTGATTCAGCCTCGGGTTTACTAGAGGGATATACGACACCGCGCACGGCCGCTAATGTGACTAACAACTTTTTTGCTAATGTGGGCAAAAGTCTAGCAGAAAAAATCCAGGGTCAAGGTCCTCCTCAACAAAATACCCCAAAGAAATGCGCACCCATAGCATCTTTTGTGATGTTCGACACTGACGAGACTGAGGTACAAAATATTATTATGACTCTGAAGGACGATAGCGCTGCTGGCTGGGATGATATCTCTAGTAAAATTATTAAGCAGTTTAGAAATATTCTAACTCCTCCTTTGACTTATATTTTTCGACTGTGTTTATCTTCCGGCATATTCCCGGCATGTCTCAAAAAATCAGTCATAGTTCCAGTACATAAATCAGGCAGTAAATCCCAAGTAACAAACTATAGACCTATCTCACTACTGCCTTCTATGTCTAAAATATTAGAGAAGCTAGTAAATAATAGACTGCTTAAATACCTGGAGGACAGGTCAATTCTATCAGAACACCAATATGGATTTAGACCTAAAATTTCAACAGCAGACGCAGTACACTACGTGACTAACTACATAACGCAAGAACTTGATAAGGGTAAACATACTTTGGGAGTCTTCCTGGATTTGGCCAAGGCTTTTGACACAATTTCTATTCCTGTGTTGTTGCATAAGCTGGAGATCATAGGTATAAGAGGAATGCAGCTTAAATTCTTTCAAAGTTATCTAGAAGACCGCAGTCAGTGTGTAAGAATCGGTAAAGTACTCAGCGATGACGTTAAAAACACCCCCTACGGTGTCCCGCAGGGGAGCATATTATCGTCTACATTGTTTCTAATTTACATAAATGACCTATGCAATCTTAAGCTGGAACACGGCACAATCGTGTCATACGCTGACGACACCGCTCTACTTTTTTCTGCTGACTCGATAACTGAGGTCTACAGACTTGCGCAGCACGGATTTAATAATGTAAATAATTGGCTTCGGTGTAACTCACTAACACTAAATACAGATAAGACACACTTCATCAAATTTGCTATTCGGAAGGAAAACCCAATATCTACATTAGCCTTGTATGCCCATCACTGTAACATTCCTGACCAATGTATGTGCCCTTTTATCAATCAGAGTAGTAATGTAAAATATTTGGGTGTAATATTAGATGAAACTCTTTCTTTTAAACGGCATCTGAGCGTTTTAAACAGTAGATTGCGTAAGCTCATATTTGTGTTCAAAAAGCTGCGTTATATTGCTGACCCAAAAATAATCAGACAGGTATATTTCTCCTTGTGCCAATCAATATTGACTTACTGTATTACCTCTTGGGGTGGTACGGATAAGACTCTACTGCTTTCCACTGAAAGAGCCCAAAGAGCGATTCTCAAGGTGTCTACTGGCCGATCTTTTCTTTACCCTACTAACCTTCTATATAGTTCTTGTAAAGTACTAACAGTCCGCCAGCTTTTTATTATGAGCACGGTACTAAAACAGCATACGGCTTTTCCATACAATCCTGAGATAACCAAAAAAAGACGAAGAGATATTGTTTGCCCAACCAAAAGTACAAAGCACGCTTTTATTACCAAATTTTTTGTATTTCTTGGACCACTCCTATATAATAGACTAAATGCAACCTTATGGATTTACCCCCATAGCATCCGTAACTGTAAGAAAATTCTAAAGGAAGCCCTTCAAGACATGTCCTATGAAGACACAGAGAAGTTATTATTAGTTCCTAAATAATACTTAACGTAAGCTCCTAATCTCTAATTTATATACTACATACATACTCTTATATACATATTAAGCATAGAATTTAAGTATTACTTTATATCAGTATGCATAACTAAATATTGTCATAATTTACCTTAACTTATAAGCATTTAAGTACTAGTGATTATATAACAATGTCTATTACTATTACCTAACCTCGCCTGAAACACAGGATGTCCTAGTTCAGGCACCTTATATTGTGAACTTTATATAGCTTTAAGCAATACTGTACATTTCTAGACTATTATGTTTGAAAATAAATTTTTATTTATTATTTATTTACTCTGGCGAGCACCCACGCTTCGAGCTCCCAAGGGGGAGTGCCCGCCAGTGCGCACGCCGCCGCAAAGCCCACTGTGCGGTAGGCCCGCGCCACCCGCTGGGCGATAGCCCTTTGGGGCACGCGAAGGGCGGTAGCGTTCTCCCTCCTGCGCAGGGAGTCCGCCCAAACTGGAGCCCCATAAAGGGCCATGCTCCGGAGTATGCCGGCATATAGACGCCGGCATCGCGCGCTGGGCCCTCCCAGGTTTGGCATGAGCCACGACAGGGCGTTCGCCGTTTTTAAAAGGCGCTTGGACAGATCAGCGAAGTGCGGGCTGAAGCGCCACCTGCTGTCCAGGATGAGGCCCAGATATTTCATCTGGCTCACCACTGCGACCCTCTCGCCATCCACAAAGATGTGGGGTCAGGGAGGAGGACGCTGCCTCGGGCCGTGGAAAAACACGGCTTCGGTCTTATGCAGTGCGACCGTCAGTCCCAAACGGCGGATCCTATCGGCAACCAGGGAGCCGCCTGCCGATGCCAAGCTGGCCGCCGTCGTGAAGCTCCCGCGGGCAGTGAGGAGAGTGTCGTCCGCATAGCAAATAACGCTCGTCCCTCGGAGGAGCGTTCCCCGCAGGAGCCAGTCGAAGCCGACGTTCCATAGGAGGGGTCCTAACACCGACCCCTGCGGAACGCCGGTATCCACAGCGTAGCGCCTCACCTCCCCGTCTCGATCTACAAGGAGGACGGACCTATCCTCCAAGTAGTTGGCCAGGAGGCCCCGAAGATATTGAGGCACTCCGTGGAATCGGAGCGCCTCTAGGATGGTGGAATGGGGGACAGAGTTAAATGCGTTAGCAATGTCGAACGACACTGCCAACAATCCTTCCCTTTCTTCTACGGCCTCTTGAACCTGGCCCTTGAGGCGGGTTAAGGCGTCCACCGTCGACCGCTGAGCCCGAAAACCGTATTGGGCGTCTGATAGGTCCGGCCCCACACATGCCAAATGGCGGTTGAGGCGAGCAGCGATGATCCCCTCGAACATCTTGCCGACCTCATCGAGCAGAACGATGGGCCGGTATGCCGAGGGGGAGTCCGCTGGGCGTCCCTGCTTACGAAGCAGGCACAACTGCCCCTCCTTCCAAGGTTTCGGGAACCGCCCCGTTGCGAGACACGCGCTGAAGAGGTCCCGAAACCGCTCCTCCATTTGAGAGGCAGCGATGGCCACCACCCTTGCAGGGACGCCGTCTGGGCCGGGGGCAGTTTTCTTTGCCCGGAGGCGGACCAACGCCGTGTGGATCTCGCTGTCCGTGACAGTGGGAGCCTGTTCCTCCTCTTCCGCTAGGGCCCTCCCTCGAGGGGGGTTCATCGCTGGAGGGGAGAACTCGGCGTTCCGGCGCGGAAAAAGCGAACGCACCACCTCATCCAGCAGCGAAGGCTCGAGGGTCTCTGTCACCGGGGGACCTGAGGGGCGCAATTTGTTTCGCGCCGCCTTATACGGTCTCCCGAATGGATCTCCGTCGAGGGACTCCAGCAGCTCGGCTCTCGCTGAGTCTTTGGCGGCACCGATAGCTGACTTAAGGGCCGTCTTTGCCACCACGTACGCTTCGTACAGACGGTCCTCGTCAGTTTCGTCTCGGCGCCGCCGACGGCGGCTCCGCGTGAACTGGCGTTTAGCCGCCATGCACGCTGCCCGCAGTTGCGCCAACTCCTCCGACCACCAATACACAGCGCGGTTTGGAGGTGGGCGGCGAGACCGAGGCATGCTGGAGTTGCACACTTCGGTCAGAGACCCTCTCAGTTGAGACGCTGCGGCGTCGACATCTGCATTCAGGACGGCAGGGGGCGAAAGCCAGTCCTGCAGGAACGCGGCCTCCTTTGCAGCCTCCCGGTCTAGGCGGGTGAGAGCCCACCGAGGAAAGGGGGATCGGCCCAACGATGCAGAGTTCCCCCGACGGCTCTGTGTGGAGATTTCGAACCGCACGTATCGGTGGTCCGACAAGGTCTCCACCATATCCACCCGCCAGTTCTCCACACGCGCGGCTAGCGATGGGATGCAAAGGTGACGTCCACTATGGACCCACCCTGCCGCCGCACGCATGTTTGAACTCTCCCCCTATTCAGAAGGGAGAGACCAGAGGAGGCTGCCCACGCCTCGAGCGCCCGCCCACGGGCGTCGGTAGCCGGGTTGTCCCCGTCTCCGACTTGGCATTTAGGTCCCCCAGCACAGAGACCTGTCGGGGCGTCAATCTGCCGACGACAGCCGCAAGGACTCCGAGAAAGTCCTCGAAATCTTGCAGCGAACGATTTGGGGAGAAATAAACGCCCACTAGGGCTAAGTCCCCCACGCGACGGCCACGTATCCCGATCCTCTCTCTAAAAGTGAGAGGGCAGGAGCGTCTGACAAAGGCCGTACCACAACTGCCACGAGGCCGTCCCTGTCGCCCAACCATCGGTCAGGAATTGTATAGGGCTCAGCGACTACCGCCACGTCCACCAACCAATCTGCCATAGACTGCACCAGCAGGTCTTGGGCCGCTCTGCAGTGGTTGGTGTTGGCCTGTAGGATGCGATGACTGGGCCCCATTATTCAATCATCGCATCACCCTCATCGGCTTCCGCGACCGGTGTGTCGGTCGCGGTAGCAGCAGCAGCAGGTCGCCTTGGCACCTGCATTTTGCCCTTCTTGGTGGGGGGATTGCACTTCCTCCCAGCTCGAAGGCGGCGGCGGCGGCAGCGGTGAGACCCGCAAAAAGGGATCGCCGCGTGGATTCGGGGGAGAGCGGGGAGAGCTCAAGTAACGAGCCTCCCCAAGCAAAGATCCCGTCGGGTGGCCGCACGTCTTTTGGTCTGTCGGACGCCAGAAGGCAGATGCAGGAGCGCGAGGCTCTTGATCTCGCGCAGGACGACGAGCTGGCCTTAAGAGCCGATGATATGGCGCAGGCGCGACAAGTCTGCGCCGAAATCATCGCGGCCTCTGGTGAGAGGTCCGCTACTTCCGAGGACACTACAAGTGTCCTCGAGACGAAGGCCGTGCAGGGCCTCGATGTTGTCTTGGACGTGATTCGCAAGTCCAAGAACATCAAGGGGACCTGCACAAAGGCCATCAAGGAGGCTGTGGAGTGCGTGCGCACGGCAGTGGAGGGCCTCGCGCGAAGGAGCGTCACGGAGGAGACGCTCCAATTGCAGGCTGACCTCAACAGGATGAGGGCGGAGGTAGCAGTCCTCCGTAGAATACGGAGGCTCTAAACTCCGAGTTGGAGAGGGTCCGGGCGGCTCCATCCGCCTCGTCGGCCTCGGAGGAGACTCACCTAGAGGCGGTGACACGTAGTGTCATCGACCGGGTGGGCAAGATGTTGGACGCCAGGTTCGCGGTATTGAGGATCGCCTCATGCCCGCAAGGATCATGCGTCCACCGCTGGCGGCCACATCAAGGCCGTCCTATGTCGCGGTGGCGGCTGGCCCGGCGGCCGGCCCTGCTCCCAAGCCGGCAAATCGCCCGGCAAAGGCTGCCCGAGCCTTGCCGGCCCCGCAGCCCGCAAGGAACGCACGAGCGGCACCTCCTCCTGCCGGCCCTGCCGGCGCTCCGGCGAGCACCGCGCCCACCCCCGGCGTTCGGCTGGTCTCACCACCTCCTCGGGAGAGGGGTGGACCACGGTTGTAGGCAAGAAGAAGAAGCCGAAGAAGAAAACCAAAAAGTCGGCGGCCGCGAACGCGTCGGGGCCTCCGCGGCGGAAAAAACACCAAAGCTGCGCGTGCCGAAATCTGCTGCGGTGGTCTTGACCCTGCAACCGGAGGCCGCCGAGTCGGGGTTGACCTACTCGAGCGTCTTAACAAAGCGCGCGAGCGGGTCAACCTGGAGGAGCCGCATCACTGGGGGCTGCCGGTTCAGGACGGCCGTGACTGGCGCTCGGATCATCGAGCTGCCCGGCGCGCAGAGCGGCCCGAAGGCAGACCTGCTCGCGGCTTCCCTGAGGGCGGCACTCGCCGACGACGGCGTCCGTGTCAATCGGCCGACGAAATGCGCAGAACTGCGCATTGTGGGCCTCGACGACTCCGCGTCTGAGGCGGACGTCCGGGCGGCGATTGCCGCTAGGGCAAGCTGCCCTCCGGACCAGGTCCGAGTGGGTCGGAAAACAGTCGGGGCCAGGGGTTCTGGCTCCGTCTGGGCAAGCTGTCCGGTGGTGGCGGCCAAGGCCCTTATGGCGGCAGGCCGCCTCCAAGTGGGGTGGAGCTCGGCCCGAGTACAGGTGCTCGAGCCGCGCCCCATGCGGTGCTACCGCTGCATGGGACAGGGGCACACGGGGCAGCAATGCTCCGCCCATGTCGACTGCAGCGGTTTATGCTTCCGCTGCGGGCAGCCCGGGCATAATGCGGCGTCGTGTTCCGGCGCCCCCCACTGCCCGCTCTGCTCGCACGCCAAGTTGCCGGCGGACCACCTCGTGGGTGGTAAGGGGTGCAACGCCCCCAGAAAGCAGCGCGCGGCCGCCAAGCCCTCGGCCGCCGGGACCGCTGCTGTTCCGGAGCCGGTGCGACTAGAGGCGTCGCAGGAGGTTATGATTACGGAATAACATGGATCGGGTCCGTAATTGTAACCTTCTTCAGGCGAACCTGAACCACTGCTCCGGTGCGCAGGACTTGCTCCTACAAACCATGGCGGGGTGGTCGGTCGACGTAGCCGTGGTCGCGGAGCCGTACTTCATCCCCACCCGCCCGAATTGGGTGGGTGACAGTGACGGCTCTGTGGCGATCATAGGTTCCGCGGCCCCGCGTTCCCCACCCCTCTCGTTTAAAGAGGGGGTCCGGGATATGTCGCGGCCGTGTGGGGGGAGATCACCTTCATAGGTGTTTACTTCTCTCCCAATCGGAACCTACCGGAGTTCGAGGTCTTCCTCGATCATTTGGAGGCCTCGATCCGGCGACTAGATGCGAGGCAGCTGGTCGTGATGGGGGACTTCAATGCCAAATCTACGGCTTGGGGTTCCCCGGCGACGGACGCCAGGGGCGACGTCCTTGTGGAATGGGCAGCGGCGGTGGGCCTCGGTATCTGCAACCGAGGCTCCGCGAACACATGCGTGCGCCAGACGGGGGGGTCGATAGTCGATTTGACATTGGCCACCCCCGCTGTTGAAGCACGCGTTCGCAACTGGCGGGTGATGCAGGAGGTGGAGACCCTATCGGACCATCTATATATCCGATTTGAGATCTCCACTTCCAGCAGCCACGGGGGGCGGACTCGCCAGCTTAACGGGGACACCTTCCCCAGGTGGGCATTGTCGCGCCTGGATCGAGAGGTCGCCGAAGAGGCGGCCATCGTCCAGGCGTGGTTTGCGGCGCCGGCGGAGCTGGGGACCCTGGAGGAGGAGGCGGTAGCCCTGCGAGGTGCGATGACGGGTATCTGCGATTCCGCAATGCCCCGCGTCAAGAGTCGTCCTACGAAGCGTGCGGTATATTGGTGGTCGCAGGAGCTCGCAGGCCTTAGGCAAGCCTGCGTAGCTGCGCGTCGAGCGCACACCAATTACCGCAGGCGGAGAGTGCAGGAGGCGGACGTGGCCCGGGAACTGTACGAGTCATACCGCGAAGCGCGGAGGACTCTGCAGATGGCAATATCCCGGGCCAAGAAGACGGCGCGCGGGGAGATGCTCGCGCACCTCGATAGGGACCCGTGGGGGCGACCCTACCGCTCTGTACGGGGCAAAATGCGGGGGCAAGGACCGCCGGTGGTTGAGTCCCTGCAGCCGGCGCTGCTGGAGGGAGTGGTGTCCGCTTTGTTCCCGACCAGAGCGGAGCACGTACCGCCCCCGATGGGCCCCGACTCCGACTCCGAGGAAGAGGAGGTACGGGAGGAAGAGGTCCCCCCAGTAACCGAGGGGAACTTGGGGCCGCCGTCCTCCGGATGCGGTCTAAAAAGACCGCTCCGGGACCGGATGGCATCCCAGGGCGAGTGTGGGATCTCGCCCTGGGCCCGCTGGAGGAGCGCCTGAGGGGACTCTTGAGCGCGTGTCTGCGCGCCGGGAGTTTCCCTCAGATTTGGAAGGAGGGCAGGCTTGTCCTCCTTCAGAAGCCGGGGCGCCCGGCAGAGTCTCCCTCTGCCTACCGCCCCATCGTGTTGCTGGATGAGGCGGGTAAGCTTTTTGAGCGCGTGCTCGCGACCCGCATCATTCGGCATCTCGGCGTTGGTGGCCCGGACCTGGCCGCGTGCCAGTTCGGCTTTCGCGGGGGCCTTTCCACCATCGACGCGATCGGCAGTGTGAAGGCCTTCGCGCAGGAGAGCGTGGCCGAGGGCGGAGTGGCGTTGGCGGTGTCTCTTGACATCGCCAATGCGTTTAACACTCTGCCCTTCACGTGTATAGAGGCGGCGCTGCAATACCACCGGGTGCCTCTCTATATACGCCAGGTTATCGGGACGTACCTGCGGGGCAGATGCGTCCTGTATCGGGGCGGGGACGGTGTTGTCCGGCGGAGGGAGGCTCAGTGCGGTGTTCCACAGGGTTCGGTCTTAGGACCGCTCCTGTGGAACATCGGCTACGACTGGGCGCTGAGGGGGAGTCTGCCCCCGGGTGTGCGTGTCGTCTGCTATGCGGACGATACGCTTATCCTAGCAAAGGGGGCGGAATACCGGGAGGCGGCGCGGCTCGCCTCCGCCGGATCCCTAATGGTGGTGACACGGGTCCGGCGGTTGGGCCTGAAGGTGGCGCTGGAGAAGACCGAGGCCCTGTGCTTTTACGGGCCTCGAAAAAAGCCTCCAGCGGGGGCCACCATTATGGTGGACGGAGCCGCGATCGAGGTCGGGTCCAGGATGAAGTATCTTGGACTCGTCCTCGACAGACGATGGGACTTCCGGGAGCATTTTCGACTGCTCGCCCCGAAACTCATCGGGACGGCAGCCGCTCTCGGAAGTCTCCTGCCGAACGTGGGAGGGCCGAATGTGGGGTGCCGCCGCCTCTATATGGGGGTGGTGCGCTCCATGGCTCTCTACGGTGCCCCCATCTGGGTCGACGCACTGTCGGCCCAGAACAGGGCCCAGCTGCGCCGCCCGCAGAGGGTCATGGCGCAGCGGGTCATACGGGGGTACCGTACGGTGGGGCACGAGGCGGCCTGCCTCTTGGCCGGGTCTCCACCGTGGGACCTCGAGGCGGAGGTCCTCGCGGTCGTCTACGCGAGGAAGGCGGAGACCAGGGCCTGCGGTCGGGCCGCCCCGTTCGAAGTGGTCGAGCGGTGGCGGCGTGAGGCGCGACGGGCCCTCCTCGTGCGGTGGGAGTGGCGCCTCCAGGCGCCCACGGCGGGCGTCAGGCTCGTGGAGGCGGTCCGCCCGCATCTTCGGAAATGGGTGGACCGTAAACGGGGGTGCTCACCTTCCGGCTGGTGCAGGTGCTGACCGGACATGGGTGTTTCGGTCAATACCTGTGCCGTATTGCCGGGAGGGAGCCGACGGCGGTCTGCCACGAGTGTGGCTGCGTCGAAGATACGGCGCAGCACACTCTGGCAGAGTGCCCCCAGTGGGCATCGGAGAGGGCGAGCCTGGTGGCTGTTGTCGGTGCCGACCTCTCGCTGCCTGCCGTAGTCAGTGCTATGGTCGGCGGCCAGAGGTCGTGGGAGGCGATGGTCTCCTTCTGCGACGCAGTCATGTCGCAGAAGGAGGCGTCGGAGCGCGAGAGGGAGGACGATCCCCTCTCGCATCCGACGCGAAGACGGCGAACGGGACGGAGGAGGCGCGGGTATGCCCGCCTCCTTCCTCCTCCCTAGTAGCTAGTGGGGCAGGGGGCGGCCGGTCGGAGCAACCGGTCGCCCACGTCGCAGCGCCCCGAGAGGGGGCGGCATCCGCGGTGTGCGCGGGCGCCGCCCGCAGGAGAAGGAGCCCGGCGCTTCGTCATGCCGGGCTGGCGCAGGGCGGGTCGCGAACGAAGTGCGAAAGTACAGTTCTTGTGGCCCGCCCTCATGCGTGAGTGGCACACCCCGGGGTTTTTAGTGGGTTCGAGCCCCACATAACCCGGCCTCGGCCCCGCGAGGCCGGGTATGCACGGCATTTTCCCCGGGCGAAAAAAAAAAAAAAAAAAAAAAAGGTTAGCTCCTGCGGGGAACGCTCCTCCGAGGGACGAGCGTTATCTGCTATGCGGACGACACTCTCCTCACTGCCCGCGGGACCTTCACGACGGCGGCCAGCCTGGCGTCGGCGGGTGGCTCCTTGGTTGCCGACAGGATCCGCCGTTTGGGGCTGACAGTGGCGCTGCATAAGACCGAGGCCGTGTTTTTCCACGGCCCGAGGCAGCACCTTCCTCCTGACGCCCACATCTTTGTGGATGGCGAGAGGGTCGCAGTGGTGAGGCAGATGAAATATCTGGGCCTCATCCTGGACAGCAGGTGGCGCTTCGGCCCACACTTCGCCGATCTGTCCAAGCGCCTGCTAAAGACTGCAAATGCTCTCTCGTGGCTCATGCCAAATCTAGGAGGGCCCAGCGCGCGATGCCGACGACTATATGCCGGTATACTACGGAGCATGGCCCTTTATGGGGCTCCAGTTTGGGCGGACTCCCTGCGCAGGAGGGAGAACGCCACCGCCCTTCGCATGCCCCAAAGGGCTATAGCACAGCGGGTGGCGCGGGCCTACCGCACAGTGGGCTTTGCGGCGGCGTGCGCACTGGCGGGCACTCCCCCTTGGGAGCTCGAAGCGTGGGTGCTCGCCAGAGTGTATGAGTGGACGGCGGAGCGGAGGGCGCGAGGAGAGCGCCCGGCTCATGAGGTCCGGGAAACAGTGCGGCAGGAGGCCAAGGAGGCCATCGTCCTGCATTGGGCGGACGACCTCGCTGCCGCAGTCTTTGGTCGACGGACGCTGGACGCCATCGGGCCGGTCCTCCAGACCTGGCTCGAGCGGCCGTTCGGCTTTCTCTCCTTCCGTCTGGTGCAGGTGATGACAGGTCATGGTTGTTTTGGGTCATACCTGCACCGCATCGGACGAGAGGAGAACCCGTCGTGCCACCATTGTGGTGCGACAGAGGACACGGTGCGGCACACACTCGAAGAGTGCCCATCGTGGTCCGAGCCGCGCCTGAACCTGGTCGCGGTGGTCGGACAAGACCTCTCACTCCCCTGCGTAGTACGCGCAATGTTGGGGAGCGAAGAAACATGGGCGGCGGTCGCCTCCTTCTGCGAATGCGTAATATCGCAGAAGGAGGCGGCAGAGCGTGAGCGAGAGGAAGACGCCCTCGCTCCAGCGCTCCGACGACGAAGAGTCGGAAGGAGAAGACGCGCATCTCGCGCAGGACGACGAGCTGGCCTTAAGAGCCGATGATATGGCGCAGGCGCGACAAGTCTGCGCCGAAATCATCGCGGCCTCTGGTGAGAGGTCCGCTACTTCCGAGGACACCACAAGTGTCCTCGAGACGAAGGCCGTGCAGGGCCTCGATGTTGTCTTGGACGTGATTCGCAAGTCCAAGAACATCAAGGGGACCTGCACAAAGGCCATCAAGGAGGCTGTGGAGTGCGTGCGCACGGCAGTGGAGGGCCTCGCGCGAAGGAGCGTCACGGAGGAGACGCTTCAATTGCAGGCTGACCTCAACAGGATGAGGGCGGAGGTAGCAGTCCTCCGTAGGAATACGGAGGCTCTAAACTCCGAGTTGGAGAGGGTCCGGGCGGCTCCATCCGCCTCGTCGGCCTCGGAGGAGACTCACCTGGAGGCGGTGACACGTAGTGTCATCGACCGGGTGGGCAAGATGTTGGACGCCAGGTTCGCGGGTATTGAGGATCGCCTCATGCCCGCAAGGATCATGCGTCCACCGCTGGCGGCCACATCAAGGCCGTCCTATGTCGCGGTGGCGGCTGGCCCGGCGGCCGGCCCTGCTCCCAGGCCGGCAAATCGCCCGGCAAAGGCTGCCCGAGCCATGCCGGCCCCGCAGCCCGCAAGGAACGCACGAGCGGCACCTCCTCCTGCCGGCCCTGCCGGCGCTCCGGCGAGCACCGCGCCCACCCCGCGGCGTTCGGCTGGTCCCACCACCTCCTCGGGAGAGGGGTGGACCACGGTTGTAGGCAAGAAGAAGAAGCCGAAGAAGAAAAACAAAAAGTCGGCGGCCGCGAACGCGTCGGGGCCTCCGCGGCGGAAAAAAGCACCAAAGCTGCGCGTGCCGAAATCTGCTGCGGTGGTCTTGACCCTGCAACCGGAGGCCGCCGAGTCGGGGTTGACCTACTCGAGCGTCTTAACAAAGGCGCGCGAGCGGGTCAACCTGGAGGAGCTCGGCATCACTGGGGGCTGCCGGTTCAGGACGGCCGTGACCGGCGCTCGGATCATCGAGCTGCCCGGCGCGCAGAGCGGCCCGAAGGCAGACCTGCTCGCGGCTTCCCTGCGGGCGGCACTCGCCGACGACGGCGTCCGTGTCAATCGGCCGACGAAATGCGCAGAACTGCGCATCGTGGGCCTCGACGACTCCGCGTCTGAGGCGGACGTCCGGGCGGCGATTGCCGCTAGGGCAAGCTGCCCTCCGGACCAGGTCCGAGTGGGTCGGAAAACAGTCGGGGCCAGGGGTTCTGGCTCCGTCTGGGCAAGCTGTCCGGTGGTGGCGGCCAAGGCCCTTATGGCGGCAGGCCGCCTCCAAGTGGGGTGGAGCTCGGCCCGAGTACAGGTGCTCGAGCCGCGCCCCATGCGGTGCTACCGCTGCATGGGACAGGGGCACACGGGGCAGCAATGCTCCGCCCATGTCGACTGCAGCGGTTTATGCTTCCGCTGCGGGCAGCCCGGGCATAATGCGGCGTCGTGTTCCGGCGCCCCCCACTGCCCGCTCTGCTCGCACGCCAAGTTGCCGGCGGACCACCTCGTGGGTGGTAAGGGGTGCAACGCCCCAGAAAGCAGCGCGCGGCCGCCAAGCCCTCGGCCGCCGGGACCGCTGCTGTTCCGGAGCCGGTGCGACTAGAGGCGTCGCAGGAGGTTATGATTACGGAATAACATGGATCGGGTCCGTAATTGTAACCTTCTTCAGGCGAACCTGAACCACTGCTCCGGTGCGCAGGACTTGCTCCTACAAACCATGGCGGGGTGGTCGGTCGACGTAGCCGTGGTCGCGGAGCCGTACTTCATCCCCACCCGCCCGAATTGGGTGGGTGACAGTGACGGCTCTGTGGCGATCATAGGTTCCGCGGCCCCGCGTTCCCTACCCCTCTCGTTTAAAGAGAGGGGTCCGGGATATGTCGCGGCCGCGTGGGGGGAGATCACCTTCATAGGTGTTTACTTCTCTCCCAATCGGAACCTACCGGAGTTCGAGGTCTTCCTCGATCATTTGGAGGCCTCGATCCGGCGACTAGATGCGAGGCAGCTGGTCGTGATGGGGGACTTCAATGCCAAATCTACGGCTTGGGGTTCCCCGGCGACGGACGCCAGGGGCGACGTCCTTGTGGAATGGGCAGCGGCGGTGGGCCTCGGTATCTGCAACCGAGGCTCCGCGAACACATGCGTGCGCCAGACGGGGGGGTCGATAGTCGATTTGACATTGGCCACCCCCGCTGTTGAAGCACGCGTTCGCAACTGGCGGGTGATGCAGGAGGTGGAGACCCTATCGGACCATCTATATATCCGATTTGAGATCTCCACTTCCAGCAGCCACGGGGGGCGGACTCGCCAGCTTAACGGGGACACCTTCCCCAGGTGGGCATTGTCGCGCCTGGATCGAGAGGTCGCCGAAGAGGCGGCCATCGTCCAGGCGTGGTTTGCGGCGCCGGCGGAGCTGGGGACCCTGGAGGAGGAGGCGGTAGCCCTGCGAGGTGCGATGACGGGTATCTGCGATTCCGCAATGCCCCGCGTCAAGAGTCGTCCTACGAAGCGTGCGGTATATTGGTGGTCGCAAGAGCTCGCAGGCCTTAGGCAAGCCTGCGTAGCTGCGCGTCGAGCGCACACCAATTACCGCAGGCGGAGAGTGCAGGAGGCGGACGTGGCCCGGGAACTGTACGAGTCCTACCGCGAAGCGCGGAGGACTCTGCAGATGGCAAATCCCGGGCCAAGAAGACGGCGCGCGGGGAGATGCTCGCGCACCTCGATGGGGACCCGTGGGGGCGACCCTACCGCTCCGTACGGGGCAAAATGCGGGGGCAAGGACCGCCGGTGGTTGAGTCCCTGCAGCCGGCGCTGCTGGAGGGAGTGGTGTCCGCTTTGTTCCCGACCAGAGCGGAGCACGTACCGCCCCCGATGGGCCCCGACTCCGACTCCGAGGAAGAGGAGGTACGGGAGGAAGAGGTCCCCCCAGTAACCGAGGGGGAACTTGGGGCCGCCGTCCTCCGGATGCGGTCTAAAAAGACCGCTCCGGGACCGGATGGCATCCCAGGGCGAGTGTGGGATCTCGCCCTGGGCCCGCTGGAGGAGCGCCTGAGGGGACTCTTGAGCGCGTGTCTGCGCGCCGGGAGTTTCCCTCAGATTTGGAAGGAGGGCAGGCTTGTCCTCCTTCAGAAGCCGGGGCGCCCGGCAGAGTCTCCCTCTGCCTACCGCCCCATCGTGTTGCTGGATGAGGCGGGTAAGCTTTTTGAGCGCGTGCTCGCGACCCGCATCATTCGGCATCTCGGCGTTGGTGGCCCGGACCTGGCCGCGTGCCAGTTCGGCTTTCGCGGGGGCCTTTCCACCATCGACGCGATCGGCAGTGTGAAGGCCTTCGCGCAGGAGAGCGTGGCCGAGGGCGGAGTGGCGTTGGCGGTGTCTCTTGACATCGCCAATGCGTTTAACACTCTGCCCTTCACGTGTATAGAGGCGGCGCTGCAATACCACCGGGTGCCTCTCTATATACGCCAGGTTATCGGGACGTACCTGCGGGGCAGATGCGTCCTGTATCGGGGCGGGGACGGTGTTGTCCGGCGGAGGGAGGCTCAGTGCGGTGTTCCACAGGGTTCGGTCTTAGGACCGCTCCTGTGGAACATCGGCTACGACTGGGCGCTGAGGGGGAGTCTGCCCCCGGGTGTGCGTGTCGTCTGCTATGCGGACGATACGCTTATCCTAGCAAAGGGGGCGGAATACCGGGAGGCGGCGCGGCTCGCCTCCGCCGGATCCCTAATGGTGGTGACACGGGTCCGGCGGTTGGGCCTGAAGGTGGCGCTGGAGAAGACCGAGGCCCTGTGCTTTTACGGGCCTCGAAAAAAGCCTCCAGCGGGGGCCACCATTATGGTGGACGGAGCCGCGATCGAGGTCGGGTCCAGGATGAAGTATCTTGGACTCGTCCTCGACAGACGATGGGACTTCCGGGAGCATTTTCGACTGCTCGCCCCGAAACTCATCGGGACGGCAGCCGCTCTCGGAAGTCTCCTGCCGAACGTGGGGGGCCGAATGTGGGGTGCCGCCGCCTCTATATGGGGGTGGTGCGCTCCATGGCTCTCTACGGTGCCCCCATCTGGGTCGACGCACTGTCGGCCCAGAACAGGGCCCAGCTGCGCCGCCCGCAGAGGGTCATGGCGCAGCGGGTCATACGGGGGTACCGTACGGTGGGGCACGAGGCGGCCTGCCTCTTGGCCGGGTCTCCACCGTGGGACCTCGAGGCGGAGGTCCTCGCGGTCGTCTACGCGAGGAAGGCGGAGACCAGGGCCTGCGGTCGGGCCGCCCCGTTCGAAGTGGTCGAGCGGTGGAGGCGTGAGGCGCGACGGGCCCTCCTCGTGCGGTGGGAGTGGCGCCTCCAGGCGCCCACGGCGGGCGTCAGGCTCGTAGAGGCGGTCCGCCCGCATCTTCGGAAATGGGTGGACCGTAAACGGGGGGTGCTCACCTTCCGGCTGGTGCAGGTGCTGACCGGACATGGGTGTTTCGGTCAATACCTGTGCCGTATTGCCGGGAGGGAGCCGACGGCGGTCTGCCACGAGTGTGGCTGCGTCGAAGATACGGCGCAGCACACTCTGGCAGAGTGCCCCCAGTGGGCATCGGAGAGGGCGAGCCTGGTGGCTGTTGTCGGTGCCGACCTCTCGCTGCCTGCCGTAGTCAGTGCTATGGTCGGCGGCCAGAGGTCGTGGGAGGCGATGGTCTCCTTCTGCGACGCAGTCATGTCGCAGAAGGAGGCGTCGGAGCGCGAGAGGGAGGACGATCCCCTCTCGCATCCGACGCGAAGACGGCGAACGGGACGGAGGAGGCGCGGGTATGCCCGCCTCCTTCCTCCTCCCTAGTAGCTAGTGGGGCAGGGGGCGGCCGGTCGGAGCAACCGGTCGCCCACGTCGCAGCGCCCCGAGAGGGGGCGGCATCCGCGGTGTGCGCGGGCGCCGCCCGCAGGAGAAGGAGCCCGGCGCTTCGTCATGCCGGGCTGGCGCAGGGCGGGTCGCGAACGAAGTGCGAAAGTACAGTTCTTGTGGCCCGCCCTCATGCGTGAGTGGCACACCCCGGGGTTTTTAGTGGGTTCGAGCCCCACATAACCCGGCCTCGGCCCCGCGAGGCCGGGTATGCACGGCATTTTCCCCGGGCGAAAAAAAAAAAAAAAAAAAAAAAAAAGTTTTTTTTTTTTTTTTTTTTTTTTTTTTTTTTTTTTTTTTTTTTTTTTGCACTATCTCCGCCAACGTTATTGGCGCCTATTCGAATCTAACTTCACGTTCATGCCAGTTCTCGCGTGTATGCCTCTCGCACTTTTATGCTTCATACTATTTCCTTCTTTCATACATCCTCTTTCACTTTTTTAGCGGGTGGGACTCCCACTTCCCTACTTTCCCTTTTCTCTTACTTTTATTTATTCTATTAGTTTGGGGTAATAAGGAAGGTTGCTCATTTGTTTGTTTCCATACTATACAATATTTTGACTTATATTATCTTACATTATGGTTTGGACTTATTCTATTACATGGTACTTATTCTATTTATCTATTTATTTATTTCATACTGTACTTGGCTATCCTTATTCTAATGCTTGCTTGATACACATTTCTTAACTATGTATCTATATAGTTAACATTACTTTCTATGTTTATTACCTATTTTCTATGTTTGCATCTAAATATGCTCAATATTTAATGAAACATAGTGTCTATCTCCGTTCTGTTTCGTGCTATGACTGTTTTTGCTACTGTTTCACAAAATTCTAGGAACCTTGACCTACTTTTCTTATTTTGCATTATATTCCCTAAGTTTTCTCTGTTTAAATTTATTCCTAATTTTTGTTCTACAATAAGTCTTTCCTTTGTGTGGACTGGGCATTCGAGGACTATATGGGGAATTGTTTCTTCCGCTTCCGGGTCACATATGCACGATGAGCTACCCTTACACCGGAAACGATTCAGGTACTCGGAGAAGCCACCGTGCCCGGTGAAGATTTGCGTTAGTACGCCTGTTGGCTGCACCTGTCTTATAATACGGAAAGCGGTGATGGCATCAGGGAAAAACATTCTCGTTACCGAGGCTGTACAGCCAGACACGTATCTCCGATTCCATTCATCAAGCGACTCCATACGGATTTGGCGCCTGATGAATGAAATCGGGAAGCAGTCGTAGTCTGGTTTCCTCCGCAACGCCAATGCTGCCCCCTTAGCCAGTTCATCTGCGCGCTCGTTTCCCGGAAGGCCCGCGTGGGCCTTGATCCAGAACAAGGACACAGCTTTGCTCTGACTCGAGGCTTGTGCCAAGTTGGCACGTGCTCGGACTGCCAAGGGATGGAGAGAGCCATGGTTTGTCACCGTCTGCAGTGCTGACATTGAGTCGCTGTACAAACCATAGCTCTCCTCCTTGCGCTTGAGGATAACTTCCGTTGCCCTGCAAATGGCCAAGAGTTCCGCCTGGTAGACTGTGCAGTACGCGGCGAGGCTAAGCTTGAGGTTCTGGACTTCACCTTCATTATCCCATAAGGATAATGCGGCTCCGACCTTCCCCTCAATCTTGCTGCCGTCAGTGAAGATTCGCACTGTCTGCACGTTGTGGGTGTCCACCAGCTGTTGGTCTGCCAGGCACACGAACTCCAGACTCATTTGTCTTGCGGGGTGTGGAGTTTCTGCAAATCTCACCATGCTCTCAATATTCCTATCCCCCGGCACCAGCCGGGATGACCCTCTCCTCGCTTCATACATGGCGGCTGCCTCTTGTATGCGCAAGTCTAGTGGAAGTATCCCGGACAGTAACAGCGCCGAATTCAGAGAGACAGTACGGTAAGATTTGCAGAGCTTCTGGACAAATCCTCGTTGAACGGAGCTCAACCTCTTCCGTATACCCAGCTTTTTTGTGGCGGGAGCCCAGGCGCCAGCCGCGTACGTGACTATCGGTTCGATGGTTGCAGTGTAGATGGTGTGGATGACCTCTCTGTTTAATCCCCAACTGACCTTAGCCGCTCGAGACAACTGTTTATAAATTTCAGCGGTGCGCCTGCAGATGTTAGTCGCATGTTCGTTGAAGGTCAGTTTCTCATCGATGGTCAATCCTAACAGCTTCATGCTTCTTACCAAGCCAATGTTGACCCCGGCCATGCTCAGCGCTGGGGTGTCGTACTTAAGCTTGTTGGTTATCAACATCGCACAGGTCTTGTGCGGTGCAAACCGTAGCTTATTTCGTACACCCCAGCTCTGAACATGGGCGAGGGCCGTATTTGCTATTCTGGTGACTTCGCTTGCCGTGTCTCCATCCACCACCAATACGATGTCGTCAGCAAATGCTTGGACGAAGTTTCCCCTCCTCTCCAACTCTTTCAGAAGTGGGTCCAATAGAAGATTCCATAGAATGGGACCGCCAATTGACCCTTGAACACAGCCCTTATTTGTCTCTCGTGTGCACTCCTCCCCGGCGTATCTCACCCTGACTTTTCTGCAATCGAGGTAACTGTCTAGTAGCCTCCTGGTGTTTACCGGGCACTTTTCCTCAGCCAGTCTTACTTTGATAGCTGGCCACCATGCGCTGTCGAAGGCGCCCTCTATATCCAACGACACCAGGACAATTAGCTTCTTCAGCCGCAACTTGTCATGTACGTGTTTCATTAAAGTATAGAGGGCGTCCTCGGTGCTCTTCTGGGGCATAAAGCCAAACTGGCGAGTACTAAACCGCGGCACGAGCTGCCATTTTATCCGTGCTACTACCATCCTCTCCAGGACCTTGCCCAAGACCGGCAGTAGACCTATCGGTCTGTAAGACTTGGGGCTCGTGTAGTTATCCTTGCCCGGTTTTCGGAGGACGACCACCGTAGCCTCTTTCCACATGTCCGGGAAATGTGCCATTTCTAGGCACTTATTATACAGGGCAAGGAATGCGTCCGGGTCCTGGTAGATAGCTCGACTGCAGATATCTGACGTAAATCCGTCTGATCCGGGGGCTTTCTTGGGATTGAAACCTTCCACGGCTGTCTTCAGTTCCAGAGATGTAAACGGTGGGTCGTGGTATTCATCTTGCTGCCAGTCGTTTACTCTACTGGCTGCTTCCCTTGTATGCCTGTGGTCTGTGTTGTCCTCTTCTGCTGTGTCCTTAGGATAGAACGTATCCGCCAGCAGGGCGGCCGACTCTCTTGGGTTTAGGAATGCACCATCGTTAGTTAGGGTCAGATCTTCCTTCCTCTTGGCGGTCCTTCCGATTACTCGGTATATCCCTTCCCATACTCCCTCGCGATCCTGTTTCTTGCAGAATTCCTTCCAGCTGGTGGTTTGGGCTTGTTTGGCTGTACTCTCATACAGTTCTTTTGCTTTCAGGTACTCGTCTACGACCATCGCTCTCCGGACCGGCGCGGCGTTGCGGATGCGGTTCTTCTTCCTGGTGACGTCTTTCTTCAATACAGCTAGCTCTTTGGACCACCACGGGATGGTAAATTTTGTTTTATTATTAATTTTTGGAATAGCGCTATCGCATGCTTTCCCAATTATGTCGCTATATTTTTCAACTAATTCTTCTAATTTCTGCTTATTCCCTATGTTTACTATGCTTTGTACTTCTATTTTATTTATAATTTTAAGTTCATTTAGTGTTTCTTTAAATTTTTTCCAGTCTGCTTTTTTTGTGTTAAATTTCCTGGTAGTTCTGGTTATGTGTGTCCCTTTTTCGCGTACTAATTTTATATTAAAGAAAATTGTGTTGTGGTCCGAGCTTGTCACCCCTGTATCAACCCGCCAGCCGTCAACCAGTCAAACAAGTCTAGCGAACATGCCGTGACATCTACGTGACTTCTTAGCGCTCTGCCACCTCTCACAGTATCAAACGTAGGTGTATCGCCTACGTTGAGTACCTGAAGCTCCAACTCATCCAGGGTCCCGGACATTTCTTCTCCCCTGGGGTCCTCGATCGTACTGCCCCACCAGGTGCTCTTCGCGTTTGCGTCGCCCCCTATTAGCAATCCTCCGGTGGCCGCTTCACTTTTAATCCTGGACAACTGATCCAGGTATGGCCCTAAGGGTTGGTCTGGTTCGAAGTAGTAGGAGATTACTGCGATTTCCCAGGTTTTGGTTCGGATCCCCACCACGACGATATTGTTGGTGGTGAGTTTCGGGTAGGGTATGACATCCAGGTCACCGTCAAAGACAGCTATCGCCGCTTTCACCTTCCCACTTCCGTCGACCTCACACTGGTAGACTCTCGCACCACGGTAGCTCCTCATACTCCTTGCTCCTCCCACATATGGCTCCTGGATCAGTGCCCATGAGATTTTACGTTCACTGGCCTCTAAGAAGAGTTCGGTGGTCGCCAGTTCCTTTCTTTGTAAATTTGCTTGGGCCACTCGGTATGGTCTTGCATTTTTTGACGCAGGAGTATTCCTTGGGATCACCTTAGCAATATGCTATTGATGTTCTCGCTATTTCATCCCATTTTCTTCTGACTGAGCATTCAGTGCTGAATGCGTTGTGATCTGTCCTCTCAAGTTTGGCATGTGTGCAGTTGCAGCCTGCGGTGTGGATCCAGCGAGCCAGTCCGCACATTCGGTCTTTACGTGCGGTCCCCCGCAGTGACTGCATTTTTCTAGCGTTTCTGTGCACAGCTTGCGACTATGCCCGTACCCAAGGCAGAGTGAACACTGGAGAAGTGGGCTCTGGTCTTCCGCCCGAACTCGTTGCAGGTCTATGTATACATGACCTTTCCCCGTCACTCTCTGCCAGATCGTAGGCGAGGTACTGAGCACTATATGCCCGGTATGCGGATTTCTGGCCCTCTTTCTATATTTTATTACGATCCTATCCGCCTCTCCGTCGAGGTTGCGGAAAACATCTGGGTTTTGATTCCTCAGTGCCTTGATAACGTCCTCATCGGTGTTAACTAGGAGGACATCCCTGAGGATGAGAAGTGGATCCCTGTTTTTCACTTCCTCCACGGTTAGGTCGGTTCCCCTCTTTTTCAGTCTGTCTTTTACCTTATCCCTATCTTCCTTTGTTTCAAAGCTCATAATAACTTTTCTGTTCTTAGTCTTACGAACTTTCTCTACCTTGATCCATTGATCCTTGGCATCCACTGCTTCCCTGATCTTAGTTAGCACCTCTTCACCCGTCATCTTTTCGTCGTCTGTGGTGACAGCTATGGAGTGAAGAGCAGGTTGCCTCAGTGGTGGTTTCCCTGGCTGATTTGTTACCGCATCGACGTATGAGATCTTCTCTATATGGCTTTGGTTGATGCGCAGTGCTTCATTCAGCCTATCCATCCTCTCACTGTTCTCGGCAAGCAGCTTGCTGTGCTCTTCCAGCGCCTTTCTGAGAGAGTCCACCTCAGGCTCCATGCCTCCTCCTCCCCCGCCCCCCCGCATAGAATGGGAGGGCGAGGGGGGGGGGAGCCATTGTATTCTTTGCCTCTGCTGTGTGCGTGGTTCCCGCATTTGGAGCTCGTCCAACTCCTGATTCCGCCTCCTTGACCAGTACGTAGAGTCTCTCGACTAGATTTGTGACATCTTCCTTGATTTCCCTCTTAATGTTCTTCGACAATCCCATCTGTTGTTTGATTCTAGTAAGACACCTCCTAGCCTCTGCTACTCTAGGGTTTCGGATGTTGGAAACCGGGGCAGGAGGTGTGGTATCAAACTTCAGGAGGACCGGGGCTTTCTTGGTCAAGGTAGGTGATGCAGTTTTGGGTGGGGTGATCGTCTTACGGTTACGGCTTTCACCTATCCCCGCTTCCCATTCGCCCACACTTCTCCTCACATTTTGTTGTGAAGAGGGTCCAGCTTCCTCTGCCGTCGTCTGTGGACTCTTGTTCGGTGGGTTTGCCGTTGTCGACTTCATTATGGGAGTGCGAATTCCGATCATTTTTAGTTGATTTGTCCCGGATAGTGCAACGTCAACGAGGTATTGTAAAGGATACCTCGGTCTGTGTATATAATATAATTAATAACAATATAATTGTATAAAGAGAGATAAGATTATGTAAAAATAATAAAAAAAAAAAAACAGATTAATTGTAGATTTAAGATTCCCAGAATCTTGTCAGATCGCTATATGTCCTAGTGATGTTTATAACACGAAAATACAGAAACGGAGACAGAGTCTATGTTTCTTATCACAATTTAATACTTATGCGAGTCTTGCTCGGTCAATAAATCTTAAAACTAGTTACCAGACCCTGGTCTGGTGTCAAGAAGCCTGCAGGAACCTCACTCTGTCGAAAGTTTTTTAAGAAAAGGTGTCATTAGTTTTTTGACTCTAGGTAGAGTCGATCTCAGCCCCTCACCGGATAGGTCTCCCGGAGCCCTCTCCAACGAACCCAAACACGGCCACCCTAGTCCAAAGGGTTCCCGAGAAAACCCGGCCCGAAATTCTGGTTGTCAGCGTCAGATGGCTCCCAAAATCCGTTAACCTACGGTTTTCTCCGGAACCACTCGTCCGAATACCACCGTGCTTAGGCTTCCCTGAACGGTCTCGCTGAGGTCCGGCGTGTGGGACTGGTTTCAGGTCCAAATAAGTTCAGGTCCTGAAAGCTCCTGAAAGTTTTTGGATCGAATAGAGGAGGTTAGCCCAACAGTCCCAGTGAAAACACGAGCTCTCTACGACCACTAGTTCGGGAGATATTTCAATTTAAACTTTAGTTTGACAGTAGAATATCTGTCAAAGTCGATTCAATCAAAGCTATAACTTAACTTCCAGTGGTCACAGAACCCCCGTGCTTGGACTCCCCGCACTCGTCTCCACCAGTGCCAGTCGATAAAACTGTTTTCAGGCACCTGAAAAATCTTAGCCCCGATTTCGCTGAAAACTTATTGACAAGTAAGGGCTTGATCCCCCAACTATTACTGTAAAAACCGCAACTCTCTGCGCCTCACAGAAGCGGAGATATTTGATATCAAAGTTAGGCAAGATGGCCGCCCAACTGTCAAAAGCCGGCTTTAAATAGCTGTATCTTCGCAACCGCTGATCGGAGAAAGCTGCGGTTTGGACAGCCACTCGTGTCTTGATCCCCCCTATCCTAAAATAGCAGTTTCAACGCCAAAACCAACAGGTATCGAAATATGGCACTTTGACCTGTCTTCGTTATTCAGCTGACTATTCCACGACAACCTTTGGTAAAACGAGCTCGCTAGGGCAAATAGTCTCGGCGATATCGAGTTTTAAAATTTTTAACCTTGTCAACCAAGTTGGTCGAATTTGTCTGTTTTCGTTATTTTCGAAGGTATTTGCCGCGAGTTTGGGCTTAAACTAGCTGAAATATGTATAATTAAGGGTATTTTGGCTTTATAATTCAATTTTTTTCTATTTAATTTGATTTTACGTTAAAAATTTACAAAAAATTCAGTAACTTCGTAGTGGATACTGCTAAAATTTTTCTAAAAATATCAAAATTTGTGTAAAAATAAGGGCTATCTATATAAAATTTAAAACTATTACAAAAGTGCTTTTTTTCAGGAATAAAACCTGAAAAACTGATTACAAACAATTTTGGTGATTTTAACCCGATTAAATGAACCGAAACCAAAATCCTGTCGTGGAGGTCTTCTCTCAGTTAGCGCGCATCCAGATCCTTAAGAAAAAATGTGCCAGCTCCTGAAGGTTTCAGTTGGCAGTCACTTAAAGTTTGATTAAAAAATGGTTAAAATAAACCTGTCCCGAAGAGGTAAAATTTTTCTAAAACCAGTTTTGTGGTGTCCAGGATGTTTGCCTTCAGCTCCAAATGTTTCAGCAGCCTGCGGCGTCTGGATCGTCAACCTCGTGTGCAGATTTGAGGTTAGAATTTTTACTAAAACCTTGATTACTCCGGAGTCTGAAGCCTGATCGCCGCCGAGTTTTCAGTGTCGGGTGCAGCTTAGTAAGCCCAACAATATGGGTTGTAAAAATGAAGGTGTCGCCGATCGCGTTTTAAAGTTATGAAGTTCCAAAGTTTTTTTTTTTTGTACACTCACTTTTCACACACTTTCGATTAAAACTTTTTGCTTGATGTAAAGCGGTCGGTGCGGGTTATTCCACCGCATGCACGAAGTAATTACACAACTTTTGATATATTGCACGCCTTGGTAAGTTGGAAATATACCAGGAAAAACAATTTTTGATTGCGGAGCGTTACAAAAACGTGGTGTTCTCGGTCACGGTTGGACACAGACTGGGTTAGGTTAGGTTAGGTTAGGTTAGGTTAGGTTAGGTTAGGTTAGGTTAGGTTAGGTTAGGTTAGGTTAGGTTAGGTTAGGTTAGGTTAGGTTAGGTTAGGTTAGGTTAGGTTAGGTTAGGTTAGGTTAGGTTAGGTTAGGTTAGGTTAGGTTAGGTTAGCGGCGGTGGGCCTCGGTATCTGCAACCGAGGCTCCGCGAACACATGCGTGCGCCAGACGGGGGGTCGATAGTCGATTTGACATTGGCCACCCCGCTGTTGAAGCACGCGTTCGCAACTGGCGGGTGATGCAGGAGGTGGAGACCCTATCGGACCATCTATATATCCGATTTGAGGTCTCCACTTCCAGCAGCCACGGGGGGCGGACTCGCCAGTTTAACGGGGACGCCTTCCCCAGGTGGGCGTTATCGCGCCTGGATCGAGAGGTCGCCGAGGAGGCGGCCATCGTCCAGGCGTGGTTTGCGCGCCGGCGGAGCTGGGGACCCTGGAGGAGGAGGCGGTAGCCCTGCGAGGTGCGATGACGGGTATCTGCGATTCCGCGATGCCCCGCGTCAAGAGTCGTCCTACGAAGCGTGCGGTATATTGGTGGTCGCAAGAGCTCGCAGGCCTTAGGCAAGCCTGCGTAGCTGCGCGTCGAGCGCACACCAATTACCGCAGGCGGAGAGTGCAGGAGGCGGACGTGGCCCGGGAACTGTACGAGTCCTACCGCGAAGCGCGGAGGACTCTGCAGATGGCAATATCCCGGGCCAAGAAGACGGCGCGGGGAGATGCTCGCGCACCTCGATGGGACCCGTGGGGGCGACCCTACCGCTCCGTACGGGGCAAAATGCGGGGGCAAGGACCGCCGGTGGTTGAGTCCCTGCAGCCGGCGCTGCTGGAGGGAGTGGTGTCCGCTTTGTTCCCGACCAGAGCGGAGCACGTACCGCCCCCGATGGGCCCCGACTCCGACTCCGAGGAAGAGGAGGTACGGGAGGAAGAGGTCCCCCAGTAACCGAGGGGGAACTTGGGGCCGCCGTCCTCCGGATGCGGTCTAAAAAGACCGCTCCGGGACCGGATGGCATCCAGGGCGAGTGTGGGATCTCGCCCTGGGCCCGCTGGAGGAGCGCCTGAGGGGACTCTTGAGCGCGTGTCTGCGCGCCGGGAGTTTCCCTCAGATTTGGAAGGGGGCAGGCTTGTCCTCCTTCAGAAGCCGGGGCGCCCGGCAGAGTCTCCCTCTGCCTACCGCCCATCGTGTTGCTGGATGCGGGTAAGCTTTTTGAGCGCGTGCTCGCGACCCGCATCATTCGGCATCTCGGCGTTGGTGGCCCGGACCTGGCCGCGTGCCAGTTCGGCTTTCGCGGGGGCCTTTCCACCATCGACGCGATCGGCAGTGTGAAGGCCTTCGCGCAGGAGAGCGTGGCCGAGGGCGGAGTGGCGTTGGCGGTGTCTCTTGACATCGCCAATGCGTTTAACACTCTGCCCTTCACGTGTATAGAGGCGGCGCTGCAATACCACCGGGTGCCTCTCTATATACGCCAGGTTATCGGGACGTACCTGCGGGGCAGATGCGTCCTGTATCGGGGCGGGGACGGTGTTGTCCGGCGGAGGGAGGCTCAGTGCGGTGTTCCACAGGGTTCGGTCTTAGGACCGCTCCTGTGGAACATCGGCTACGACTGGGCGCTGAGGGGGAGTCTGCCCCGGGGGTGTGCTGCGTGTCGTTGCTATGCGACGATACGCTTATTAGCAAAGGGGCGGAATACCGGGAGGCGGCGCGGCTCGCCTCCGCCGGATCCCTAATGGTGGTGGCACGGGTCCGGCGGTTGGGCCTGAAGGTGGCGCTGGAGAAGACCGAGGCCCTGTGCTTTTACGGGCCTCGAAAAAAGCCTCCAGCGGGGGCCACCATTATGGTGGACGGAGCCGCGATCGAGGTCGGGTCCAGGATGAAGTATCTTGGACTCGTCCTCGACAGACGATGGGACTTCCGGGAGCATTTTCGACTGCTCGCCCCGAAACTCATCGGGACGGCAGCCGCTCTCGGAAGTCTCCTGCCGAACGTGGGAGGGCCGAATGTGGGGTGCCGCCGCCTCTATATGGGGGTGGTGCGCTCCATGGCTCTCTACGGTGCCCCCATCTGGGTCGACGCACTGTCGGCCCAGAACAGGGCCCAGCTGCGCCGCCCGCAGAGGGTCATGGCGCAGCGGGTCATACGGGGGTACCGTACGGTGGGGCACGAGGCGGCCTGCCTCTTGGCCGGGTCTCCACCGTGGGACCTCGAGGCGGAGGTCCTCGCGGTCGTCTACGCGAGGAAGGCGGAGACCAGGGCCTGCGGTCGGGCCGCCCCGTTCGAAGTGGTCGAGCGGTGGAGGCGTGAGGCGCGACGGGCCCTCCTCGTGCGGTGGGAGTGGCGCCTCCAGGCGCCCACGGCGGGCGTCAGGCTCGTGGAGGCGGTCCGCCCGCATCTTCGGAAATGGGTGGACCGTAAACGGGGGGTGCTCACCTTCCGGCTGGTGCAGGTGCTGACCGGACATGGGTGTTTCGGTCAATACCTGTGCCGTATTGCCGGGAGGGAGCCGACAGCGGTCTGCCACGAGTGTGGCTGCGTCGAAGATACGGCGCAGCACACTCTGGCAGAGTGCCCCCAGTGGGCATCGGAGAGGGCGAGCCTGGTGGCTGTTGTCGGTGCCGACCTCTCGCTGCCTGCCGTAGTCAGTGCTATGGTCGGCGGCCAGAGGTCGTGGGAGGCGATGGTCTCCTTCTGCGACGCAGTCATGTCGCAGAAGGAGGCGTCGGAGCGCGAGAGGGAGGACGATCCCCTCTCGCATCCGACGCGAAGACGGCGAACGGGACGGAGGAGGCGCGGGTATGCCCGCCTCCTTCCTCCTCCCTAGTAGCTAGTGGGGCAGGGGGCGGCCGGTCGGAGCAACCGGTCGCCCACGTCGCAGCGCCCCGAGGGGGCGGCATCCGCGGTGTGCGCGGGCGCCGCCCGCAGGAGAAGGAGCCCGGCGCTTCGTCATGCCGGGCTGGCGCAGGGCGGGTCGCGAACGAAGTGCGAAAGAACAGTTCTTGTGGCCCGCCCTCATGCGTGAGTGGCACACCCCGGGGTTTTTAGTGGGTTCGAGCCCCACATAACCCGGCCTCGGCCCCGCGGGCCGGGTATGCACGGCATTTTCCCCGGGCGAAAAAAAAAAAAAAAAAAAAAAAAGGTTAGGTTAGGTTAGGTTAGGTTTTTTTTTTTTTTTTTTTTTTTTTTTTTTTTTTTTTTATTATTATACAGCAGGAGGGGAAATCCTCATGGAGACTCACACCTCCCCACGAATAGAGAGGTGTGAGTACTGCCGGACTCTTACCGGCTAAAACCCTCCTGCTGTGCCATAGTGCTCCTCTGACGTCATCAGAGACCTTTTGCGTGACATTTTATTTTAAACTTTTATTTTGGGAACCATTACAAAAAATAAATATAAATAAATACATAATACATAAGGTTTTTAAAAAAAATAGATAGGTATATAGTCAGGATAGATACTTAAATAAATAGGATTGACGCTACTGTCATTATATTATATCAATATACGTACTTAACGCCAAAATATTCCGCCCTTCACTGGTTCCGCCGGGTCGAGGTCCGGTGTTCTCCGTCATCGTAGTGCCATTCTCACGCAAACGCTCCGCCATGTGTAACATGACTATTTGAGTCGTTTTCGTGGCCTTCCAGGACTTCTAGCGAGATGGTCTGAGCTACCGGATCCTATGCTCACCGAGTGAAGAGCATCGTCTGCGTTCCCCTTTAATATGTCTGCGATCACGTCTTTGATTGCCCGTTCTTTTTTGCAGGTGCCCATCAGCTGCGACGACTCCGCTCCGCGGTACCGTATCTTCTGCGCACAATAAGCGGTGACCTCCAGAATGGACAACTTGCGGTATTCGGACCAACGCGGCAATTTGGTTGGCCTATTCTCAAATTTGTACCTCTTCTCATGAGAGTGCACACAATTTGTTCCCCTCGGCTTTATACCGCGGTGACCCGAGCCACAATCCCCTATATTATGTGGCACGTTTTCCGCTATGTGGTTTCTCGTCTTTAACGTACTAGCATCCGCGAAGAGTGCAGCGCCAACACCGCCTTTGGACACACATAGTTGTGCTCTGCCCTCCCTATAGGGGAAACTTTCCAGATGTGTGTCGGTGTCTGATCCAATTGTGCCTGCCTGTGGGACGCCAAATTCCACCTTAGCAATAACTGACGGCCGCTCGGGCCAAGGCGTCCCACTTTTTACGGACAGGGCAGTCCTGGGCGAAAATTGAGTGGCCTGTGTCGCTTTGCCCTTCTCTTTTACAATTTTTGCAGGAAGGTCCCACACCTTCGGCAGATCTAGGGCAATTCGCCTGGAGGTGGGGCCCTCCGCAATAGTTACACAGGTCCACTTCCTCTGTGCAATTTTTTCGCCCATGTCCGTAGGCCAGACACCGACTGCACTGGACCAGCGGAGACTGGTCGAACACTTTGACGTGCTGCAGGTCGACGTAGATTCTGCCAGCCGTGGTCAGCCTTTCCCACATCCGAGGTGAGACCTGGAGGACGACGTGGTTCTCGAGAGAGTTCCGCGCCTTCCTCCGGTACTTGATGGTCACCGCTGACTCCTCGGCTGACAGACCCTCCAGCAGCGCGCATTCTGCGTCTTGAGAGCTGCCTTTATATCCTCGTCAGTGTTGTAGGCCAGAAGGTCCCGGACAATTACGAGCGGATTCCGCTGACGCGCGTTTTCCACTCGCAACTGCCCGTCGGTTCTGAGCTGTGCCGTCATTTTCTCCAGCTCCTCCTTGCTGCCACAGCTCAGCACCACCCTCTGGTCCTTGACTTTTCGGACTTTATCAAGCTGAAGGCCGCTCACCTTCGCGTTCAGCGCCTGCCGGACCCGACCCACAACATCGGCGCTGGTCTCCATGGTGTCGCCGGAGGACACAACGACTGAGTGCTTTGGTCTCGCGACCCGCCCTGCACTTTTCGGCTTTGACAGGATCTCCGCGTAGGAGGGCGCTTCTGCCCTCATCTCGGAGACCTGTCTTCCGATCTCCCGGGTCGCGGACTTGAGCTCTTGCACTTCTGCGAGAAGCTCCTGGCCGTTGTGTCCCTCGGCGACAGGCGCCGCATTTATTCTCCGCTGATCCTCCAGTGCCACTTTCAGCTCCCCCATTTGCACGGCAGTTGCTTTGAGCAGGTCGCCGTGCTCCGCCATTTTCAATATGAGCGCGTCCCTCTTTCCGTCGGTAGTTCGTGGTGCGGAAGCCGCTAAACCCGCAGCCCCTCCGACCTCAGGGAGCCTCTGGTGTTCTGAATCCTTCACCAGTTGATAGAGGCGCTCGATGGCCGTCGTCACCTGGGTCTTGATATCTGTCTTGAGATTTCTCGCAAGACCCAGTTGACATTTGGCTTGTTTCAGCCAATATCGCGCCTCCACCGTCCGGTTCTCGAATGTTCGAGCGGGCTGAGGAGACTTCGGAGAGGGTGCGAGCTCAGATAGGACACGCTCGGGCTGTTTGTCTTGGCTGCGCCGAACTCTATTTATTGGGGCCGCACTGCGCTGCTTCTTCGGCTGCGTTTCTGTTTCCGGAAACAGCCTCCGGACCGCATTAGGAGGGGCCGGCGACTCAGGGGTTGTGTCATACATCGTGGAGGGTAGTGATTTAAGTAAGGGGAGCACCCGGCTCTTAAATATATGTAATGTATCCCTGTAAAGAGGGGATACAGTGTCAAAATTAAAATCTTATTTTTCCCTGTAAAGAGGGGATATGAATAGACCTAAGATAAATAATAATAAGTTAAGATGGTACCCTGTAAAGGGGGGTCAAATAATAACAGAATTGGTCAATAATAATTAAAATGAAAAGATCAGTAGATGACACAAATTTGATTTTTCAAATAGGTCCTGTGTCTGATCTATAAGCCAGTCGTGGTGGAAACCAAAAAATTATTGCTTGGTTGATTGTTGTCCGTCCAATAAGTAAATAAAAATTTTTTGGGTCCAGAGAAGGTTTCCCTGTCGTTTCCCTATATAGTATAAGGGCGGGTGGGAGGGCAATTTTTAAAAATTTTTGTTATCCGATCGGGGCGTGCGATACGTCGGGAGAAGCGTCTCGGCGCGGGCCGTCCAACAGAGTGAAAATCCCGGATCGGTTTCCTGAAATAATTTAAAGTTTTGAATGAAAAACGAGTTTTTTCACCAAATTTTTGTCAATTGCGAGGATTTTTCGCGAAACGTCTGGAGTTATTGAGTCAAAAACCTATCCAAATCGTAGATTATAAGTTGCTGAAGCTGTATTAAAAATTTTGTCGCCCTAGGTCAAATATGAAAAAAGTAAAAAATTTTCGAATGAAATATTTTGGTCCAAAGTAACTTTAGGGGTGGAAATTAGTTCGGGGGTTGAGCCCTCGACTGTGAAAAGTACCGAAATGGTTATTGGGAGCTTAGAGGAGATGGTAAAAACTGAAATCTGCTCCGAAATCGGTTGTTTGGTTTCCAAAATATTTCGAATGTATGGAGAATTTGTTCGATATAGGTGGATTCTGAGCAAAGTAATAATGTATGGAGAAACTGAAAACTTTAATTTTGAAAATTTTTGTTATCCGATCGGGGCGTGCGATACGTCGGGAGAAGCGTCTCGGCGCGGGCCGTCCAACAGAGTGAAAATCCCGGATCGGTTTCCTGAAATAATTTAAAGTTTTGAATGAAAAACGAGTTTTTTCACCAAATTTTGTCAATTGCGAGGATTTTTCGCGAAACGTCTGGAGTTATTGAGTCAAAAACCTATCCAAATCGTAGATTATAAGTTGCTGAAGCTGTATTAAAAATTTTGTCGCCCTAGGTCAAATATGAAAAAAGTAAAAAATTTTCGAATGAAATATTTTGGTCCAAAGTAACTTTAGGGGTGGAAATTAGTTCGGGGGTTGAGCCCTCGACTGTGAAAAGTACCGAAATGGTTATTGGGAGCTTAGAGGAGATGGTAAAAACTGAAATCTGCTCCGAAATCGGTTGTTTGGTTTCCAAAATATTTCGAATGTATGGAGAATTTGTTCGATATAGGTGGATTCTGAGCAAAGTAATAATGTATGGAGAAACTGAAAACTTTAATTTTGAAAATTTTTGTTATCCGATCGGGGCGTGCGATACGTCGGGAGAAGCGTCTCGGCGCGGGCCGTCCAACAGAGTGAAAATCCCGGATCGGTTTCCTGAAATAATTTAAAGTTTTGAATGAAAAACGAGTTTTTTCACCAAATTTTTGTCAATTGCGAGGATTTTTCGCGAAACGTCTGGAGTTATTGAGTCAAAAACCTATCCAAATCGTAGATTATAAGTTGCTGAAGCTGTATTAAAAATTTTGTCGCCCTAGGTCAAATATGAAAAAAGTAAAAAATTTTCGAATGAAATATTTTGGTCCAAAGTAACTTTAGGGGTGGAAATTAGTTCGGGGGTTGAGCCCTCGACTGTGAAAAGTACCGAAATGGTTATTGGGAGCTTAGAGGAGATGGTAAAAACTGAAATCTGCTCCGAAATCGGTTGTTTGGTTTCCAAAATATTTCGAATGTATGGAGAATTTGTTCGATATAGGTGGATTCTGAGCAAAGTAATAATGTATGGAGAAACTGAAAACTTTAATTTTGAAAATTTTTGTTATCCGATCGGGGCGTGCGATACGTCGGGAGAAGCGTCTCGGCGCGGGCCGTCCAACAGAGTGAAAATCCCGGATCGGTTTCCTGAAATAATTTAAAGTTTTGAATGAAAAACGAGTTTTTTTTTTTCACCAAATTTTTGTCAATTGCGAGGATTTTTCGCGAAACGTCTGGAGTTATTGAGTCAAAAACCTATCCAAATCGTAGATTATAAGTTGCTGAAGCTGTATTAAAAATTTTGTCGCCCTAGGTCAAATATGAAAAAAGTAAAAAATTTTCGAATGAAATATTTTGGTCCAAAGTAACTTTAGGGGTGGAAATTAGTTCGGGGGTTGAGCCCTCGACTGTGAAAAGTACCGAAATGGTTATTGGGAGCTTAGAGGAGATGGTAAAAACTGAAATCTGCTCCGAAATCGGTTGTTTGGTTTCCAAAATATTTCGGTTAGGTTAGGTTAGGTTAGGTTAGGTTAGGTTAGGTTAGGTTAGGTTGGGGATCCCCCCACAGTGCTGACTTCCTCGTAGTGATCCCCGGGCAACGCCGTGTCTGACCACCGTAACGGAGTGGCAGACCGGCGGCTAACGAGCGCTGTGAATTCGTACATTTTCCTTGCGGTGCAGTACGAATACGTCTGTTTCAATGTCGAAGCCTTTGCGGGACGCCTACGGGCGCTTCCTTACAAAACGCCCTTCTCAGGGCGAACCCAACGGCCCTTCTCAGGGCCAACCAAACGGCCCTTCTCAGGGCCAAACCGACATGTTGTCGGACGCTAGCCGCGCACCATCTGCGGCTAGCTTGTTTTGTCGGGCGGACGAGTTGTCGGACTGTGAGGAGTCCACAACCGAGTCGCAGGCGGCCACCAGCCGCTATGAACTAAAGCGGGCCTACGTAAGGCTCGAGTCGGACGACTCTTTGGAGTCGTTCGGCAAGACCAAACGAAAGGTCAAGGCCAAATCGAGTGCCCACGACGTGGGACTCGATGAGGCTCAACGCCAACTGAGGGCTTCTCTGGCTCAAGCCAGACGACTGGAGGGGCAAAAGGACCTGGAGGAGAAGGTCGCTGCCAAGGAGCGCGCAACAAGCGCCACGAGGTCCAGGGCTGGCTACGGGGCGTCCAACGTCCTTTACGCGGACCATTCGGTTGCTGAACTGGCACAAATGGCGTTGGAGGACAAGGAGGAGATAGTGGAGGTCGCCTCTAAGTCCTCAAACTTGAAAGGGACCTTCCAGAAAGCCCTCAAATGTCGTGCTGCCAGCATGCACGGCATTATCGCGGAGCTGGTGCAGCGCACGGCGACGGAGGAGTCGCGGCAACTGCAGGCGCGGGTCGATCGCCTTCAAGCTGAGGTCAGCGACCTCCACAAAAAACTGGCTGAAGCCACAGCTCCATCGGCCAGCAACGCGGTGGCAACAGGCCCTTCCTCTTACTCCTCGTCCAACCTTGAGGATATAATCCGGAAGGTTATAATGGAGGAAAGGGCCTTCACCAGAGCCTGCTTTGCGGGCATTGAGGACCGGCTGTTGCCGGAGAAGCGCATCCGCCCTCCACTCGCGGCGGACAGAGCGCAATCTGCAGCACTGCCACCGCCAGTAGCTGCAACCACCAGCGGACTGCCCCAGGCCCCAAAGCCTTCTAAGGGCAAAGGACGGGGCAAGACCACAAAGCCGGCGGCTCAAACTACATCCAGCGCAAGTATAGCTGAGCCGGAAATGACCCTAACAGCTCCTCTGGGTCGGGAAAGTGACGTACTGGAGTCTTCAGTCGTAGCTCCCACCGAGACATGGACGGAGGTAGTGAAGCGAGGGAAGGGAAGGAAAGCGGCCTCCAAGCCCGCCCCTGCTACTTCCGCAGCCAAGAGGGCCCCTGCTGTTCCCACAGCAAAAGGGAGGAAACTGGCGGCTCCCAAAACGGCGGCGGTTACGGTGACCATCACCCCCGAGGCCGCCGAAAGGGGCGAAACATACGAGTCCGTATTAACGCGGGCTCGTGCCCATGCCGATCCCACCCAGCTGGGGATTGCGGCCGTTACTTGCCGCCGAACCCAAACCGGAGCTCGAATTTTCGAGTTTCCCGGGGCATCGGGTTCGCAAAATGCGGATCTCTTCGCAACAAAATTGCGCGAGGGCATCGCGGACGTGGCAAAGGTCGCCAGGCCAGTCAAGTCCGCGACTTTAGAGGTCACCAACTTGGATGACTCCGTCTCCAAGGAAGAAGTGGTGGCGGCCATTGCAGCAGCAGGAGGTTGCCCTGTCGAGTCGGTGCAATGGCCGAGTCATCAGGACTGGCCGGCGTGGCCTGGGTACAACCCGTGTGGACTGTCCAGTCACTGCAGCCAAGGCCGTCCTTGTTAAAACTAAGGGGCGGCTCCTGATTGGGTTCAGTTCAGCCGTGGTCCGGGCACTTGAAGAGCGACCCCTACGCTGCTTTAAGTGTTTCGGCATAGGGCACACCCGCACAATGTGTCCGTCCACGGTGGAGAGGGCGGACACCTGCTACCGCTGCGGGAAGCAAGGACACATGGCGGCATCCTGTGTTGCTGTCACGCCGCACTGTGCAGTCTGTGCCGCTAGTGGTCGCCCGGCGAACCACGTGATGGCTGGAGGAAGTGCAATCCCCCCACTAAGAAGGGTAAAATGCAGGTGCCAAGGCGACCTGCTGCTGCTGCAGCTACCGCCACCGACACACCGGTCGCGGAAGCCGATGAGGGTGATGCGATGATTGAATAATGGGGCCCAGTCATCGCATCCTACAGGCCAACACCAACCACTGCAGAGCGGCCCAAGACCTGCTGGTGCAGTCTATGGCAGATTGGTTGGTGGACGTCGCGGTAGTCGCTGAGCCCTATTCAATCCCCGACCGTTGGTTGGGCGACAGGGACGGCCTCGTGGCAGTTGCGGCACGGCCTTTTCAGACTCTCCTCCCCTCTCGCTTTTAGAGAGAGGATCGGGATACGTGGCCGTCGCGTGGGGGGACTTAGCCGTAGTCGGCGTTTATTTCTCCCCAATCGTTCTCTCCAAGACTTCGAGGACTTTCTCGGAGTCCTTGCGGCTGTCGTCGGCAGGATGACGCCCCGACAGGTCTCGTGCTGGGGGACCTAAATGCCAAGTCGGAAACGTGGGGCAACCCGGCTACCGACGCCCGTGGGCGGGCGCTGGAGACGTGGGCAGCCTCCTCTGGTCTCTCCCTTCTAAATAGGGGGAGAGTTCTACATGCGTGCGGCGGCAGGGTGGGTCTATAGTGGACGTCACCTTTGCCTCCCCATCGCTAGCCGCGCGTGTGGAGAACTGGCGGGTGGACATGGTGGAGACCTTGTCGGACCACCGATACGTGCGGTTCGAAATCTCCACCCAGAGCCGTCGGGGGAACTCTACATCGTCGGCCCGATCCCCCTTTCCTCGGTGGGCTCTCACCCGCCTAGACCGGGAGGCTGCAAAGGAGGCCGCGTTCCTGCAGGACTGGCTTTCGCCCCCTGCCGTCCTGAATGCAGACGTCGACGCCGCAGCGTCCAACTGAGAGGGTCTCTGACCGAAGTGTGCAACTCCAGCATGCCTCGGTCTCGTCGCCCACCGCCAAACCGCGCTGTGTATTGGTGGTCGGAGGAGTTGGCGCAACTGCGGGCAGCGTGTATGGCGGCTAAACGCCAGTTCACGCGGAGCCGTCGCCGGCGAAGCCGAGACGAAACTGACGAGGACCGTCTGTACGAAGCGTACGTGGCGGCAAAGACGGCCCTCAAGTCAGCTATCGGTGCCGCCAAAGACTCAGCGAGAGCCGAGCTGCTGGAGTCCCTCGACGGAGATCCATTCGGGAGACCGTATAAGGCGGCGCGAAAAAAATTGCGCCCCTCAGGTCCCCCGGTGACAGAGACCCTCGAGCCTTCGCTGCTGGATGAGGTGGTACGCTCCCTATTTCCGCGCAGGAACGAGTTTTCCCCTCCAGTGATGAATCCCCCTCGGGGGAGGGCCCTAGTGGAGGAGGAGGAACAGGCTCCCTGTCACGGAAGCGAGATACACACGGCGTTGGTCCGCCTCCGGGCAAAGAAAACTGCCCCCGGCCCAGACGGCGTCCCTGCAAGGGTGGTGGCCATCGCTGCCTCTCAAATGGAGGAACGGTTTCGGGACCTCTTCAGCGCGTGTCTCGCAACGGGGCGGTTCCCGAAACCTTGGAAGGAGGGGCAGTTGTGCCTGCTTCGTAAGCAGGGACGTCCAGCGGACTCCCCCTCGGCATACCGGCCCATCGTTCTGCTCGATGAGGTCGGCAAGATGTTCGAGGGGATCATCGCTGCGCGCCTCAACCGCCATTTGGCATGTGTGGGGCCGGACCTATCAGACGCCCAATACGGCTTTCGGGCTCAGCGGTCGACGGTGGACGCCTTAACTCGTCTCAAGGGCCAGGTTCAAGAGGCCGTAGAAGAAAGGGAAGGACTGTTGGCAGTGTCGTTCGACATTGCTAACGCATTTAACTCTGTCCCCCATTCCACCATCCTAGAGGCGCTCCGATTCCACGGAGTGCCTCAATATCTTCGGGGCCTCCTGGCCAACTACTTGGAGGATAGGTCCGTCCTCCTTGTAGATCGAGACGGGGAGGTGAGGCGCTACGCTGTGGATACCGGCGTTCCGCAGGGGTCGGTGTTAGGACCCCTCCTATGGAACGTCGGCTTCGACTGGCTCCTGCGGGGAACGCTCCTCCGAGGGACGAGCGTTATTTGCTATGCGGACGACACTCTCCTCACTGCCCGCGGGAGCTTCACGACGGCGGCCAGCTTGGCATCGGCAGGCGGCTCCCTGGTTGCCGATAGGATCCGCCGTTTGGGACTGACGGTCGCACTGCATAAGACCGAAGCCGTGTTTTTCCACGGCCCGAGGCAGCGTCCTCCTCCTGACGCCCACATCTTTGTGGATGGCGAGAGGGTCGCAGTGGTGAGCCAGATGAAATATCTGGGCCTCATCCTGGACAGCAGGTGGCGCTTCAGCCCGCACTTCGCTGATCTGTCCAAGCGCCTTTTAAAAACGGCGAACGCCCTGTCGTGGCTCATGCCAAACCTGGGAGGGCCCAGCGCGCGATGCCGGCGTCTATATGCCGGCATACTCCGGAGCATGGCCCTTATGGGGCTCCAGTTTGGGCGGACTCCCTGCGCAGGAGGGAGAACGCACCGCCCTTCGCGTGCCCCAAAGGGCTATCGCAACGGGTGGCGCGGGCCTACCGCACAGTGGGCTTTGCGGCGGCGTGCGCACTGGCGGGCACTCCCCCTTGGGAGCTCGAAGCGTGGGTGCTCGCCAGAGTATATGAATGGACAGCGGAGCGGGGGGCGCGAGGTGAGCGCCCGGCTCATGAGGTCCGGGAAACAGTGCGGCAGGAGGCCAAGGAGGCCATCGTCCTGCATTGGGCGGACGACCTCGCTGCTGCGGTCTTTGGGCGACGGACTGGACGCAATCGGGCCGGTCCTCCAGACCTGGCTCGAGCGGCCGTTTGGCTTTCTCTCCTTCCGTCTGGTGCAGTGATGACAGGACATGGTTGTTTTGGGTCGTACCTGCACCGCATCGGGCGGGAGGAGAACCCGTCGTGCCACCATTGTGGTGCGACAGAGGACACGGTGCGGCACACACTCGAAGAGTGCCCATCGTGGTCCGAACCGCGTCAGACCTGTCGCGGTTATTGGACGAAACCTCTCGCTCCCCTGCGTGTACACGCAATGCTGGGGAGCGAAGAAGCATGGGCGGCGGTGGCCTCCTTCTGCGAATGCGTAATTTTGCAAAAGGAGGCGGCAGAGCGCGAGCGAGAGGAAGACGCCCTCGCTCCAGCGCTCGACGGCGCAGACTTGGTAGGAGAAGACGGCAGTACAACCGCCTTCTCCCTCCCGGGGGTGGTAGCGGGTGCTAGGCGCGGGGGCGCCTGCATCCGCATTGCACTACTCACCTTTTCGCGGGACGGGAACGGTTGGCACACGACCGTTCCCGAAACCCCTCCCCACAGGGAAGGGTGTGAATATGGCCCGCCATCTCTGGCAGGCATAGCCGAGGGGGTCCTGGTCGTAAAGGTTCAACCGGTCTCCCAGACTCCCTCACATGGCGACGCTGGTGTGCTCCTGGGTTTTTAGTGGGTATGCCGGGCTTCTCCCGGAGAGTCCCACATATCCCTCCCGTCCCCCCACGGGAGGATGATACATAAAGTATTTTCCCAGGGTCAAAAAAAAAAAAAAAAAAAAAAAAAAAAAGGTTAGGTTAGGTTAGGTTAGGTTGGGGCGTGCCCCAAGTTGTGTTTTAAACCGGTCCGTGCAACCACGTCCTCGTCGTGCGCCCTGGACCCTGACCTGACCACCGTAACGGAGTGGCAGGCAGGTGACCAAGTGTTCACGGATTTACTTGGGGCGAACAGAGAGGTGACAGATCATGTCTGCTGGCTTGCCAGCTAGGGACGCCAAGGGGCGTTTCCTTAAAAAAGGCCCTTCTCAGGGCCAACCCCCGGTGCAGGTTTCTGACGAGTCAGACGCTTCTGACGCGTCAGGAACAAGGCACGTGTTGGACGCCAGTCCGTCTGGCGCGAGCTCGAGCTCGAAGGCGGCGGCGGCGGCAGCGGTGAGACCCGCAAAAAGGGATCGCCGCATGGATTCGGGGGAGAGCGGGGAGAGCTCTAGCAACGAGCCTCCCCAAGCAAAGATCCCGTCGGGCGGCCGCACGTCCTTTGGCCTGTCGGACGCCAGGAGGCAGATGCTGGAGCGCGAGGCTCTAGATCTCGCGCAGGACGACGTGCTGGCCTTAAGAGCCGATGATATGGCGCAGGCGCGACAAGTCTGCGCCGAAATTATCGCGGCCTCCGGTGAGAGGTCCGCTACTTCCGAGGACACCACGAGTGTCCTCGAGACGAAGGCCGTGCAGGGCCTCGACGTTGTCTTGGAAGTGCTGCGCAAGTCCAAGAACATCAAGGGGACCTGCACAAAGGCCATTAAGGAGGCCGTGGAGTGCGTGCGCACGGCAGTGGAGGGCCTCGCGCGAAGGTCACGGAGGAGACGCTCCAATTGCAGGCTGACCTCAACAGGATGAGGGCGGAGGTAGCAGTCCTCCGTAGGAATACGGAGGCTCTAAACTCCGAGTTGGAGAGGGTCCGGGCGGCTCCATCCGCCTCGTCGGCCTCGGAGGAGACTCACCTAGAGGCGGTGACACGTAGTGTCATCGACCGGGTGGGCAAGATGTTGGACGCCAGGTTCGCGGGTATTGAGGATCGCCTCATGCCCGCAAGGATCATGCGTCCACCGCTGGCGGCCACATCAAGGCCGTCCTATGTCGCGGTGGCGGCTGGCCCGGCGGCCGGCCCTGCTCCCAAGCCGGCAAATCGCCCGGCAAAGGCTGCCCGAGCCATGCCAGCCCCGCAGCCCGCAAGGAACGCACGAGCACCTCCTCCTGCCGGCCCTGCCGGCGCTCCGGCGAGCACCGCGCCCACCCCGCGGCGTTCGGCTGGTCCCACCACCTCCTCGGGAGAGGGGTGGACCACGGTTGGGCCAAGAAGAGGAAGCCGAAGAAGAAATCAAAAAAGTCGGCGGCCGCAACCGCGTCGGGGCCTCCGCGGCGGAAAAAAGCGCCAAAGCTGCGCGTGCCGAAATCTGCTGCGGTGGTCTTGACCCTGCAGCCGGAGGCCGCCGAGTCGGGGTTGACCTACTCGAGCGTCTTAACAAAGGCGCGCGAGCGGGTCAACCTGGAGGAGCTCGGCATCACTGGGGGCTGCCGGTTCAGGACGGCCGTGACTGGCGCTCGGATCATCGAGCTGCCCGGCGCGCAGAGCGGCCCGAAGGCAGACCTGCTCGCGGCTTCCCTGCGGGCGGCACTCGCCGACGACGGCGTCCGTGTCAATCGGCCCACGAAATGCGCAGAACTGCGCATCGTGGGCCTCGACGACTCCGCGTCTGAGGCGGACGTCCGGGCGGCGATTGCCGCTAGGGCAAGCTGCCCTCCGGACCAGGTCCGAGTGGGTCGGAGAACAGTCGGGGCCAGGGGTTCTGGCTCCGTCTGGGCAAGCTGTCCGGTGGTGGCGGCCAAGGCCCTTATGGCGGCAGGCCGCCTCCAAGTGGGGTGGAGCTCGGCCCGAGTACAGGTGCTCGAGCCGCGCCCCATGCGGTGCTACCGCTGCATGGGACAGGGGCACACGGGGCAGCAATGCTCCGCCCATGTCGATGCAGCGGTTTATGCTTCCGCTGCGGGCAGCCCGGGCATAATGCGGCGTCGTGTTCCGGCGCCCCCCACTGCCCGCTTTGCTCGCACGCTAAGTTGCCGGCGGACCACCTCGTGGGTGGTAAGGGGTGCAACGCCCCCAGAAAGCAGCGCGCGGCCGCCAAGCCCTCGGCCGCCGGGACCGCTGCTGTTCCGGAGCCGGTGCGACTAGAGGCGTCGCAGGAGGTTATGATTACGGAATAACATGGATCGGGTCCGTAATTGTAACCTTCTTCAGGCGAACCTGAACCACTGCTCCGGTGCGCAGGACTTGCTCCTACAAACCATGGCGGGGTGGTCGGTCGACGTAGCCGTGGTCGCGGAGCCGTACTTCATCCCCACCCGCCCGAATTGGGTGGGTGACAGTGACGGCTCTGTGGCGATCATAGGTTCCGCGGCCCCGCGTTCCCCACCCCTCTCGTTTAAAGAGAGGGGTCCGGGATATGTCGCGGCCGTGTGGGGGGAGATCACCTTCATAGGTGTTTACTTCTCTCCCAATCGGAACCTACCGGAGTTCGAGGTCTTCCTCGATCATTTGGAGGCCTCGATCCGGCGACTAGATGCGAGGCAGCTGGTCGTGATGGGGGACTTCAATGCCAAATCTACGGCTTGGGGTTCCCCGGCGACGGACGCCAGGGGCGACGTCCTTTGGAATGGGCAGCGGCGGTGGGCCTCGGTATCTGCAACCGAGGCTCCGCGAACACATGCGTGCGCCAGACGGGGGGGTCGATAGTCGATTTGACATTGGCCACCCCCGCTGTTGAAGCACGCGTTCGCAACTGGCGGGTGATGCAGGAGGTGGAGACCCTTTCGGACCATCTATATATCCGATTTGAGATCTCCACTTCCAGCAGCCACGGGGGGCGGACTCGCCAGCTCAACGGGGACACCTTCCCCAGGTGGGCATTGTCGCGCCTGGATCGAGAGGTCGCCGAAGAGGCGGCCATCGTCCAGGCGTGGTTTGCGGCGCCGGCGGAGCTGGGGACCCTGGAGGAGGAGGCGGTAGCCCTGCGAGGTGCGATGACGGGTATCTGCGATTCCGCAATGCCCCGCGTCAAGAGTCGTCCTACGAAGCGTGCGGTATATTGGTGGTCGCAGGAGCTCGCAGGCCTTAGGCAAGCCTGCGTAGCTGCGCGTCGAGCGCACACCAATTACCGCAGGCGGAGAGTGCAGGAGGCGGACGTGGCCCGGGAACTGTACGAGTCATACCGCGAAGCGCGGAGGACTCTGCAGATGGCAATATCCCGGGCCAAGAAGACGGCGCGCGGGGAGATGCTCGCGCACCTCGATAGGGACCCGTGGGGGCGACCCTACCGCTCTGTACGGGGCAAAATGCGGGGGCAAGGACCGCCGGTGGTTGAGTCCCTGCAGCCGGCGCTGCTGGAGGAAGTGGTGTCCGCTTTGTTCCCGACCAGAGCGGAGCACGTACCGCCCCCGATGGGCCCCGACTCCGACTCCGAGGAAGAGGAGGTACGGGAGGAAGAGGTCCCCCCAGTAACCGAGGGGGAACTTGGGGCCGCCGTCCTCCGGATGCGGTCTAAAAAGACCGCTCCGGGACCGGATGGCATCCCAGGGCGAGTGTGGGATCTCGCCCTGGGCCCGCTGGAGGAGCGCCTGAGGGGACTCTTGAGCGCGTGTCTGCGCGCCGGGAGTTTCCCTCAGATTTGGAAGGAGGGCAGGCTTGTCCTCCTTCAGAAGCCGGGGCGCCCGGCAGAGTCTCCCTCTGCCTACCGCCCCATCGTGTTGCTGGATGAGGCGGGTAAGCTTTTTGAGCGCGTGCTCGCGACCCGCATCATCCGGCATCTCGGCGTTGGTGGCCCGGACCTGGCCGCGTGCCAGTTCGGCTTTCGCGGGGGCCTTTCCACCATCGACGCGATCGGCAGTGTGAAGGCCTTCGCGCAGGAGAGCGTGGCCGAGGGCGGAGTGGCGTTGGCGGTGTCTCTTGACATCGCCAATGCGTTTAACACTCTGCCCTTCACGTGTATAGAGGCGGCGCTGCGATACCACCGAGTGCCTCTCTATATACGCCAGGTTATCGGGACGTACCTGCGGGGCAGATGCGTCCTGTATCGGGGCGGGGACGGTGTTGTCCGGCGGAGGGAGGCTCAGTGCGGTGTTCCACAGGGTTCGGTCTTAGGACCGCTCCTGTGGAACATCGGCTACGACTGGGCGCTGAGGGGGAGTCTGCCCCCGGGTGTGCGTGTCGTCTGCTATGCGGACGATACGCTTATCCTAGCGAAGGGGGCGGAATACCGGGAGGCGGCGCGGCTCGCCTCCGCCGGATCCCTAATGGTGGTGGCACGGGTCCGGCGGTTGGGCCTGAAGGTGGCGCTGGAGAAGACCGAGGCCCTGTGCTTTTACGGGCCTCGAAAAAAGCCTCCAGCGGGGGCCACCATTATGGTGGACGGAGCCGCGATCGAGGTCGGGTCCAGGATGAAGTATCTTGGACTCGTCCTCGACAGACGGTGGGACTTCCGGGAGCATTTTCGACTGCTCGCCCCGAAACTCATCGGGACGGCAGCCGCTCTCGGAAGTCTCCTGCCGAACGTGGGAGGGCCGAATGTGGGGTGCCGCCGCCTCTATATGGGGGTGGTGCGCTCCATGGCTCTCTACGGTGCCCCCATCTGGGTCGACGCACTGTCGGCCCAGAACAGGGCCCAGCTGCGCCGCCCGCAGAGGGTCATGGCGCAGCGGGTCATACGGGGGTACCGTACGGTGGGGCACGAGGCGGCCTGCCTCTTGGCCGGGTCTCCACCGTGGGACCTCGAGGCGGAGGTCCTCGCGGTCGTCTACGCGAGGAAGGCGGAGACCAGGGCCTGCGGTCGGGCCGCCCCGTTCGAGTGGTCGAGCGGTGGCGGCGTGAGGCGCGACGGGCCCTCCTCGTGCGGTGGGAGTGGCGCCTCCAGGCGCCCACGGCGGGCGTCAGGCTCGTGGAGGCGGTCCGCCCGCATCTTCGGAAATGGGTGGACCGTAAACGGGGGGTGCTCACCTTCCGGCTGGTGCAGGTGCTGACCGGACATGGGTGTTTCGGTCAATACCTGTGCCGTATTGCCGGGAGGGAGCCGACGGCGGTCTGCCACGAGTGTGGCTGCGTCGAAGATACGGCGCAGCACACTCTGGCAGAGTGCCCCCAGTGGGCATCGGAGAGGGCGAGCCTGGTGGCTGTTGTCGGTGCCGACCTCTCGCTGCCTGCCGTAGTCAGTGCTATGGTCGGCGGCCAGAGGTCGTGGGAGGCGATGGTCTCCTTCTGCGACGCAGTCATGTCGCAGAAGGAGGCGTCGGAGCGCGAGAGGGAGGACGATCCCCTCTCGCATCCGACGCGAAGACGGCGAACGGGACGGAGGAGGCGCGGGTATGCCCGCCTCCTTCCTCCTCCCTAGTAGCTAGTGGGGCAGGGGGCGGCCGGTCGGAGCAACCGGTCGCCCACGTCGCAGCGCCCCGAGAGGGGGCGGCATCCGCGGTGTGCGCGGGCGCCGCCCGCAGGAGAAGGAGCCCGGCGCTTCGTCATGCCGGGCTGGCGCAGGGCGGGTCGCGAACGAAGTGCGAAAGTACAGTTCTTGTGGCCCGCCCTCATGCGTGAGTGGCACACCCCGGGGTTTTTAGTGGGTTCGAGCCCCACATAACCCGGCCTCGGCCCGCGAGGCCGGGTATGCACGGCATTTTCCCCGGGCGAAAAAAAAAAAAAAAAAAAAAAAGGTTAGGTTAGGTTGGGGATCCCCCCACAGTGCTGACTTCCTCGTAGTGATCCCCGGGCAACGCCGTGTCTGACCACCGTAACGGAGTGGCAGACCGGCGGCTAACGAGCGCTGTGAATTCGTACATTTCCTTGCGGTGCAGTACGAATACGTCTGTTTCAATGTCGAAGCCTTTGCGGGACGCCTCGGGCGCTTCCTTACAAAACGCCCTTCTCAGGGCGAACCCAACGGCCCTTCTCAGGGCCAACCAAACGGCCCTTCTCAGGGCCAAACCGACATGTTGTCGGACGCTAGCCGCGCACCATCTGCGGCTAGCTTGTTTTGTCGGGCGGACGAGTTGTCGGACTGTGAGGAGTCCACAACCGAGTCGCAGGCGGCCACCAGCCGCTATGAACTAAAGCGGGCGTATGTTAGGCTCGAGTCAGACGACTCTTTGGAGTCGTTCGGCAAGACCAAACGAAGGTCAAGGCCAAATCGAGTACCCACGACGTGGGACTCGATGAGGCTCAACGCCAACTGAGGGCGTCTCTGGCCCAAGCCAGACGACTGGAGGGGCAAAGGACCTGGAGGAGAAGGTCGCTGCCAAGAGCGCGCAACAAGCGCCACGAGGTCCAGGGCTGGCTACGGGGCGTCCAACGTCCTTACGCGGACCATTCGGTTGCTGAATTGGCACAAATGGCGTTGGAGGACAAGGAGGAGATAGTGGAGGTCGCCTCTAAGTCCTCAAACTTGAAAGGGACCTTCCAGAAAGCCCTCAAATGTCGTGCTGCCAGCATGCACGGCATTATCGCGGAGCTGGTGCAGCGCACGGCGACGGAGGAGTCGCGGCAACTGCAGGCGCGGGTCGATCGCCTTCAAGCTGAGGTCAGCGACCTCCACAAAAAACTGGCTGAAGCCACAGCTCCATCGGCCAGCAACGCGGTGGCAACAGGCCCTTCCTCTTACTCCTCGTCCAACCTTGAGGATATAATCCGGAAGGTTGTAATGGAGGAAAGGGCCTTCACCAGAGCCTGCTTTGCGGGCATTGAGGACCGGCTGTTGCCGGAGAAGCGCATCCGCCCTCCACTCGCGGCGGACAGAGCGCAATCTGCAGCACTGCCACCGCCAGTAGCTGCAACCACCAGCGGACTGCCCCAGGCCCCAAAGCCTTCTAAGGGCAAAGGACGGGGCAAGACCACAAAGCCGGCGGCTCAAACTACTCCAGCGCAAGTATAGCTGAGCCGGAAATGACCCTAACAGAGTCTTCAGTCGTAGCTCCCACCGAGACATGGACGGAGGTAGTGAAGCGAGGGAAGGGAAGGAAAGCGGCCTCCAAGCCCGCCCCTGCTACTTCCGCAGCCAAGAGGGCCCCTGCTGTTCCCACAGCAAAAGGGAGGAAACTGGCGGCTCCCAAAACGGCGGCGGTTACGGTGACCATCACCCCCGAGGCCGCCGAAAGGGGCGAAACATACGAGTCCGTGTTAACGCGGGCTCGTGCCCATGCCGATCCCACCCAGCTGGGGATTGCGGCCGTTACTTGCCGCCGAACCCAAACCGGAGCTCGAATTTTCGAGTTTCCCGGGGCATCGGGTTCGCAAAATGCGGATCTCTTCGCAACAAAATTGCGCGAGGGCATCGCGGACGTGGCAAAGGTCGCCAGGCCAGTCAAGTCCGCGACTTTAGAGGTCACCAACTTGGATGACTCCGTCTCCAAGGAAGAAGTGGTGGCGGCCATTGCAGCAGCAGGAGGTTGCCCTGTCGAGTCGGTGCAAGGCCGAGTCATCAGGACTGGCCGGCGTGGCCTGGGTACAACCCGTGTGGACTGTCCAGTCACTGCAGCCAAGGCCGTCCTTGTTAAAACTAAGGGTCGGCTCCTGATTGGGTTCAGTTCAGCCGTGGTCCGGGCACTTGAAGAGCGACCCCTACGCTGCTTTAAGTGTTTCGGCATAGGGCACACCCGCACAATGTGTCCGTCCACGGTGAGAGAGCGGACACCTGTACCGTTGCGGAAGGAAGGGCACATGGCGGCATCCTGTGATGCCGTCACGCCGCACTGCGCTGTCTGTGCCGCTAGTGGTCGCCCGCGAACCACGTGATGGCTGGGAGGAAGTGCAATCCCCCCACCAAGAAGGTAAAATGCAGGTGCAAGGCGACCTGCAGCTGCAGCTACCGCCGCCGACACACCGGTCGCGGAGCCGATGAGGGTGATGCGATGATTGAATAATGGGGCGCAGTCATCGCATCCTACAGGCCAACACCAACCACTGCAGAGCGGCCCAAGACCTGCTGGTGCAGTCTATGGCAGATTGGTTGGTGGACGTGGCGGTAGTCGCTGAGCCCTACTCAATCCCTGACCGTTGGTTGGGCGACAGGGACGGCCTCGTAGCAGTTGCGGACGGCCTTTGACCGACTCTCCTCCTCTCTCACTTATAGAGAGAGGATCGGGATACGTGGCTGCCGCGTGGGGGAATTAGCCCTAGTGGGTGTTTATTTCTCCCCAAATCGCTCTTTCAAGACTTCGAGGACTTCCTCGGAGTCCTTGCGGCAGTCGTGGGCAGGATGACGCTCCGACAGGTCTCTGTGCTGGGGGACCTGAACGCCAAGTCGGAGACGTGGGGCAACCCGGCTACCGACGCCCGTGGGCGGGCGCTCGAGGCGTGGGCAGCCTCCTCTGGTCTCTCCCTTCTAAATAGGGGGAGAGTTCAAACATGCGTGCGGCGGCAGGGTGGGTCCATAGTGGACGTCACCTTTGCATCCCCATCGCTAGCCGCGCGTGTGGAGAACTGGCGGGTGGACATGGTGGAGACCTTGTCGGACCACCGATACGTGCGGTTCGAAATCTCCACCCAGAGCCGTCGGGGGAACTCTACATCGTCGGCCCGATCCCCCTTTCCTCGGTGGGCTCTCACCCGCCTAGACCGGGAGGCTGCAAAGGAGGCCGCGTTCCTGCAGGACTGGCTTTCGCCCCCTGCCGTCCTGAATGCAGATGTCGACGCCGCAGCGTCTCAACTGAGAGGGTCTCTGACCGAAGTGTGCAACTCCAGCATGCCTCGGTCTCGTCGCCCACCGCCAAACCGCGCTGTGTATTGGTGGTCGGAGGAGTTGGCGCAACTGCGGGCAGCGTGCATGGCGGCTAAACGCCAGTTCACGCGGAGCCGTCGTCGGCGGCGCCGAGACGAAACTGACGAGGACCGTCTGTACGAAGCGTACGTGGCGGCAAAGACGGCCCTCAAGTCAGCTATCGGTGCCGCCAAAGACTCAGCGAGAGCCGAGCTGCTGGAGACACTCGACGGCGATCCATTCGGGAGACCGTACAAGGCGGCGCGCAACAAATTGCGCCCCTCAGGTCCCCCGGTGACAGAGACCCTCGAGCCTTCGCTGCTGGATGAGGTGGTGCGTTCCCGTTTCCGCGCAGGAACGCGAGTTCTCCCCTCCAGCGATGAATCCCCCTCGGGGGAGGGCCCTAGCGGAAGAGGAGGAACAGGCTCCCCCTGTCACGGACAGCGAGATCCACACGGCGTTGGTCGCCTCCGGGCAAAGAAAACTGCCCCCGGCCCAGACGGCGTCCCTGCAAGGGTGGTGGCCATCGCTGCCTCCCAAATGGAGGAGCGGTTTCGGGACCTCTTCAGCGCGTGTCTCGCAACGGGGCGGTTCCCGAAACCTTGGAAGGAGGGGCAGTTGTGCCTGCTCCGCAAACAGGGACGCCCGCGGACTCCCCCTCAGCATACGGCCCATCGTTCTGCTCGATGAGGTCGGCAAGATATTCGAGGGGATCATCGCTGCTCGCCTCAACCGCCATTTGGCATGTGTGGGGCCGGATTGTCAGACGCCCAGTACGGCTTTCGGGCTCAGCGGTCGACCGTGGACGCCTTAACCCGTCTCAAGGGCCAGGTTCAGGAGGCCGTAGAAGAAGGGGAAGGACTGTTGGCTGTGTCGTTCGACATAGCCAACGCATTCAACTCTGTCCCCCATTCCACCATCCTAGAGGCGCTCCGTTCCACGGAGTGCCTCAATACCTTCGGGTTCTCCTGACCAACTACTTGGAGGACAGGACCGTACTCCTTGCAGATCGAGACGGGGAGGTTCGGCGATACGCGTGGAAACCGGCGTTCCGCAGGGGTCGGTGTTAGGACCCCTCCTATGGAACGTCGGCTTCGACTGGCTCCTGCGGGGAACGCTCCTCCAGGACGAGCGTATTTGCTATGCGGACGACACTCTCCTCACTGCCCGCGGGACCTTCACGACGGCGGCCAGCCTGGCGTCGGCGGGTGGCTCCTGGTTGCCGACAGGATCCGCCGTTTGGGGCTGACAGTGGCGCTGCACAAGACCGAAGCCGTGTTCTTCCATGGACCGAGGCAGCGCCCTCCTCCTGAGGCCCACATATTTGTGGATGGCGAGAGAATTGCAGTGGAGGGTCAGATGAGATATCTGGGTCTCATCCTAGACAGCAGATGGCGCTTCGGCCCCCACTTCGCCGATCTGTCAAGCGCCTCCTAAAGACGGCGAACGCCCTCTCGTGGCTCATGCCAAACCTGGGAGGGCCCAGCGCGCGATGCCGGCGTTATATGCCGGCATACTCCGGAGCATGGCCCTTTATGGGGCTCCAGTTTGGGCGGACTCCCTGCGCAGGAGGGAGAACGCCACCGCCCTTCGCGTGCCCCAAAGGGCTATCGCACAGCGGGTGGCGCGGGCCTACCGCACAGTGGGCTTTGCGGCGGCGTGCGCACTGGCGGGCACTCCCCCTGGGAGCTCGAAGCGTGGGTGCTCGCCAGAGTGTATGAGTGGACGGCGAGCGGAGCGCGAGGAGAGCGCCCGGCTCATGAGGTCCGGGAAGCAGTGCGGCAGGAGGCCAAGGAGGCCATCGTCCTGCATTGGGCGGACGACCTCGCTGCCGCAGTCTTTGGTCGACGGACGCTGGACGCATCGGGCCGGTCCTCCAGACCTGGCTCGAGCGGCCATTTGGATTTCTCTCCTTCCGTCTGGTGCAGGTGATGACAGGTCACGGTTGTTTTGGGTCGTACCTGCACCGCATCGGGCGGGAGGAAAACCCGTCGTGCCATCATTGTGGTGCGACAGAGGACACGGTGCGGCACACACTAAGAGTGCCCATCGTGGTCCGAGCCGCGTCAGAACCTTGTCGCGGCGGTCGGACAAGATCTCACTCCCCTGCGTAGTACGCGCAATGTTGGGGAGCGAGGAAACATGGGCGGCGATGGCCTCCTTCTGCGAATGCGTCATATCGCAGAAGGAGGCGGCAGAGCGTGAGCGAGAGGAAGACGCCCTCGCTCCAGCGCTCCGACGACGAAGAGTCGGAAGGAGAAGAGGACAGTACAACCGCCTTCTCCCTCCCGGGGTGAGTAGCGGGTGCT